>CM052898.1:173951427-174163079 GCA_028534135.1 Potos flavus | reverse complement strand
GAATACGTTTTATTTCTTTTTGTTGTCTGATTGCTGTCGCTAGGACTTCTAGTACTATGTTGAACAAGAGTGGCGAGAGTGGGCATTCTTGTCGTGTTCCTGATCTCAAAGGGAAGGCTGTCAGCTTTTCCCCATTGAGAATGATATTATGATATGATATGATATGATATGATATGATATTATGAAAATATTGTTTGTATCTTAATTGTATCCTAATCTTAGTGAAAAAGGTGAGCCCCTGTGCCTTATTTTACATGTAAATATATCTATTTTTGTTTCTAATGCAAAGGTTTAAAAAAAAATCTTGTTTGTTTTATAAAAGACAAATGAGTAAACTATTTTGGGTTAAGTGTGTTACAAGAAGTACAAAGTTTAAAATGTACTTGAACTAGAGGCAAAATTTATTTTTTATAAATAAGTATAGGAAATCATATAAAATTAAAATAATATAAACTTTTAAATGAAACTTATTATTAATCTTACCGTAACTAGCTGTGAACCAGAAGCAAGTTACATAAGAGATTTTCATTTGTCCCAATCTGAAAGTTCCCAAATCTATAAAAACTATTTTGTAATATAATTACATACCTTTGTCTCTAAAAATATATGACTTCAAACAAAAATGTTAGTAAAAAGAGGAATGTGTTCAGTGTTGTGTATAAAACAAATAAAATGGATTTTGATTTAGTGTGTTTTTCTAATATCTATCTTTAATTTGATATCACACAAATAGAATCTAATGTACTGTAATTTATCATTAAATGTTTTTAAAGATCAGGTGAGTAAAGCATTCCTATGAACAAACCTAGAATTAGGACAAGTCTGTTTTTTTACAGTTTTTAGCATGACATTTAAAGAAGAATACCTTCTGTCAAAAAGAACTTGCACAGAAATAGATTCAATAAAATATGCCTATATGGAATTAGGATTCCTCTTCTCTTCCATTAATCTAATTCATTTTATTGTACAAAGTTCTCTTATAAATGCATCTGTGCACTGTGGAAATGTCACTGAATGTAATAGAGGAAATTCCTGGGAGATTTATCATGGGATGTAATTTTTAAATTACCCATATTGTTGTGCTGGACAGGATCACAGATGAAACTTATTTGGAATCACTGATTCTTAGATGATCTTCAAGAGCTTAAAAGGTCATCAGGCCCCCACTGTGACTAAAAGTTAAAACTTAAGTTAAAATGCTACTTAGAAAAATTTAGCCCCGATATAATCATCCTTATGTCTTAATGTGAAATAATTTTGGCTTCTGCTAAAGTATTTTCAAGTGTTAAGGCCCAGTTTCCTTTTTTTTTTTTTTTTTTAATTAACAATGTATACTATAGAATGAAGGTGAATATGGATGAACTGATAGGCTTAAGCAAATTACAAGTGCTTAGTCCAAAATGTTGAATATTGATGAAGAGACAGTGTCTCTGCCCTCTGAGATGTCAATTAAAGGTAGTAAATAAGAACATATGAATGGCTTATAAGATGCATGAGAATAATACCAATATTTATAACAGGTTTAATGAACTATAGAATAATAGACATATAGGTTGATGGAAATATAACTGGAGATTGTATATATTTGTATATACATATAAATACACATGTGGTTGGTACATCATTTACACAGGGAAACCTTGAAAGCCAAGCTTTTACTTCCTTAAGTAAGAATGCAAATCAAGATTACTGGCAATGCAACAGTCAGCCCAAGAAACGGAGAAAACACTGAGTGATATCCACGGAATGACCAAGTCTCTGCATAAATTAAAGAGAAGTTTTCAACAAAATTTAGTTTGAAACTTGGAAGTTATTAAAGACATTTCATAAGTTTTAGTTTTCTAAGTTATATCCAACTGTGATATATTTATAAGAACTTTTAACTTCATTGTACATTATTACATTTTATTAACTAATTATTAAATTAGTTTAAATTAGTTAAATTTAACAGAGATGGGGTAGAAAGTACCAGAAGAAAAAATGGATAATTTTTAAAAATAAAACAGAGAAGGGGTACCTGGGTGGTTCAGTCAGTTTAGCATCCATTCTTGGTTTTGGTTCAGGTCATGATCATGGCTGCTGAGATTGCCCCAAATGCAGGCTCCCCACTCAGTTGAGAGTCTGCTTGAAGATTGTCTCCTTCTGCCCCTCACCCTATTCACATGTGCTTGCACATTCTCTCTCTCAAACAAATATTTTTTTAAAAAATTAAAAAAAAAAAGAGAAAAAATATCACTCAACAAAAAATAAAGTAGGCTGCTGTAGTGCCAGCTTGCACTCTTCTTCCCTCAAAGCAGAGACTGTTTAAAAACTTTTGCTTCTGGAAGCTTACTAAATAAATAAATAGATGAGATACAGTATCCAGTGTCCAGAGGGAATAAAAAAAGAATGGACTGCTCTATTTAAGATAGATCTCCTTTGAATGAATGAAACAATATTCATGATTACCAAGTTCATATTTACTTCTTATTCAGTTAAGTCTGGTAGAGTAATGTGTCATTTGCGACCCTCCACCAAACAGAAAACCAATGATATGTGCAAATTAAAAAGAAATCAAAAGAAAATCAAAAAGAATTTCATTATTCATATTTTACCAGAATGCAGATATTTTCATATAAATAATAATGTCAAAAAATTGAGTTTTCACATGATGCATTTGTTAAAGAGGTCTAATTGTCTGAAAACAACAAAGCCAGAAAAGAACAATAATAATATGAGAAAAGTTGCAAATAGCATGCGGAAAATTATATTAGTAAAAATATGTGGCAAGTGCTATGCAATTTGGCGTGATAAAATATTTGGAAATTCAACCTTTTTTATAGTTGAACAAATTAAAATACAACTAAGCTATCCTTAAATGTTTCTGGGACATATGTGAGATCATGGGTGGCCAAAGTCTACTTTCTCTCCAAATTACCGAACGGTGAAAAGCAGAAGGATTTATAGTGTTTTATAAGCGCAATTGCAATCTTCTCTGCTGTAGAATCTAATCTTTGTTTCCTGTTAGAAAACAAGCATTAAAATTGTCAAAGTCATTATTCATATTAGGAAATTAAGAACATTTTCTATACTCAAAAATCCTTCCAATGTTCTATTAAAGCCTGTTTGTTTTAGGTTTGATTCACAATCAAATAGTGGAAAATGATCCTGTAGATAGAAGTGGTAGCATTGAAGAGAGATACACGCATGTTCCCCTTCACAGGAAGGCAAGTCATCAGACAGATCGGTCTACTTTTGTCTTTATTTAGCTTAATCACATGGGGTAGCAATCCTCTTTTTAATGTGAAATATAGTAGATAAGATTATACTCATCCCTTTTATTGCAAGGATTTATATCCTATATTGTAAACTCAACATTTCCTCCATCATCTCCTTATGCCCAGTCAGTACCTCAATTTATAAACAAATTTCTCTAGATTTACTACCTCTTTATTTTCTTTTTTTAGCTTATGACTAAACTGAGCAATTAATAAAGTTAAGAACTACCAAAAACCTGAAGAGAATTTGTTACCAAATTTATGTATTTGTTTGTTAGTTTATTTATTATCTATTTATTTATGAGCGAGAGAGAGAAAGGAGGGTGGCAGGGAGCAGCAGAGAGAAAGGAAGAGAGAATCTGAAGTAGGCTTCATGCCCAGCGTGAAGCCTGAGGTGGGGCGTGTATTCACAACCCTGATATCATGGCCCGCGCCAAAATCAAGAGTTGGACAATTATCCTACTGAGTCACCCACGGGCTCCTACCAGATATATTTTTAAGTTGGGGTCTCAAACAGGATAGCCATTGCTGTTACAGAAAATGAAAACAATAATACAACCGAAGTGCATCACTTATAAATAAATCTACGACTCATTTTGCTCTGCTTAGGAATTGTTCATGCTCAATCTCAGATTTGTATTTCTGTATCTATAGCTACATTCATCTCTTTATTCATGATAAAGATTCAGTTCTTCTCTTTTTGGCCTAGGATTTTGATAACAAAGTAAGACACACACAAAAAGAGTCAGAACTTTGAAATGCTAGGGTTATGAGAAATTTTATATTTTTATTTTATGTGTGATGAAACCAATACTGAGTTATATAATTTCCCTCCCCCAGGGGATAAAATTATTGTTAGTGTTTGCAGTACAGCAAAAATCTCTTAACTCCCTTTCTATGGTCCATTCCTTTAGACTATAAACTTTCCCTTTACCAGCAATAAGAGTATATTTAATGTGCTCTACATTATTCTGAATGCTTACTGGTTTTAATTCATTTACCTTTTTTTAAAAGCTGTATTTATTTATTTTAGAGAGAGAACAGAAAGCAAATGCTGAAGTGGGAAGTGGGGGGAAGAGGCAGAGGGAGAGAAACCCAAACAGACTCGCAAATGAGTGTGGAGCCTGACATGGGGCTGGATCCCACAACTCATGAGATCAGGATCTGAGCTGAAACTAAGAATCAGATGGATTGATGCTCAACTACTAAGCCATCCAAGTGTCCCTTCATTCAGTTACCTTTTACAACATAAAGATCACCCCCATTTAGCCAATGAAGAACCAGTGAAACTAAATTTTACATGATTTTCTCTAGATCACACAGGAGGTGACAATGGGGACCCAGAGCCAGATGTTTATTCATTAGACTAGGTTGCTGCTTTTTTGATGGTGATGTTTAAAATTGAAAGCTCTAGATTTTTATATAGAAAATAATCTGATCTAAAGTTTAATGATGACTGACGGCTAATTCAATCCTTCTTTCTTTCTCAAAAGGGCAGTATTTTCTTGCAAATGTTATAGGATTAGGAAAGCATAAGACAGCAGCATTAACGTAAATACTATGAGAGAGTGAATTCACAAATAAACAATGGCCAGGATATATATAAAAATAGAACTCTGATCCATAAGCTGCAGCAACCAACCCAAGAAACCACCCAATTATTTACAGTAACTAGCCCAGTAACTAAGTCAACTGTTAAGTCAGACTTGTAGGAAGTCAGACTGTTATCTTTAGTTACCTGTCCACATACACTGTGCAATGATCAAGTCTTTTGTCTGTATTTCCAATTTAAGAACAAGCAGAGAAAGACAAATGTGTACCCTTCACCAATCATATATAGGATGCCCCCCTCTTAATTAGCCTGCCTGCAGCTACTCCATGCCAACATCCTCCAAACAGGGCATACCTGAAGTCGTCCTTTTCTTTCCCTTTATACAGCTTTACTACTCCGTCTGCCTTTGAGTCTCTGCCAAAATACAAATGACAGGGTTGACTCACATCTTATGGCAAGCTCTGAATAAATAGCCTTTTCTTGTTCTTACTTGTTTCATCATCATTTCTACAACCCTATAATATTTTGAACCTGACTCGACCTATTTGCTTTGAGAAACGTTTGTCCAGATTATGTTATAATTCATGCTATTCTTACTCTACATGATTAATCCCCAACCAGACTGCATTTGTTATAATAGTTTCTAGTATGTGCATGTGTGTGGATGGAACAAACAGGATTGGGGTATGTGTGTGGGGAGGTGGTGTCAATGAACTTATGTTGAGGCAATTAAAAACTTGACGCAATGGTTGTAAATCAGAGCAGTTGCTGACTACAGTTGTCTGTGATAACTAGTTTCCTCGTGTAATCTTTGAAAATTTCATCCTCATACTCATTTTCCCTTTCCAAACATAGCTCCTGTTACCAACACAACATTAGACTGGAAATTTCTATACAACAATACTCAGTAATTTGGGGGATTAGTCTTTCCTCTACATCCAAGTTTGATCAATTACTTTTCTCATATGTGGATGCACTATTTGAGGTGAAAAATTTGTTATCCCCTCTCTGGTTTTTCCAATGATTCTTAAATTGTAAGATACAGCCAGGATGTTGTATTTCTTTGAATCTGGAAATGTTTTTGGAACTGAAAGTAAAAGATAACCTGAAGTCAATGGCTCTAAATAATTTGAATTTTATATATATATATATATATTTGAAGATATTTAATTTATTTATGAGTAGTACCAGTAGTACCAGTGATAGAATAGCTTCCTAGTATTTTTAGCGGCTGATATGATTCAAGGTTCCCAAGACTTTAGGAAACTGATCATCCACTCCAGAGCCATGTTGTAGAGACAACTGGAGCATGGCAGAGAAGATAGTCTGGTCATCTGCACACCTGTGACAGACAATATGACTCTATAGAGGGTTTGCAATACTCAGACATACAGAATCGAAGATAACTGAGATACACAGTCTTATGCACTAATTACGTTACTCAGTTACCAGTAACCACTTGAAAGTATATTTAAGCAGGAGAATATCTGATGTTTTATGGTACATAAAATGTTTCTTTATTTCCTTGTTTAACCTTCTTCCTATCCTTTGGTCTCCAATTGTTTTAATGCCTAATTCCAGTCAGCTTAAAATCCCGACTACAATGAAGGTTTGTTTCCTAGTTGAAAAACTGTCTCTGCTTTATTTTTCTTCAGAAAGAATCCCAATTCTTGACTGCTGCCTCAGAACTTTTCTCCAGTTACAGTGAGATAGATTATCAGGCTCTTGTTAGATGAGCTGTCAATAATATTGAGCCTTCATTGTGCAAATAAACCTTAAGGACCAAAATGACAAAGATTACTCCCAAAAAACCTCAGGAAAGATTCAGGAATTTTCAACACAAATTAATTATAACATAAAAGGAAAACCATGTGGTTACCTAAGAAACACATAGTTTAGGGAATTTAATGTTCCAAAATGACATTTGTATCTTAAAATGGTAAAATATTTTGGTAAATTTATATAACATTGACAATTTATTTCTGACAAAACTGGGATTATTTCTAAGTCTTGTGCATGTTACTCCAGAATCTGTAGCCCAACAAAATCTTTGATTTTTCTGGAAAATGGGCTCAAGTTATCTTTCTTTAACTTATTCTTACATCATTTTATTTTGCTATCTTTATCAAAATAAATTCCAATCAATAATAGAGAGTTTTTACAAAGTGATGTCTGCCCTTAGTATTAGAATAAAAATCACAGTCTCTAATGGGCTTGCAGAGGTGATTATACTTGTTTTGTTGAAGATGTTTGTAGATACAATTAATGATAACAGTAAAGTTAATTTCAGTATGAACATGAACAACAATGTGTACTTTTCACTATTGCTGCCAAAAACAAGCCAGAGTCAATATATATAAAAACACATGTTACCAGGGCCGAGTTTGCCATTCTCGTCTCCAAGTCTAGCATGTGAACTCAATGGAAATAATCCCTATAAGCAACCACTCCATATGCATTTACAGTTATGGAGTTCCAGCCTAGCTCTCTGCATTTAAAACAGGCAATCTAAACATGTTCTCCGCGGATAAGAATAAGCCCTGAAGAGCTACTCTTTAAACTTTATATTTTTCCACAGAAACTAGACTTCAAAGATATTCTGAAAACACCATAAAGTCTCAAACTACAGTGCCCGCAAACTTTGCACATGGATCCCATTGACATCAATCAGAATTCTATTCGCATGGACTGAGGGCAAAGCATTACCTTTTATATGGTCGACAATATGTTTGAAATGACTACAAAAATGTCTGAAACTTCAAACACTGTACTGACTTTATACTTTGAAAGGACACTTAGTTTTATGAACTTAACAACTATTTAAATATGCTGGGTTTTACTAATTTAATTTCAAATTTTAAAAACTTTAGGGGATTTTTCTTAATAATTTGAAGGTCAAAATTAAATTAACTGAAAACATCAAAAAAGTTGAAGTATTTTATGGTGGCTCTTAAACATCCTTATTGAGTTATTTCTGCAGAGTATTGATTTATTAAATATCTTATAACAGTAAACAGAAGTTGCCACCCAGTCATTTGGGAAAACCAAACCCACCAAATAAAACTTCAGTGGTAATTAAACATTGTAAAAACAAAACTAAAAGCCATATATAATATAGCAGGAGGTATTTACAAAAGAAATATAACATTTTAAGTGCCATTAAGTTAATCATATTTGTATCTAAGCTTCATGAGGTTTTAATCTCTTTGGCTCCCTATGTTGTAGGTTTGTACTTATTCATCAGATGTTACAAACCTCACATGTAGGACTCTAAGAGATTTTTAGTGCTATTCCGATCCCTGAAATTATGTGGAATTACTTTTCTGTGTCTAAGTATAAAGATTTAAGAATTAGTTTTTAAATATCTTCCTCGTTGTTTCCCCCAGATCATGGAATTCCATATTTTATAATTTATGTATTCTGAAAGGGCTTTCCCATCTTCAAAGTCTGCTATTAAAATTATAAGTGTTACTTGGGAATGTATAGTATTAAGCTGCTTTGAAATCTCATTAGTGATATTTAGTGGGTCGAAAGGAGAGAAAAATATTATCTGGGAATCGATGTCTTTTCAAATAAGATATAAGGACAGGAGGTTTAGAAAACTTTGGAAGTAGAAAAAATAGGGAAAGTAGAAATACAAGATATCCCAAATGAGCTTTAACTGCTTTAGTATCTTTCATGCTAACTATTCATCAAATTAAAATCTGACCCTAGAATATTAATATGGGCTCTCCTGTTACTTACAGTTTTTTGTTTTTTTTTTTTAAAGATTTTATTTATTTGACAGAGAGATCACAAGTAGGCAGAGACGCAGGCAGAGAGGGAGAAGCAGGCTCCCTGCTGAGCAGAGAGCCCAATGCGGGGCTCAATCCCAGGACCCTGAGATCATGCCCTGAGCCGAAGGCAGAGGCTTTAACCCACCGAGCCACCCAGGTGCCCCTACTTACAGTTTTCTAACTGAGAAAACAAACTGCATTATATAATGACTTTTCATGTTGGGCTGGAGTCCATAACAATCAAACACAGGGTTCAGGAGACAGGTTAGTCAAATCCGGCTGAAAGTAGATTTTGTAGAAAGACTTATCAGAGAAGCTTAGTTTCCCAGAAGAAAATACTTACCATATTTACATAAAATTTTCAGTGGACAATTTTTCCAACACTTTGAGAATAAAACCACAAAGAAATCTCCATCTTGGGAGATAACAGAATACTGCCTGACTGTAAGTATAGTGAGGTCACTTGCCTCTCTGAAAGATGCTTGGTCTGAGACCTACAGCTAATGCAGCCTCCTGGAATCTCTGTTATGCAAGATGTTTAACCCTTTTAGTATCTAAAATTCAGAAAGTCCTGAGAGAAAGGATTAGCAGCTGGGTCAGCAGGGTGTTTTCAGGAAGATTGATGAAGCATGCATTTCCCAGCTGGACTGAAGTGCCGTGTTTTGTTTTTGTTTTTGTTTTTTACAAGCTGGATTCACCTTTATTGTATGCTACGGTGAATATCATGCTCCGTCACATATTCCACAGTTTTACTTGGTATAAGAATTCTCCCTACGTATCTAGGCATATATAATCAAAGAGATCTCCTGTTCTTTTCCATCTGTTCTCTCACTGAAACTCACATCAGCAACGTGCTATATCAGACATGGTGTGGCCTGAATGTTTGTGTCCTAAAAGCCATAGGTTTGAAGACCTATTGTGATGGTATTTTGGATGTGGGGCCTTTAGGAGGTAATTAGGCCATGAGGGTGGAGTCCTTATGCTGAATGCCTATAGTCTTTATAGGCCAACGTTGAGAGCAAGTAGAGAATAGGGCTCAGAGGAACCTGACTAGAGTTTGGTCAGGAAGACAGCCTTTGTCCATGTGCACTGAACACAATGCTACCATTGGTCTTACTTTTAAAATACAGTAAGTTTAAATCTTAATTTTCTCAAATCTAATCAAGACACTATAGGGGTGAAGGGCAGGGTGCCCCAAAATGTGTCACTTTGCTATATTGATTATTTTTAGCAAAAGTTACTTAAGAGACAGCCTGTGTAAAAAGGACACTCAGAGCCTCCTCTGCCCCCTTAAAAGCAAGCAATAAATCTCCCATGTGAAGGGTACCCTCTGTGTACTAGAGGTTAAAGAGTCATCCTAATCACCAGAAGTAGAAACTATAGAGCTGAGAAGTCTATATGGACAAACCTTACTACTTTTACTAATTTACTGCCCCAGCTCAACTTCTGCGTAGATTTCTTTACTTATTGAAGCTTCCAAAGTTAAGTTTTATTTGTCCTGTCAATTCATCACAAATTTATTGCCTCTTTGTCTAAAAAGTTTAAAAACTGCTTGACGGAGAACTTTAGCTACCTTCATTTTGACCTCAGTCTGTACTTTTTAATTGATTAAATTTTTCTTTCTAGTTTATCTCTTAATTTAGGCAAAAGAGCCAGCTGGCAAAACGTCCTTTGATGGAAACTGAAACTACCCCCTCGAGCAGTAAGGACTGCCCTGAGCCAGAGAGACCCCTCAAGATCAACTCTGAGACAATGATCAACCTGACTTTTATTGCCCACCGGCATCTACCCACTGACCCTCATCCCACATTTCCCTACATAAACCGAGAAGTTTTTTCAACACTTTGGAGACAGCCTTTGAGACACTAGTCCACTGTCTTTCTTGTGTTGGCCTCAGAAATAAATTCCCTTCTTGTTTCACTACCGCTCATCTCTCTGCCTTTGGATTTTGTCAGCAGCAATTAGCTGAACCTGATGTGTTTGGGATCCCACAGCCAGGCACTCTCGTACCCCTGTGCCCTGGCTACATGCCTACCCTTGGTCACTTATTCAGGTCTCAATTTTATCCTGGACTCCTATGTACACATAATAAAACTTTGTTTCTTTCTTTCGTTAATTTGTCTCATGTGAATTGAATTCTTAGTCCAGCTAGAAGACCTTAAAGGGTAAAGAAATTTTCCTCCCCTTCAACACATTGCTCCAAAAAATTATATTAGAGTACCTACCATAAGTTAGTAACAAATAAGATGGGACATATGATAAAAAGATAATTTTTCTTTTACTTTTTTGTGAATTATTGATGAAGTTTTAGAGGTCCAGAGCCTACGACGTAGTTTTAGAATGTCTATAGCCTCTGACCAAGAAAGAATTCTTAAGACATCTCTGGTGCAAAAAGGTGATTTTATTAAAGCACAGGGACAGGACCCATGGGCAGAAAGAGCTGCTGCCCCATGATCCCTAGGAGTGGCTGATTATATACTCAGGAGTTGGGGAGGTGAAGACGAAGGGGGTGTTCTGAAGGGCTGACATATGGTAAAGAAGACTTTTAGGATACTGAAGGCCTGGTTATTGTCAAGCCAAGCTGTGCTTTGTTTGTTTTTTTGTTTTCTAATGAGGTACCAACATGAAGGCAGTTGGGGTCTTCTGGAAGTTAGGCTATTGTAAATCACTAGGACATTTGTAAACTGAGGGAGATTCCTGTCCTGCAAGACTGTGATCCCTATTAGTTAACCATTTGTTCTTCCTCTAGGGCAGCCAGCAGTTCCTGAGGAATGTCACAGATGTCACAAGGGGGGTGGGTGTTGGGTGCCAGCTTCTGCCTTGTCCTTAGCTAGGCTTTTGCTCCCTCATCATTATCATGGTTATTATGTAAGGTTTATGATTTATTCTTCATGATTGTTTAGTTTGTTTACATAAGCAAGATTTTCAGTATCTTCTTTTGTGTATTGTAGTATCCACAAATCTTTGTGCATCAATAAGTAAGTGAATAATTGCAAAATGCTTCAAAACTGGTACTTTGTATTCAATAATAATAATTCAGATTCAGGGTTTCTGGGTGGCTCAGTCAGTTAAGTGTCTGCCTTCAACTCAGGTCATGATCTCAGGGTCCTGGGATCAAGCCCCATAAGGTCCTGGGATTTACTTTTCCCTCTCACTCTCTGTGCTCTCCCTCTCTCTCTCTCTCTCTTTCTCTCAAATAAATACATAAATAAATGAATAAATAAAATCTTTAAGAAATAATTATTTAGATTCAAATATAATTGTATCACAATTTTATAATAAGTTATAGCGTTCTGGAACATGCATTATTTTACATAGTGCAGTCTTAGTTTAGATTTCCCCAAAGGTAGATGCTGAGACAAATAGTATATTTGTAAGGTGATCCCAGTAAGCATGGGTCTGATAGATAAGGAGAAGGAAGCCCATAGAGAGTTTACACATAAGTACATCTCTCAAAGATATACCGGGGCTCTGAATATTGAGAGAATATAACTTAAAATTATGGCTCTATGGGCTGAAGATGTTAGGGAGGATTCATCAGCTTTTTCGTCGTCATTAGCGTAGGTCATTCTGAGTTCATTGTTCCTCCAGCATGTCCATCCCACTCAGCAAAAGTACTAAAGAACTCCCCTGTTGCCAAAGATGCCCTGAGGCTGAGTTAGAGTCAAGAGTCCATTGTGTGTATAGAAAACATTTTTAGGAGACATCTAATTTGGCTGAGTATATATGAACTGAGTATGGACAGTATCTTCTCCACATCCATAAAATAAAACCTATTGCAAAGGGTCTGTATTTTACTCATAGGTGAGGCACCATTTTCATTATGCAAAGTTTGTGATGAGAATGTGAGATAAAATGGTCAGGAAATTATCAGATTAAAGGGCTAACTTTAAGACAGATGAAGAATGATCTACTAACTATCTTGTATTTTTTTTTTCCCCCTATGGACCTTAGACAAAGTGGCATGCATACAAAATAAAAAGTCTTTTGAAGTAAAAAAAAAAAAAAAAAAGATTGCGATATTTTGGTATATTCTCTTTAAATCATAATCTTAGAAATTTGGAGAGAATAATGCATCTGAAGAGGAAACTGAATAACTGAAATTGGTAAATGCAATTAGATGATGATTACTGAAATGAAAAGCTAGCACTGTTGTGATTGAACGTCACCAGGCAGCAAGAACTAGATAATGTCAGTGTGAAAATGGATCCATTAACCTTCAGAATCTATTTAAATAGTGGCTGCATTTCTAACTGAGTTAAAATAGGGACAAACATAAAGAAAGTAGCTTTTAATATGTTTATAATGTCAAAATATCATTGCTGGTTTTGTCCCCATGTATTTTTATGAATTACTTTAGATACATTCCTGGCCATCATATATCATTCATCATATAAGAAGGCAGTCGGTGTAGAAAACTTAATCTTATTCTTAAGCCAAATTGTTTTAAATGCCTTTTTTATTGAGTCATACAATAATCATATTCCCAGGTTAGTCCTGTAGAATTGCTTACTGAATACTGTAAATGCCTGGGTTAATACCCTGATTTAATTTAAAGAAAGCTGTTTGTCCATCTAATGGATGTTTACTTGCTTAAGAATTTCTCTTTCTTGGGACGCCTGGGTGGCTCAGCTGGTTGAGCGGCTGCCTTCGGCTCAGGTCATGATCCCGGGGTCCTGGGATCGAGTCCCGCATCGGGCTCCTTGCTCGGCGGGGAGCCTGCTTCTCCCTCTGCCTCTGCCTGCCACTCTGCCTGCTTGTGCGCTCTCTCTGACAAATAAATAAATAAAATCTTTAAAAAAAAGAATTTCTCTTTCTTTCTTCGAAGAATGATATGTAAATCACACACTATCATCATAAAACTTGAAAATGTATGTAAAGATTATGTATTACTATAAAACATTGTATATATTAAATATCATCCTCTTTGATAGGCTTTGAAACAATAAAATGCATATAGAAAGAATATTACTCTAAAAATAAGGTCATTGAATATTTGAAACTACTTATTATAACAAAAATCAGTATTTGTAACAACATAGAAAAGTAACAAAATAAATATTGAAAACATGGATACATAGAGCAAGTTTCTTATTTTTTCATAGTGCTGAATTCATGCTTGGTTACATACTCAAACATTATTTCTGAAATGAAATATGTTATAGATATCTTTGTAGTCATTTTAACCTCAGATTAAAAAGAAGTGTTTTGGGGGGGGGTGCCTGGGTGGCTCAGTTCATTGAGCATCTGACTCTTGGTTTCGGCTCAGGGTCCTGGGATTGCGCCCTACATTAGGCTTCGCAATCAGGATGGAGTTTGCTTCTCCCTCTCCCTCTGCTCCTCCCTCTTCCTCTGCTCTCTCCCCTCCTCCTTCTGCTCCTCCCTCTGCTCCTCCCTCTCCCTCTGCTCTCTCTCTGTCTCTCAAATAAGTAAATAAATAAAATATTTTTAAAAAAGAAACATAAAAGTAAAAAATAAAAAAAAGTATTTTTTGCAAATAATTTTTCTGTAAATTTGTTGGAGCCACCCCATGGTTAATTGATACCACGAGAGTTGCCTTTATATTTAAAATAATGACATTTCATTATTCAATAACTACATTTGAAAAAAGTTTGAAAATAACTGACCATTCCTAACATTTTAAAAATGTGCATGTGTCTGTTTAAAGAAACTTTTCCTCCTCCTTTCTAATTTGGGTGACGATTTTTTTTTTCTTCTGCTTGTTTTTACTGACTAGGCAGACTCTGCAGTACAGTATTGGGGAGAAAGGCTGAAAGTGACCACCCCCCCTTACTTCTGAGCTTATCGGTAACTCTGGTGCTCTGCAATTTCAGGAGTTTTCTGGGTGTGCTCCGAAAGTGGCTCCTGTACCTGGAGGGCAAAGGAAGACCAAAGAAAGAGGCAGATCCCTCCAGATTGGTAGTTGGCAGTTTTAATAAGCAAGAGAATTAACAGATTATGCTTGTCTTGGCCACCTGCAAGACAAGTACATTTCCACATCTACCTCCAGAATTTTAAAAGTTTATATACAGGCTTTAAGTGGGTTCAGTCATTTTTCGGTCTAGAATGTATAACAACATTTTGTTCTCTCAACATTGTGTCCTTGAAGTGGCTTCTACCGTGGGAGGAGTGGGAATGTATATTCCAAGAAGGGAGGGGGAGGCACCTGGGATAGCCCAGTTCTGCTGGCCGATCAACCAGCAGTCCCAACCACTTGATAACCTCCTCCAACACCACTGATGTGGGAAAGATGTTACGATTCCTAAGCCAGTGGCCAAGAAAGAATTCTTGAGATGTTTTTGGTGCAAAAAAAGTGGTTTTATTAAAGCATGGAGACAGGACCCGTGGGCAGAAACAGCTGCACTGGAGGTCATTAGGGGTGGCCTATTACATACTTTCAAGTTGGGAGGCTGTTAGGGATAGCGTAAACCTCCCAGGTATTCTGGAAACAAAGTTTCCAAGACCCTGAAAGGGCTAGCTATTGTTAGGAAAGGTTGTTTATTACGGTTTAGTAACAACTCAGTCATGAGACCCTGCAGATGTATATCAGTGGGTCATATACTTGGGGGATGATTGCCAACGTGTATCTTGGGGGGGTAGAGATAAAAGAAGTTTCCGAAGGAGTTTTTATATGTTAAAGTAGACTTACAGGGTTCTTGGGGTTGGACTAAGTTTGCCTTTTGCCCTTAGCAAGTATTAATACGGAGGCAGTTGAGTCCCTAGGGGAATGTCACTCTGTTTCAAGGACTCGTCAATGGGCTATAGATAGTAAGAAAATATAATAATTTTTCTTCTTCCTTTGTTTCCCACATTGACCACTAACTATTTTGGTAGCCTTCGAGCTGTGAGAGATTCTGTAGGCACTGAGGAGATTCCATCTATTCCCAATTGCTAAATCTTTTTGAGGTATAGATAGATTTTGGCAAATGCTTTGTCTGAATTTATTCAAATATCATTTTTTCCCCTCTTTTGTTAACTTAATAAATTACATGAATTGATTTTATAATCTACCATGAATTCCTTGGAGAAATTCCACTTATCATGATGCATTGTCATTTTTATATTGTTGAATTCAGTTTGTTAAAATGTTTAGAATTTCTGCATCAATTTCCATAAAGGATGTTATTCTGTAGGTTCATTTTGCTTTTTGTAATCTTGTTATCTGGTTTTGGTGTCAGGCTGAAACTGGCTTCATTGAATGAGTTGAGAAATATTTTCTCTTTTTCATTTTCTGGAGGAGTTTGTGTAAAATTGGTATGATTTGTCCCTTAGATATTTTATCAAATTGACTACCATATTAGTGCAGACATCTCAGCCTGGAGGTTTCCTTATGAGAAGGATTTTAATTACAAATTTAATATATATTATACATATAGGGCTATTCATAATATATATTTCTTCTTGAGGTTTTTCTGTAGTTTCTGTTTTTTAAGAAATTTGTTTCTTTCATATAAATAGTCAAATTCATTGGCTTAAAGTTGATTATTATATTTATTTTGTTTTCCTTTTGAAACCACAAATAAATAAAGACGGAGGGAATTTAAGATGGACACAGTAGTGCTTTGGCAAGACTTAACTTTAAAGTGAACAGATTCTTTTCTTCCTCATTCTTGAGGCCTCTCTCTCCCGTTCAACTTGTTTTTCTGTAGAATCCTTTGTTCCAGGAACTCGGTATGATATTGACATCTCACAGACCTCAATGTATACTTAGTAACAAGATTCAGAGGTCCAGCACCTGTGCTACTTTGGAGACTTTTTGAAGACCTGACTGCTGCCGGTGCATACCAGATATCCTATTGAAACTGTCCAGATCCTGTGTTTTCCTGTACAACCCTCAGCCTTGTACCCCCGGCAGGCTTGCAGTCTGGGAGACACTCGCCTGCTGCAGCCTCCTTTGCCAGGCAAAGTAATGAACTATCTTCCTTCTTTACACCCAGACTCTCTCTTCACCTTACATATTTTAGCTCTGGAGCACAGATGTCAGTTTTCCACAACAAATTTGGCTACTACAAAGGGACCTTGTGGATGATCCCCCACTGAGATTCGGTTGCTAGATCAAAGGCTTAGGGCAGTTTCCACGCCAGCTCTGCTTTAGGAGGAGCAGAGGGTTGGAAAGTCTCCGTGGAAGCCAGATCACTAATAGTTGGGTTTTCAATCAGGTAGATTGTTCTCCGGTTTGAACTCTGGTAGAAAACCTTCAGGAGGATTTGAGCAGACCACAGGAGGCAGATCCCCGACTGTTCCAGCAGCTGCTGAAGTCCTTCAGGGACCTCCCAGTTCTCGTCCTACTCACTGCTGCCCAAACTGCCAGGCACAGGGAATTTCTTTAAGGAAGCAGTAGGAGCAGAGTGATAAGTAGGAGCAGAGTGATAAGGAAAACATTCCAACTTTTTGGCCACAGTTAGGGTAAGTCCCCCCAGTGTGCACGCCGAGGCCCCTTGGGCCCAAACTCCGTTTTGGAAAAAACTCTGAAATAGGAGAATCTCAATTTGCAGGCACCACATTGGTGTTGGTCACAGGGTTAGTGGGACAGAGAAAGCCAGAGATTTCTTCCTCCCATTTGGTTGCCTCCATATAGGGTGTTTTGGTTTGGCTCTCTCAGCTTGTCTAGGATGACCTTTGGTTCTAATGGGGCTCTGACTTTTGGGGAGGAACCAGCACAGAGCTTCTGTTAAACAACCAGTTTTGAAAAGCACACAAGATTTTTGTATGTGAAATAACATGGGAGGTGCCATTCCACCTAAGAGTCCCCTGGGGACAATTTTGACTGATTGGTCGACCTATAGCTGAAAATCTATGCCAAAAAAGAGAGTGGTGCTTTATTGTAATACTGCCTGGCTTATGTATGTTTTAGAAAGGAAGGAAAGGTAGTGGCTGGATGGATCTTTGAATTATTGTACCATATTACAGTTGGAGTTGTTTTGTTAAAGGAGTGGGAAGGAGAATGAGATTCTGTATGTACAGGCCTCTTTGCAGTTTCATAGCAGGGATGGTGTATGACCAGGCAGTAAGTTGATGGTACAAAGGAAATCTCAACCTCTGTTGTTTGGTGAGTTTTCCTCTAAAAAGACCCAAATTTGCAAACAGCAAGTCTACTCTCTGGGTTTCCAGTTAAATCAGGGATCCAATGTTTAATGGCTAGTAAAAAGCAAGCCATTTTGGATTTAGATATTCTAAGAAATTGAGAGAGTTATGAGGGATTTCAGGGATGGCTGGTGTTTGCAGAATTTGGAGGCTGAATTTTGGACCTATGGCTAAGCCTCTTTATGATGCCTTAAAAGAGGCCCATCCAGAGTCTCTAGCGTAGTCAGGGGATTGCCAAAAGGCCTTTGAGATGATAAAACAGGCACTAGCATCTGCCCCCACACTAGGACTCCCTGATCTGAGAAAACATTTTAAATTGTATATTCATAAAAAGGCAGGGGCTGGCCTTTGGAGTGTTAATATTAAAGCTGAGAGAAGTACCATGTCCTGTCACTTATCTATCCGGGATACTGGACAGTATTGCAAAGAGATGGCCCCCATGTTTATGTGCAGTGGCCACCATCTGTGATTTACTACAGAAAGCAGAAAAAATCATGTTAAGACAGGCCATGGTTATATATGTGCCCTTCTAAGTGTTGGTATTATTAGAACAAAAGAGGGGGCTATTGGTTGACTGCAGGTCAAATGGGAAAATACCAAGCAATTCTTTTGGAACTTTCAAATGTCATTTTAAAGACCATGAGCTCTTTAAAATCCAGCCACGCTGCTGTCTTCTCCTTTGGATGAGATGCCTTCCCGTAATTGTTTGGAAATTCTTGAAATTGTCAACTCCAGCAGGCTTGATTTATCTGACCAGCCACTGACGCAGGCTGAATGGGACATGTTCACCCATGGCAGTAGTTGATCACTGGCAGCCCTGGGTGGGTTATGTGGTGGTGAGTGGCCACTGAGTGTGGAAGCAAGAGTACCTCCCTGGGGCACATCAGCACAAAAGGCAGAATTAATAGCTCTCCTCAAGGAAGTAATACCAAGGTACGGACTCCCTGTTTCCACCCAAAGTGATGATGGATCCTCTTTCATTGTGACTCAACAAGTGAGTAAGATCTTGGGCACTAAATGGAAATTACACGCATTATGGAGGCCCCAGTTTATGGGAAAAATGGGGAAAAAAATGAATCCTACTTTTGAAAAGGCAGTTGCAAAAAGGTGTCAGGAAACACACCTGAAATGGGATCAGGTCCTACCAGTTGCCTTCTTTGAATCTGGCTGGCCTCCAGAAGTGGGCTGCAATTAAGCCCCTATGAAATTATGTATGGCAGACCATTCTCAGCTCCCCAAGGTAGAGGGGAAGAAATGCATCTGGTTCAGGAAGTAAAACTAAAAATGGTATGTTCAGAAGTTGAATCAGTTATTAGTAACTATGCATGAGTTTGTTTATTTCAGAAAACCACCCCAGCTGGACGTACCACTACACCCCTTGAAGGCTGGTGACCAGGTGCTACCTAAGACTTGGAAAAAACAGAGTCCAGATCTTCAGTTGGAAGAGAAGTGGAAAAGATCCTACAATGTACTCTTAACGATATACATATCCCTCAAATAGTCAGGAGTAAATGTTGGGTGCGCCATACTCGAGTTAAACAGTGCCCTACACCAAATATTAAGTCAGCCAGCCAATCTCAGCAAGAAAGTCAACCTTGGGAGATTTGAAATACTTATTTAAGAAAAGGAAAAATGAGTAACTGTGCAATGTTATTTACACTTTGCCCTCTATTTGTCTTCTCTGCAAGATGGAAAGATAATTCCCTAAGCCTTTTGCTCAGACCCTGGCCTTGTCTACACTAGCTGTTCAGTGCTGGATTTGTCTCTGCAGGGCACAGGTAACACTAAATCACAGTGATGCATTTGTGCCTCAGATAAAAAACTTGACTTGGGTCCCTGAGGAACATTGGATCATGGCCGAGACAACCCAAACTTGCCCGGAGATGTACAGATTTAGAATAATCTGTTTTCCTGATGAAAATAATTTGGGAGTCCCTTACTTGACTGCTGAGTCCTTGCTTAACCTGCAAACTTCTCTGGACTCCCTTGCTAAAGTAGTTCTGGACAATTGTATGGCTTTAGATTATATGTTGGCTGAACAAGTGGGTATTTTGTGCTTTTGCAAATACATCCTGGTATACCTATATAAAAACCTCTCCAGCTGAGACTAGCATGGAAAAGATCCAACAGCAAGGCACCTAGTTGCAACGATCTCCAGCCCATCATATGTGTGTTTCAGAGGGAATGAAAGCTGGTCTTACTGATTGGTTTATTGCCTTGTTTTCATGGGTCCC
The DNA here is from genome assembly GCA_028534135.1 of Potos flavus. Taxonomy (NCBI): domain Eukaryota; kingdom Metazoa; phylum Chordata; class Mammalia; order Carnivora; family Procyonidae; genus Potos; species Potos flavus. Next base: position 174,143,176 of record CM052898.1, on the reverse strand, counting down.
AAACAGGCTAAAATTTATTTACTCTTTTACTGCTGTCTCAAGGGATGTATCTACTATTAAAAAAAAATCACCCTCTGCTGTATACCTTAAACCCAGGAAGGATGATTGGGAAAAACAAGTGCATGCTTTTCATAAGAATCCCAAAACATGGTCTCCATTCAGCAGGAAGCAGCCAGATGAATACAATGCCCCTTTTTTCATAGAAATGGAAGGTGTGAATTAATGGTGGGGAGATTGAAACCCCTGCAGAAATGTAAAGATGGATGGAATTTAGGATGGACACAATAGTGCTTCAGCAAAACTTGACTTTAAACCGAACAGATTTTTCTCTTCCTCATTCTTGAAGCCTCCCCCTCCACTTCAGCTTGTTTTTCTGTAAAATCCTTCGTTCCAGGAACTCAGTATGATATTGACATCCCACAGACCTCAAAGTATACTTAGTAATGACTGAGATGGCCCCGCCAGTGCTTGTCACAAGACCACCATGAAGACATGACTAACACCGCTGTTGAAATCTTCCAGATCCTGTATTTCTTCTAAGACCCTCAGCTTTTTACCCCAGGCGGGCTTTCAGCCTTGGAGGCATTCCCCTGCTGCAGCCTCCTTTGCCTGGCAAGGTTATGAACTATTTTCCTTCCTTTTTTTTTTTTTCAAATTTTTATTTAAATTCTAGTTAGTTAACATAGAGTGTAATATTGGTTTCAGGAGTGGAATGTAGTGATTCATCACTAACATACAATACCCAATGCTCATGACAATGGTACCCTCCTACCTTCCTTCTTTATACCCAAACTCAGACTCCGTGTTACATATTTTGGCTCCAGAGCATAGAGTCGGTTATATGACAACACTTCTGATATTTGTGTAATCTATAATGAAAACACCGGTCTCATTTCTGATACTGGTCGTTTTCATTGTCTCTCCTTTTTCTTTTCTTTTTCCTTTCATCATTCTAGCTAGAGGTTTATTAACTTTAGTGGTCTTTTCAAAGAACCAGCTTTTGGCTTTATTCACCTTGTCTATTGTTTTTCTGTTTTCCCTTATCTTGATTTCCACTTTGATCTTTACAGCTTCCTTTCTTTTACTTATTTTGTTTTTAATATACTTTTCTTTTTGTGAGGAGTTCCATTCTGTTGGGGAGAGCTGAGCCGCAGGGTATTGGGCAGCCAGTTAAAAGAAGCTAAAAATGCAAGTAACAATTGGGAACTTATTCACTAAATCCTATTGCACACGTGAGAGGCTAAACCCCAGAAAGCTCTGCCTCCACACCTGTTCTTTCTTCCCCCATTTGTGATCCAACTGCGATGCCCTGGCTGGCTGTGCACCGTGACTGCTGTGGGGTGAGTAGCTTTTTCCTTCCCGAGAGGACCTGCCAGGAAACCTTTGTAATTATCTGTGGTTGTGCTTGAAAAATCACACTTCAGTTTTTAACAAAAAGCCACTCCTTAGGTTCCCCTAACCCTATCCTATGTGTTTTAAGGTAAACGCTGAACTTAATATTTGTAATCTTTCTTCTCTAATAAGACTATTTATTGCTATGAATTCCTCTCCCCAATTATTATTTTAGTGACAGCCATAAATTTAGTATCTTGCGTTTACATTTTTATTCAGTACAAGATACTCTTATTTTCCTTTTAATGTCTTATTTGAGCAGAGATAGTTCTTGTACTGATTTCTGGTTTAATTCTGTGTGGACAATGAATATACTCTGAATGATTTGAGCAATGTCAGATTTATGAGACTTGTTTTATGGCTCAGAATATAGTCTATGTTGATAAATGTCCCATGTATATTTGAAACAAATTTGTAGTCAACTGATGTTAGTTGCATGTTCTAGAACAGTCTTAATTAGGTCTAGCTGGTTGATAATTGTGGCCATGTTTTCTATATCCTTGCTGATTTCTGATCTTGTGCTATCAGTTGTTAAAGTTATGTCTTGAAATCTATTTTTGTGGATTCATCTATTTCTCTGGGGTTTCTGTAAGGTTTTATTTCTTAAATTATGAAATCATTCCTAAGGTGGTAAACATTTAGAATTGTTAACTACTTATGAATTGACTGCTTTTACAGATGATATTTTAAATTTGAATTGGATTTAGTTACCTTATTTTAAAATACTTAAAAAAAACTTTTAAGTGATATTTAAAACATTCAAAAAATGCAGAGCTGAATGGTATTGAGTGTTTGAAAACATTTTTTGTCTAGAAGTATGGAATCCTTTAATTTGAACATTTTTCTTAATTTTAAGAGTTCTCAGATAATTGAAAATGTGTTTCTATTACTTTGATGCTGTTCTATGTTGGATTAACTTGATTTTTTTCCATTTTTGCTTAAATGTCATTGGTTTGGGCTCCTTGAATTTCTCTTTGCTTTCACTGTGATTACTACTATTTTTTTTAATAGATCTGTGTTTTGATATTCTATAGTGGTTATTCCTATAGTCTCAAATGTATTAACCACTTCACAAAATACGTTGTTTGGTTTTAAAACTTCTTTTGGTCTATAGTTTCATTTTCATCTCATTATTTTGAATATTTCATCAGTATCGTTTTGTTTTACTATATTCATGTTTTGTTCATCAAAAGTTCAAACCTCTTGAAAAAACTTTTTTTTTTTCTTTTTAGAGAAGGAGGTGGGAAGGGACAGAGAGAGAGGAAGAGAGAGAGAGAGAGAGAGAGAGAGAATCTTAAGCAGGTCCCTTTCTGGGCATGGACTTGGGTCTCCATATCATGACCCTGAGATCATGACCTAAGCCAATGCCAACGGTCTATTGCTTAACCAACTGAGACACACAGGTGCCCCGAATAACTTTTGAGTTACATTTTCTTCTGTATCTGATTTTTAAAAACGTTTGAGTGTTGTTGTTGTTGTTGCTGTTATTTATTTTGCTAATATGTGGAGGTTATTTGATATTTTGAGGTTGATTAGTTTAAAACCTGAGAACTTTTGTTGTTTATTTATTTTTTTGGTTCTATAAACAGAATCACTGAAAAATGGAGAAGTCATAAGACCATAGCCTGCGTTTATTAGAAAACTCAGTCTGTTTCTCTTCTGAAATTTGAGCAATGATACTTGAAATAAACTGATAGTGACAGAGATTCAGATATTTTCTTGAATGCATTGAGTGGTCATGGATCCTTTATGTATATAGTTCAGAGTCCAAGGTATTGATTATTTCCTTAACTCACTGGTTTCTCCTTAGATGTTATCCCCATTATTTCTCAATCTGGAAGAGAAACTTGTAAATATGCATTTGATTTCATTGTTGGAAAAGCTAGGAACAATACTAAGAATTTCCTGGATTTTGCTGTGCTGGTAATCCTCCTTCTGTGGATATGAGAATGGTTGGGAAGGAGGTGTCCCTATTCTGTGCTCTTCTGCTTTGAATCACCCATGTTTGCTCATGTGTTTGAATTTACAAAGAACATTATATAAGATGATGTCCCTTTATTTTTTTTGTTAGCAGTGATATTTTATCACAGCTTGATTTTTCACTCATCCTAGATATCCGAGGAAAACAATTCTCTGTAGTTTAATTCTGATATCTTAATGTGAATTTCTCAGGCACGATGTATTTATTTATTTTTAGAAAAAACTCAAAACCAATGGAGATTTTTTTCTCTACCAGAATTAATATATATGTCACCTACCTCTAAACCCAGCATATGCATGTAAGAGTAGAAAAAAGAATGAAAACACAGTCCCTTTGGTTAATACTAGAATAGTGGCCTGAGGACATCTTTACTTGAGGATTTCAAATTTAAACCCTGTTAGCTGAAAAGTATTAAAAGTATTATGGTTCATTCGCAATATGAATTGAAATTGAAAATAACCAATATTAAATAATCTTTGAAGTTAGAATAATAAACATTAGAAAGATCCAATTAAAATCTTATTTTATCAAAATGACGTTAGACCAATGTCTCCATTTCAAGCATTGTGTTTCAGGGAAGATGTAACTTTTCCTTTTTTCCCTTAAGATATGTATTTATTTATTTATTTATTTGAGAGAGAATGAGAGAGGGAGAGAGAGTGAGGGGAGGAGCAGCAGGAGATGGACAAGCAGACTCCACGCTAAGCACAGAGCCCAATGCCAAGCTTGATCCCAGGACCCTGAGATCACAACCTGAGCTTAAATCAAGAGCTGGATGCTTGACTGACTGAGCCGCCCAGGTGCCCCTAGATGTAACTTTTCAATATCATCAAATAACCTAATGTTGCAAAGTATTATTAACAATAAATTCAATTATGTAAGAAATGTAGTTAAGCTTTAATATCTGTGTATTAGTTTAGTGAATGAAAAATTTAGTTCTGCTATAGAGACCTCTTTGGATATTCACTAATCCAGGAAAAAAGTCTATAAATTATGACCTTTTCCTTTTCTAACCCTACCCTGAAATGTGTATAAGAGTATACTTACTGATATAGTACGTAAACCACTATTTTATTCTAATCTCAGTGACAAATACACTATTACAGAGTTTATCTTCTAAAAAGAAAGGAAATATTTTGCAATACAAGTCTTTGATGCTACTTTTAATGTAACTAATCCTTATTCACAGAAGATTAAAATCAAGCTATTATGTGAAGTTTTCATGAACACAACATGATTTGTTTGTATTTTGTTTTAATGATAAAGATTTATAGACCAAATAAAGATTGTATTTTGGCAAAATGAACTTTTTTACTTTCTCAGATATGCTATTTATCAAGTGAAAGTTTTTATAGCCATGGTTATCTTTTTGGATAAGGTGGGGACCCCAGAAACTCATTATGGATGATTGAGAAAAGACTAACCTGGGAGGAGACAATGTTGATCTATCCATATGCTAGGTGGCTATTATGTTCTCCAATGGGTATGAAATCTATCCACACTGGAGTGTGAGTCTGCCAACAGCTGGCTGATTGTTTTCTACTGAAGCCAGGTGCTATTCTTGATGCTTATGAAGTCTTGGCTCTAGAGGCATCATTCTGACCCTGGGGAAAATCTCAGCTGGTAGGAATAAATGTTTTTCTCCACTTTTGCACCAAAGAGGGTGTAGTACCAATGTATTTCTGGCTCCAAAAGAGTTACACTGATTGAAATTTACCCTTGATATTTACTCTCTAACTTAAATACAGAAGAACTCATTAAGTTGTGGGAAAGGCAATGTGTTATTAAGCTCAGTTTTGAAAATTCAAGTAGGAGAATAAAGGCACACATATAAACTGAAAGAAAATTTTTTTCTCTACTTGGGAAGAAATCAACAAAGTACATATAAACCCAGGTACAGTGGTCTAATCAATTAAATCACATTAATTTGATTATGAAACATGAGAATATTAAATAAGAACTAACTTTGACAACATGCTATTCTATAATTAATAATTCAATTTGAGTGTGGAGTGAGGTAGGGATTCATGTATTTTTGGAAGTATATAACTATAAAAGCACTGTTTTCCTCTGATATTTAATGTTTACTCATATACACACAGACACATTTCCATATATAGGGATCAATTTCTGGGTTCTTTCATATGGTCAATTGATTTGTTTCTATTTCCCTAAGCTTTCACTAACTTCACTTTTGTCAACTAGTTAAAAAGCCTACAACCGACTTTATTTTTTCCATAAATTAAATGTTTATTGTTGTGCTCTTTTATGAAGAATTGACTTAAGTTAATACAAAATCTTGTAAAGATTTTGCTAGGCATCTATGGATCAACTTTGAAAGTATATTGTATCTTCAAAATATTTTATGCAAGAACATTGTATATCTTCACTTTCTGACATGAAAGATTCCATAATTTTTCGACTTTCTATGTGTTTTATATATATTTAACTGGTAACTTTGATTTTAAGGTTACGTCTTCTAACAAATTGTTGCCAATACAAGTGAATTGTCTCTTACATATCGTATGCATATGTGTATATGTGTGAATGTAGAAGTTTTATTCAGTTACTAAAAAAAAGTATCAATTCTGTTATTTTACTAGATGATTGGGGAGGTAAGACCCTATATAGAGAGTCTTAACTCTTTAATTTTGAGCTGTCTCATGTAATTCCCTTCTTTCTATCAGTAAGCTTTTTACAGATACGCATTTTACTCAAAGTGTTAATTTCTCTGCATTTTCCTGCATTTCTTTTTTCCACATGAAACTAAATACCTTTTATTAGATTTCAAGTGCAATAGTACTTTAGTCGGAAATGTACTTTGTATGATCTCAGTTCTCTAAAATATGTTGAGGTTTGTTTCAGGCAGGGACCAAAATTTTGTCTGCCTTAATGATTCTTTTGGTTAAAAAATAATTTGTTGTTGAGGGAGGGTATGTTCTATGAATGGCAGTAAAACCAATTTATTAATAGTTTTGTCCAGGTCTTTTCTAATCTTATTGATTTTTGTCTCGACTTGCTCTTTAAATTATTGAGAGAAGAGATTGAAATACTAAAAATATCTCTTCTTTTGGAATAATTATAGATGAATTATTAGTCTGGGCATTTGCAGCTCCGTTGTTTAACAGATACCCATTTATATATTTTTTTTTTTGTATAAAAGATACTGTTTTCAAGGCATCTTATAATTTTAAATTTTATGTCTTTGTATCTCTCTCTCTTTTTTTCTTTTTATCCTTCTTATACTTATTCTAGCCAATGTGAGGAATTTTGGATTTCCTGTGGTTTCTTGAATTTTTGGAAAAAAATTTCAACTACTATTTTTTTCTTTGTTCTACTTTTTAATAAATCTAGCTTTGTACATGGTATGTTCCCAGGCTCTGACAAACACTTTTTGACCTTTCTGACAAACACAATTCACATTGCATAATATCTCTTTGACTCAAGAGCTTCATCTGTAATAAAAAATATTCTTCGCATAGTATTTTTTTTAGAATTAACTGCAAACTATATCAAATGATTATAGACATATTTAGAGTGGATGACTTTGATCTTTATCACTGAATCATATTCGGAGCAGTAAGTGAAAACCAGATCTATAAAATTATTTGTCTAAAAAATAAGATCTAACATGAATTAATTGGGATTCTTTGATAAACCGAGATGGGATATTTTCTATCTTTTCTGGTATGATATTAAACATATACAATAAAAACAGCATTTGTCCTACTAAACCTCATTCTTCCATTCATATACTCCTGTAACAAGAGTTGTTGCAATTTGCATTGTAAAGTCTAAACTTCTACTTACTAATCTCTAGATTTGCTGCCTGAAGTTTTTATTTTATATATAGTTGTATTGTACATATGATTTATATGTGGAATTGGAGAAAAATAGCACTCCTAAAAATGTCCAATGTAAAAAATGGTTATAGACATTCAGATAAATATGAAGTATTACCACTTTTTGTTCTTTCAGTCTTGCAAATTTTTATCTCTTTCAATGGTAAATAGGTATCCACTGCTCATATCTATTAACAGTACAAAAGATCATCTATCAGTGGAATTTCTTCAAATGTTGAATAAAATTTTGACCTGCATTGTTTCATTTTATTTTTTTTAGCTTATGTATCTCCAAGAGTATTTTAGTGTGAACATCTCTCTTTAGGGAATATTAACTGAATCTCCTTGGAATTGGAAATCTGTTAATTTTGAACTCACCTTGGACTTAGTTCTTCCAAATTTAGTCACTTTATTGATTCTTGGGTTTGTCTGCTTTAAAATTTAATAAATATCAACTTTTAATAATGGAGATAATCACAAACAGCTTGTACTAAAGAGTTTTGAAGGTCAAACTCTTGTTCTTTTTACAGCTTTACATGAGAAAATGAATGGAAATGAATTCGTATATGTTATTTATCTTTTTTAATTGCCTTTATTTGAAATGTTCATATTTCCTCCCCTGAGTCCCTATTTGCCTCAAATTTATTCAATTATAAACTTGTTCAGTTATTTTCTGGACTATCAGATAATCAAGTCCAAATAAGAATTTACATATTCCTATAAATGGCATCTTGATAGCGATCACTGTAGGGCTGGCAGAGGACAGCATTTGCATAAAAAAATACTCAATTCTGTAACATCATATTCCTACTCGGATCTACACTCCTTAAATCACGTCGATGTCCATCAAACTTTCATGTCTTGTACCCCATTTCATAAAGGGTTTAGTTTTCCTATAATACATATTTACACAAATTTGTTTAATTGATGTTTTGGTGGTAATAGAAAAATGTATTACTTTCTCCTAATAACAGATTTTTAATTAAATACAATTCTATAAAGTCTTTATGACATAATTCCTATCCTTGAACATTTGCTTTGTCAGAGTTGTTGAGCTTTCCAACTTCACAGATTCTAGCTATCCAGGATCCTAGAGACACTTTGTATGTGAAGCCCATAATTTTTGGTAATGTGAATGCCGGTAGGGAACACTTTTAAGCATAACCAGTAACTGGCTAGGTTGCCATATGTTATAGTAGGTATTCAAGAAATGAGCTATTTCCTTTTGGCTGAGGCAGCTTTCCTTAAATTTCATTTCTGAATTCAAGAAACATGGGGCACCTGGATGGCTCAGTTGGTTAAGCATCTGCCTTCGGCTAAGGTCATGATTCCAGGGTCCTGGGATCAAGCCCCACATCAGGCTCCCTGCTCAGTGAGGAGTCTGGTTCTCCCTCTCTCTCTCTGTCCCTCCCCCTGCTCTCTCTCTCTCTTTCAAATAAATAAATAAAATATTTTAAAAAATTCAAGAAACATATAACTCTTCATTCCCCTGCAAAGCTGCATTATTCTTCCAGTGGTTTTCTTTTGTTTCCTCCTCATTAGACTCTGTTTTAGCTGGTGGTTGTTCCTTTTTTTCTTCTTCTTTTTCTTGTCTTTTCTTTTCTCTTCTTTTTTTTTTTTTTTTGAAATTGGAAAGTAACTGAAGTGCACTTAAAAAGGGTGGATTTAAGGACTCATATTTAGGGAGCCCAGGTGCCTCAGTTGGTTAAGCATCTGCCTTCAGCTCGGGTCATGATCCTGGGGTCTGGGGATTGAGGTCTGGGGATCGATAGAGCCCCACAGTTGGCTCTCTGCTCAGCGGGAAGCCTACTCTTCCTCTCCCACTCCTCCTGCTGGTGTTCCCTCTCTCACTGTGTCTATCTCTGTCAAATAAATAAAATCTTTAAAAAAAAAAGGATCCATATTTAAGTTGCTGCTTAAGGTATTTTTTTTTTAAGATTTTATTTATTTATTTGACAGAGAGAAAGAGATCACAAGTAGGCAGAGAGACAGGCACAGAGAAAGGGGGAAGCAGGCTCCCTGCTGACCAGAGAACCCGATGTGGGGCTCCATCCCAGGACCCTGAGATCATGACCTGAGCCGAAGGCAGAGGCTTAACCCACTGAGCCACCCAGGTGCCCCAACTGCTTAAGGTATTAAGGAAAATTTGTAATTAAAATCTCTGAAGGGGCACCTGGGTGGTTCAGTGGGTTAAAACCTCTGCCTTCGGCTCAGGTCATGATCTCGGGGTCCTGGGATCGAGTCCTGTATCGGGCTCTCTGCTCGGCAGGGAGCCTGCTTCCGCCTCTCTCTCTGTGCCTGTCTCTCTGCCTACTTGTGGTCTCTCTCTCTCTGTCAAATAAATAAATAAAATCTTTAAAAAAAATTAAAAAAAATAAAAATAAAATCTCTGAAGATGTTTGAATTTGGAAAGGAGCTCCACGATTTTCAAGAAAACTTAATCTCAGTTTTAAATTTTGACCTGATACTCTTTGACCATTTTAAAGAAAGTACTTGTCATAGTATACCAGAATGTGTAATAATAAAGTATGAGAACTTAAATATATAGAAGAATTTGGGTCTAAAGTTAAACTCTAAATACTGAAGTGATTTTTTTTTCTTGAGTGACAAAAGAAAACTCTTAATGTTTCTTGGTGGCTTGATTAAGGAAATGAGACAAATAAAATGACAGAAAATAATAAAACAGATTTTTAGAAAATAATACAAACCATCTGATCTTCAGGGATTTTTGCCAGACCAAACCATTTGAATTTTCTTTGCTGCTATCCTGCAATTAATATGCTAATGATAGTATAATATTGGCAGCAAGAACTATATACTTTAGGATTTAGGGAGCTCTACCTGCTCATTTTGTGTCCAGCCAGATGTATAAACAGCTGAAAATTATACTGTCAGCGAAGCAAAATTAGAAATCTTATATTTTAGAAGCAAATCTACCTAAAGAAAGAATGCACCCCCCAATATAAAAGGAACAGTTTAGAAAGAAATTTGCAACAAAACGTTTTTCTATTTAGAGAGCTTTTTTTAAAGCTATTTAGGTCTTCTTTTGTTACATATCATGTCCACAATCCTTAGAATGATAGTCACAACATTCCGAATACTCAGTTAGTATTTTTTAATAGTAAGAATGACCATTATGAAAATACAGGGGAAAAATGAACATTATACAACATTGTTTATTGGAAAATGAATAATGTTAACATCTACTTACAAGACTATACTAGCACATATATGTGGTAAAATTACATCTATTACAAACAATATTAAATATAGCCAAATATTTGTCATTAGCAGGAAATCATCCTGATACAATATAAACAGGTTGTTAATGTAGTGTTGGTTTTTAAAAAAAAGTTTTGTGGAGCGTGTGTATGCATGTGTTCATGTATTGGGGGAGATGTCTGAAAGTTAAGATTGAATAAGGGTAGGGACAGAAGTGAATTAAACTATTATAAAACATTAGGAAATTATGTTAAAATTGATATATATTATATTATTCCATTTGTGTGCATGAGAATGAGTATTTGTGTATGTTTATTATTGTGTATAGTACAGAAGTATGTCTGAATGTGAGTTATGTATCTATGTACTGAGATGAATTGTCATGAGATTGAACATTGTTACATTGTTAGGTAATAAAATCTAGAACAAGTATCAACAAGATGGCAAAAGGTGGGGAGTGGGGAGTACTCATCACAAAGAAAGTTCAGTGTGTTCCAGTTGTGGACTAAGACACAGGCAGCACCTGGACATTCTAAAATCCTGTAAGTTAAAGGATAGATACAAGTTACATGGTGATTAATATGCGGGCACTGTACTTCTGAAAATAACTTGAGCGATGCTCATGTCCAACTCCACCTAGTTTACTTTTTGTCTCCGTGGCATTCTAGCTTCATGAACTTTGTGAGGTATAGTAAGAATAAAGATGTAATGAGCTGTTTTCAGTGTGGTTGCCTCAGATGACATTAGGAGTCTGTATTCATGCTAGAAAGAAAAAAAATTACTTTTAGATAAATATTCTTTAATTCCATTAGTAAAAATAGAAACTAAAAGGGACGTATGTGAGATCTTGAGTTGTTGAGATTTTTAAAAGCATTTACAAGCTAATCTATTTGTTTTTCACTTAAACTGTTCATCTGGGTATAAAAAAATCAAAGCTTTTATGAAATCGAAATGTGTCCATTTTTTTTGACAAAAAAAAAAATTGAATATTCTCCATGTCCTGATCAGCTTCCCCAGGCTCTTCTTTGACCGTACAATGTATATGCTTCTGACTGGGGCCATCTGTTGAAAATTATAAATTCACCATTGCCTGTCAAACAGCATAACCACGGAAGAATGTACCTGTTGTAGGAAGCTGGAAGCAATGCAAATGCATGACTCCTGCCCAGACTACTAGAAATCTCAAATACCAGTCCTAGAATATACATACTATGTATATATATGTATCACTTATATGTTTTTACTAGAGAAGGGGAAGCATCCTCCCAATATCAGGCAGGCAGAGGTGTAGTGTGTTTACTGAGATCTGTGATGTGAGACTCTGTAGCAAATGAACAGTTCCTAAAAATCATAGGCTGAGCTGAACATTCATGGGCAACTAAGATTTATCAAGCTCTTTGAGAGGCACATTTATACAGTTATTTTGTATTTAACCATTGAAAAGCGTCATACTTATTGGATGTGTCTTTCTCTTTCTCTCACACACACGCACACACATAAGTCCAATCCAGTTCTTCTCTATCAGAGGAAGAAGAGTCCTGACTTGTTTCTCTGCCTTTCCACATGACTTAGTTCATTAAATCAGTATTTTCCGGGATTTTGTCACATGATTAATGTGAGAAGGATGATTATTATTGTTACTATTTTTACCAGTATAAAAGTGGTCATGGTGCATAATTGACATAAAAAATTCCATTGAAGTATTCAAGGGAAAAGTATGAAGGTAAAATGTTCTTATTCACAATCAGAAAAACGTTTGGTTACTTTAGGCATATAGCAGTTAATAAAAAAGAAGTTGGTCTGTTGCTTCCTAGAAAAAGTATTAAACGGAGAAACAGAACTCATCATTTAGAAGGAAAGGAGAAACTGCTAGCAGATGAAAACTTTGGCCATGAAATCACCCTTTATGCCAGGAATTGCTTTTGCAGGATTAAAGTAAAATTGAGAAACCATTTTGTGCAGGAGAATAAAAATTGGGGGTGAGAAGAAAAAAAAAATCAGTAATGGGAAAAAGTTACTTGGAAAACTATAAGAATAACTCTTCTCAGAATTCTCCTTCTCTTAAGTGACTGATTATAATTATATCACAATTACATGATTTCTGCCTTGGGTTATACCTGAGTAGATACGTTAGGAGAATATAAATATTTTTTGTACCCTAGAAGCAAAGAAATAAAAAGAAAGCAGTTAGTTTTGTGAAAATGTTTTATAATAAGTTAAAGAAATGTTTTATTTTTCTATTCTCTTTAGCCCATTTCAAATATAATATCCTCAGTTAATATTAACTGTTATTAAGTAATCAACTTCTCAAATGGGATTTGGAGTTTGAATTAGAAAATAAGCATTCCTTTTCCTAAAACCGTGCCTACAACCTAATTCTGACCCACTGGGTGACATTTATAGTGGTCCTTGTAAGACATTATCACTTAAAGATAATAAAACTTTTTTTACTAAATTCCAAGAAAGTCTCAGCTTAATAATTATTATGGCCACTTTTGCGTAATAGTCTGAATTCCAAACTTCATCAGGTTTTGAAATTTCCCTCTTTTCCCCAGTTTGAGCAGACTCCTACAAATCAGCGTGGTCTTTTGTCTTTAACTTGTATGTCCTCCCCATCCCAACACAACTTCCTTAGCTGTAGCTTCTGACTTCCTTGATTTTTGAGCATAGAGAGAATAGGGAGTTAAGACAGAAAACAAATTTTAAAACTTTTAATGTTGAAATTGGTTGCACACTAGGTTTCTGTGGAAATGGCAGCTACTCAAAACTGACTCTCATGGAAGAATTAATCGCTTTTTAAAGAAACCCATCTTCAAAGATCTTATAGTTCTTCTCATGAAAAAAAATGTTTTGCACACTTCCTATATGCCAACACTATTCTAGGCTTTAGAGATACTGCAGTTAAAAAAACAAAAACAAAAACAAAAATGAAAGAAAGTACAAAATGCCACAGGACCAAATGTGCTTAGGTGTTCCAGGCACAATGAAGAAGCCAGTGTGATTGGAGAAGAGGGAGCTTGAGTGATCTGAGAGAGTTAATGGGGATCAGGTTGAGTACAGCATGAATAGGAAAAACTGGTGACTGACCACATCCCCCAGAGATTCTGATTTCTTTTTCCCTAATAAAAACATTCAAAACATCCAGTTATTTTACTGTACAGCCAAATGAGAGTACCACTGGTGAAGGATGCTTCCAGCTATCTTTAGTCTGAGCAAATTGGAGTTCATTGAAGTGATCTAATTTTAATTGTATTTTTAAAGTTCCCCTCCTGTTACTTTAATGAAAGACTTTCACTTTGATAAAAGACTGTAAAGAATCAAGGACAGAATAGTGATACCAATTAAGTGGTTATGGCAAAATTCCACAAAGATGATGGTATGTTGGATCAAGATGATTGTGGAGAAGTGGGGAGAAGGTGTTGAAAATGCACAGTAGTAGACCCAATGGGATTTTCTGAAGAATCATATATGAAGTTGAGTAAAAAAAGTCCAGATGATGGTTTTTTTGGCCTGAGCAACTGGAAGAGTAAAGTTGTTGTTCATTAAGATAGACAGGAGCTGTGAAGGGACAGGCATACAGACTGTGATCCTGTTCAAGTAGACAGGGATGGGCAGGTGTTCAAGTTGCAGAGAGTATTCTTAGAAGTAACACAGAGTCATGGGAGTTTTCCCTAATTTCTGCAATGTCTGGAGGTGGAGGTGAAGGCAGGCATTTCACTGGAAACACCGAGATCTGTTGCTTCTTATTGAATTTGCTGAAGAAGTCAGGAAGTCTGAAGGTGAACAGTTGAAGAAGAGTGCTTTCTGGACTATTGCTGATGAAGATGGACAAAGTAGCTGTGTCTAAATTAGCCCTGTGGAATCTCTTTATCTCACACAACTCTCATAAAACTTAGGTATGGCACTTGGAAAAAAGAACAGTAGATTTTTTCTTGGGTCAGTTTACTTTCTGAGCAGAGCTATCAATTGACATTCTGCCACAAGTAGGATTTTCTCTCCATAATGTTTGGATTTAGTTTTAACAATGAGCTGGAATACCCTATCCCCTTGCCCCAGTTGTTAGGAAACACAAATAAAATTCCCCATTGTCTCCTTGAATTCTGATTCAATTCTGTGAGATGAAGATAAAACCCTCTATCAATATGTACCTTTACTAGAGTGTGTGGGGTACAGATAGACTGCTTGTAAAAAAATTTTTGCATCTACTCTCCATGAGAATCTTTTATTTTTTTTTATTTTTTTTAAAGGTTTTTATTTATTTATTTGACAGAGAGAAATCACAAGTAGGCAGAGAGGCAGGCAGAGAGAGGGGGAAACAGGCTCCCCACTGAGCAGAGAGCCCGATGCGGGGCCTTGATCCCAGGACCCTGAGATCATGATCTGAGCCGAAGGCAGAGGCTTTAACCCACTGAGCCACCGAGGTGCCCCTCCTTTTAATTTTTTAAAAACATTTTTGTATTTATTTGAGAGAGAGAGCAAAAGTGAGAGTGAGTGAGCAGGGGTGAAGAGAGGAGAGAGAATGAGAATCTCAAGCAGACTCCCCATAAGCATGGAGCCCAACACAGGGCTCAATGTAAGGACCCTGAGATCATGATCTGAGCCAAAATCTAGAGTTGGACGCTCAAGTGACTGAGCTACCCAAGTCTCCCTTTGAGGATCCTTCTATATGTTCTGCGTACTGAGGATAATAGTCAAGTACATATTCATTCAGCTTTTGCCGATCAAGTATGGTGGCTGAATTAGGAAACTTGGAAGGGTTGACATGTATTGATTTGGGAGCTCTGCCAAAACTAAAACTGCAATAGGTTTATTTTAATATCTTGTTACATGCACATAGATTTTTTTTAATTTTACTTATGTCACTTGACCTTCATAATTACTTATGAGTCAAATATGACAGTTATTTATTATCCTCATTTACAGATGAAAATTGGGCTCAGAATTTCAATGACTTGCTTTAAGTGGTATAAAAGGAAATTGAAGAAATCCTATTTGAACCTAGGTTTTGTGATTTCAGAATATATTCTCTAATAAAAGAATGCTACTCTTTCCTATTTTTGTCCTCAAAAGTGAATCATATAACCATTCTTTTTAAAAGAAAAGTAAGCTTGTGTTTTCTTGGTATCTGTATATATCTTTCTTACTGCAATGCTATTTAAATATATATATGTAACTTAGATGATGTAAATGTCTAAAATTTATATTTCTCAGATGTTCACAAAACAAAAGCATAAAAGTAAAAGTTAATACTATCTGTGTCTTGCAATGAAAAATAACCTTTGTTTGACTTTTTTTGCAATAAACATTAATAACATCTGGATAAAATACTAGAATAGATTAAGCCACAGGACAGTAATATAATCATAAACTAGAAAAAAATCAATATTGAAAAGGAACAATATTGGGTAAAGTTTACATATATAGCTTTTAGTTACAGGGTACCACACACGATGAAGTATGCAGAATCAAACGAAGTAAGTTTCACTTGCTTAAGGAATCAAATGGTAAATTTGAGACAAAGGAGAAATAAGAAAATTAAAAGTGAGATGCTGTAGGGGAAATCCATACAGGGAGAGCTCCAAAACTCTGCTCAAACTCTCTCCAAGTTGCTGTTTGACTCCTGTAATACATGTCTTTGAAAGAGATTCCAAGATCCCAGCTAATTAAAACAGCTGGGAAGATAAAAGATCAGATAAGTTTCTGCTATTGCCAACTTCCGAAGTCAGAGTGTTTGGCATTCAAATCTAGCAATGTTAACTGCCTGCTAGAAAAAAAGATATTATTTAAAGGAGGATAACAGAGGCAGGCAATCTACACAATACTTATAATGTCTAGTAGGCAATCAAAAAAATTACTAGGCATACCAAAATCATGGAAATGTAAAACCCATAGACAAGAATGAAAACATTCAATAGAAACCAACCACAAAATGACCAAGAGGTTGTATTTAGGAGACAGTTTTAAGGTAGTTGTTTTTAATATAGTCAAGAACTCAAAATGGGGTCATCATATATAAGCAGATTGAAAAATCTAGGGAGAGGTGGGAGTTAAAATTACACGCACCTAGCAAAGCTAATCAGGAAACATGAAACAAGTTATCAATTTCAGGAGTGAAAATGAAAACTCTATAGACACTAAAACATTAATATAAAATATTACAAATATTTTAGGCCAATACATTGGACAATTTAGAGAAAAGAGAAAAATATCTTAAAACACAGCATAACCAAACTGGTTCTATACTCTTAAACCTATTTGAAGAGATAACATCCTTCTTTAGATACTCCTGTATAGATATCTCCAGGTCAATGTGGCTTCATGGATACATTTTACCTGCCTTTAGAAAGGAATATCATAACCTCACATGATTATTTCCAACGAAGTACTTATCAGTACACAAAGGCAAGATAGAATAAAATGCGATAAAGATTGGAGTGGGAGAAATAAAATTCCATGTGTAGATTATGTGATTTATGAGCATAATTTTAATAAATACATATTAAAATATTAAGTATTGAGGAAAAATGAAAGAAGACTTTATGAAATGGAGTGGCATACAGTGCTTATGAATTTTGTTGATTTGATGGTATTAAAATTCTCCCAAATTATTGTTTAGATTCAAAGTAGTTACCCCCAAATTACTAGAGATTTTTAAATATAATTTGACAATTCTATAAATATACATCAAAACTTAAACATCCCTTTGCCTCATTTGTGTATATTAGTGGGCTCTTTTCCAGCTTGCTAATGCCTCCTCCTCTTCTGCCTAGTCTGAGACAATTCAGCTATCAGATTTTTAATACCACTTGTTTTTATCTTTAGAATTTCCATGTACATCATTTTAGGATTTCATGAAAATTTTAATCTTTCTTCTTTTTCCTATTTTGTTTTAAGGTTTTTAGTCTTCAGGACTGATATTTTGGGACACGGTATTTTAGGACTGATGACATTTTGTTGTGGGAGGGGTCTCCTGTGCATTGTAGGATTTTTTATTTTTTAAAGTTTTATTTGTTTTAGTGAGAGAGAGAACATGCACATAGGCCCACAGGATGAAGGGTAAGAGGGAGAGGGAGGGGGGGAGAGAGAACCTCAAGCAGACTACCTGCTGAGCTTGGAGCCTGATCCCTGATGATCCCAGGACCCTGAGATGATGACCTGAGCTGAACTCAGGAGTTGGAATCTCAACCAATTAAGCCACCCAGGCGCCTGCCCCTGCACTGTAGGATATTTAGCAGGATTTCTAACCTCTACTCATAGACGGCATAGAAACTCCTTCCCCAATTATGACAATCAAAAATATCTCCAGAAATTGCCAAATATCCCCAGGGGGGGGAAAAATCACCCCCTATTGGGAACTGCTGCTTTGTGCTATTTTGGTTGTGTGTATAAATGTGCATCTATTCCAATATTTAAATCACTTATGATTTTTAGTCTTTTTTTTTTTTTTTTTTTTTAGATTTTGGTCAAATTCTTGTCTTCGCTTGAATTCAGTTTATTCAGGTACTTATTTGGTATATTGTTCATTAAAAAATAATTTCAGGTTAATGTTACGTTCTTTCTAGAGAGTTCAATCTTTGCTTCTTCTGTAGTAGCTTACTATGTTTTTTTTTTTAAGATTTTATTTACTCATTTGAGACAGAGAGAGTGAGTGAGGAAGAGAGCGTGAGCGGGGTGAAGGGGCAGAGGGAGAGGGAAAAACAGACTATCTGCTGGGCAGGGAGACCCATGTGGGACTCCATCCCAGGACCCTGGGATCATGACCAAGCTGCAGGCAGATGCTTAACCAAGTGAGCCATCCAGGTGCCCCTCCTTCTTTGTATTTCTAGCCTCTCTAGTTCCAGTTGCTTCTGGAGATCCCTTATCTATTTGAAGACTTAAAAATGCTATACTTTTCCATTTAATCTCAGCAGAGATGGTGTTTGGTTCCATATTACATTTTATATAGAAGCAGAAAAATGTTATTTACTTATCTGTAATTAATTTTTGATAGGTCCCTGAGATACATAACTCGTGGTCCATTAATAAACTTTTCAGCTGTATCCAATGTTATACTTATAATATCCATTCATTTTTTTCAGGACAAATCTGTATATTATTTCCAAATTTATTTAGTTTTTTTCTTATATGACTTTTTTTCAAGTATTCTATCTTTATCTTTACCTCAATTGGAATCATATTTAATATGAACTTTTAGTTTGTTTATAGTCTAGTGTTCTTGGGTTGCTGCACTAAATCTTACTTATTTTTGTTGGAATTTCCCTTTGGGATTGCGACCATTTTTCAACAGGGTCAGGATGAATTTCACTCTGACACACATGGCATGGGTCTTGGAATAGAAGTCATTAGGTTAAAGAAAAAACTTATAAGGCTATTGTCAGCAAGTAAAGACAAGAGCTTCACTCTTACCTCTAGCCCACAAAGTAATATATCATAATCTGGATAATTTTCTAGATAGGCATTTTGTTAAGCTACCAGTAGAAAGAATACAACTGGGGGTGCCTGGGTGGCTCAGTCAATGGGTGTCTGCCTTCTGCTGGGATCATGATCCCAGAGTCCTAGGATCTAGCCCGACATCCGACCCCTTGTTTGGCAGGAAGCCTGCTTCTTCCTCTCCCACTCCCCCTGCTTCTCCCTCTCCCACTCCCCCCGCTTCTGTTCCCTCTCTTGCTGCGTCTCTGTCAAATAAATAAATAAAATCTTTAAAAAAAAAATACAACTACTTTTGGTCTCTTTTTTTTTTTTTTTTGGTGGGGGGAAGCTTAAAGCATAGTCTTGTTAGTGATATCCTTGCTATACTTATATTTAATATTGTGCATTCTTTTCCAAGCCTTAACTAGGAAGATTTCCTTATTGACCTCTATTTCTCTGGGTTCACCTTAGTAAAATGAGGAGAAAAATGGGTTTCTTCAAATCAGGTAGTTTGTCATATTCCTGAACCAATACTGAACCAATTCAATATTCTTGATGATGGTGAACAATGGAAAAGGATATATTTTCATTATTTATTTATTTTTTTAAAGATTTTATTTATTTATTTGACAGAGAGAGAGAGAGAGAGAGATCACAAGTAGGCAGAGAGGCAGGCAGAGAGAGAGGGGGAAGCAGGCTCCCTGCCGAGCAGAGCGCCTGATGCAGGGCTTGATCCCAGGACTCTGGGATCATGACCTGAGCCAAAGGCAGAGACTTTAACCCACTGAGCCACCCAGGTGCCCCAAAAGGATATATTTTAAAATATATGATAGAGTACTTAAAGCTTACATTATGTGGAATAGAATCAGTTTTTATTCACCTTCAAAATTTTCTACTTCATCTTGACCTATAGTCTCCTCATCTTTGAAGAGAAAGTTTTGTCTTTCTTCATACTGATCTAGATATTACTGTTGAGATGTTTGTTTTCCTCCTGTCCAGAGCTTTAGAAGATGTCAAATTATCTTAGACATCTCAGATCTACTAGAATTGTGACGTGCATTTTTCTGATTGACATCATCACTAAGTTATTAGTTTTCTTTGTCGTTAAAAACTATCAAGATTTTACAGACCTATTAATACAAAGAACAAACTTATTTCCAGTTTCTGACCATTTATTTTAATCAAACTAGTTACTATGTGGGTTTTTGTTGTTTCATTACCTCGATAACCAATACTTTATAATTTATAAGAAACTGTGTTCATCTAGGAATCTTTAGTAATGAGAGTTCTGAAATACGTCGGGTATTTGAATTCACTTATTTATTCCCTCAACAAATCTTTTCGTACATACTCTGTATCTACCACTTTGATTAAAACTGGTCAAAACTCTGAATTTATCTTACATTGTGAGTTACAAATAAGTAATATAGTGATAGGTATTAGTGAGTAAAAGTCAAAGAGAGAAAGAATTTATAGTTTCCATGACGATGGGATTGTTGTTGTTTTTTGGTGGTTGATATAATTTTTGTCAGAAGACATCCATGGAGAAACAATTGAAAGGGAAGGAATCTGTAGTGAATTAATAATAAATAATATTAATACATCCAAAGCAATAATTTTATTACATGTACCTTACTATTTATAAAACATAAAGGCATCAAAGACTTTCAGATATTTTTAAAAGATTTTATTTATTTATTTGACAGAGAGAGAGATCACAAGTAGGCAGAGAGGCAGGCAGAGAGAGAAGTGGGAAGCTGGCTCCCTGCTGAGTAGAGAGCCTGGTTCGGGGCTCGATCCCAGGACCCTGAGATCATGACCTGAGCTGAAGGCAGAGGCTTTAACCCACTGAGCCACCCAGGCACCCCAGAGTTTCAGATTTTTAAACAACTATTTTTAAAGAAAATCCTTAACTTATAAAATTGTATATATTTAAGGTGTATAGCATGATGTTTTTATATAAATATACGAAGTGGAATGATTATTTCATTCTAGCTAAAAACCTATCCATTTCCTCATATAGTTATCAGTTTATGTGTGTACATGGTTAGAGCACCTGAAATCTACTCCTAGCAAACTTCCCAGCATACAACATGGTATTATTGATTAGTCATAGTGTTGTATGTTAGGTCTCAAAGCTTGTTCATCCTACATAACTGCAGCTTTACCTTTTCACCAACATCTCTCCATTTCCCCCATCTTCCACTCCTGGGAACCACTTTCCTGTTTCTATGTATTTTAATTTTTTTTTATAATCCACACATCAGTGAGATCATGCAGGATTTCTCTTTCCGTGTCTGGCTTATTTCACTTAGCATAATGTCTTCCAGGTTCATCCATGTTTTTGCAAGTAGCAGGATGTTTTTTAAGGCTGAATAATAAGGCTGAATTCTATTTAAAAGTATAATCAGTAAAGATTTTACATATTGTGCAAAAATTGACATTTAAATTGAGACAAAGAATATGAAAGAATATTTTATTTGGGGTCATTAAATTGCACAAAGGTTAATTGAGTTACACGTTTGTTAGACTATAGTCCTACCCACAACACAAGATGACACTGCTTCACAAGTCTTTTTCTGTTTATAGAGAAATGTATTAGTTTAAATTCCTGGGTTTGCAAGGAAATATCTATTGATAATTCTATTTTTGTTATAATATTAGTTTATCTAATTTTCATAATAAAACATTATTTCAGCCAAGTGTATGTAAATATTTAATTGTAAGTCTCCTAGGAAAGAAGGGAATTTGCTAAATAATTTTATATATTTGAATGAGGTAATAGACACACAGATGTATACATACATATATATGCCACATTTAGGTGGCTATAATTTTCAAATGGCTATCTTTAATTCATCTCACT
Source organism: Potos flavus (assembly GCA_028534135.1). NCBI lineage: Eukaryota > Metazoa > Chordata > Mammalia > Carnivora > Procyonidae > Potos > Potos flavus. Next base: position 174,121,464 of record CM052898.1, on the reverse strand, counting down.
TTTAAATTAATTCAAACATGGGGCACCTAACTGGCTCAGCTGGTAGAGCATACAACTCTTGATCTCAGTGTTCTTCACTGCCCCACATTTGGGATAGAGATTACTTAAAAACAAAATCTTTAAAAAAATTTATTCAAACACAATGAAAATTTAGTCTGCTATTATAGCATCTAATATTTGACCTGCGTTAGATCAGAAAGCTCGGATTTAGATTAGTATTAGTCTGATACTTGATAATTTCCAAACTATTACTAGTCTAATATGAAGCCTAATTTTGCACTAAAAATTTCCTTTTAAGGGAAATGTTTTCTTACATCATTTGTTTTACCCAGTTGTGCTGATATTACAGATGCTTAATGATCAAGGAGTTTGAAATGTGGTTCAGACAGTATATAATCAGTCTGACATTTCCTGGGTTCATGGGAGATTTTGTAACAGATTTTTGTATAACACCATTGAAGAAGAAATAGTTGGTGACTAATCAAATTTATTTAGCTAATTGCTGACAAAAGCTGGCAATTCTCTTGATGATAATTGGTACTTTATAAAAAGCTTCCCAAGGATAAAAGCATAAAAGGAGGGGGAAAATGATAGTATCCGATATTACAACTCAAGGGTGAAATAAGTTAATTGCATCAGGGAATGCTAACTATCCTTCAGTACCCATTCTCTTTTCCATTTTAGTGAAAACATCTCCAGTTCAGAATTCTTGATGACCTTGAGGTCACAGTGCTAGAAAATACAGTTCAGTCTCTTTGAAATACTTTCAGGTGACCATGCCAATAATTCTTGCCATTATTATATGATTGGAAGTGATAGAAACACCTTCTGTGTTGATTCTATAAAGAAGCTTACCTGGACTATGGTGAGGATGACAGGGTCTAATTAACCTTAGACTGCTCACCTCTGTGATACTGAATAATGGAGAGATTAACTTCTAGCTTTTAAATCTTCTTTATGTATATGTTGAGGGCTCTTTATTAGTTACTTAGACTATCATATGTATTCTGTTATCAGAGAAAAAAATAAGTGCCCATTTCCCTCCCAGTAAACACACACACCCTGCTCCCTGCTGATTTTTCTCTATTATTAGATTATTCTTCAAGTGGATTCATTTTTTAAGCTAGATGAGTAAAACAATGTGCTTTCCATTTCCCCCTCAAGAAAATATACATTATATATATATATATATAATATATATATATATATTTTTTTTTTTTCTCAATAAATGTGTTGGTACACGAAAATTAGAGGGCCCTAGGGGAGGGTACTTAACTACTTTTCCATCTGTAATTTATTCTTAGATACTTCTCTTTAGATCATACATATGAGGAACTTTCAGGAAAGTGAGAGAAATTAGTTTAAATGTGCAGTAACAAGATGAATATAGTCAAAGAAGGGAAAAGTATGTATTTGGTCTATGTTCAAGTCATAATATTTACAAATATGGTTGAAAATTTGTTACTGTATTTTCTTAGGCTCTTACCATGAGGTATTTCATCTCTATACAAACTTATGCATGCAATTATATTTGTGTATAAATCACTAAAGTACAGAGCTCGGCAGAATGTTGTAATTTCTTATAATTGTTAATAAATGATGCACATTCCTGGTCTGCAGTCTTATGATTTCATAGACTCAAAGCGTAATGAGCTCACAAACTCCATGACTTCCTGCCTTGTATCCATGAAGTCTGATCTCACAGCTCAAGGATTTGGCAGTCTGTAGGCCTAGCAACGTATGGTCTTCAAGTTACAAGGAGGAGCAGCCCCACGGAGTTTGGTACAGAGCTCTCCTGGAAGGAAAGGTCAAATATAAATCAAGACCATGAATTTTGCCTTCCATAAAAATTTAACACTACAAAATTGAAGGATCATGAAACTGTGAAACTGAGACCTCGTTCTAGCTTCCAGCTCCACCTCTCTGTTCCTTAGAATTCCCATGTGAGGGAATTGTTGTAGGGATGGAATTTTCTGTTGCCTCTGTCCCTATTTTGGATTCTTCTGATATCAAGTGCAGTCTATAGGGTCATTGTTTGCCAAATGTTCATCTGATTTCTCTGACCCAAAAGACTTGATTTGTACCAGACTTACTTCTCTATCTCTTCCACCCTGAACCTTAGTAACTGGTACTGGGCATATAAACATCAAAATCCTTTGCTGAGAATTATTTTCATCTTACTAAACCCTCATGGAAAACAAATCTTCCAGTGGAATTTGTGCACACCCAAGAGAGACTTTTTTCTAGCCTTTAATTATTAATTATGTATGTGTTTTTTTAAAAGATTTATTTATTTATTTTAGAGAGAGAGAAAGTGGCAAGGGAGGGACAGAGGGAGAGGAAGAGAGAGAATCTCAAGCAGACTTCCCACTGAGCGTGGACCCCCCCCCCCATGGGGGGGCTCGATCCCAGGACCCTGAGATAATGACCTGAGCCAAAGTCAAGAGTCAGATGATTAATTCCCTGAGCTACCCAAGTGCCCCTCTATGTGTTTTTGTATGAAACAAATACTGTGTTTTATTTTCTACACATGACATTGCTCTCATTGCCTATTTCTGTGTATTATATCTTCAACTCAACATCTAATGTAACTTTTACACTAGGCCAAATTATTTGATCAGCACCATTTTATTTCTGGATCCTCTCTGCTAACCCATTTATTGACATAATTCTTTTGGTGTTTGTGTCAGTGTCACAGTGTTCACAGTTGCTCTATAATTGAAAATAATCGGATAACCCATGATGGAATAACACATTCTTGTTCTTTTAGGAAATGATCTGGGGTATTTCAGTAAATTCAGTCTTCCAAATATACTTTGATTGGAATATGAAGTCCTATTTATTGGACTTGAATTGGAATTACAGATAAATTTGTAGGTATTAGATGACTTGTCTTCATTGGCCTTCCCACTTAGAAGCATTGTATGTTCAATTTATGTACTACAATACACTTTTATTATATTTTCCATTAGATTTTTAGTATTTTTAAAGTTTTATACTTTATAGAATTTACTAATATCATATACATGGTAACCCTTCCTGTTATATTACATACACTATTGAAAGGATGCATTGATCTTTCTAAGTTGATTTTATATCCTGACATGTTAGATTCTTATTTTTTCATTCTTCTCTTAAATATTTTGCATTTATTGCCATACTTTTAAATTATGAAGGTTTTGCCTGTTTATTCTAAACTTTTATTGTGCCTTATTTATTTTATTGCCTTACACCTCCAGGAAAAGTTTAGTAGGATAAATTCCTGAGTTTAATGGATAGCCCCTAAAATTGTTACCTTATGTAACATATTTATTAAGTTATGTAATAGATAACCTCTCTTCTTAAACTTTTTAAGTTTTCATTATTAAGTGTTATATTTTGTCAAAACAAGGGTTATATTTGTATCAGTGGCATTTGATTTTTTTAATATTTGTTAATGATTAAACCTAGGTTATATTGACATTTGTGTAAAATATCCTGTTGATAATGAGATTGACATTATTACTGAACATTTTGTAAAATGGATTCCTTAAACCACCCACAGTTGTATCTTTTTGTAGTATGAGATCGTTTTTTTTTCACTATGGCTTAGATGTTCTCTTACATTTTACAGTGTTTCAAGCTAAACTATACTTTTCTAAAGAAGTCCTATGTCTTTTTAAAATTAAGTTTTATAATTTTTTTCAGTTAAGATTCTTCAATGTATGTTCTGACTTTGTATGTATTGTCCCTTACTTGTACCTCCTGCAATACTTTTATTTATGTTTTTAAATATTTTATTCATTTATTTGAGAGAGAGAATGAGTGAGAGAGAGAATGAGAGAGAAGATGGAGGAAGGGCAGAGGGACAGGGAGGATCAGATCTCCCCCCCTCCCCTGCTCCCCCATTAAGCAGGGAGCCCAACATGAGACTTGATCCCAGGACCCTGGGAACATGAGCTGAGCTGAAGGCACATGCTTAACTGACTAAACCACCCATGTGCCCCTCCTGCAGTACTTTTAAACGTGGCTTCTGATCTCTGTGTTTGCACTCTGAGTCATGTCTGCAAGGAAATTGTAGGGAAAATTTCTGAAATGTAGGAATTGGAGTGATTACAAGGAAGATTAAATTATAACATCTACTGAAGTGGAAGGATCATACACATAATCACTTGTTTAAAACAGGATGTAAAATTAACAAAAACCTAACCCATATCCCAAAGGATATTCTACTCCTGTTTCAGATGTGTTTTTTGCCTAGTATCGGAAACCTACTCCAGCTCAAGTGGTCCATTCAGAGAAGCCCCAGATATTTGGAAACCACTGATAGGACACTAGCAGGAGCTGAGAATAGGATTCCCATATAAATTAAATGGAAATTCAGTACAGATTAGTCTGTTGCCTTATGTAGTTCATGGATATGAGAACAAGTAATCTAACTTTTGTAACTTTAAGTCTTTGGCCTTAAATGTATGTGAATGAGAGCTCAGGTCAACTACAATTGTCTCAGAGTTCTCAAGTTTCACTGGCAGCTGGGCCTAACTCCCCTGGGATGATAGTGAGGGTAGAGAACAAACACAAAAATTGACTCCTGGATTCAGTGAATTCTTAGAAAAGCATCTGAAGTGTGAGTGTTCCTTTACTCAGCCCTAGTTTCTAGAGGCCATCCACAAGAAACTTGAAAGTAGATTTCAAATGATATATACTGGATATAGATTACATGATCATTACTTAGTATTGATTGAAAGTTTGCTAGAGATAAGAAAAGTCAGCTGTGCTCAAATATCTCTTGCATATCATCAGACTTAAGTCCATCCCCTGCTTTGTACCTAAGTCCATCCATTCCTTCCAGCTTCATTCTTGTTCTGTGTGGCCAAGTACTGCAAAGACCCTTCACATAACTTCCTTCAAGGTGGCGATAGCGGGTTATTTGAATTTCTCATCTTAATTATTGTTTAATCGCACATGTGTTCAATCCTGATGTTATAATTTGAAGTTCCTATCGCAAGGGAAATTGGAATGAGAACATTTACAGTTACAACTTTGACTTAGGTAGTTATCTTCAACTAGTCAGAATTATTGGCTCTTTTGATTGCATCAACTCCTGTTATGAAAATAATGCAAATTACTCCAAACTTATACTTACACCTCTTGTTTAGTCTCCTTTCCTTAGCAAGATCTGACCTTGGATCTTTCTGCTTAATTTACTAATTCAATGCCTATTTCAATTAGCTAACATTAAGTCTGCCCTTCTCCTATTCAGTAGGTACATTCTTTGATCAGTATTGAACTCCTCCCAATCTTCCACTACTAGTATCCTTATACAGATGATACCCAACTTAAAATGATTCAACTTGTTTTTCAACTTTAAAATAGCATGAAAGTAACACATATTCAGTAGAAATAATATTTCGAATTTTTAATTTAGATCTTTTCCCAAGCTAGTGATATGTTATATAATCCTCTCTTGTGATCATGGGCAATGGCAGTGAGCCTTAGCTCCCACCAGCCACGTAGTCAGCAAGGTAAATAACCGATACACTGACAACCATTCTATACCCATTCAACCATAACGTTTTTCACTTTCAGTATGGAGTTCAACAAATTACATAAGCTATTCAATACTTTATTATAAAATAGGCTTTATGTGAGATGATTTTGCCCAACTGAAGCCTAATGTAAGTGTACTGAGCATAGTAGGCTAGGTAGACTAAGCTATGATGTTCGTAGGTTAGGTATATTAAATGCATTTTCAATTTATAATATTTTCAACTTGTTTTTATTTTTATTGGGATGAAACTCCATTGTCAGTCAAGGAAAATATGTATTCTTTTTACTTGGCCAATTACAAAAGTCAAATTTGTCTCCATAGTTCAGAATGGAGTGTGCAGGATGAATGCATATATAGAAGGTGGAGAGATATGATCATGAAAGATATGACCAGTTTCCTTTTTTCTCATTTTCCAATTTTTTTTTTAAAGATTTTCTTTAAAATTTATTTATTTGTCAGAGAGAGAGAGCACAAGCAGGCAGAACAGCAGGCAGAGGTAGAGAGAGAAGCAGGCTCCCCGTTGAGCAAGGAGCCCGATGCAAGACTTGATCCCAGGACCTTGGGACCTGACCTGAGGTCATGACCTGAGCCAAAGGCAGCCGCTTAACCAACTGAGCCACCCAGGCGTCCCTCAGTTTCCAATTCGAGTTAGGTTTCTAAAGCATGGGGTCTAGCTTATTAACAGTATAAGCAAATAAAATTGGTTGAATAAGTTTTAGTAGAATTGAAAGACTAGTTGAAGAGTCTCTTACTTTTAATAACTTGTCTTATACATCTTTTATTTATATTGCAGTTAGTTAAAACCAGGGAAGATGTGTGGATGAATGCATGCATGGTTTAGCAAAGGAATAGTTGGTAATCTCCATTTATTCTTTACCTACCTCTATACAAAACAGATTGTGGACCAATTGCAGGCTCAAGCCTTCTAAGGGGATTGCCCTGATAAGAATTGGTGCTGCTAATGTTTGAATTCTTCTGGAGAGGGAAAAAATGTCAAAATCCATTTTTATTTTCCAGTATGCCTTTTATTTTTTAATATAAAATCAAAATAATGTTAGTTCCTCTGGGGAGAGAGTGGCAGGAAATTGACAACATATCCTGTGAACAGTGCTGAAAAGGAGAATAAATATATTCTCCTTGACTATTCAAAATCTAATTGTTAGGAGTTTAAATCAGTAAGTTCTAATGAATGTTAGATTTTTTTTTTTAAATCTTGGATGATGAAGCTACACATTCACGCTATGTCCCATACCATTTGTTGTAAAATATCTACCTAACAGAACAACATGAACAAACATTTTCTTTTTTTATATATCAATACAATTATAAGCATAAATCATTTAAGTAATTTTAAATGGTTTTAAGTCTTTAATTATGACACATAATGATGCTATAAATCCTTAATGAATTGATTATTTGCTTAGATAAGATTATCTTTACTAAGAATATCTTTACTAAGATCTTTACCAGAATGAAAATGTAATAAGAATGAAACCTACAGATAAAATTAATTATGTGTATAATCAGATTTTAGAAGCTTTACATAAAACAATTTTCACAAAAATAGAACTTTTATTATAAAAAAAGGACTGGATAAGTTTGGTTCTCTTACGTTTCTCATAAGCTTAACTACACATTTGTAATTGTCTTATTTTTTAATGTATATGATCATGATAAATTAAAACAACATTGATGGCATTATCACATTTTGAGAATGTTATATCATCATGGATGGATTAAATACAGTGTTAGTTTCAAATCCCACTGGCAGCATAGTGCTTCCTAGAGATAAAAGGTATTTCATCTCTTGTTGCTTATGGAAGCATCCCAAAATTTAGTGGCTTAATAATCTTTTAGTTCACTGACATTTGAGTTTGCTGGCTTATTCTGGTCTGAGAGGACTCAGACTACTCGACTGGCTCATGCAGCTATCAACCGTCGGGTCAACTTGTGTCTGGGTGATCAGGGATGCTTTAATTCAGATGTATGGCTTTTTCAGGCTGTGGTACAGGTAAGAGAGGCATGTGAGTTTCTTAAAATCCAAGCACCTGAGTTCTCTTATAATCGAGCAAGCTAGCCTGGATTTCTTTAGATAAATGACTATGTGGTTACAAAAACTGCAAGAGAAGCATCCCCAATGTACAGCCCTTGTCAAGCCTTTGCTTATGTCACATTGGTCAGTAAAATGTGTTGACCAATGAAAGTCATGTGGCCATTTCAGTTCCAACAGCTGGAGCTATATGTTCCACCTATTCACACTATTCAAAGAAAGGAAGGCATTTATGGGCATTTGGTAATCAATTATACCCATCCTCTGGCTGTAACTTATTCATGTTTCTCTCAAATGGAAAATATGTTCACTCTTATCCCAGGGACCCAAAAAGTCCAGAATTTTGTGCTCTAATATCATGTCTAAAAGGCAGTATTGGATGTATTTCTTTTGAACTAAAGAGACCAGTTACTGGTACCTTTACTCCCATAGAAATAATATATAGAAGATGTGCTAGACATGTACATTAGACACCTACTTCACCTTCCAAATTAAACCACATGATAGTTTTGCAAGCTGTTCTAATACAAAATCATATGGGTTACCCCTTTATAAGCTTGCTATATATTTTCCTCATTGATTTTTTTACCTAGCACCCATGAACAAATTATTCATTATTTTTTTTCCCTAGCTTGTTTCTTCACTGTTGTTTTTTTTTTTTTAAAGATTTTATTTATTTATTTGAGAGAGAGAGAGATCACAAGTAAGCAGAGAGGCAGGCAGAGAGAGAGGGAGAAGCAGGCTCCCTGTTGAGCAGAGAGCCCGATGTGGGGCTCGATCCCAGGACCCTGAGATCATGACCTGAGCCGAAGGCAGAGGCTTTAACCACTGAGCCACCCAGGCGCCCCCTTCACTGGTTTTTTGAGTCATCATCACCATTGCCCATTCCTAAGATCAATGACACTTATAAGTACAATATCTCTATTAATTATCTACCGCTGTATAACAAACTATTCCAAAAATATCAGTAGCCTAAACAGGTAATCATGCATTTGGCTCCTAATTCTGTGGGTTGGCAGGGAAGTTTTTCTTGACTGGGCCAGTCTAGATGTTTTCTGCTGGGCTAGCTTAGGCATTCTCTGGCAGGTGGCAGGTCAGCTCCGAGAGAGGGATGATCTGTGGTTGACTAGCTCACATGACTGGTACTTGGAAGGCTCTTGGCTAATTGGAGGGCATTGGGTCATGTGTCTCCTGTTATCCAGGATGGAGTCTGAATTTCTTTCACATGGTAGTTGAAAGGTTGAAAACACTGTAAAAGAGGATAAAACTCAAAGATCAATCTCTTGCCAAGTCTCTGCTTTTATCCTGTTTGCTAATGTCCCTTTCGCCAAAGAAATTTACATAGCCATCACAGACTTAAACATTGGAGAAAAAAAAGTTAAGAAAGTTAAGTTAAGAAAGTTAAGCCCTTTACTTCATCCACTTAAATCAATCTGACTTGATCTTGAACTCCCGTCCATCTTTCACCTGAGCAAACCCCATACCTGGATAAACTCATTTCTCTGTAAACTAGTTTACTACCCTGGTGCATTTGAATGGTACTAAAACACATATGTACACATAATTATATGCACTTGTCTCACTTTAAATTTGTGAACACAGATTTCAGATGTACCCTTAGGATTGTCTGACAAGACCGTTCCATTTCCAGGCCAATTCACTTAGCCACTCAGTAAGAGAACTCCTCACATCTCTTCACTTCTCCACGTACTCTAAGTTAGCATTATTATTTCACCAAGAATGTAGAAACAATTAGAAGTAAATCCCTGATCTTTCTATAGTCAAATGTACCAATCCATTGGAATCTGAAGGCATATCCATTCTTGTCTTTCCATTCTCCCTTGACCTCTGCAATTACACATTCATCAAGGTCAAACTGAAACTATTTTTTTATAAAGATTTTATTTATTTATTTGACAAAGAGAGGGAGATCACAAGTAGGCAGAGAGGCAGGCAGAGAGAGAGGGGGAAGCAGGCTCCCTGCCGAGCAGAGAGCCCGATGTGGGGTTCGATCCCAGGACCCTGAGCTCATGACCTGAGCCAAAGGCAGAGGCTTTAACCCAGTGAGACACCCAGGTGCCCCCCACTTTTTTAAATATTTTATCAAACTGAAACTACTATTAATCTTGCCATTTTTAAAATATCTGCAGGAAATTTGATACCTTTCAATAATATTTGAATAAGCTGATAGCTGTCTATTAGTAAGTACTTTCTCCACTTGTAAGTTATGGAAGCCTTTTGGTTTTCTATCAAATTTGCTGACTACTCCTTTTCTTTTCAATATCTACATGCCAGATTTTGTTTTTGATTCAGAAATGTTAGTGTTTTCAAGAATCATCAGAATTTCTCTTTATTCCCTGTACTCACTACCTTCCAAATGATCTCAAATTCTGATGGGTTTATATTAGTTCTATTTACTGATTCCTCCTGAATTTATATAGCAAATCACCATTTCTCCTGAAGTTTACTATATAACTTTCCAAATACAACACTTATTGTTGGATGTCAATTAAATACCATCTTTCACACGTCTAAAAATACTCAAATTCAACATTCCCATATGACTGCCAATCTTCTGTACACTAGTATTACTTCAGAATTAGCCTAGTTGAAAGAGGTAGGGGGAAAAAAACCCTCAGTCACTCTCATGGTCTTATTTTCTCTCCACTCCACATGTTGGGCTGACTTCCAAAATTCACACATTAATAAACAAAATGAAAGAAACTGAAAGGTGATTCTTTGAAAAGACAAATAAGATTGATAAACTTTAGTTATGTTAACTGAGATTAAAAACAAAGGATACAAATTCTTAATAAAAGAAATGAAAGGAGGCATCACTACAGATCCCAAGGACATAGACAGGGTAATAGAGTACTATGAATAATTCTATGTCCATAAATTTGATAACTCAGATACAATGGACCGTTCCTTGAAAGACCTAATCTGCCAACACACAAGAAGAAACAAATTATCTGAATAGGCCTATATCAAACAAATTGAATCAATAACTTTCCAGAAGAGAAAATACCAGGCCCAGATATCAGCAAATTACATCCAACAATGTATAAAAAACATCATAGGTCTCACCAAGTGGGATTTATCACAGGAATATAAGGCCAGCTCAACATTTACAAATAAATGAATGATAATCGAATGGTGGGTATAGAACTTTATATTTGCCTAAACTTATAGAATGTACAATACTAAGAGTTAAGTGTAATGTAAACTGTGAATATCAAGTGATATGACATTTCAGTGTAAGTTCATCAATTATAATAAATGCAACACTCTGGTGGAGGATACTGATAACAGGGAAGGTTATGAATGTATGAAGGCAGAGCGTTTATGGGAAATCTCTGCGCTTTCCTCTCAACTTTGCCTCTAACCTAAAATTTCTCTTAAAGTCTTAGAAAAAATTCCGAAAGTCCAGTGTCATGTGGAGGTCAAGTGGATCTCACCCATCCCAGCTTTCCTAGTCATTTCATGGTACTTTTTTCTTGTTTTACTTGCTCCAGTAACATTCACTCAACTGGACTCTTCTTGCATTAGCAATCAGCTGCATGCAGAGATGATCCGTCAGTTATTTGCTTCAGCTTTACTACACATCTCACTTTATATCCCAGGAATTCTCCATTCCACCTAAATGTGCACAGGAGCTACTCAGTCATTGTTTGTGTGTGTTTGCATAAATGTGCTAATTTTTAACACTTCACGCTATAACCTGTGACCAGTGGGTATTAATGTTTATAAAATTCTTCTAGCCCTTGCTGGGTCCTGAAGTATACTTTATATTGTTCCTTAAAGTTTTCTAGAAGGATTATGCCTCAGTTTTCCGTTGGATAACAAAATTACTCATCCTTGCATTGGCTTTCTCTCTTTCCTCTTGTGATTATTACACTTTTCTTGGCCTCTTCCTCCAACTCCAGCTATATACAAACCATTTATCAGGCTCTTCTTTCAGGGCAACCCTGACTAAGATAATTAGTAATAGCAGTAATGTTTCGGTTCTATGAGTGATGTTATTTTAAAATATTCTAATTATGCTCCCATTGCCAGGGTTAAGTAGAGTGGTGATAACTCTTGGCATGTAAGAACATTAAACTAAGATTTTTGTAAGAGGTAGGTTGGAATTGGTGCAGCTAAAAGATGAAACATTGGTTTGTACAATACACTTTTTAATATAAGAGCAATGATAATATTAGAGGCTGTACAATTAGCTGGCCCTCATTAATGTTTTTAGAAGCCCAGGAAAAAATTGAAATTAGCCTGTGAATCCTTCTAATAGAATAGAGCAGTCTTTGATGAAAACCAGGCCCAGGATTTAAATATAAATATTCTTGGGAGCACCTAGGTGGCTCAGTCAGTTAAATGTCTGACTCTTGGTTTTGGCTCCTATCGTGATCTTGAGGCCATGGGAATGAGCCCAGCATCAGGCTCCAGGCTCCAGATTCTCTCTCCCTCTCCCTCCACCCTTCCACCTGCTCCTGCTCCTGCTCTCTCTCTCTGAGTCTCATAAAAAAAAATAAATAAAATAAATAAATAAATAAATAAATAAATCTATCTTTTAAAAAATATAAATATTCTTGAACAAGAAAGGACATTGAACAAACAGACTCTATCGGTTTCCTATGCCAAAGAAAAGAAACCATGCTTGGACTAAAGAAAACTCTAGACTTCCAGACTGTGGACCATTGGGTGAAAAAGCCTGATGATTTTGAATCTCTACATTCATCTTCAATGTCTTGTTTGGAATAAGCTGCTCCCTCCCCCATACTAAATCCTTTCCTCACATAAAGTTCCAGTAGAGGCTTATCTGATTCAAGTGCTTTCCAAAATGATGCTTGGATTATTCAACATTCGACTCCATTTCTCCTCGTATCCTGATCTGTATGTAGGGGCAGGTGAAACTGAGCAAGGACAAGATAATTAATTAATTATCAAGTAATTTCTCAAGGAGGAAATTTTTCAAGGGGGCACTCTAGTGTGACCTAGTGTTTAACGTTCTGACAGGGACACCTGGAGGCAGTGCTTAGAATTGCTTTTTGAATCTTGGAAATAATTGTTCTTGGTGGATAAAATAGAATATTTAAAACAGTGTCAGAAGACTCATGCAGGTGAGCAATACAGAAGGGATACAATATGTGAGATCAGACAATTTACCATTGAAATGTTCCATGGGGCATCTCTTTCTTTCAGTAGCATTAAGAAACTGCTAAGGAGGGGTATCTGGGCAGCTCAGTCAGGTAAGCCTCTGATTCTTGATTTCAGCTCAGCTCATGATCTCAAGGTGGTGAAATCGAGCGCCCTGTTGGGCTCCATCCTCAGCATGGAGTTGGCTTGTCCCTCTCCCTCTGTTCCTCTCACCACTCACTTTCTCTCTCTTTGAAATAAATAAGTAAATAAAATCTTTTTTTTTTCTTAAAGATTGTATTCATTTATTTGACAGAGAGAGCAAGAGAGCACAAGGAGAAGTGGCAGAGGGAGACAGAGAAGCAGGCTCCCCACCGAGCAAGGAGCCTGATGCAGGACTTGATCTTAGAACCCCGGATCATGACTTGAGCCAAAGGCAGATGCTTAACCGCCTGAGCCACCTAGGCACTCCTAAATGAATAGCATCTTTAAAAAAACAAAACAAAACAAAACGAAAACTTCTAAGGGAGTCACTTCTGAGTTCCTTTGTGGAAAATTCTGAGATCCATTTTACATGGCTCATAAGAAGCTCTCCAGTAGGATTGAACCCCATTTTTTCTACAACAGTGATCAGCTTGATAACACCCTTGAATTAGTTTTATATACTTGCCTGTTTCACTCTTTCTGGCCTCTTGATCAGCAGATCATTTCCAAATTAAACTTAATTAAATGCAAGCCCTTGTCTTGCATTGGATTTCCTTAAAGCAAAATCTAAGACACTAGCATTCTTATTTCTCAAACATACACAACAAACTTATTTCCACCTCAGTTGATGGACTCTTGTTTCTCTCTGCCTAATATGCTGTTGCTCAGAGGAACACATTACTTATTCAGATAAAGTTTTTTAGATAAATCTCCCTCCTTACTCTAACATTGCTTTATTTTACATGTTTAGTTGCTTAGTATTTTTAATACCATGATGCTAGAACTTTATCTAGAGAATACCTGAATTTTTTTCAGCACCTACTATCATTCTAATAGCAACTGATTAAAAGATGTCTTTTGACCAAGAATTGAGGTCCCAAGTGTCCCATTCTCCTCTAATGTAACAAAACTGTTTCCTAAAACTAGAAGGCAACACAACAAATTGCATTGTCCAGTTAGGCTCACATGAGTAATGATCTTATGGTTGAAAACAACGCCACACTTAACTGATAATATAAGGAACTGGTGAAAGTTTCATTGGAAGAAATCTGAGACCCTCATATGCAACTTCCCTTTAAAGCTTTATTTCTCTATGGCAGTAGGATGCTTCCTGGTTTATTGACTGTGCCATGGTTTAGAATAAGTTATGTGCCCATATTTCTTCACAGGGTAAGCCATTTGGTTTTAGAATATCTTAAACCTTATTAAATAATCAGTATATGTGACTGGCTCCATTCTTTATCCATGCAAGAGTTCCAATTCCTCAAAATCCCCAAACTCCAGGTTTAATTATAATAAGCAACCTAAACAGATCAGATCTATTCTGCTAAAAAGCATATTCTAGATAAGAACTTTCCTTCATATTGTAAATGCTGTTGGTATGTCTACGAAGATGTTTGGGTTTTTTTTTTTTTTTTGTATGTTTATTAGAGGCTTTTTTTGGTGTTTCTTTATTCCAAGAATCACTGGGAGTAAGAAATGACTTACAGTCTCATTGGTAAGTCTTTATGTCCCAGAACTCCTAATATTCTAAAGCACGAGATGGCGACAACGAGGAAGGAAAATAATACTAGAGAAAATACCAGAGTTGGCAATTTTAACAGTATGTCATGTTTATTTTTCAGTGTTTTCATTTTTAGGTGAGTTCTTGCTGCTTCTAATACTTAGCATCCTTCCACAAGCAATGAATCAGCTGACTCATTTACTTCTTCAATTTATCAATTTTAGAACATGTAAAGTATACAGGATCAAATATTTTATTTATATGGAACTGCCAAAAAATTCAATGAGATAAGTTACTATTTTTCTGAGTCATAATTTCTCCCATAAACACCTCACAATATCTTTCTGAAACAAATATTAATAAGCCAGTCCTTGATCAGTTGATAAAAGGAAACCATTTCCTGTGTGGCCATTGGTTTGAGGAACCAAGTTCTGTAGTCGGAGCTTCCAGGTAGCTCAGTCTGTGCCTCAGTTCTCTATCTTTTGGGCTCTCACTTCTCCTTTGGCTACAGTACAAAATCTGTTGAATTTCAGCGTATTTCTCTTCTTAAACATATGATTTTCCAGAAGTTTTGTGAAACTTCCAAATTTACTGAAAGTTACTACTCCTTTTGTTTCTAACCAAATTTCAGACTTTTCACTATTCCTTCAATAAAGCCAGTTTCCATATTGCTGCTTTTCTCATGTAAAAAACAAACTAACTAAATTGCAAACCATAGGTGGTAAATATAAAAACATTTTTATAAGAGGTAAAAGTTATCAATAATGGAGAAATAAAGATGGTGGACTATAATACTTATTTTTAAAATAACTTTTTATATAGTCTTCCAAATAATATATAAATAGATGTTTATCAATTTTTCCACAAAATATGCTCTCCTATAGGTGTATGAATATAACCACCATTATAATTGAATTTAATGTATTGTTTTTGTGGATTTTCCTTCTGTTCAAAAGTGGGGTAACTTGAAACATTCTTACTCTTTTTTTTTTTTAAGATTTATTTATTTATTTATTTATTTATTTATTTATTTTAAAAAGAGAGCAAGAGAGAGTAAGCATGAGTGGGAGGAGGTGCAGAATGAGTGGGATAGAGAGGATCCTCAAGCTGACTCCCCACTCAGCATGGAGCCTGATATGGGGCTCAATCTGAGGACCCTGGGATCATGACCTGGGCCAAAACCAAGAGCTGGCCACTCAACTGACTAAGTCACGCTGGTGCCCCAAAACATCTTTTCTTTTTTGTTTTTTAACGATTTTGTTATTTTAGAGACAGAGGGAGTATGCAAGGTGGGAAGAGCAGAGGGAGAGGGCCAAGCAGACTCCGTGCTGAGCACAGAGCACATCAGGGCTCAATCCCCAGACCCTGAGATCTTGTCCTTAGTGGAAGTCAAGAGTTAGACACTCAACCGACTGAGCCAACTAGGTGCCCCCAAAACATCCTTATTCTTAAACCCTTCCTTTTGTCTCCATGTATTTTAAATAATTGATTAAAAAAAAGAATAAATGTAAAGAGTAGTATATGTGACTAACAGACTAATAAATATTTTGAAATCAGTTATAATGTTTCATTATTTTTTAAAAAAAATTCTTAGGTCATCTTTGCCAATGTGACCAATTTTTTTACTGTATTTTTCCTGGTAGAGTATTGTGTCAATTCTATATAAAAATACATTCACAATTGTAGTCTATGTTGCAATGATTTCTAGAAATCTAAAGCTACTTACCCCTTTAAGGAATACAGACATATCTAAATTCATATCCTACAAGAAACAGACCCTAAAGTAAGGATTATGGTTCAATTAGGTTTTTTTGGCAGTAATCCTAGGAAGCACTGAATGAGAGAGAAATGGACAGGAAAGGAAGAAAACAAGTAAAATTTTAATAAGTAAGTTACTGTCATGAGCAGTGGAGGCTCTGTATTGCTGGAATATTTACCATCTGGCTCCTCTCTCTCATTTTTGAAGGTGACTACAGGCGGTATTAACATTTCCCCTTGAAATTTCAATCTGCCCCTCAGGAATGTTGAGGCAACTTCAGGAAAAGAAACCAAGCACTTGAGGTAAGAAGCCCTTGGCATGAATGGGAACAAGTCACAGAAACTGCAGGTGAACTCTAGGCTAAGCTAATGAGATATGAATGAAGCATCTACACAGCTTGGTGCCACGGGGTAAAGCTATAAATCTGAATAGTCTGCCAAGTGACCATTCCTACTCTAAGTTCCTTATAATATTTTTTAATAAAGCAAGGTCCCTGATGGGCACTTTTTATACACTTGCTTTGCTACTAAGTATATGTAATATACTAAGTAGATGTAGTATAAACAAATGGCTAAGATGTGGGATGAACTAGAAAAGGTCTAGTTAAGTGAGGAAACCATGAGGCATTCTATGGTAAAAGCTTACAAGTTTTCTTTCCTAGAATGTTTTCATGCTGGTACTGAGGACGTCTCTAGTTGTACTGTATTTCTACTCTTCCATCTCATGCTTCTGTCTGCTACATATATTTGTATCAGCTTAGTCATAGGAATCAAGTCAGGCAGAAGGATCGTGCTAATGGAATTTCTTCCTCAGCATTTCTATGTACAAGCCTAAGAGTTTTGGTCCTATAGTTTTACCTAGCTGTTATTTTTTAAAAATTAAAAAAAAAAAAATTTAAATCTCTACACCCAACATGGAGCTCGAATGCAAGACCCCAAGGTTAAAAGTCTGGTGCTATACGGACTGAGCCAGCCAGCTGCCCCTCACTATCTTATTTTTAAAACTGAGAAAAAGGTGTTGAGTTGTGAGGTTGTCTCCAACATTGAAAGATGATTGATCTGTTTGTCTTTATCACCCGGGGCTCTGATACAGCAAATAACTCTTAGGTTGAAGTATCAGAGTGATATTCAAATTTTTTCTTGATTTTTTCTTGAAAAAATCAGTGAAATTACCACTGATCAGTCTGTACTAACAACTTTTTTGCCCTCACTTGAGTTTTCAGGTGTGACCTAACACTAATTTACTTACTTTCTTCTATTGTGACATTGATGATGGTCCTTCTCCTATGTATTTATCAGTTACTATAATTAAAAAAAATTTTTTTTTTTTTCATTTTAAGCTGGCTTCGTGCCCAATGTGGGGCTTCGGCTCATGACTCTGAAATCAAAAGTCACATGCTTTGCAGACTGAGCCAGCCAAGAGTGCCCAGTTGTTATAATATTTTAAAATTTTGTTCTACTTTTGGTCAAAAGTTAGATTCATGGGCAAGTGTTCATTAAGTTTACAAGTTTGTATATTTTAATAGATTTTTAAAAGAATAGTTATAAATATACTAAAATTGAAAAGAAAACAGTTTCCATATATCTCACATTTCACTTTCCCCGTTAACATCTTATATCAGCACAATACATTTGTTACAGTTAATGAACTAATATACGTGCACTATTAACTGTATTTTATCCAGGCTTCCTTAGTTTTTACCTAGTACCATTTGCTCCAAGGTCCTATCCAGAATACCACATTACATTTAGGCGTCACATTCATTACTTTTTAACAAATTCAAAAAACATTAGTAGAACTAAGGCACCGTTTTGTAATTCAGAAAAATATTTAGTACCTTTTAACATGTTTTCCCATTTTTCTCTGAATTGTTTGGGCCCTTAGAAAGCAGAGTGGAGAAGCCAGCAGGTGACTGATGGAGCCACCTGTGTCTGCCCAGACACATGTCTAGGTTGGGGAGTATCCCTGGGTAGAACAAACTGCTTTTCCATCCTTTCCACCCCAGTCCAGCATACCCATGCCACCAACTTATATAAGCTTCCTGTGCAGCCACCAAGTGTCTGTTCATTCATTCACTCACCCATTTGTTCAAATAATCCAAGGGTTGGTCATCTGAATAATGCTATAGCTTCCAGTTGCAGCATTGGAAATGACAAAAATGTTGATTCTGTATTCAGTATAGGTTCATCAATAGCTGAGAAGCTAGGAATATCTCTGCCTGCTTTTGTGTTCCTAAAAATAGATCCATACATGCACCTAAATGATAATACTTTTTGTTCATTTAAACACGTTATATTCCAGCGTTAAAATGTCATTAAAAAAAACCAATATAGTCATATAAAGTAATTCTAATCTTATGGAAAAGCATTAAGATTTTTTTTTATGTAGTCTAAATTTTGGGGGCAGGGAAGACCAGAGCTTGATGACAGAGGGTAATTATAGTAAGATGAAGGAAGATATTAAGAGACTTGAAAAACAATTCATTCTTTTGATATTAAAGTTTTAAAAAGATGTAAAAAATATCCTCTTGTGACAATAGTTTTATTTGAAACTAACTTAGTTGATAGTTAAAAAAATAGATTTTAGGGAAATACTCAGAAACCAACATGTAGGAAATTTGATTTTTTTTTTAAGATTTTATTTATTTATTTGTCAGAGAGAGAGCACAAGCAGGGGGAGCAGCAGTCAGAGAGAGAGGGAGAAACAGGCTCCCCACTGGGCAAGGAGTCTCAATGTGGGGCTACATCCCAGGACCCTGGGATCATGACCTGAGCCAAAGGTAGACACTTAACAGACTGAGCCACCAGGTGCCCTAGGAAACTTGATTTTATATTTTTAACAAGAACTGATGTTGAGAATAGACCTGGAATAAATCAAATGTGGAAGTAGAGAGAGAAATATGGCAGAGACTGGTTGGTGTTAAGCAAACCTATCCCTTATTCATAAAACATGGCAAGACCACATTTTCGAGGTTGCCTTGTAGTCAGGTGTGGCAATGTGACTTACTTCCGTTCAGTGTATGAGTATAGACATCTTGTGTACTGCTTCCATACTTGGATCAAATATTCTCCCACATATAGTTTTTTTTTTTTTCCCCCAACATGCTGCTATGTGTTGATACCCATGAAAATCTTGAAATCCTTGTGTTGTAGATGACAGAATTCCTGTCTCATCAGGTGCCTGAATACTTCATGAAACTGAGGGACGTCATTTCTCTCTATTTCAAATTTATTTATACAAGAAATTTCTATTTAGTTGTCTTGTATGTTTTTCTTTACTCTTAAAACTGCTATAATCCCCTTAACGAAATGCAGAAATGAATACAATGAAGTAGATTGTTGCCATGAATAAAACCTGAAATGTAGGGCATTGGTTTAGAAGTCAGGTAGTGGTCAGTGAGGAAGATGATGGGAGATACTGGAAAGATGAAGTACCTAATGGGAGAAAATTCTGCTTGTATTTCTCCGTGTTTCTGCATTATCTGTGCCTTATGAACGGTAGAAATAGACAAACCATAATAAATACAAAGAATATCTCTGCCTTTCATACTATACTCTTATCTTCATCCCCCTGGAAATATTTGTCACACTGCAAAGTAATCAACCCAGAGATATCTTTTTTCTTTCTCCTAGAGAATACTGCTTACTTTCCAGAGCTAAAGATAAGATCTCTATTTCCAGAGAGGAAGATGGGCAGTCATTCTGGTGCTCTACCTAAGTACTAAGTGTCATAATTTTGAGGTTCTGCTCCTATTGTGCAAGACTACTGCATATACAGGTGAACATGAGGCTCCCATCACATCACCTTATGGAGAAACATGTATGGGAAACCAATACATGTGCTTTGTCAATGGCCTGTTTTCTGGCACAGAGATTTGTGTTTTTTGTCAGAATATGAATATACAAATCTTCATAGATCCATGCTATACTGTTGCAAAATACATGGTAAAATTATTCCCTTTGATATTTGACTGAGACTTTACTGAATTTGCAGATTTGAGAATGCGATTGGAAAACAGATTATTAGAAATATCAATTATTAGTGACTGGTTTTAACTAAAGTAGAAAGACATGAGCTCAGACAAGAACTGGTTTATTTACAAACTGATAGGACAGAAAATAGAGCATGTCAAGATATTTGAAGTCTTAAAAATAGTTTTCATAATCTAAATAGGAAAGAACTGGCTTTGTATAATAGTAATAAAAAAATGGTAAAGAATCTCAAGAAATTTGATGAGGAGAATTGATAAGGCTTAATTCTTTCAGACTTCAAGTAGTAGAGATGCCATGTTATTTTTTATTATATTCTTCCAGGTTTATTGATGACTAATTGAAAACATCGTTGAATAAGTTTAAGATGTACAGCATGATGGTGTGATTTACATATATTTTGAAATTATGGCCACAACAGATTCGGCAAACCTCCATTTTTTCATATAGACATAATAAAAAGAAAAGAATAAAAGGGGAAAAAATCCTTTTGATGAGAATTCAAGATTTATTCTTAGCAACTTTCCTCTGTATCATACAGCAATGTTAACTGAGTCATTCTGTTGGACGTTACATCCCTAATACATACTTAGAACTGGAAGTTTGTACCTTTGGAAGACCAGTGACATTTCGAATTGCCATTTTAAAAGCTTTTGAATGGTAGGGTCACATTTATATTCAGCGCTGCCACAAAAGGTAAGTTTAAGAGTGTAGTATTCCTATTCCAGCCTTATGGCTTGAAGATTGGTGTCATTAGTTCAAGGGGGCCAGAGGGGGGCGTGTGTTTTAGTCCATCAGGCTTCTGTAACAGATGCCACAAATGGAGTGGCTTGTAAATCAATTTCTTATAGTTTAGTAGGTTAGGAAGTCTAACGTAAAGACACATACAGGTTCAGTGTCTACTGTCCACTTCCTAATTCTTAGTTGCCTTTTCTCTGAGCCGTCATATGATGAGTGATAGTTCTTTCTGGGGTCTTTTCTTTTCTTTTCTTTCTTTTTTTTTTAAAGATTTTATTTGTTTATTTGACAGAGAGAGATCACAAGTAGGCAGGGAGGCATGCAGAGAGAGAGAGGGAAGCAGCCTCCCTGCTGAGCAGAGAGCCCAATGCAGGGCTCAATCCCGGGACCCTGAGATGATGACCCAAACAGAAGGCAGAGGCTTAACCCACTGAGCCACTCAGACACCCCTTTCTGGGGTTTTTTCTTATAAGGGCACTGGTCCCATTCTTGAGTGCTTTACCCTCATGACCTAATCACCTCCAGAAGGTCATACCTCCAAACACCATTACACTGGGGATTAGGTTTCAACATATATATTTTGGAGGGGGTGGTGGTGGAATGCAGTGTATAGTAGTGGGAATCAAAGGAACAAAAATGAATTGAGACCTATGACTAGGAATAACTGTGGTTATAGGTTCATGGAACTAACTACAGTGAAATTGATTAGGAGTCATGTTTTATTGGAATCATGCTGCCAAAACTCAAAAGGAGGCTTAAAAAAAGCTGAACTGTATAAAATTTAAAACATCCCTTTAATCCCCAAACATTTCTTAGAAGAAAAGTACATTTCCATGGATGTTTTTTAATTTAAGAATTCATTATTAGATTTATTATTAATTATACAAAGTATGGTTGTTTCATATTTCATTGATCTTATCTATTTTTCAATTTGATACAAACCTCCTCCTTATTGTAGTTAACTCTATAACATTTTAAGCCACTTACATTGCCTGCTTTCTTGCTTATTATTCTTGGATTTTAAAATGCTTTAATACAATATTTTAAAGTGACTTTAACACAAAGATTTTTAGAAGTCTCTGAAGATTTATTCTCTTTAACACAGTGGTTGATCTTATTTAACATTTATTAACCAATTTGTTTTTGTTTTTTAAAACTTTTAGTTTTCTCTTTCATGACATTGTAATCTGATAATTTAACTTCTGTATGGTTTATCTTGTTTTTTAAGATCATAAGTCCTTCACATGACTACGTTTTCATTGACTACATGAGAGTGCATATTGTCTCTGTAGGAGGTTTCTACTGATAGAACTTAAAGCAGCTTTATTGATAAATCATTCGGTTCTTGTATATAATTATTGATTACTTAAATTGTGTGACAAAGACCAAATAGTGATGTATCTATCAATTCTTGCTCACTTACCTCGGAGTTTGCTTATTTAGCTACTATAGTGTTTACTAAATAAATGATTATGGCTAGAAATAGCCTGGCTCTAAAGAGTCTGTTTTTGACCTTTGGGCAAAATACTGTCTTGGATGGTATTAGTATTGTTACCTATATGTCCATTTTAATTAATATTGTTTCATAAGTATTTGCAAAGAGTATATTTATAAATATTTAGCTTTAAAATTCATGTGTTTTTTTAATTCAGAGGCTTATATATTAAAAAAATATACAGTTAGTCTTTACTCTGTGTAGAACCATGTTAACTGGAATTCGGGCATATCTGGAGGATACAATTCCAATATGCCCAAGTTCTCGTTAATGCAGTTCTGTGAAAAATAGGCACAGCCTACAGTGGAATTTTGCATTTCCTGTCAAACATTGAACACATAAATCATTCATCAGGGCAGATAGTTGAATATATTTTATTTTTATATTTTAACTAAATAATTCCTCTCATCTATATTCACTCATTTATACTTTCTTTTTTCCTATTTTGTTAATGGCTAATTAAATGAAACTATCTGTAACTTGTAAAATTAATAGGTTTTTCATTAGTTTGAAAGATACTTGTGGTATTTCTAATTCTAGAGGTTCTGATTACATTAATAGTCACTTTCGGGGTTGCATATATCTATAACTAAAAATAATTTAAATAATTTCTACTTCTCTCAAATCCCATGAAATATTTTATCATATTTCACCTCACACTATTTACTCTCCTTCTAAAATTCTGTCGATGGCCTGATCTGGGATGATTAACTTCAGTTAGCTTTTCTAATACTCCCTGGAGAGTAAAGCTGCAGCACTTATTCATATACTGAGCAATTATGTGCTTATTTAGAAATGGAAAGATGATAATTATTTGACATATTAACCTAAAAGTAAATAAACAACAAATAAACATTCAGACTTTATTAACTGGCAAATCATGCTGAAGCAACGGTCTGTGAAAATTTAAATCTGACTGCTCATTATATAAGAGAAATTGATGAATTAAGTATTTACCTGTTTGGAATGGAAACATCCAAGTTAAAGTTTATAAACTATATTGGAAAGAATTACATGAATAATGCATGATTGTTATTGGAATGTTATTCTATACATTTTTAAGCTCTATCATGTACATCTATTTTTTAATTTTTTTATTATTTTTTAAAAGATTTTATTATTTATTTGTCAGAGAGAAAGAGAGAGAGAGTGAGCACAAGTAGCGGGAGCAGCAGGCAGAGGAAGAACCGGGCTCCCTGCTAAGCAAGGAGCTCGATGTGGGACTCAATCTCAGGACTCTGGGATCATGATCTGAGCCGAAGGCAGATGCTTAACTGACTGAGCCACAAGGTGTTCCTACATCTAATTTTTTAAGAGTATCCCTCCTCCTTTTAAAAATAACATAACCAAGAGTACTTTTTCATTTTATTTTTTAAATTAAAAAAAAAAAAGATTTGCTTATTTGAGAGGGAGAGTGAGTGTGTGGGGGGAGGGGCAGAGGGAGAGGGAGAGAGAGAGTCCTCAAGCAGACTCTTTGCTGAGTGTGGTGCCTGATGGAGGGGCTCTGTCTCAGGGTCAGGTCTCAGAGACTTGAGTCCAAATCAAGAGTCAGACGCTCAACCAACTGAGCCACCAAGGTGTTCCTTTTCTATTTTTGATTGTAGTATAGTTGACATTTCAGTTTTAGGTGTAATCTAGAATATTTTTAAGCTTAACTTTTTATATGTATGGATAATGTATGCACTTTTCTTTCAATTTTTACACACTTCAATTTCCATGATCTCCCCCTGATGGTAATACAATGAAGAGGCAAAGCAAAGAAGTTTTCTTCAATTTGAGATCTTGGTATCTTGATTATCTTGCCACTTATTTCTCAGTAAAGAGATTATGCTAACTATACATTTCATCAACACTAACATTAAAAAACATTTTCTGCAAGCATGATTTTGGATAAGGAGCTACTGCAACCTGTACCTAATAGCCTGAATTTATCTTAAAGTTTTCCACTAAAATGTAAATAATTTTTATAGGAACCAAGAAAGGAACCAAGAAGCCATTATTTCCTCCATAGACATTGAAGAAAATTAGAAAATTAGAAGGAAAGAAATTTTTCTCATTTCAGATAGAACGAAAGAGTATTTTTCCTTACATGAAATAAGGAGTGTGGGGGGGGAAACAGGCATGGACTACCTAGGAATTCTTGAGAGTCAAGAATAATTCAGTTTGGGGTGCCTGGGTGGCTCAGTGGGTTAAGGCCTCTGCCTTCGGCTCACGTCATGGTCTCAGGGTCCTGGGATTGAGCCTCGAGTTGGGCTCTCTGCTCAGCGGGGAGCCTGCTTCCCCCTCTCTCTCTGCCTGCCTCTGCCTACTTGTGATCTCTCTCTCTCTGTCAAATAAATAGATGAAGTCTTAAAAAAAAGAAGAAGAAGAAGAAGAAGAATTCAGTTTGAGTGCGCTGTGTGAGTTATGCCTCCCTGGGGAACTTGTAAAATTATTTGTGGACTGCAGTAGTGTCCTGTGTCTTCTAATAGGATCCCCTGGGCCAGCCCTGCAGTTCCCCTCAAAAGAAATTCCATCTCTTGAGAATAAAATCATACATAGACTTAAAATTCTATAGGAGTTAGGATGTTTCAATGCTTGATTCTCAGTATGTTTTCCTCTTGGACCCTGAGTAAAGATTGACATGCAAAACGAGTATGCAAATTCACAACTAGCCTGACCAGCCTCTGCCCATGCAAAGTTGAGTTGCACTTCATTGAAATAATCTTCATTCTTCTTCACTCTCCACTTATTTTGAAATTAGGAGAAATGTCTAAAGGGAGGAATTGCTATATGCTGATGTTGAAACTGTGGGCTATACTCTAGCAAATCACATACACTGTCATCATATTCTTAACTGCACAGATCAGTTTTGAACTCAGGTTTGGTTGCTCGCTGCTCAAAAAAATCAGTACTCAAGAGACAAGTGATGGTGGGAAAGGATTGCTCTATTCAGGAAGCTGGCAACCTGAGAAGATAGCAGACGGATGTCCTAAAGACCATCTTTCCTCTCAGGGGGAAGCCAGAGGGTTTTTAAAGGGAAGGTGTGAGAAAAGAAAGGGGTCTACGTGGAGGAGAAGCAGGTGGCCAGGTGGTTAGTCATATGTTAGCATGACCCTAAACGGATTTGCTGGCATCAGTGGCAGCTGTCTTGGATGTAATCAGGACTTACCTTCTGGGAAAATTTGGTTCTTCATTCCTCAAGGCTAGTGGTCTATAAATCTCAAGGAGAGTGGGTGCGTTCTGCTACAGATCAAGGGACTTAGGTCAGCAAACGAGGAGAGCATAAGCTTGAAGCATGTTAACCCTTAAGACTGGTCAGAGTGCTGTTCCGAAATGAGTTTCCTTCATTACATAGTCTGTTCACAACAGGAGCCTGCCTGCTGTTAAGGAAACTCTTTGACCAGAGGGAATATCATACGTTTATAATATTTTACCATGAGACTCAAAGTACCTCAAAGATATAATTTTAAAAAATCTCTAAAACCTGAGGTGAAACTAAAAGTTGCAAGACTGAAAAGATTGTCTGTGAGCAGAGCACCCTTGACTTAAGCACATAGATGTTCCCCAATAGCAGGAAATTTGACAAGAGAATGACTGAAATCCTGCTCAAAATTCCAGTAACAGTCTACTCGTACCTTGGCCTGACATCTTAAAAGATGTTCTGTTAAGTGTATGTTCCAAAGAGGTTTGTGGGTCTAAATATATATAAACTGAAAGAAAAGGAAAAGAAAGAAAAAGCAGCTGACTACTTAAAAGAATAAAACAAGTATTTGATAAACACTTGGGTATTAATGATGCCATGGAGACTTCTCCTGAAGCAATAGTATCTGCTTTTGGTTCTGATTTACTAAGATTCTACAGCAGTAAACACCCATCTGTATCAATTAGTCAACGCAGAAGTTACCTTGTCTTGTTAGTTAAGTATTTCATCTATTGTTAAAATAATAAGAGAAATTCCAAGATCGATTCATGGCTTTTGAGAAACCTAGAAGGACAATGTGGAAACTTCAAAGGTACAAGAAATGGACAAGGCCACCCAAACTTTTTGTGATTAAAAGTTAAAGGTCCAGGGGCTAAAGCCTTTCATAGCTCTGCAGAGACAGTGTTTACATTGACAAAAGACATGTAAAAAGGTACCCCCAAATGTAGTGGCTTAAAAAACACTGATTTGCTCATGATTCTGCACTATGAACTAGGTTCAGGTGAGGAGATATTCTGCTGGTCTCAACTTGAGTCACCATGTGGTTGTGTTACCTGGAAGTGTGAGTTGCACTCACAGTCCAAGATAACATATTGGTATGTCTGCTGCCTTGACGGGAAAACTTGGGAGCTTCCAGGCCACCTCCTGTCCTGTCCCCCTAGGGAAGCCAACACTCTTCACAGGTAAATCACAGGTCCGAGAAGATGAAAACCAACTGCCAGGAATCTTAAACTCCAGGTCCAGATCCATCACAATGTTGCTGGATTCTGGACAAACTCAACACAAGGTCAGCCAAGATTCAAGGGAAAGGGAAAGAAACTATTTCTCCACAGAAGGAGAGGTTGTGAGTTCACAAGATGGCTTCTATCCCTAGCTCCTCCCTCTTATCTGTGTTCTTGACAATATTCTGTGTAAGGAATTACTAACTGAAAATCAGTTTCATTTTGTGAGTGTCTCCTCCAGAATCAAATTCAGTGCTCCAGCATTTTATGGCCTTTTCTCACCTGAACAGACTGTCCTTCTCTGGAAGGCGTATTCTACCTGCCCTGCCTGAGACGTTAGCAACTGATACCAAATTAGTAAAGTGTCCTCCTTAACTTGCTCATTTAGAAAGGCTGAAGCATATTGGAGTTGAGTTATTTCATTATTTTGTGTGCATAGCGCTTTGATGGCTTTAAAGAATAATGTCTTGGTCCCTCTGGGCCAATACTATACCATAAACTGGGTGGCTTATAAAAAATAAAAATTTATATGTATGGGTTCTGAAGGTGGGAAAATCCCGAGATCAAGGTGCTGACAGATTCAGTGTCTGGTGAGGACCCTTCTCCCTGGTTCCTGGATGGTCTTCTTGCTAGGTCCTCACATGCAGGAAGGAGCGAAGGAGCTCTCTGGGGCCTCTTCTATAGGGGTTCTACCAAGACCTAATTATTTCCCCAAGGTCCCACCTCCTAATACCATCACATTGGGGAATTAGGTTTCAGCACATGAATTTTGGGGCAACAGAACATCCCATCTATAGCAAATAATGTTTTGGTATATAGAGTGATTTGTTTTTTGTTTGTTTTTCTGTTTTTGTTTTGTTTTTAGTAAAAACAGAGGGTTTTCACATCCTCGTATGTTGTGACCAGAAATAGAACACAAATTGAGCTCTGTTCCATATGTGTATGTGTGTCTGTGTCTCTGTTCGAGTCTAGAAATTCTTCTTGTTTCTTTCTAAATCTTCCTGGTATATTTTATTCACCTTTTATTTTGCTCTCATCTTTATCTTACTTGATTTTTGTTAAACTTCTGTATCTGATTCTGTAGGTTTTTAGGTCACTTACAGTGGCTTGCTTTCTCAGGATTTTTCAGGAGTATATAGTTGAATTTGTATTTCTTGGAACTTTATGACTTTTATTTGGGGATATTTTATTTTCATCTGTGAGGATTTGCACATGGTTCTGTCACGTTCCCGTGGCACAACCAATAATGGTCTATGCAACTTTACAATACCTTGCACCTGCTACCTTTCTGGTACTCTATTTTTCTCTCCTCTGACTTTTCTCCTCATGGCTTCTTTGCTCTCCATCATGTGTACCGGGCACTGGTGCTTTAGGACACATCAACTAGTCATTCCATTTGGGAAGCTCCTGCCTTGGATCTCTGCTGGCCAATGGCCTAACCTTCATACCTTTGCTTACATCTTATCTTTATAGTCAGGTCTGCCCTATTCTCCCTCTTTAATATTCTCACCTGCTTCTGTCCTCTTTGGAACTTCTAATTCCCTTACCTTGCTCTAATTCTTTTATTGATTTCATGGTTAAGTAAGTCACACATTTTGGGTCATGAATATATATTCTAGGACTATATCTGCCTTTTGAATTGACTTTGGCTGAGAGTTAATTTTTTTCAGCCAAAACATTCCAAGAGGACTTCTTTGCTTTATTAATGAATTACCTTCTTCAGAAAGATACCCTTTCCTCTGTGAACAGGATATCGATTTCTGTTAACATGACACAAACCAAATAGCACAAATGGGGAAGCATATTAAATATGAATCATTGTGAAATTAATTTTATGTTTGAAAACTTGGAAAACAATCAACTTATAAGTAATCCAAGAGCGATTTTTTTCCCCTTTCTTTCATCAAGTAAATTGAAGGCCCGTGAAATAGATAAGTCTCTTGTCTTTAGGAAGTGAACTGTAAAAGGGTAATTTTGATATGCTGTTTTTTCTCACTGTCCTGTCATTTTCCATTTGGTTGGCATTTCGGAGGATTCTTTAAAAACTTCTCTCGATATGCAAAACAGGAAGTAATAATATTGCAGTCACTGTGGCATTTTTGTTTAGAATTTAGCTTTTTTTGTCATCCATCAAAGACACAAGGAGACATGAAAGCAGAGATTACAAAACCTGCTTTTTCCTAAGGCATTCGTTTTCCCATTCAGAGTTTGTTTTTCAGTTCAATGGAGTGTTTTACTTTTTAATGGTTCACTTCACTGTTGCTTCAAAGGACACAATCTATCAAAGCAGGAAGAATGTTTTGTTATTTTTCCTATCAACAGTTGATGGAAAGGGGCCAAAGTTTTAGTATTTATAATATTTGAAATGATGTGTACTTTGCAGCTTAATAAACTAATTATGTTGGAATCATGTTTTTCAGATTTGTCTATAGTAACTACATTTTGTGCTTCAAAAATGAATAAAGCAGAAAAACTTTCTACCTAATAATACAATGTAAGTGTAGCATTTCTATAATTGGAGGCTTAATTGATTTTTAAGATTTTATTTACTTATTTGAGTAAGAGAGCAAGCAGGAGCATGGGTGGGGAGGAGTAGAGGGAGAGGGAGAAGCAGACTCCTTGCTGAGCAGGGAGCCTGACACCCCGCTGAATCCCAGGACCCTAAGATCATGACCTGAGCGGAGGGCAGATGCTTAACCGACTGAGCCACCCAGGCACCCCTCTGATTTTTGGATTAGAGTGTAGAGAGTATACTGAGAGGAAAGATTAGAGCACTGACTGAGATGAGAATCTATTGCTTGAAATAAAGCGCTATAGGTTGAATTGTGTCCTCTGCCTTCCCGGCCAGAAATGTCTTGAAGTCCTAATGCTTGTCACCTGAGAATGGGACCTTCTTTTAACAATAGGGTCTTTGTATATGTAATCAGGTTAAGATGACATCATTAGTATGTTCCCTAATGCAATATGAGTGGTTTGCCCTTATAAGAGAGAAGGTCATGTGAAAATGACATAGGCATGGAGGGAAGAGGGCCATGTGAAGATCTAGACAGAGATTGGAGTTATAGCTGCAAGCAAAATGATACCAAAGATTGCCAGTGACACTAGAAGCCAAGGGAAAAAACAAAACAAAACAAAACAAAACAAAAACCCATGAGACAGATTCTCCCCTAGAGGCTTTGGAGGGAGCCTGGCCATGTCAATGCCTTGAATTCAAACCTCTAGCCTCCAGAACTTTGAGAGAATATTTAGTCATTTTTAAGCCATCCAGTTTGTAGTACATTGTACGGCAGGTCTAGGAAACTAATAGAGAAAAAGAAATGGATTTTCTCTTCTCTGTAAGCAATAGAGGGGGAGATTTGTCCATGCGTATCTAAGAAATATGAAATAAAGTGACATTTATGCTAAATATCAAGGTTTGATATACATCTCATTTAATTCTCCTAATTTAGTGAGTGAGATACCACATCATTTTACAATGAAGTAAATTGATAGTCATCAGATAGCCAAATTACCCACATCAGAACTAATAAATGACATTGGGGCACCTGGGTAGCTCAGTGGGTTAAAGCTTCTGCCTTCTGCTCAGGTCATGATCTCAGGGTCCTGGGATGGAGCCCTGCATCAGGCTCTCTGCTCAGCAGGGAGCCTGCTTCCCCCTCTCTCTCTGCTTGCCTCTCTGCTACTTGTGATCTCTGTCTGTCAAATAAAAGTAAGTAAAATCTTAAAAAAAAGAACTAATAAATTACAGAAAATATTTGAATATATCTGTCAGATTAAAAAGACTGTATGCCATCCTACACCAAACCTCTTAAGTTCTTAGGGCACCAAGGATGTAGATGACCAGAGCATTTCCTGACATGCCATAACATCATGGCAGAGACATATTATTTTCCTCACCATTTCTTGACAATAAGTAAATTTTACTTAAATTGTATATACACACTTGGCTCCATAAAAGTTTAAATACCAAACTAGGATATTTAAAATATAACAACAACAACAAAAACCTTTCTTAAGTAATCTAAAATGAAATAAGTGAACACTAATGATAGGACTTTTAACAACTATATAAAGTGTGAGTACTTCCTTTTACATGATTTATGAGTGGATTTGACTGATACATAAGGAATACATTGAGCCAGACTCAGCAGAATAGCAAATTTCATTTGAATTCTAAAGATTGCTTAAAGGCTGAATCAGTCTGGCAAGTAAAAATCATTAGTGATTAAAAGAACTTTAAAAAGTTGGAAAATAACGGTTTTGGAACATAGCAAGGGAGAAACAGTATAAAGGGGGAAGTAATCCATATTGTGTTTCCTTTTCAGTGCTCTGAAGGTTTCATAGCATTTTTTCAGAATGGAAACTGATACGGCTACAAAGGTAAGTGCAAACTCAATCTGTAAGAAGAGAAATACAGTGTCATACTCCTAATTTTCAGTGTGATTATAATTCTTAGGTTAATATTATTTTGTAAATTTAACAATATTAATATATAATTTGTATATTTTATGTTTTCTTAAAATTATTTTCTCCAAATTATTTTGACAATAGAACAATCACAACTTGTAATGGGACAATTTTTTTTCTTCCATAGCCAATTTGTAGTCATTTTGAAATGTTACATTTTACCATGTGGCAAAAGTTCTTTTCTTGACCTAACTTGAGTCAGACTCTGAACCTTGTCATAAGTCCATCTGTGTATCCTCATAAAATCCATTTTAGCAAGAATCCTGCAAAGTCAGTTTACCCAGAACTTCCCACTCTTGATATCTGATTGTATTCTTTACCCTTCACTATTGCTATGGTAATGCCTGATCACACAGACTGTCTTTAGCAAAGAATGCTGTTAAATCACTTTAGCCAGAATCCCCATTATCCCTGTTGTTTTCTGTTGATAATTCCCCATCCACTGAACCCCACCTCCTCCTTAGCTGTAATTTTCCACTTGTCCGTGCTGTATATGGTGGTCTCTTTTCTTCTATTTTTCTTTTTTTTTTAAGATTTTATTTATTTATTTGACACACACAGAGAGAAAGAGAGCACTAACAGGGGGAATGGCAAGCAGAGGGAGAAGTAGGTTCCCGCTGAGCAACGAGCCAGATGTGAGACTCAATCCCAGGACTGGGATCATGACCTGAGCCAAAGGCAGATGCTTAACAGACTAAGCCACCCAGGTGTCCCTCTTTTTCTCTATTTCTGATGGTCCTAAATAAAATCTGTTTTTTCTGCTTTAATTACTGTGTTGTTCTGATTTTTTTCTTTGATATCTGTTTGGCTTTTAGAAATTGTATTCAACTTCTAATCTTTAAATATATGAGCCTCATAAACACATATACATATGTGGATATATCTAATTTTAAGAGATACACAATCAAGAGCGCATTTGATCAATGCATGATGAGAGCTTCAGGGCTGTAATTGATCTCTGTTCTCTCAAAAACCTCCACTTGTTCCCAAACATCTAAACAGATGAATCGTGGCTACGTAAATTTTTGCAGCCCAAGCTCAAAATAGTTGAGACTTAATGGCAAGGTTACCCACTGCTTTGTATTTTTAAGAAGGTAGAGGGGTACCCGGGTGACTCAGTCCTTAAGTGTCTGCCTTTGGCTCAGGTCATGATCCCAGTGTCCTGGGATCGAGCCCTGTATGTAGCCCTGCATGGAGCCCTGTATTGGGGTCCCTGCTCAGCGGGAAGCCTGACTCTCCCTCTCCCACTCCCCCTGCTTGTATTCTCACGCTGTGTCTCTCTCTGTCAAATAAATAAATAAAATCTTAAAAAAAGAAAAAGAAGAAGGTAGAACCACAGTGAGGAAGGGTAGCTGGAACATAGACCTGTATCATTGGTGTATAGCTCCTAGCTCTCCCATCCACAGGGAGCTGAATGAGAAGGGCCCTCCATCTGCTGACCTCCCAGCCCTTGAAATTTGACAATGAATGAAATTTAAACAAAGGGATTTAATGACTCTTAAAGGAAGAATATCTCCTAAAAAGCAGCTATTCTAACTTCATTCCCAGTGCAGAAATGTTCCTTTCACTATATCCATTGCTCCTCTTTGTATTTTCTTCTTCTCCAATAAATCTTTGCTCTAAAATACATTCTCACAAGATTCATATATGATTAAATGAAAAAAAAACTTTGGTCTGGAAATTTATGCCATATTCTTCATTACCCATTTAGTTAATTTATCTCTCATGTCATCTCATCTCTTCAAAAGGAATAAATTTAATATAAAACTGAAGATGAAAACACTGTCTTTGGCCTCAAGGCATTTATAATCTGTTCTGAACATCTAATCACCTAAAAATACAATTTTTTAAAGTCCTATTGACAAAGTCTGTAGCAATTGATTAATCTGATAATTCTTGATTTAGTCTTTGTCATGATTCGGAAAAATCTTCCAGGAAGGCTGACTATTGACATGGTCTCAAGAACCATTATCCCCACTAACAAAAATACACTACAATTCAAGTGATGGTACCACATAAAGGAAAATAAATTTTTGTCAGATGTTTCATCCTCTGAGGAGTCTAATAAATTATGAGATAGCACTCCCAAATGTTCCCTGTGTACTACCTTTTTTTTAATAGTATCTATGCACCAGGTGGTATACCATATAATTGCCATGATCTGTCTCCCTCAAGCATGTAAGATCTGATGCAGCAAAGCCTTGTTCAGCGTTAGTCACCACTTTGTCATCAGTGCCTACAACAAAGCCTGAACATGGAAGGCACTCAGCAAACATGTTAGAAGAAAGCAACCTATCACACTTTTCTTAAGAAAACAAATCCCAATAATTTGATTAGCACTGCAGTTTCAAATAGTTTGCCTTAAATGCAAGTGACTGAATTTGAAAGGATAGTTTTGAAGAACTATGGAAAATGTACAGTATTATTGTCTCATGACAATAAGTAGGGACTTCAGTATTTTCACTATTTTAGTAAAATGCATTTACATTAGTACTCAAACACTTTACATTCATATGGGGGAGTATTCTATTTCCACCTAAGAAAATGAAGCCTAATGGTAAAGGAATATAACCAACTAACCTTTATCAAATGCACGCCATTTTGTGGTAAATTCCATTATCAGGGTATAGTCACCGAGGACTGCCATAACAACATACCACAGATTGTGTGGCTTACACAACAGAACATTTTCTCATAGTTTTAGAAGCTAAATGTTCAAGGTCAAGGTGCTGTCAGAAGCGGTTTCTCCTTAGATTTCTCCTCTAGGATTTCAGATGGCCATTTTCTCTAATGGCCTTTTTGCTGTGCATATGCCTCCCTGATGTCTCCTTCTTATAAGGACTCCAGTCATATTGGATGAAGGTCCCACTTTTATGACTATATTTAACCTGAATTAACTCTTCAAAGGTCCCATCTTCAAATATAGAAACATTGGGAGGGTTAGGACTTCAACACATGAATTTTGAGGGAGAAAATTCAGTCCACTGCAATGGTGGAAATGCTGGAAAACTAGAGCATTGTAAACCCACATTTAAGTGTGGAAAAATACATCTTTTTTGAGTAGGAAATTGGTATAAATTATTTAAATTGCATCAAGGATGTTAAAAAATGAAATAAAACATTTTATACCAAAATATTTTTGTGAATATGCAATAATATCAGTACAATTATAATGTATTTTCAGTTAAATTAAACTTGGCACTGTAACTTGTTAATCTGATTTAGTTAGAACATTCTATACCTGAGTTTCTTTACCAAATACTCATTTAATTTCTATTTCCCTAGAAACTTAACAATTTTATGCTTAAATTTATTAGATTGTGAGAAGATTCTCTCATTTAGTTAATTAACACATTCTTTACCTCATATATTCATTTTGTTGTGAACACTTGAGTTCTCTCTTAGTAAACTTTAATTATCAGCTATAATCATCATGTTTCACATTAGACATGCACACCTTATTCATCCTATAGTTGGAAATTTATAATCATTTTTTTATAACCTCCTTATTTCCCTACCTCACAGGCCCTGGCAACCACTTTTCTACTCTCTGTTTCTATGAGTTTGAATACCATGCAGTGTTGGTTTTTCTCTATCTTATTTCACTTAGTATGATATCCTAAAGGTCATCCATGTTGTTACTAATGGCAGGATTTTCTTCTTTCTCATGACAAGGATTTGTCTGTTGATAGACATTTAGGTTGTTTCCATATCTTGGCTATTGTGAATAATGCAGCAATGAACATGGGCATGCAGATAGCTCTTTGATGTTCTGTTTTCATTTCATTTGGATATATACCTAGCAGTAGGATTGCTCGATCACATGATAGTTTTAATTTTTTGAGGCAACTCCACACTGTTTCCCACAATGGTTGTACCAATTTACATTCCCACAAACAGTCCACAGGGATTCCTTTCTCACCACATCCACACCACTACTTGTTATCTCTTGTCTTTTTGATGATGGCCATTCTTGCAGGTGAGCTGATACCTCATGGTTTTGATTTGGATTTCAATCAAATTGGATGATTAGTGATGTTGAACATCTCTTCTTGTGTCTGTTGGCCATCTGAATGTTTTTGGAAAAATGTCTATTCTGTTACTCTGTCCATTCATTTTGTATTCAGATTATTGTTGTTTTTCTTTCTTTCTTTTTTTTTTTTTTTACTATTGAGTTGTATGATTTTTTTTATTATTTTAAGTATTAATCAGTTATCAGATGGATGGTTTGCAAAAAAATTTCCCATTGTGTAGATTGCCTTTTTATTTTTTTAATTATTTCCTTCAGTGTGCAGAAGATTTTTAGTTTGATATAGTCCCATTTGTTTATTTTTGCTTTTGTTTCCTTTGCTTTTGGTGTCAGACTCAAAATATTGCCAAGACTGATGTTAAGGAACATAACACCTATGTTTCTTCTTTCTACTGTTTCAGATCTTATGTTTAGGTCTTTAATTCATTCTGAGTTCATTTTTGTGTAAAATGTAAGATAGGGGTCCAGTTTCATTATTTTTTATGTGACTGTTTAGTTTTTCCAGCATGATTTATTGAAAATACTGTCCATTCCCCATTGTATATTGTTTGATTCTTTGCCATAAGTCAATTGACCAAATATGCATGGTTTTATTTCTAGGCTCCCTGTTCTGTTCCATTGATCTATGTGTCTGTTTTCTGCCACTACCACACTACTCTGATTGCTACAGCTTTGTAATGTACTTTCAAGTCAGGAAGTGTGATGCATCTAGCTTTGTTTTTCCTTCACAAGATTGCTTTGACTCTTTAGGGTCTGTTGTGGTTTTATACAAATTTTAGGATCATTTGGTCCATTTCTGTGACAAATGCCATTTGGATTGTGATACAGATTGCATTGGGTATGTATATTGCTTTGGGTAATATTGACATTTTAACAATATTCTAACAATTTATGAGCATGGAAATTCTTCCACTTGTTCAGTTTTTTTCATCAATTCATCTATACTTTTCAGTGTATAGACCTTTGCTTCCTTGGCAAATTCATACCAAGGTAATTTATTGTGATTGTTTTCTCAATTTCTTTCTGACAGTTATTAGTGTTTAGAAATGCAACAGATTTTTGTGTATTGATTTTTGAATCCTGCAACTTTACTGAATTTGTTTGTTATTAGTTCTAACAATTTGGAGTCTAGGGTTTTCTATATATAATATCATATCAATGCAAATAGAGACAGTTTTACTTCCTCCTTTCCAATTTGGATGACTTATTTCTCTTTCTTTCCTAATCAGCCTCACTAAACTTCTAGTACTATGAAAAAAGTGGTAAGAGTAGGCATCTTTGTCTTGTTCATGATCTTAAGAGATAAGCTTTCAGGTTTTCAATATTGAGTATGATATTAGCTGTGGGCTTTCATACATGACCTTTATTATATTGAAGTATGTTCCCTCTATACCCAGTTTGTTGAGACTTTTTATCATGAGTAGATGTTGATTTTTTTTAATACATTTCCTGCGACTATTGAGATGATCATATGATGTTTACCTTTCATTTTGTTTCAATTTATTGAATACCATTGACCAAATGAGGTTTTGATTACTTATCTGAATATGTTGTTACTTCCTAATACCTACTTCTTGTTTTGTTTCAATGCTCTATATTTTTATTGATTAAGGTAGTTAACATTTTATGTTAAGAGATCATTACATTTCAATTTATATATTATTTACATCATATTCTTATTTTATAGTTTACTGTTTTCTACCTTTATCTTTGATTGTTTCCCAATTCTTCCAGAGATTTTAGCTGTCTTTTGTTTTCCTTTGCTAAATTTTTAAATCCATCCATTAAAAAACGTTTTAATTAACCTATTTAATACTGTTATTGTTATTCTTTATTCAGCTTTATAGTCCATTAGGACCGATCTGTAGTATTTTAATTATATGGTGTGTGCACACTTGTGTGTGTGTATTCTGATATTCTTAATTTGATTCATGAATGATTTATATGGTTTTGAATGCTATTATGTACTAAGTTGCATTTCCTTTATCTGATTGTTACTGACCTTTCATTTTAGTGTAAATAGTTACATAGCAGGGGCGCCTGGGTGGCTCAGTTGGTTAAGCAACTGCCTTTGGCTCAGGTCATGATCCTGGAGTCCTGGAATCTAGTCCCACATCCGGCTCCCTGCTCAGCAGGGAGTCCGTTTCTCCCTCTGACCCTCTCGCCTCTCACGCTCTCTCTCTCACTCTCTATCTCTCTCAAATAAATAAATAAAATCTTTAAAAAAATAAACAGTTACATAGCATTGTCTTGTGTTTCTACATTTTAGGAATTTGTTGAAAATTGTGCTTTGAGACTATGTATAATCTATTTTTATTTCTGTTATTTTAACACTGAAACATCGGTTATAACTTTTGATGATATGTTTAGTCCTTTATTAGAGTATTTTTCACTATGGAGATTAAGCTACTATGAGTGGAAGATACTTTGGTTCTCATTTGACTGTTTGTATCATTTTCCCTTCTCCCACCATCTTCTTTAGTAACCCCCTTGACTGTTCTTCTTTCCATAAACCACCTAGAAATGTCACATATGCATAAATTAATAATGAATGTGTGCTCTTCTAGTACATATCTATATCTGGGGCAAGGAGGAGTGAAGGAAGTGAATTGCAAAAGATGACAATTCTTAGCTCAATATTATGGATTACAACTAATATATCCACAATAGCCAAACTGTGGAAAGAACCTAGATGTCCATCAACAGATGAATGGGTAAAGAAGAAGTGGTATATATACACAATGGAATACTATGCAGCCATCAAGAGAAACAAAATCTTGCCATTTGCAATGATGTGGATGGAACTAGAGGGTATTATCCTAAGTGAAATAAGTCAATCAGAGAAAGACAATTATCATATAATCTCTCTGATATGAAGAATTTGAGAGGCAGGGTGGGGTGTCGTGGGGGGTGGGGAGGGAAATGAAACAAGATGGGATCAGGAAGGAGACAAACCAGAAGAGACTCCTAAACTCATGAAACAAACTGAGGGTGGCTGGGGGGAAGAGGGGGGTCAGGATAGGGTGGCTGGGTTATGGACATTGGGGAGGGTGTATGCTATGGTAAGTGCTGTGAAATGTGTAAGCCTGATGATTCACAAACATGTACCCTGGGGCAAATAATACATTATAAGTTAATTAAAAAAACTAATATAATTTTACATACTGATATCTTCAACTAGGATGGTTTTTCCTGGAGCTCGTTGTTCTATAGCTGTAGAACTTCCTAATTTGCATAAAATTTTATAATTTCTGGATTTATGTAAATAAGAAATTACTGCTTTTTCCTAATCCTTGGTTAAATAATCATTGTTCTCTGTTTATGGGTGGCAGGCAGGAAGGAAAAAGAGTAACCAAGAGAAATGTGTTTTCTAAATTGTTATTTTTTTATTTATTTGATAGAGAGCAGTGGTGGGGTGGGGAGGAGCAGAGGGAGAGGGACAAGCAGACTCTGCACTGAGCACAGAGCCTGGCTTAGGGCTCACTCTCAGGACCCTGAGATCATGACATGAGCTGAAATCAAGAGTCAAACACTTAACTGACTGAGCCGCCCAGGTATTCTGAGAAACCTGTTTTATGATACTTATTTCCAGATCTACAGATGATTTAGTGATAATGACTCCATTACTTGGTGGACATATTTAGGTTATTGTACTGACAAACCCAAAATTACTGAGTCTTTTTTAATAAAACAGAAGTTTTAATTTCCATTTAACATTTCCCACATGCATTGAACTCTGTTGCAGTTAACATATCCTTTGTAGAAACAATTTTATACAAGTTGATTTTTCTTTTATGATAAAGACATTCTAGATTGAAGAAGCAGCTTTTTTTTTCTGATTTAAAAAAAAACTTTTCACACAAAACATTCTCTGAAATGAAGGTTGTGATCTTTATAAGCTTTGTGATAAGCATGAAAGTATTCACAAGAAACTAAGGTATGTCATAAAAACTGATATGCAAAATATGTTGCTTTTAGATAAGTGACTTTAGCTGAGAAAAATTAGAAAATTATTGCTGAAAATTAATACTTATTAAATGTGATCATAAATTGTCAATATATTTTTATAAAACATAATCCCCAAATTACAAAATTTACAAAAATAAAATGCACAACTACTTTATTAAAAGATGTGGGTTTTTTTAAAGTATAGAAATAGAGATATATTTCTAAAAATGCGAAGTAAAGAAAATATAGAAATCACAAAATTATTCATAATTCATTTGGTTGGCTTTAAAAATAAAGCAAAAATATAGAGGTGAAAATAAACATTCTATTTAGGAAAGAAAAGAAAACCTCACACTTTCCGTCCTATGGTATTTGCTCTTATATTACAAACCGGTGCTCAGATCTTTCTTGTGGTTATTGCTGCCTCTTTTTAACTCACATTTATTTTTCTCAAGATTACTTTATCATGAAATTTGAGAGTTGATCATTTTCCAAATCAGTAACAAAAGATAGTTACACTACAACCAGTTTTAACATTAAGCTCGACATCTGTAAAACAATTAATATGTGCTAATTACTCATCAAAGAAAACAATGTGAATTAATGTTAGCAAAATGAACTCAATTATAATAATATGCAAGAATTTTTTGGGGGAAAATCCAGGTTAAATTTATTAATTTCATTGGTATACTGCTGCAAAGATCAAAGATGATTGCAAACTCTGGTGCTTGCAATTTTAAAACAGAGATTACTTGACAGTTTTTTGTAACTATAATTATCAGTGAGCTGAGATTTAACCTGAATGTAACCATGAATCTATGGCCCTAAAATATACCGATATTGAAGTCTTGTTAAGGAATTAAATTAGCAAGATATGAGAGATAGCTTTGCATTTAGAGCTATGGAGTAACATAGAAGTTATTAATAAGAAAGAAAAAACATGGGAATCTTTTACCTCCATGCTTAAAGCCAACTGGTGTGGGTTTTGAGGTAATGTGATTCAAGAAGGATAACATTAGATTCATAATTAAACATTAGTTATTCACTTCTGTGAAGTAGCTGGTGGGGGGCATACATGAAGTTATTTCTGTCTTCGGTATCAAGTGAGACTAAATGTATTTCCTCTAACTTATGGGAAATACATGACAATCATAAAGAAATTAAACGGAAAGCACTTGGCACTCTAAAAATAACTTGTGTTCTTATTCCTTCAAAAGTGAGGGTTACATTGCAAATGGGATATATCTGTCTTTCACAGTATTTCCTAATTGACCATCATTTCCTGGAGGGGCTTAATGACCAAAATACCACTCATAAGAAACAGACTTCTGTGGTTCACACCTCAGCTTTAAATATATATATATACTCAGCTTGTTTTTTTAAAAAAAATATTAGGCATTCACATATATTTTGGTAATGAAAAATTAACATGGGTAAAGATGCATGAAGATGTTAAATTTCCACATCCTCGTGGCATTTTCTTATCTCTTTGTTATGGATTTCCAATTTAATTCCTTTGTATTAAAGGATATATATTGTATGATTTAAGTTCTTTTACATTCATTGGGACTTGTTTAAAAGAAGGAGTGGAGGGGCTCCTGGGTGACTCAGTTGTTGAACATAGGACTGTTGGTTTTGGCTCTGGTCGTGATCTCATGGGATCCTGTGGGATTGAATCCCATGTCAGTCTCCGGGTTCAGTGGGGAGTCTGCTTGAAGAGGCTCTCCCTCTGCCCCTCCCCCATGTGTGTGAGCTCTCACTCACTCCCTCTTTCTCTCTCTAAAATGGGTAAATAAATCTCAAAAAAAAAAAAAAAGAGAGGGAGAGAGAAGGAAGAGAGGGGAGTGAAGAAACCGATAATATTGAAGTCTGAACCTAGGTCTATCATATTCCAGTGCTTCTAGTTCTAACCAGTATGTTATCTTGTCTTTTAGGTATCTATTGAGTATCATATTTCTACCCCTGCTTTACTTCTGTAGTTTATAGCAGAATCAAGTTTTTTTTTTCTTCTGTTACTTCAACCACCTCTTCATTGATTCTCTGCCTCCCAGACCTGAATTTGAATAAACTACGATGTTTTTTAAAGCACATGCAATCAAGGCAAATCATTACTTAGCCATTAATTTCTTATGTGACTCCAAACCTCTGAAACATTCTCCTTCCTTAATGTTACTCAACTACTGTAGTACTGAACACATCAAGTGCTTGCTTGACTATAATCTACTGCCTGTAACAGTTCAATCCTCTATCACCTGGATAGCACCATGTCAATCTTCAGCCACAGCTCTAACACGATTGATTTTCGAAATCTTCAAAATCAAAAGCTTTCCATATATAAGAAAGGCTTGACAGGTGCCAGTTTGTTCACAGATTCTAAGTTAGCATCATCTAGCATTCTTGGTCCAGAACATACCTATATGGTTGGAATTAAGGTCACATAAGATATTTCATCGAAAATAGCTGCCAGGCATGGGGGGGGGGGTGTTACAATATTTTCTCAGTCCAGGAACAAAATAGGAACTAGAGCTGAAATCCTTAAGTTCACTAGGCCTCCTCAGCAGTAATCTATTTTTTTATTATTATTATTATTTTTGGTCTTAGATTTTATAGTATTTGGCCATACTCATCAAATAAGGGATTAAAGTTAGAGCAAAAGAGAGTCATGACTGCTCCATCATTATGGGTAGTTTATGGCCTCCATATTTCAACATATGGCTTATGCTAATTAACCATTCTTGACACCTAAAATTTTAAAATAAGTTTATTCATTTAAGAGAAGGTAGAGAAAAAGGATAAGATGATTTAGCTTTCTCATGCTCTTTTCCCCACTCATCACTGCACAGCTCAATTGTGTGCTCAAGAGTTAACTGCTGTAGTTCCAATAGGCTTGTGTGTCCTCTAATGAAATGTCAGATACCTAAGTACTAACACTGTGTCTGTGATTGCAATCAGTCCCTCATGCTGTCCTTGGGAAGTATGTCTTAACAAGACAGATAATATCCTTGCAATGCCCTTTGCCTCTAAATTTGGCATAGGAAATACGTTTTTCGTTGACAATCTTTTTTTGTGTGTCAGATGGGAATAAGTCCATTAGTTAACCAGCAAACTTTTGAAGTTATTTCTAGGTAATGGGCCATGCTTAGGCATTTCAAAGTGAAATCTCTTGCTGAAGGTCATTATGAAGAATATTACTGGATCCTTTTTTTCCAGGACCACAACAATAGGTAACTTTTAATCATGCCTCTTCTTTATCAGGCTCCCAAAAGAACAGGAAATGGGGAAATGCAACTTCCAGACTTGTGTCAAAATTCCCAAAGCAATACTTGATGGGAAACTAGGCTTTTATCAACTCAGGTTGAAGAACTAAGAAAGCCTTTCTTTACCCCAATCATTATCCGAAAATCAACCAGGAACTGGAGGGAATGAGGAAAAGTTACATTGGGTTAACCTTTGGAGATCTGGTATTAATACCTGAAACATTCTTTATTTGAAAAAGAACTATAATGCATTGAATTGTGCCCCCCAGAAGATGCTGAAGTCCTAACCCTCAGAACCTGTGAATGAGATCTTTTATGAAAATAGGGCCTTTGCAGATGCTCAAGTTAAGATGAGGTCATTAGGATAGGCCCTAATCCCACATGACTCTGTCATTATGAAAAGCAGAGTTTTGGACAGAGGAAGAACCACAGGAAGAATGTCCTGTGAAGATTGAAGTGACGCTACCATAAATTAAAAAAAATGCCAAAAATTGTCAGCAAACCGTCAGAAGCTGGAAGAGAGATATAGAACAGCCTTCAGAAAGATTGAACCCTGTAGTCACCCTGATCTTAGACTTCCAGCCTCCACAACTGTGAGGCAGTAATTTCTGTCTTTGAACCTACCCAGTTTATGCCACTCTGTTATGGCAGCCTTACCCAGCTAATATGGGAAAAATCCCTAACTTTTAATTAATAAATTGACTTATCAATGGGTGGTATTTATTTATTTGTTGTTATTATTTTTTTTAAGATTTTATTTATTTATTTGGCAGAGAGAGAGAGATCACAAATAGGCAGAGAGGCAGGCAGAGAGAAAGAAGGAAGCAGGCTCCTTGCTGAGCAAAGAGCCCAATGCGGTGCTCGATCCCAGGACCCTGACATCATGGCCTGAGCCGAAGGCAGAGGCTTTAACCCACTGAGCCACCCAGGTGCCCCTAATGGGTGATATTTAAATTTAAAGATGGATTATTGATTGTTTAAAGTTAAATAACTCAAGTTTGAAATTATGAAGGGGTTCCATGACAGATATATACTGTCCCTATTGAACTTATAAGACAAATCAGCATAAAATAAATCTGCTTTGATGATTTGAACAAATATTATATAGAATAAATTTTCCTTCACAACATGCTAATTGTTTAGATTCATTTTAGAACATGGTAGTTCAATATATTAAACCTTCGAGTCATTTCAAAATAGGCATAATAAAAGTGAAAACAAATGTGAATAGCAAATGTTCTATTTGCCCATGGCATAAGAAAATCAAAATAGAGTGAAACAGAGAAAAAAGTAATATGAAAACTTGTTGCCCTGTGGTTAAAAAGTATTTGCTTAATATGTCATGCGGAATTGTTCAAAGGTATCTTTGGTAAAGTGATTTTGTGACTCTGTCATAATATGATAAACCATTTGTATTCAGCAATTTAAAATGTATTATATAATAGTAAGAGTGTTTTGGGTGATTAAATATTATAAAACAATACACTATTTCTTCATAAATGATGCTGAAAATAAATTTCATATGTTAATGTTTTCCTGTTCTTACATTTACGTTTAAAGCACAGGTTTTTAATAGATAGAAGTCCAATGCTGAGCTAGTGAGTATAATACTTCAGAAATAAAACCTCAGCTATGCATGGAAAGGAAAGTTATTTTTCTGTACTTCAAATTAATGAACATTAATTATACCACAAAGAAGAAAATGTAATTATCAAATCTCCAGAAAACTCAGCCAATTTAAACATTTTTCCCTACCTTCTTTGTAAGATTAATTCTGAACACTGAAGGTTTATCAAATCATGTGGCACCACTGGAGAGGGAGTGCCTACCCCTGTGACTTGATGTGTCCTGAAGTGACTGTTAGTGAGATATTAACGTGTTCTGCTCTTTCTCAGGTATCATCGTATGTCCATGTCAGTAACTGTTGAAGAACCTACTACTAGAATGGATAGCTGAATAAATGGTTAAAACAATTTCCACAGACGCTTTCTATCATCTAAAAGTAAAAGATCTCCTCGAGCAGTATACTCAGCCAGCTCTCACACCACTTTCAGGGCCTGGCAAGCTTCACTCACCCTCGACTTCTTTCCTTAACCCTATGGAAGAATTTAAGGATCACTCTACTTCTTTTGTTCTCCAAAATGGACTCTATTTTATCACTTTGTCATCCTGTAGTGGGATAATAGAATTATAGTTCCCTCAGGGGAACCATGATGTTGACCTTTTCTCTACTCATTTCCCTGAATCTGCCTGTTGCTCTCATATCATTTTCCTTGA
Organism: Potos flavus; assembly: GCA_028534135.1. NCBI lineage: Eukaryota > Metazoa > Chordata > Mammalia > Carnivora > Procyonidae > Potos > Potos flavus. Next base: position 174,076,682 of record CM052898.1, on the reverse strand, counting down.
AGCAGACTTTGTAGTTGGGGAGAAGGTCTTCTGCTCAGAGGTTCTCACTAATGGCCATCTTCTTGCTTCTGTTTTGCTTCAATTTTCTCTCACTTTTTCTATGACAGGAGTTCTTTATCTGATTTGGACAATTGAGCAAAGTGATAGTTCAAGATATGGCATATGGTTAGTAGTAAAATTCCCAGACTTCTCCCTTCTGTGTTTCTATCGTTCTGCCATGATAATGTTCTAAGCAGAAGTGGCTAATGTTACATGACTAGGCTAGGGGCCTTTTCAGACCAAACTATGATAAACCATGGGAAATTATTACTGTAAATAAAATATCCTTTCCATTAAATGTGGAGTTATTTTCAAGAACAATAAAATGAATCCATCTAAATTCTTTGAAGTGAAAAGCACAGTTAAAGATTATAAACACAACATGATACAAAGTAAAGTGTATCCACAAAACAACAATGATGCCTATGTTTAAACTGTCAGGTTTACTGCATTCACATGCTCGGGATCCCCTACCTATACTTTCCCTTTGTTTAAGTGGTGCTTAACTCAGTATTTGTTTCTATACTCACTGTTTCATCAGCCCTGGGAGGTGTTGATGCCTCTAAATATAACAATTACCTGAATCTTCAGTTTCTTGAATTTTCATGTCCAATGACATTTTCTCCACATTAGTTACCCATTTAAAATTACACCTTAGGTCTTATTATTCCCCAAACTTTTATTCTTCTCAGTAAAATAATTCAGAAACTCAAATTTATATCTGAAGTCCCTTTTGTTCTGTTTTGCTTGCTCAATTACCCTCTACATGTTTTAAAATGTATTGAGGCATCAAAACATATCCATCATTATACTATATTCTAATTAAAATCTAAATTAAAATAGTTTTTCAAGTGGATTAAAAAGCAAAACTCAAGTCCATTCATGTAAAATACAGACTTAAAACTGAATTAGTAAAGAAAGTATTCATATAAAATTATGGGCAAAAATTATGAAGTCAACTGAAAGAATAAAAACAGGAATACTTTCTAATCACATAAGGTAGAATTTTAGAAAAAAATTAAACAATCTAAAGAGAAATTTCATAGTGATAAATTATATAATTAAAAGAATAATCAAGACATCTGTAGGTACCAAACAACCAGCATTGAAATTATATTGAACAAAATGACAGACTAGAAATAATATTAATTTCAAATTGCTTTTGGCTCAAAAAGGGGTGGATGTATCAAAATAAAAATGGTCAGAACTAACACAGAGTTGAATTAATATAATAGAGATTTGAAAATTATTAAATATCTTCTTTTAACTTAGCTTTAAAGAACTGAACAGTCCAATTTTATTTAAAGACTTTGAACCCATAGCTTTAAAACATGTTCATGAAAGTTAAGATTTAAAGGACAACTGCTATTGTAAATATTAATGAGTGTTATCAAGGTAATACAGTCAATGGGGTAAATGTAATAAAATTAAAATGCCTGTAAGAAAATTTAGCAAAACACCTCTAAAATTGGAAGAATAAGTGATTCCAATTTTTTAAAGATTTTATTTATTTATTTATTTATTTGAGAAAGAGAGAGAGAGAGACAGAGACTGTGAGTGGGGGAGGGACAGAGTGAGATACAGAATCTCAAGCAGATTCTGCACTGAGCATGGAGCCCAATGTGGGACTCAGTCTCATAACTCTAAGATCTCGACCAGAGCCAAAATCAGGAGTTGGGGACTTAACTAACTGAGCTACCCAGGTGCCTCAGCAATTCCAGTTTTAAAAGTAATAAAACTAATAAAAGATTTTAGTGGTATCACTGGATAAAACTTAAATATTCCAAAGCAACTTTTTCTTCCATTCTGATAATTAATATGTACCCAAATATCATAATAGAAATATTATTACATCTTCTCTAATAAAAATAACTTTACAGTCTTAAATATAAATAAGATGAAAAATACATATTATTAAAACAAACGTGTTAAAAAATATTACAAAAATAAATGTATGAAGGATAGCATGGCAACAGGCTTGAGGTTGGAAAGATTTAACACCATAAAATGTTACTTCTCCCCAAATTGATTTTTTTACTGTTTCTAAACAATGTTCTATTGTCATACAAATCGGCCTAACTTTAAATGATGCAAAGAAATGCACAGAATGGCAAGACCCATGAAACAATCTACCTTACTCCTAAAATGTGAAAATATATCTAGTTACCGAAGCAGCCTAGAAATCTTCAGCAAGAGGCAGTTCTGAGAAGCAATTATAGGCACCCTCATAGTACTTTATCAGAAGTACTCAATCTTTTGGATTCAGGACCCTTTATTCTCTTAACACTGAAGACCCCAAAGTGCCCTTGTTTATGTGAGGCATATCAATATATGCCATTTTAGAAATTAAAATAGAAATTGAAAAATATTTTTAAAAAATAACCTCGGGGTTAATATGAATTCTATATTTTAGGAAAAATTTTTTATGATGAAAACTTAGATTAAAGTATAGCATTATTAAACATTTTTGTAACACTATAAAATGTCTGGCATAATAAAATCCAGCTGGATTTTCAAAATCTTCTGTACTCAAAATACTGCAGTGTGGTATTTGTTTGAAATATATGAGAAAATATACTAACATGTGATCTTGAAAATGGAGAGAGTACTTAAACAGCTTTTTAAGGTAATAGTGAATATTCTATTTGGACAATCAAAATTTGATTAATTATAATTAATCATAACTAATTATAATAATCACTAATTATTAATATAATTATTATAACTATAACTATAGTTATAGATATAATATAATATAACTATAATAATATAATAATTATAACTATAACTCTATTATAACTATAACTATAAATATAACTAATTATAATTATTACTAATTATTAATATAATTATTACTAATTATAATTAACTATAACCAATCAAAATTTGATTGGTTATAGTTTAAGTGTTAGTTACAATGTAGAATCTAAAACCAAATCAGAGAACATTTTGTACTATTTACTTAAAATCTATTGATATTACTCTGGAATTTTGTCTATGTATTATTTTGTAATATTAGGCATTCATAATTGAAAAAGTATCTTTTTTAATGATTTTACAGATCTTCCAAATGTTGGTATATTTCATTAAACAACATCAAGGTCACATTCACTATTCATGACTAATGTCATCAGAACATTCTTTAAATGTTGGGAACATGTCAAACTTAAGAGAGCAGATACGAGTTTTCCAAAACACTAATTTGTACTTGAAAGCTCATTTTATTATGGATGACAAATTTGTTGTTCTTCGCGGAATAACAGGAACACTTCATCCATTTTCAAGAAAATGTCTGCCAAATACCCACATCTGAATAATCACAGTTTGAGTCATTTTTTCAAAAGTCCTTTTCCTTGTTACAATTATCATAAGCTGATATGATGCAGGAATGTTTCACATATATTTCTCATTACATGGAAAATTAAAAAGCTTTGAGATTTAAGAAAATTCATCAAAGACATTAGTTACTGAAATTGGCTTTGTAATTTTCTTTTTTACTGTGAGTATCTAATATTGAAAATCATGACTCCTAGGTTGTAATTGTCTTACTTTGGGCTAAAGCAGTATTGTCTCCCATTGCTTTTGCATCATCAAAACAAATGTTCATTTAGAGATAAAGGCAAGTAATGCAAATAACCTTAAGTAGTATTATAAAAGTTTTGTTCTCCTAAACCTCTTTTATTTTTCCTTCTTTTCCCATAAGCTGCTTGACCCTAGTCTCACAACCTGTACATCATCAAACCTTGAACACTTTATTTTAAAGGCTGCCTTTATCAACAGTATCCCAAAGCAGCTATGAAATGCTCGGTCTGGTTCCCAATTAGAACTGAGTCAAAGAGAGAACATGCCAAGTTAAACTGGAATTCCTCAAGTACAGTTTGACAGTAATGCCCTAACTATGGGGCAGAGAACAATCCCTTCATTCTCTGGAGGCAGTGTTCAAAAACAGCATCTCGAACATAGTGGAAGATAAAACTCAGGGAGCATCTATAGCAACAGGTAAGGTAATGAGGTATTCTAGCTTTCTGCTGATGGAAAGGAGTACACAGTGCTTAAGTAGGCAATTAGGGTGACATATTTCTGCTCTGACAAGAACAAAGGGCATAACACACATTCTAGATTGTTCCTAGGGAATTTTGCCTTTATCATATATTGATCTCTTCTGTAATTTTATATCTATTCATTAGACTGTCTCAAGGATAATGCCATTTTACTGAATCACTTTAATCCTCAATCTGCTGCCTAAAAATTAGGACCACAACACCAAAATGTAGCACAGTGGTGTCAAATATTAATAACTTTTATATCAAGGAATATCATTTTTAGGATAGTTTTAAAACAATTTTGTTATCAAATTTTGATGTATCCCAGAAGAAATCATCTTCATTTTAGCGTGTTTCACAAAAAGAATATACTCCTGCAACATACATTTTATGAAGAGAAGCTACTTCACCATATGTTCACTTAGTTCATTAACCTTAAAGCACCAAACTGACTATTATAATCTTTCCTTCCTAACCTGCAAGAAACATATATTTATTAATGAATAATAACATATCCTTTAATTTTGTTAAAATTTATACTGTAGGCCAGTATATCTTTCTTGAGTCCCTATTATCTTGAAAGCAACGCTTTTAATTTGTTTTTTTTTCTTGTAAAAATTGTCTTTATACTGCAAGTGGCTAATTTTAAATGCTTTAAGCTGATTAAATATTTTTTTATTATTTTTGCTTTATAATTATCATATATTTGCCATTTTCTACCTCTACATGAAAAGCAACTCTACAAAAAAGCAACTAGTGTATATTATTCTATAATATACACTTCCTGTTGCAATTTAATTTACACATTATTGCCATGTTTTAAGAGAAAACAGCAGGCTTCACAATAGCAATCGCTTTTCATAGCTAGTAAAATTTCCAAATATATTTACTTTCTTTGCATTCATCTGCAGGGGTTCAAATACTCATTTTCTTCAAGTTCCTTTAAGATTTGACATTCACTTGACCCAAGGCACCAACAATATGCCATATTTAGACATTACAAAAAATTTTGTTTTTTCACTTAGTAGTGTCCTGTCCACCCCTTTCCCCCAAAAAAATCTTTCCCAAAAGAATAAAATAAAATTCAGTTTCCAATGAGGTCAGATTACAATGCCATTTTAGAAAATAATTACCTCAAATAAAAATGAATTCTTAACATTGTAATCAATAACTGTCAATATGCATTTATTTCAACCTATTCTTTCTTCTCAATAGAAACCACTTTTATGTAATTATTTTTTATACTCAATCTGCTATATTTATGTAATATAAATCTATAAGCAATATATATAGTTTTATTTTGTTTTTATGGGCAGAATTGATATACATTGACTTGTGCTGAACTATTTGTTCAGCTTCTCATTTATTTTATTCAATATTTCTTTAGACCATGCAAAATTGCTATGTGAGAAACTAATTTATTTTAAAAGCTCTAATATTACATGGTGTGCATATGCCACATTTATCTATCCTTTCAAGAATTGATGAACTTTTATGTTCTTGCAAGGCTTCACGATCACACATAATATTGTAATGAATATTCTCACACATGTCCTTTTTCATGATCATGCTAGAGTTTTATGGAGTATATTCCTAGGAGTAGAACTGTGAAGTTAAGGTCCACTAAATAATGACAAACTGCTCTCCAAAATGCCTATAGCATTTCATGCTCTTAGCATCATTGCCTGAACTTTTCCATTTTACCATTTCTTGTCAGTATACTACCTATACTTCTTTTTAAAATTCAGTTTATGTAAACTAAAGAAACAGAACCAAACCATTCACCTATTTCCTATAACCCCTACCAAGTGCTGCTGACTGTCATCAATCTGCTGTCTGTAGCTATGAAATTTTTAAAAATTTCAATTTTTCACATATAAAAGATCATATGGTTATTTGTCTTTCTGTATGTGACTTATTTTAATCAGTATAACACCTTTGAGGTTATGTAACATGGTATCACATGATTTTAAGTGGCTTTTTGATGTAGAATAACAGTTTTTAAATAATATTGTAGTTTATATTCTTAAAATTCTACTTCATACGATTCTGCAGAATTATTTTTATTTGGTTCAAAATGACTGGATTTTCAATTTTCCATATCCATGTATTAAATGAATACAAACTTCTGTCAATCTATCCACTGTCCAGGTTCTTTTTGCTATTTAATGTCAGGGACATTCTAAACAATTGTTCAGAAAACTCTGCTGCATTCAGAATTTAGAAAATCCAGTTGCATTTGATAATTACCTGTTTCACTTGTTTTAAAAAGTTTTTTTCAAATTTTTTTTAATTTAAAGATTGTACGTATTTATGTAATTCTTATTATTCACAAATTTGCTGATTATTCACAAATTTTTATTATTCGCAAATTAAATTCACAAGCTGATTTGGTCCTGCATCTTACTTTAGTCTCCCTCTAAAATTGTGATAAGGTTTTAAAGTATCTTCTACTGGGGCACCTGGGTGGCTCATTGGGTTAAAGGCTTTGCTTTGGCTCAGGTCATGATCTCAGGGTCCTGGGTTTGAGCCCCACATCAGGCTCTCTGCTCAGCAGGGAGCCTGCTTCACCGCCCCCCCCGCCGCCCCCAGCCTGCCTCTATGCCTACTTGTGATCTCTCTCTCTCTGTCAAATAAATAAATAAATAAAATCTTTAAAATAAAATAAAGTATCTTCTACTTAATTATTTAGTACACTGATTATTTAGAAGATACTGTATTTTACTAAGAAGGAAACAGTTTCAAGTTTAAGTATAATCAAAATGAATAAAGTCACTGAAGCCAGGAGCTTGTTTTCAAATCACCAAGACCTTGGGGGTAAAAACAAGAACAAAACAAGTAACTAGGAGGAATTAAAAACAAACTTCCCATCGGTTTTGGAATATTGTGTTTTCTTTTTCTTTGGTTTTGAGACATATTTTGATTTGCCATTTGATTTCTTATTTTGGCCCATTGCTTTTGCAGTGGTGTGCAGTTTAATATTTACATATTAAATATTTAACATTTACATTGTAGATTTCCCAGCTTTGTTTTATTGTTGATCTTTAGTTTTGTACCATTGTGGTTGGAGAATATACTTGATATGATTTCAGTCTTCTTAAATTTGTAATATTCGTTATGTCTCTTTTATGTGATTTAACCAGGGGGTTCTTCTACGAGTACTTGAAGAAAATGTGTATTCTATTTTTCTTGGATGGGAAGTTTTATATAATATTTTAGAACCATGTATTCTAATGTATGCTTCAAGTAAAAAATTATTCTTGTTGAAAAAAAGAACAATTTTAACTGAGGGTACTCATTTATTTTTAAAAAATTTAAAAAGATTTTATTAATATATTAGAGAGAGAAAGAGCATGAGTGGGGGGAGGGACAGAGGGACAAGCCGACTTCCTGCTGAGCCAGAAACTCTATTCTGGGCTTAATCCCCTAATTCTTAGAAGCTTAACCCACTGAGCCCCTCAGGCACCCATGAGGGTACTCATTTAAACTAAAGCATATCAGAGGGTAGGTGGGTAGAGGGGGAAGGGTGAAATAGGTGAAGGGAATCAAGAGTATACTTACTATGATGAGCACTGAGTACTGATGTATAGAATTGTTGAATTACTATATTGTGCACCTGCAACTAATATAACACTGTCTGTTAACTATACTGGAATTAAAATAAAAAAAACTTAGGGATGCCTGAGTGGCTCAGTCAGTTAAGCCACTGCCTTCGGCTCAGGTCTTGGTCCCAGGGTCCTGGGATGGAGTCCTGTATCGGGCTCCTTGCTCAGCGGGGAGCCTGCTTCTCCCTCTGCCTGCTCTGCCTGCTGCTCCCCCTGCTTGTGCTCTCTCTCTGACAAATAAATAAAAATAAAATCTTTAAATAAAATAAAATAACTTAATAAAAATAAAATACGATAATTTTTAAAAGAAGAGAAAGAATACAAATCATAATTAAAAAAAAAACAGATTACCATGAAAAATTCCAAATGGAGTGGAAAAAATGACAAAACTTGATCACATAAAAATATATAGATAAAAAAGATCCTTCAGAATGTTGTATTCTGTCAAAACCAAAGATGGAGGCATAAAAGGAAATGGATGTTTAATAACTAGGAATCCCTTTTTAGAGTGATAATTAATTCATAACTACAAAAACAATGTAAAGTAGCAGTTATTAAGGGCATAGAAAAAGATGGTTCATTTAGTTCTACTTTGGAAAAATTTAAGGAAGGCATGGAAAAGAATCGTGTTTTTAATAAGTATGTGGAATAAATTAGGTTATGTATAAAAGAATTTCTAGATATAACATTTTTTTATACAGATTCAATAGAAACTTTTCTGGTAAATCCATTATTTCAAATCCATATTATCTCACAGATACTATTCATTGGCTTCACATGCTGCAAAAAACTTTGGACGGTAAACTTGTGACTACAGAATTTTTGGTCTTAGAGGATGCTTGGTTATTTTATTTTTATTTCAAAAAATGTTTAAGTATAGTTGACACAATGTTACATTAGTTTCAGGTGTACAATATGCCGTGCTTGGTTATTTTAATTTGCATATGACTCATTAGCGATTTTTTTTTTTTTTAAGGAGCTTTTGATTCTGTTGAGGAGGGTGTAGGTTTTGCATTTCTAAGTCGTTCTTAGTGGAAACAGATGCTGCTGATCCAGGACAGCAGTTGGATTCCCAAGGCTTTAAATGACTGATACTTTCTCTTTCCAGGAGTGAATTCATACCCCAGACATCATCATTAATAGCTCAGTGTTCTGCAGTGAGAGTTTATTGTTCATTACCTCTACCATAATTTGAAAGTAGAAGTTGTGTGTTTTCATTTTTCATACCTGTGTACTCATTCATTTGATTATTTTTGCATAAATGCTTGCTCGTATTTCATATGTATATATTATACACATATATAAATACATATATATATATATAAAGTTGAATCCTCTCAAAAGCATGAGTCAGAATTTTTTGAAACAGTTTTTATTACCATTCAATTAATTTAACAGTGAATTGATTGGGGTTTTCACATTTAATGACTTTTTTTTAAATCTGACACTTGTTAAATTTTGTGTAACTGCTTTTGAGGCAGTCTGTGCATTTACAATTAGTCTATATTCATTTACGTTAGATGTGGGATCTATCAGACAGAACTCCTATAGCTATTACTACTTGAAAGTATCAAAATTTCTGTATATGCTCCATTTAATGAAAAAGTCTTATATGCATAATGCATTTATTTTATATTTAGGAACTCAGTAGTTTGGGGATGGAGGAGGGAACTTTCGTAGTATATTTTCACAAAATAAGATTTCGTTTAGATCACAGATATTTATTTTCCACTTTCTTTCCTCATATGTAATGTATGCTTTTTATTTTTTCCTGCTTGTTTTGAATACTGTAACCAGATACTGACTTCTATCTCATGGTCTTATCAGTAAAATTAAATGTTTATTAAGTAAGTTAGATATTTTAGTTCTCCCAGATCCTCATAGTCTGTCTTGCATGGGATCCTCAAAAATCCATGGTAAAGATTTAACTCAAATTCTCCCAAGGTCATTTTTTACTTTTGCGATCGGATAGTGAGCTTGTGGATAGTATTTAGATATGATTCCACCCTTATTGTTAACAGTAAAGATTTCTCATGCATGAAAAGCTGCTAAATGTTACAAAAATTTTCTATATGCTTGAAGATTTTTTCCAGATTTTTATATTCAATTTTTCATTTCAAGAATACTATGCGACAGGGAGAGTGTGCTGGATATCCGTTAACTTGCCCAACTAGATTCTGTTCAATATTATTCTTACTAGAGTGATTTTGAAGGAAGTTAAATACCTGAAGGGTAGAGTTAATTTTAATCCAATTTTATTGTTAAATCGAGCATACATACTGGCTATCTATATTGTAATACTTTCATTTAAAGCATCAAGAAGAACTTGCTGCAGTACTATATTATACACATTTAAGCACCAATAGCTCTTCTTAAATATTTCAATTGTACCTTTTAAATTTTCCTTATCGCATTATTCTACTAATCATAGACTATTCCTGGCCATGCTTTATGTGCTATTTCACAGAGAGTCTTTGCAGAAACTTCCATTTCATACTGCCACCAGGATAAATTAAATATCTAGCCTAACGAGGTGATTACTACTGCTTGGCTTTTTTTGAGCTATTCATGGTTGCTAGTGTGATTATGAAATAATTGTTTGATTTATTTACTTATCTATGCAGTTTATGGGAAATGCTGTGCCTTTGACCATAACATCTTTCTTAATTCATTCATATGAAAACATAAACTACAACATAATTAAATAATCTCTCCATGGATGACAATGTTAACTATACTCTTTATATGTCATTTGTCAGCCACGGTGTAAAACAAATCTGTAGGTTAGGAGAATTGGTTTCTTTACTGTATTAATGACTATATCTCAACTCTTTTATTTTTTGCTTCTATGTTCTTATGGCTCTTGTGTAACCATATGAAAATGAGGTTTATATAAATGTGGTTTTCAGAGTGTGTTCATGAGAAGAATGTTAAATAAAACAAATGTTTCCATCTTTGAATTAAGCAAATTATATATTAAGCTTATAGAAAAATATGTGGTCAATAAAACAGACACCATGAGCTGCTAAAAAGGTGACTAAAAATATGAGAGATACTATAGCTTATCAATCTTTCAATTATACATTATGCTGTGTGCTATACATTTAAACTGTTAAAGTCAACTGTTTTTCTTTCTTGGATTTGGCTATTGATTTTTTATAAACCAATATTGCCAATATTTTAGAAGACCCAATTTGAAATATATTTGGGCCAATATTGATATTTGTCCTTCATGTAGGTACGGATATAAACTGTTTTTACTTAATTATGAGTTTTGGGCACCTGGGTGGCTCAGTTGGATAAGCAGCCAACTCTTGATTTCGGCTCAGCTCATGGTCTCGAGGTCCTGGGATTGAGCCCCTCCCCCCAAACGGGCTCCACATTCAGCCTGGAGTCGGCTTCTCTCCCTGTCCCTCTGCTCCTCCCTCGCTCTCTGTCTGTTTCTTTCTCTCAAATAAATAAATCTTAAAAAGAAGTTAATTGTGAGTTTCATCTATGAATTCAGTAATTTTTATTTTCAATGCATTTTATTGCAAATTTAGACTCTCAGTTTATGCAATATTAAAATATATACATTTATAAATTATTGAAATAATTATTGTTATAATTACTGATATACATTTTAATATTAACAAATTGCTTGAGTTACATTTATAACGGCAAAAGTAAGTTGAATAATTTCCCCAGGACTTTCAATATATTGACATTAAATGTTTCATATAAACTTGAATATTGCCACCTTTGCAGTCTTCTCTAGTTAAAATGATGTAGACAATTTTTCCAAAACTGTATCATTTACACATGCCATTTATTTGAAACTTTTTTCATTCTGCTTCACTTTATCTCTACTTTCATATTTTCTTATTAATGCAGTAACTTAGGTAATGAGTCATGACATGTGTTCCTGTTTGCCATCTATGTGCTTCATATCTTTGTATGACAATTTTTTACGTGTTTCAAACAAACTGCCTTGAATACAGTGTTTACAGTCTTCACTTTGGTTAAATTACCTACTTACAAAACAGTTAAAAATGTCTTCAAATAATCCATAAGCAAGGTTATAAATGGACAACATCAATGCATTTAACGTTGCTTTTCTTTTCTTTTTTTTTTTTTTAGATTTTATTTATTTATTTGACAGAGAGGAGAGAGATCACAAGTAGGCAGAGAGGCAGGCAGAAAGAGGGGGAAGCAGGCTCCCTGCCAACCAGAGAGCCCGATGTGGGGCTCGATTCACATCGAGATCATGACCTGAGCCTAAGGCAGAGGCTTTAACCCACTGAGCCACCCAGGCGCCCCAGCGTTGCTTTTCTTAATTTACCAAACTGGCAAAGTTTAAAAAAGAATTAGTTACATTAGTTGATACATAGATTAATTGACTTAAATATAAAACAACTGTCAGTGATACACTCCTGGCAAAAACTGTAAATAGGTATACGTTTTGGGGTTGCAACTTAGAAAACTCTAAGTTATAAATTTTAATAACTTTAATACCTATGAAGATGGATAGCCATTTACTTCTCCATTCCTAGATAATCTTTAAAATGAACAATAACAAAAACTCCATGACCAATAAAAACTGTCACAAGGTATCATCTTCACATTAAACATAATTGAGGATATTCTGGTAAATATAATGTAGATGGAATAATATTGAAAAATATGTTTTTACAATTTTTTTATAAAGAATCAAACAAAAGGAGAGTCATGACATGAAAAAAGAATCAAGTCATTAAGGAAAATCATAGTTTACAATGATTTCAAATAGAATGTATTACATATATTAATATTCCTTCTCATCCCCATCTTATGTTCATTTTCTATTACTGCTGTGACAAATTACCACAGTGGATTGAAATAACACCAATATAGAGGGTAAGAAGGGATGGATAGGCAGAACATAGCAGATTTTTAGGGCAGTGAGATAATTTGTTGTATCATACAGATGGATGCATATCATTTTATAGCACAAAGAGTGAACTAAAATGTATGGATTTTGGGTTATAATTATATGTTGATGTAAGTTCATCAGTTGTAACAAATGTACCACTTTGGGGGGGATGTTGACAGTGGGGGAGGCTATGCAGGTTATGGGGGCAGGGAGTACAGGCCTACCACAGAAATGTGGATGTAGTTCACCATTCACAATAAAGTGAATATTGCAATAAAGTGAATCAAATGAATTTTTTTTATTTCTCTGTGCACTTAGAAGTTATGTTTATACTACACTATAGTCTATTAAGTGTGCTACAGCATTATATCTAAAAAAAAAGTACATACCTTAATTAAAAAATACTTTATTGCTAGAAAATTATCTGAGCTCATTATCTGAGCTGTTAATGAGTCATAACTTTTTGCTGGTGGAGCTGGTCTTGCCTCAATGTTGAGGGCTGCTGACTGATGAGTATGATGGTTACTGAAGTTGGGGTAGCTGTGGCAATTTCTTAAAATGAGAGAACAGTGAAGTTTGTTATATTAGTGGACTTTCTTTAACAGTTTTTCCGAATGGTGAAGTGCTTTTCGATAGAATTACCTACAGTAGAACTTCTTTCAAAATTGGAGTTGGTCTTCTCAAAACTTGCCACTGCTTGGTCAGCTAAGTTTATGTCATATTCTGAATCCTTTGTTGTCATTTCAACAGTCTTCAGAGCATCTTCTCCAGGAGTAGATTCCATCCCAAGAAACCATTTTCTTTGTTCACCGACAGGAAGCAACCCCTTGTCCATTCATGTTTTATCATGAGATGACAACAATTCAGTCACATCTTTGGGCTCCACTTCTCATTCTAGCTCTTTTGCTATTTCCACCACATCTGCGTTATTTCCTCCACCAAAGTCTTGAATCAAAAATCATTCATGAGAGCAGGAATCAACTTCTTCCAAATGCCTGTTAATGCTGATGTTTAGATCTCTTCGCAAGAGTCACATGTGTTTTAATAGCATCTAGAATGATGAATCATTTCCAGAAGGTTTTCCATTTATTTTGCTCAGATTCCTGAGAGGAATCACTATCTATGGCAGCTATAGCATTATGAAATGTATTTCTTCAGTAATGTCTTCAAAATCAACATGACCCCTTGATTCATGGGCTGTGTAATGGATGCTGTATTAGAAGGCATGAAAACAACATTAATCTCATTGTACATTTCCATCAGAGATCTTGATTGACCAGGTGCAGTAATTATTTGAAAAGAATCTTCTGAGCAGTAAATCTCAACAGTGGACTTAAAGTATATAGCAAACCATGTTGTAAACAGATGCATAGTCATCTAGGCTTTGCTGTTCTACTCATAGAGCACAGGCAGAATAAATTTAACATGATTTTGAAGGGCCCTGGAACTTTTGGAATCGTAAATGAGTATTGGCTTCAACTTAAAGTCACCAGCTGCATTAGTCCCCAACAAGAGAGTCAGCTTGTCCTTTGAAGCTTTGAAGCTAGGCATTGACTTCTTCTAACTATGAAAGTCCTAGATGGCCTCTTCTAGCAGAAGGCTGTTTCATCTACACTGAAAATCTATTTTTTTGCAGCCACCTTCATTAAATATCTTAGCTAGATCTCCTGGATAACTTGCTGCTGCCTCTATATCAGCACTTCCTGCTTCACCTTGTACTTTTAAGTTGTAGAAAAGTCTTCTTTACCTAAGTTTCATGAACTGACCTCTGCTAGCTTCCAACTTTTCTTCTTCAGCTTCCTCATCCTTTGAAGCCTTCACAGAATTGAAGAGAGGTAGGGCTTGGCTCTGGATTAGGTTGATCTTCTGTCCAGATCATTGAAACTTTCTCCATATCAGCAATAAGGCTGCTTCACTTTATCATTCATGTATTCACTAGAGTAGCACATTCTATTTCCTTGAGGAACTTTTCCTTTGTATTAGCATCTTGGTTAATTGTTTGATGGAAAACGCTTAGCTTTTGGCCTAGCTCAGCTTTCTACATGCCATCCTTACTAAGCTTAATTACTTCTAACTTTTTGATTTAAAGTGAGAGACGTGCCACTCTTGCACTTTGACCACTTCATGGCCATTGTAGAATTATTAATTGGCTTAATTTCAATATTATCGTGTCTTGGGGAGTAGGAAGACCTGAGGAGAAGAAGAGAGATAGGGGAATGGCTCTTAATGGAGTAATCAGAATTCACAAATTTATCAGTTAAGTTCACCATTTTATTGTGAAGTTGGTGGTGTGGTTTGTGACACCCCAAAACAATTACAATAGTAAAACCAAAGATCATTCATCACAAATCACCATAATATAGTAATGACAAGTTATGAATATTGAGAGAATTACCAAAATGTGGCACAGAGACAAGTGAGCAAATGCTGTTGGAAAAAATGATGCTGATAGGTTTCCTCAGGGTTGCCACAAACTTCAATTTGTAAAAAAAAAAAAAAAAAGCAATATCTGCATAGTGCAGTAAAGTGAAGCTCAATAAAATGAAGTATGCTTATATAAGTGAAAGCTATGCTTTCTATTTAACTTTGCTGTGAATCTAAAACTGCTCTAAAAAATATTTACAAAAAAACAGAAACACACAAACATATTATCTTCTGTATTTTAGAAGTCTGAAATGGATCTCCTTGTATTAAAGTCAGGGTCTTGGCACAGCTACAGTCCTTTATGGGAGTTCTAGGGGAGAATCTACTTCCTTGTCTAGTCCAGTTTCTAGAAGTCACCTACCTTCCTTGGCTCATTGCAGCCTCCCTACATCTTGACATTAAATATTTATGGTCATTTAGGAAAGGTAAAACTTGAAATTATAGTATGAAAAAACCTAGTATTAGAATCTATAGAGAGTATAAGCAAGTGGACACCAAATATTTTTGTTTATAAGACACATATAGAAGAAAAGATATTTTATTTTACCTCAGGTTTTGACACTTTTAGAAATATTTCTGAGAGAAAACATTTAGACCTTTGTTATTTTTTCATGGAGACTAATGTTTGACCACTTTATTTTTTTAAAGATTTTATTTATTTATTTGACAGAGAGAGAGAGAGAGAGATCACAAGTAGGCAGAGAGGCAGGCAGAGAGAGAGGGGGAAGCAGGCTCCCCACCAAGCATAGAGCCCGATGTGGGGCTCGATCCCAGGACTCTGAGATCATGACCTGAGCCGAAGGCAGAGGCTTTAACCCACTGAGCCACCTAGGCACCTCTGTTTGACCACTTTAATAATAACATGTCATCTGTATTTGGGGTAATATTATTAAATGGTGGGTTTGAAATTAGAATTTGGTATACTTTCTTGGTGTTTTATCTACATATGGATATTACAAGAATACTTATTAACAGAAAGCATTGTCTATTTTGACTATCACAAATCTCATGTGGTAAATTACTTAAGAGTATACTACACTATTGTTTTATAGATTGATAAATTTATCCTCTATCAGTATATTTGTGAATCAGATTATTGATCCGTGGTAGGGGCACCTGGATGGCTTAATCAGTGGAGTGGCAGGCTTTTGGTTTCAGCTCAGGTAATGATCTCTCGGTCTTGGGATCAAACCCTGCGTTGAATCTGCCTCTCAGCTCAGTGGGGAGTCAGCTTAAAGATTATCTCCCTCTGCCCCTTCCCCCTCAAATAAATAGATATATTTTTTCAAGGGCTTTAAATTATTAATCCATGGTGATACTGATGGTGCTCCTACAACTTTACTAATATGGCAATGCTCTTTTTTGAAACAGCCCTTGATAAACTGGTGTGACTTGATTAATTTTGTTAGTAAATATATTTTAAAGTTGTTTCCTTTTTCACTATTAAGGGTATGACTTTAGTTCATGTCCTCATGAACTTTGAGTATTATGCTTAATCTCCTTGCCTCCAGTTTTAAGAATGGTTAAGTCTATTCTTCATGATGTCCCTTAAAAATGTTCATATGTCAGGGCGCCTGGGTGGCTCAGTGGGTTAAAGCCTCTGCCTTCGTTTCAGGTCATGATCTCAGGGTCCTGGGACCGAGCCCCACATCACATCAGGCTCTCTGCTCAGCGGGGAGCCTGCTTCCCCCTCTCTCTTCCTGCCTCTATGCCTACTTGTGATCTCTCTCTCTCTCTCTCTGTCAAATAAATAAATAAAATCTTTTAAAAAAATGTTCATTTGTCCATATGAGACCAAATTTTAAAATTTTTTAGAGATTCCATAATTCTCTTGTCATGGCAAACAAAATTCTCCCTTCTTTTAGTTCTGTGTAAGTTTTCATTTTATGTGTTTTTCCAATTCTCTTACCAGTTTACATTACAAAAATGTAAAATGAATTATAGTCCTTACCACAGACCTAGCAGAAGCAAATAGTTCATTCAAATAAAGTAATTGAGGAGAGGTTCCCACAGAAATTATTGACAATTGTGTGAACAGGCTTAAGGAGAAACTGCAAGGGATAGTGAAACTTGCTGTAGTAAAAAACATGGGAGGGAACACAGCATCACTACCCTGAGCCTTGAAAGGTTAAGGGAGTGAATGAGTATCCCAGAACCTGGAAACAGACAAGCTATAGCCATTTCCTTTATTAAGACCCACAGTTAAGCTCCTCCTAGGTAACCCTTTGTTGGAACTCCCCTTTGCATTTAAAGGTACAGCTAAAGAAATGGCTTCCAAGGGCTCAGAATTGTAAAGGGAGAAAGATCTAGGAAAGAACACAGAATATCCAGTTCATTCCACATAGACATGGAGTTTTCTTCATGCTGCCATTTGTTTTTTTCTTTTACTGGAAGTGTTTTCCATCCTCCCATGGGCCACCCATCTGATTTGGTGATTTGGTGATCTCATTTAGAACTGTGAGACATTGTGTAGGAATACTTATTTCTTTCCCTCTCCAAGATAAAAGAATACAGTCTTTTTAACCCCACACTATTTCCATCTCTTCTGAATTGTTTCACGTTTTATATTAGAATTTGAAAAATAGGTTAAAATTTGTGCTTAGTTTTGCCTTCTTGTGTTTTTTAATATTTCTATTGGTGCAGTGAGTAATTTTAACATTCTGTCAAAACACTTACTGATGTTAGACCTAATTTTAAAGTTTTTTGTCTAATGTCCTCTAAAAATTAAAAAAAAAAATCAGAGTATAAAATTTACAGCAAGTTGAAGTTGTGAAATTAACTTTTGAATGTGACACTAGGGGAAATAAGAATCAATATCAGTTTAAAATATTCATGCTTTTCAAATATGATCTATTATAATGTCCATAATTGATTACTCCAAACTTTGGAATCAGAGGAAGATAAAAAAGATGATAAAAGTTAGAAACATACTTAATGTAAAACATTTATCATATACCATTTAAAGTTTCATTTTGTTTTTGTTTTTAAGATTTTATTCATTTATTTGAGAGAGAGCTCTCAGGAGACCAGGGAGGGTTAGAGGGGAAGGATCAGAGGTGGAGGGAGAGGGGCTCAATCTCATGACCCTGAGATCATGACCCTGAACTCACCAACTAAGCCAAAACCAATAGTTGGTCTCTTAACTGACTGAGCCACCCAGCTGCCTCTAAGTTTTCCTTTTAAAGATTTTATTTATTTATTTGACATAGAGAGAGAGATCACAAGTAGGCAGAGAGGCAGGCAGAGAGAGAGGAGGGGAAACAGGCTCCCTGCTAGGCAGAGAGCCAGATGCAGGGCTCGATCCCAGGACCCTGAGACCTTGACCTGAGCCTAAGGCAGAGGCTTAACCCACTGAGCCACCCAGGTGCCCCTAAGTTTTCCTTTTAAATGGATTCTAATATAGCTTTCCTCAAGGGAAAGAAAAAAGTGCTAATACAGATGGATATTACACAGAATGTCTATATATTTGAACCTGGTTGGAGAAATTTGCCACAAATTTGTTTTATTTTTTAAAAAATATTAGTAGTTGCTGCCATAATCCAAACCAAAAAGGCTGTAGTAGTGACATTGCTAACACCAGGATTTGATGGTGGTTGCTTCTTGCATCTAGCCTGGTTATTTTATTTATTTTTTACTCACCAATCTGGTGTCAGGTTTGCAATGTAATCATAGTGTTCCTTTGTCTGCAGTTGCATCCCCCCTCATACTCAGTCACCTGTCAGCTCTTGACCAGCCACATGGATTTCTCCCCACTCTTTTATCTGCAAAATTTGACACAAAATTTTGTTGTTGTTGTTTTTAAGATTTTATTCATTTATTTGAGAGAGAGAGAGAGAGAGAGAGCATGTGAGGAGCACAGAGGGAGAGGGGTAAACAGACTCCATGCTGAGTGTGGAGCCTGATGTGGGTCTGGATCCCCCAACCCAAAGATCATCACCTGAGCTGAACTCAAGAGTTAGATGCTCAACCAACTAAGCCACATCCAATATTTCTTGATCATGAGAATGAGCAAGTTCTGGATAGAGAGTACCAGAAAAATGTCATTAAGAAAATGAAAATGTGACTGATATAAAATAATATGCTCTGATTACAATCAATTTAGTAAAACTATAAACTTTCTGAAGTGATGTAAAATATGCCAAATCTTTAATACATAACATCACATATAAAACAGTACTTGCTAATATTATTTCATAAGGAAAAACATTGGAAATATACAATAATTGTCAGACTGCACTACTCTGGAGCATATTTGAAAAGAAAATGGGTTGATGTAAAATATGATGTTCGTGTGATAATCATGAATATTGTCTGAATTTTGTAATAGCAATGTTAAATAAGTTTCATCATTTATAACAAAATAATTTAAAGACATTCATGTTGGAATGTCTCAAAGAATGTAACACTCATACTCAATCACATATGTGGAATCTAGCTTTCCCTTCTCCTTCTCTGAAAAATCTCTAGTTGTTTTGTCTCAAAAATTGAGATTCTTGTAAAATCTTATAAAACAATACTTAAATAAAAAATTTATTTTCCATGATTGCATTCACTCATAGATTAATACTTTCATTACATAATGTTGAGTTTCTTTAAGGAAACCTATTTTTCAAATGAACATCAAATTCTCATTAATAAAATATTGAATTTTCACCTATTGCAACTAAGAAATTGGAGCATTAAAATAAAATCATGGTTATATTCACAAATAGAAATTGATAAGAACTTAATGAAATTCAGCTGAATGACTAATATTTGAGAGGAATTATAACATCATAAACAAAATTTTAATGCTTTAACTACTCTTTAAACTATTCTTAAGTATTACAGAATACTGATTTTTGTCTTGAAAGCATTTCTAATCTTGTTCTGTGCTATAATTTAATGAATAATTCTTTTCTCTGGCTAAACTCTCTAGGACTTCCAGTATAATATTAAATAGAATAGCAGCTACCTTTATAAATTTATGTCAAAAGAAACAGGTTCTATGCTTCACTAGTGTGTGCATTGCTTACTGTAAATTTTGGTAGATTTTTTTAAAAGATTTTTTAATCTAATTTAGAGAGAGAGCATGCGTACACATACATACATGGTGGGGGAGAGGGAGAGAGAGAAGCTCAAGCAGATCCCCACTGACACAGAGCCCTAGCCAGGACTGGATCTCACAACCCTGAGATAGTGACCTGAGCCAAAATGAAGAGTCAGGCACTTAACTGACTGAACCACCCAGCTACCCCAAATTTTACTAAGTCGTTAATCAGATGCAGAAAATTTCTTCTTTTCCTAATTAACTATTTTTTTAATGGGTTTCAATTAAATTTCAAGAATCTTTTTCTGTATCTACTTAAATCACCAATTTCTTCTATTTTTAATTTGTGACTAGGCTGTGGTACGAAAACAGCTCCTACAGTAACATTTTTTCCATTTGCAACTAAACAGTATTTGGTCATGATGCCTTCTTATTGTTTAATGCTGGATGATGGCTACTAATATTTTGCCAATGAGTAAGATTGGCCAGTTTTTCTCATTTATTCTATTTTCTGGTATTGGTATCAGTATCAAGGACTCTAAGCCTCACAAAATATAATGGAGATCTCCTTTAAAAACATTATTTGGACAAGTTTAGGTTAGAATAGTTTCTTTCTTGAATGTTTAGCAGAATTAACTTCTATAACCTTGTGAGATGAGTACATGAAGAACTTACATCACTAATCAAATGTTTTGAGGCTTATAAACAATTTTAGTTTTCTCTGTATACTAAAATTACTTTAGATAATATTTTGTTACTAGTGGTATTTTATTACTATTAACAAATTAATATTTATTAACATTTTCTACTTCAACTTAATATACAATATATTACCATAATATTGTTCATAGTGTTTTCTTGTTCTGAATCTCTGTTAGAACTATTATTGGCAAATATCCCCTCTTTCTTTCTCCCCTCCCTGTTGTATATATATTATGTATTTGTGACTTTCATCTTTTTTCTTGGTCTTTCAGGGTTTTTTTTTTTAATTGACTATTTTTACATGATCTTTTTTTCTCTAACACTCTACAGTCTCTTCTCAGTCAGCACATTCTGTTGTCACCTTTTTACTTTTACTTTCCTGCTTTTTCATGGTTTGTTTTGTTAAACAGCTTAAGTATTTTCAATGTTTGCCTTTTTTAATTCATATATTTTTGCATTCCTTTTTACCTTTATCTATGACTATTTTAGGAGTGCCTTTTCTGAAGAATGAACTGTAATGTTTCTATTCAATCTCAATATTTATTATGCAAAAAAATTACTACAACCACATTGATTATGATTGTTTATGTGTGTATTTCTACTACTTTGTTTTCTTTTTTGCCTTCTGTTTTATTCATTCCATTTTTATACTGCTTTCTTTTAACCTTAATACAAGCAACCAATATAAGGAACATATAAACATAAAGGATAATATAACTGTATTAATACAATATAAGCAACAAATATTCATTATATGTATAAATATAATGAATACATTCATTATATTGTATAAAAACTAATATAATAATATAAACAACTATATAAACAACAAATATAAACACCTCCCTCCATTTAACAAATATATTTAGTCTCCTTCTGAATAATACTAGAAGTGTAAAGGACTTTCTCACCACCCTAGCCTTCCCTGTAACCTATTTTTGTGCCTGTATTGCTCAATAACTTAATCTAGTCCTTTTGCTTATCCCTATAATTTAAATATTATGGTGAGTTTTATGCCATCAATCAATATTTTGATTTATCCAGAGGTTAACTGATTTCTTTGTTAATCTTTCCAGGTTGAATTTCAGACATTTATTTTTGGGACTCTTGCCTTTCTTTCTGAAACTTATTCACTAATTTTTAAATGAAGTTGTTACCATGCTGAGTTACCTTTTTTCTTTTCCTTCTGAAAATGTTTCTGTTTTGACCCAATTCAAAATGTTAATTAAATTGATTACTGTAGTATAGTAGGTATGGTATAATTTAATAAGACCTGTACAAAAAAGAGGAGCCTGATTTGATCAAGTGCAGATATGATGTCCAACTGCATAGTAGTAAAAACATTCTATACAATGACCTATATAGTATGTATAATAGAACAACATAACAAGTATAATGACACATATAATTATCTGGAGCTGAATCTGTCATTCTGTAAATGTGACATTTATGTCCTAATACATACATTAACTGGTTAATAAATGTCTGGAAGTGACTTTCAGAGGGTATCCTGCCTTTGGTACTTCTGCAGAGCTTGTGCTGTGAAACTTTCATTGAAATGAAGGAAAAGACTTCCATGGTAACCTCAAACAAGCCAAAATTCTGTCTATTTGCAGTAACAGCTATTTTCTATCCAAATGGATTCTGCAGAGATCTTTGCAATAGTGCATTTGTCCTGCAAAAAGTACAGAATTGTATTAGATGAGAATTGTTTCTGCATCTTGAAGATATTTTCTTAAAGACTTTTTCTTCTCTTTACTGAGAAATCTATCAATCTCATAGTAATTTGTTGTAGATAATCTGCCATATTCTTCATATGTTATTCTTTAGCTTTACTATTATCTTAGTTACTAAACCGTTTTTATTAATATTAATGGGGGATATACTATGTTTTCTGATTCACGGGTTTATTTAGTCGTAGACTCTCAGATGTTACATATATAAAATATTGCCTCTACCCATGAGTTATCTCCTCTTCTTCTACTGGATTGTTAAATGCATGCTTTAGAAAACATTTTTTGTTTCAGTGTTCCATACTCCTTATCTTTTCTGTCATGTTTGCAATATGTGACACAATCTAGTTACTTTCTTCATATATCAGTTTTATTTTTTTGCTTCATATGTCCAATTTGCTGGTTAATTCTTCTATTTAATATCTTTTTATTTTTATTTTTTTAAAAAAGATTTTGTTTTTATTTGAGAAGGAAAGAGAACACAAATGAGTGAGGGGAGGAGCAGAGGGAGAAGGAGACATGACTCCTTGATGATCAGGGAGCCAGACACAGGGCTCTATCCATCCCAGGACCCTGAGATCATGACCTGAGCCAGAGTCCAGCACTTGACTGGGCCACCCAGGCACCCCTATTTGATATCCTTAATAGTGAAAGTCATTGGGGAATGAATGGTTGTTTGGTTCCTATTGCTTATTAGGCATAATGTCCACCCAGCTCTATACATTCTATTTAGTCCACTCATGATTTCCCATAGAAGTTATTACCTGTAAAGACACCATACCATGCATTTACATATTGAATTTCCTGTATTTCTCATTAACCAGAATCAGTCCGTGAGTGCAGTGGTTATTTTTCCTTTATCATTTACTATAGCATGCCTAGAATCTAGAACAGTATTTAATGTTTAATAGGTTCTTAAATAATATTTGTTGAATTGATGTTGAATGAATGGTGTTGAATGGTATGATTTGTTTGCAAATGTGCTTATGTGAATTTCATCTGAGGAAATTCTAACAAATCTGTTTGGGGATTTATTCTTCTAGAGAGAACTTTTGTTTATCCTTTGAATAGGGTCGTGGACCATATAGGACACTTAAATAAAGGTACAATGCATTGTGAACTTAATGCAAAATGCATGCATTGTGAACTTAACCCCAAATTTCTATGAGTGTCAACCACTGATTAAGGATTCTCAAAGGAAACCTTCTCATGCACCCATAACCTCGTGGCAAGTGTCACTTTACTCTCTTTTTTTGGATTCTTTTGTTCATGGACCCTGTGTTTTTGATAACTAGGACTTACGTCCTCTCTCTTGTTTTCAGCACAACCATGAAAACTATTCCCAATATAACACTGTGATAAGTAGTTGTCTTATGATAGCTTCAACACTGATTTTGGATTCATACGAACACTTCGTTTTTAATATCTGAGGATGTCTCATGCTTTCTTGAAATTTCAGTATGCTTTTTAAATAACTATTTTTAAAATAATTCTAAGCATTTAAGTTTGTTTGCAATAGTAAATTTTTCAGGTAATTGAATACTGCTGGGATTATTTGAAAAATTTTAAAAGAAAAGCTAGTATAAGAGTAAAAAATTGTGAAAATAAAGGAAAAATTAATAACAGCCATTCTTGTATCTACTTCTACTTTTATCTATATTTTTCATTCTCATTATCCTAGATGCATAGCACCACTAGACAAAGCCAGGTTTGAGATCCTCCTACCATTTTTTTTCCCATTTGGAATGCTACTTAACATTTCTCAAGGTCTACAGCAGATAAAATGTCAAAAAGACAGTCTCTATGAATCATTAAAAAAATATTCGTCTCTGTTAGGAGGCCTAGTCTTATTTCCCTCTCCACTCTTAGAATAGTGTTTATATGCTAGAATGCAGTGTACTTTGACCAACTCAAAGGACTGACCTAACTTAATATTCATTCAGTGTTATCTGAAATGGATTGACTCCTCGATTGGTTGTAAATTGATGAGATTAGTTATGTTTTGGTCATGGAAATTCTAGAAAATTTTTTAAGCAAAAGCAAAGAATGTTTTGTTTTATTTTGTGATGAATACAATACTTTGGTGTTTTGAAGGAGATAAAAGAATGTTAGATTTACTTGGGTAAATTTATTAAAAGTTCTTTGAGTCCAGTGAGTTGTTAAATGGAGTTATGTTTATTTCTTTTCCAAAGACAATGAAAGGCAAATTAATGGTAGTCAAATATATTTTACAAAGTTTACATTTAAAATAATTTCATTGAGTAATGCCTAGTCCACATCTTTGTTTTCTTAAGGGACATTTTACTCTTCAATGTAAATAAACTTCTTAGTATTTGAATGTGAAACAGATTTGTCTTTTTTTTCCTCCCCATTTTGTAAATGTGCAAAGCAATAGAATAGATCAGCAGATATTAGAAATATAATTTTTGAAAAATTGGAAGTGTAATTTGGTTGAAATTTAAACTAAATTCCTAACAACACTCAGGCTTTATTTGTTCACTCACTAATTGTCTGCAGATTGGATGTGACTTCTTTTTGGTTTTGTTTTTTTTTACTTTAAAAGATAAAATAAATAGTCAAAAATAACATAAACTCAAGATAATGAAGAATTCACCACATTGAAAAAAAATCACTTGAGTACTATAGAGTTGTAAGGGATAAAGATATAATTAGTGATAATTCCATCTTTATTGGGATTCTAGTTAGAAATGATGGGTTAAATTTCCTTCTTATCAACTCTACAGTGTTGATTTGCTTATTATCCCCTCATCATTTCTCTGACACTATTGATTTCAATCAAATTACGAAATAATGAAAAAAAACTTTAAAAATCAAAACTAAAGTTGTTTATGTATAGCAATCTAGGGTCTGAAGGAAAGTATTCCAGAATTACAGAAATAATAGGTATAGCATATATATGCATGATTTCTTTGTAATAAAGATTCTAGATTGTGATTTATTTTTCTTCCTTGAGAAATTCTAATGGAAAAAGTCTTAAATTCTCCATTGCTCTTCAAATTCTCAGCAATTTTACAATTTGTTTATGACACCATTTTCTATCTAGTAATGAATTACTGTAGGCAAAAGGTAGAATAAAATTGTTAATTATTAGGTTGCCTTGATGGCTTATTCGGTGAAGTGTCTGCTTTGGCTCAGGTCATGATCCCAGAGTCCTGGGAATGAGCCCTCCATCAGGCTCTCTGCTCAGTGGGGAGTCTGCTTGTCCCTCTCTCTCTGCCCTGCTCATACTCTCTCTGTCAGTCTCTCTCTTTCAAATAAATAAATAAAATCTTTTAAAAAATTACTAATTATTTTTTTCTATATAAAACTCTCAAACACTTTCAAAAATAGGAATTTTTTTTATATGATAAATGTTTCTGATCATTTTTGGTTTTTTCTTCCAACTATTTTCAATATCCATTTCTTTTTCACTGTCCTAAGTAATTTCTCCTAAAAATATTGTAAAAATCATACTAGGGATTTTTTTTAAATACAATCTTGCCATATATATACATATATATTTGGAAGTGTAGTTGAAATGCAATCTTACACTAGTTTCAGGTGTATAACATAGTGATTCAACAATTATATGCACAGAGAAATGCTCACAACAATAAGTAGAACAACAGTCTGTGACTATGCAAAGTTATTAAATATTGACTCTATTTCCTATGCCATACCTTTCATCCCTGTGATTGATTTGTTTTATAACTGGAAGTTTGTAACTGTTAATCTCCTTTACCTTCTTTGCTAATATTTTGTTGAGAATTTTTGCATGAATGATCATGGGGGTTATTGATCTGTAATTTTTATTATCATTGTTATTTTTCGTAGTGCCTTTATCTGAATTGGTATCAGGGTAATGTTGGCCTCATAGAATGGAAGAATTTCATACTCTTTTATTTTTTGGAATAGTTTGAGAAGAATTGGTATTAACTCTTCCAGTATTGGGTAGAATTCACCTTTGAAGCCATCTGGTCCTGGACTTTTGTTTGTTGGATGTTTTTGAGTACTGATTCTATTTCATTACTATTAATTGGTCTGTTAGATTTCCCATTTCTTCCTGATTCAGTCTTTATTTATTTTTTTCCCAAATACTTTTATTTTATTTTTTCAGTGTTACAAGATTCACCGTTTATGTACCACACCCAGTGCTCCATGCAATACGTGCCCTCCTCAATACCCACCATCAGGCTCGCCCATCCCCCCACCATCTCCCCTCCAAAACCCTCAGTCCCTTGTTCTAAATTCACAGTCTCTCATGGTTCTTCACCCCTCCGATTTCCTGATTCAGTCTTCAAAGATCGTATGTTTCTAGGAATTTATCCATTTCTCTCAATTTGTTCAGTTTGTTGGTATATAATCTTTTGTTAGTAGTCTCTTATAATCCTTTGTATTTCTGTGCTGTTAATTGTAGGTTCTCCACTTATATTTCTTATTCGAGTCCTCTTTTTTTCTTGATGAGTCTGGTTAAAGATTTATCAATTTTGTTTATCTTTTCAAAGAACAGGATTTTAGTTTCAATGATACGTATTTTTAACTCTCCATTTCATTTCCACTCTGATTTTTATTATTTTCTTCCCTCCATTAAATTTGAGTTCTCTTTGTTCCTCTTTTTCTAGTTCTTTTAGGTGTAAAGTTAGATTTTTTATTTGACATTTTTTCTTATCTATTTTTTTTGAGGTAGGCTTATATTAATATAAAATTTTTTAAAGAATTTATTTATTTATTTGAGAGAGAGAGAGAGAGCACACAAGTGGCAGGGAGGGGCAGAGGGAGAGGGTAAGCAGACTCGGACTCTATGCTGAGCAGGAAGCCAGCCCTGCAGCTAAATCCCAGAACCCTGGGATCCTGACCTAAGCTGACTTAGTCACGCTTAAGTGACTGCACCACCCAGGCTCCCCTATAAACGTTTATCTTAGTTCTGTTTTTCCTATATCCCAAAAGTTTTGTACGTGTTTCTATTTTCATTTGTTTCCAGGCATTTCTTGATTTCCTCCTTAATTTTTTTCATTGACCCCATTGGTTGTTTAGTATCATGTTACTTAGCCTCCACATTCTTGTGTTTCTTCCATTTCTTTTACTGTAATTGATTCATAGTTTCATGCTGTTGTGGTCAGAATAGATGCTTGATATGATTTCAGTCTTCTTAATTTTATCGAGACTTGTTCTGTAGCCTAACATGTGATCTATCCTGGAGAATGTTCCATATTCACTCAAAAAATATGTATTCTTCTGTTTTTGGATAGTATATTTTATCTGTTAAATCCATCTGTTCTAATGTGTCATTCAAAGCCACTGTTTCCTTATTGATTGCCTGGATGATCCATCCATTGATGTAAGTGGGGTCTTAAATTCCCCAGTATTATTGTAATGCTGTCAATTTCTCCCTTTATGTCTGCTAATATTTGCTTTATATATTTAGGTGCTACTATGCTGAGTGGATATTTTCAATTTTCATATTTTCCTATTAGATTGAACCCTTTATCATTATGTACTTCCCCACTTTGTCTCATGTAAGTCTTTGTTTTAAAGTCCGTTTTGTCTGCAAGAAGTATTGCAACCTCAGCTTTTATTTCACTTCAATCTGCATGGAATACCTTTTCCTATTCCTTCACTTTCAGTCTGTAAGTCTTGAGGTCTGAGGTGAGTCTATTGCAGGCAGCATATAAATGGGTCTTCTATTTTTATCCATTCAGTCACCCTCTGTTCTTTGACTGGAACATTTAGAATGTTTACAATTAAGTAATTATTGATAGGTATGTACCTACTACCATTTTAATGGTTTTCTTGTTGTTTTGTAGTGCTTCTGTTTCTTTGTCCTCCTGTTGCTCTCCTTCCTTGTGATTGATGATTCTTAGTGTTATTATGGACTCCTTTGTCTTTTTACTGTATCTAGTATAGGTTTTTTGTTTGTGGTTGCCATGAGGTTCATATAAGATATCCTAAAATATAGCAGTCAATATTAAGTTGATAGTAGCTTAAATTTAAACATATTTTAAAAGTACTCCTTTTTTACTCCCCCTCCACATTTTGTTTTACATTTTTACATTGTACATTTTATATTTTACATCTATAAAATTTGTGAATTACTTAGGTTTTTAGATGTAGTTGATTTTACTACTTTTGTCTTTTAACTGTCATACTGGTTTTATATGTGATTGATCTACTCTTACTATATACTTGCTTTTATCAGTAAAGTTTTTTTTCTTTCATAATTTTCTTACTTCTAATTATGTTTTCTTTTCTTAAGTTCCTTCAACATTTCTTATGAGACTGATTTAGTGGTGATGAACTTTTTAAACTTTTGTTTGTCTTAGTAAGTCTATCTTTCCTTCAATTCTGAGTGATAATCTTATCATGTAGGATACTTTTGGTTATAGGTGTTTCTTTTAGCACTTTGAATATATCATGACATTCACTCTGGCCTGCCGAAAGTTTCTGCTGAAAAATCAGCTGATAGGCTATGCACAGAGATTTCCCTGTGCATAACTAGTTGTTTTCTTCTTGCTGCTTTTAAGATTCACTCTTTAATTTTTTGACATCGTAATTTAATTATTATGTGTTTTGGGTGGACGTTCTTGAGTTCATCTTTTTTGGTGCTCTCTAGGGTTACTGAATGTAAATGTCTGTTTTCTTCCCCAGGTTAGGGAGATTTTCAGCTATTATTGCTTCACATGAGTTTTATGAAGATTTCTCTCTCTCTTGTCTTTCTGGTACCCTTATAATGTGAGTATTAGTATGATTCATGCTGTCCTAGTAGACTGATAATGTGAATATAAGTATGATTGATTAGTACAATTGATGATTAGTATGATTTATTCTTCTGTTTTGTTTTGTTTTGTTTTTCTCTTCAGATTGGGTGCTTTCCATTATCCTGTCTTCCGGATTTTTGATCCATTCTTCTGCATCTTGCTAATACACTGTTGGTTCCCTATAGTGTATTTTTTTTCCCTATAGTGTATTTTTCACTTCAGTTATTCTGTTCTCCAATACTATATATAATATAATATGTATATATTATATCATATGGGTTGCATCTTGTGTGGCTGGCTGGAGTATGGGTTAACATGTAGCAGGCTGGCTAGAGCTCTTGGACCCTGCTTCTACCTGCAATATTAAGGTGGAAGGGGAATGTAAACAATGGTGTTGGCCAACACATCCAACCTACAGAGAGTTCCAGCAATTCTTCCACTGTTTGGTGTATTCGGTAGGGTTAACAAATGAGTTTCTTTCACTTATAGTCTAACTGCCTTTCAAACAGCTGTTTTTTGTTTTGTTTTGTTTTTTGTTTTTGTTTTATTTTTATTTTCTTTGTCTCAGGAGGGATAAATATGGGTGTGGGATCCTTAGTGCTGTCCCTCCCTACTGCAGGTTGCTGCATGGGGGATGAGTTTCCCATTGTTACCATGTCTGTTTCCTGCTCTTTTCTTCGTGGTCTTTCTATCCTTTGGGGTGTAGAAGATGTACAATCAGGTCTTCCTTCTTCTTCAGGAGGAATTGCTCTATATGTAGGTTTAGATTCATTGTGTCTGTGGAGGAGGTGAGTTCAGGGTCTTCCTATGATGCTGTCTTAAACCCCTAGACTTGCCATCTATTTTTAAATTAAGGACTAACTAAACTATGTGAAAAAGTAAACAAAAGGGGAGAAATTGCATCTTGATGTTATGTAATATTTCTATATAAAATAAATACTTCTATAACATATGTATGTATTAAAAAAGTAAAGGTTATGAATCTGTTTAAAGGAAAGGAAACTTGAAGTATGATTTCCATATTTAAAGAAACTATTAGAATCAGAGTGCATATGCTGTATAAAAAAGACCACAGGAATTGCATTTGAAACAGGAAATGGACATTGATAGGAACTTTTTTTTTGTTTGATAGGAACTTTTGATTGTCATGATCATTTAGTATAAGAGGATATTATTGGAAAGTCTGTAGGCTATTAGTTTTAAGACTTATTAATAAGTCCAGAATATCTACCAAGAATGTTTTAGATTTGGAGAATGGTACAAGGCAAATACCTGAATATGTGAATATCTCTTCTGGTCTAGGAGTGAAGTTTGCCTGGAAATTATTTTGCATGCTTACTAATCTTTAAGAGAAATTCTCTGAACATCTATATAGGAAAAACACCTGACTTTCAAAGGCTAAGAGGGAAACCAAAGGATTTTTTTTTCCCAGTTTGGAAGTTTTTTTGCCAAAAACACTAACCACAAAATGTCTAGTAAAAGCAAAGATGATAGTTTGTTAGATTTAATCTGGGTTTTGTTGTTGTTGTTTTTCTCTTTTGTCAAATTGTATGGAAATCAGTATTTTAGTTTTTGAACTCTATCTCCTAACAAGCTGGTTTTGGTTAGTATCTCTCTATTTTCGATACACAGCTGTCTATTATTGTGACCATTTCTATGTTTGGGATAGTACTCATTTTTGCATTGGCACAGAATGAAAAAGAAAACTTTTTTTTTAAACATGAGATGAATGGATGAAAGACTGAGAGAAAAGGTGAGTGCAAGAGTCAGAAGACTGATTTATGATTATTTCTATGAACTATGATAGATACAATTACAGGAAAATGTTTTTTTTTTTAAAAAAAAACATTAAGGGTAGGGGCACCTGGGTGGCTCAGTCAGTTGAATGTCTGACTTTTGGTTTTGGCTCTGGTCATGATCTCAAGGTGATGAGATCAATCACCACATCTGGCTCCATGCTCAGCAAGGAGTCTGCTTGAGATTCTTTCTTGCCCTCTCCCTCTGTCCCTCTGTCCCTCCCTCATATTTATGCATTCTGTCTCTCTCTCTCAAATAAATAAATAAATATTTTAAAAAACACATTAAGGTTAATGCATGTGTTTAAAATGGTGAGTAGAACATCTGCCAATAATTATTTGGGTTTGGTGCATGATTTGATGCAGGTGTCTAGATATACCTGTATCTGTTCAAAGTTACTAACATTAAAAATGAATTAATCATTTAAGAATATTATAATTAAGGGGTGTGTGGCTGGCTCAGTTGCAAAAGTATGTGAATCTTGATCTTGGGGTCATGAGTTTGAGTACTACATTAGGGGTAGAGATTACTTAAATATTTAAAATATTATAATGAAATAGATATCACTAAGTGATATCTATCTGCAAAAGTTTGTGGGTGCTGTTAGCACTAATTTGAATTTTGTTAAGCCCAATTTGAGATGCCATATATGCTAAATGAATAATCTGGGATGAAAATGGAAATCTTCAGCTATTTAAAGTTAACATAATAAGAAAACCTTAGATGCAAGTGAAACTATTAATTAAAAGATGATCATTGGATAATATATTTTTAAGTAACTATTTTTTTCAATTAATTAGTCTTCAGTATAAAAGTACAATCACAAAAGCTATTAACATTCAGTTTTCTCCTGACCTTGGATATATCTCTATTTCTCAATTCAAAGTTACTATCACTACCAAATTAGATTTACTGACCATAGATATGTTATCTTTTCCCATAGTCTCTTTTTACTTAGGATATACTCATTGAAAACACATTAATTCTGTTAAAAATATATGCACTATGTCATTAAAAACCCTTGAACTCTTTATATTCATGGGGATGTTTTGGTTTATAGAACATGGCCTGTCAAACTAAGATTCTTTTTTTTTTTTAGATCAAACTAAGATTCTTGAAATAATTATTTGGAGACAGTTTTCTGTTCCTAAATTACCCATAGTTTTAGTGGTAGCTAGGCCACCATTTGAAGGATGCTCAAGACAGGAAGGACTTAGGTTGGAATTCATTCCCAACATCCTTTAGCCATGCCATGACCAGAAAGACTGAATATTTCTGATGCTTTGTGAATTATTCTGAAGAGTATTATACTTCTCAGAGGCTACATGCAGAGTCATTATAAATTATAAAAAATCATGTTATTTGTGAGGACTATCCTGCTATATGGTTATAAAATTGTTCCTTATGAATAGCCACAAATAGTTCCATTCATTTATTCAAACAACACAAATTCTCAATGTGGATTTTTGACTGAATTAATCAAATATTCACACAAACTGGTTGACTCTGAAATATTTAGACAAATTCATATTGCTGAGGATCTCTTATTTGGCTATTAAGTAAAGAGAATAATTTTATCAGAAGATTTTTTTTATCAGAAGATTTTTAATTTATGTACCTTATATTTTAGCTAAAACATAGTTACATGTGTCCTTACAGCAGGAACATTATTAATAAAACATTTATTTACATAACCAAATTTGCCAGTAGAGATTATGAAATCTGAAATTTTAATGGAAATACATTGTATAATTTAGAACTATTCCAATGAGGCAAGGATAATCAGCTAGCAAAAAATTAACTTTGGGGGTTTGCTTACTGGCTCAGTCAGTGGAACATGATGCTCTGGATCTTGGGGATTGTGAGTTCAAGCTCCATATTGGGTGTAGAGATTACCTAAGTATATAAACTTAAAAAAAGTTAACTTTGGATATTTAAACTAATTTGAATAATTATGAAATAGAGTCACTAATTTTGTTTAACAATGCTAGTGATGTCTAAGGGAGGGGAAACAAGTTTTGTTAAGTTGATAAAGGATTCGTGGACCACCTCTAAAAAGTTTCATCTCTTATTTGGTTAATGGGAGAAGGAAAATAGAAATAATTTTAGGTAATTTCTTGCAAAGAAATGGGCTGATTGACCAAAAGAAGGGATAAGAGATGGCAGGCCAAGTAACATGTCTGATGTTAGACTGTTATAAATTACAGTGCAACTAAAGTTAAAAATATCTTTTATTTCTTAATCTCTAAATGTTTACCAGGTTTCCTTACACTAATATCATAGTTCTTTTCTATATCATTTTTAATCATTGTCTTATTGAACGATGAATCACAGGCTATAGTAATATCCATGTATGTGTAAATAAATGTTATGTTGTCATATACCTGATAGAACCACAAAGATAGCAAAATGTGAACTTTCCTCAATTTTTAAATCATATAATACAGGTTTAAATGTTTTCTTTTTATGAATTTTTATACTTCATCAAAATTATCAAATTCTAAGTTACTCCATGTATACAATGATGAACTTTATAGGAACAATATATATAATCATTGCAAATTGATACTTTTGAGAAGAAAACATTTTTATAGGAACAATATAAATAATCATTGCAAATTGATACCTTTGAAAAGAAAACTTTTTTAGATTAAATTTTTAGTAAAAATGTTCCCTTTTTTTGCATAATAAAATAAAATTATATATTTGGCTGCATGGTATGATTGATTTATTTAATTCCATGTCCCATTTTAAGAGCGATATTCCAAATTAATACTTTGTTGCATGAGAATTGGAAATACCAGATTTTGTATTAATTAACGTTTAAATATTTCTATTATGAAAAAGATAGTGTTGTTTATGACCAGAATGAACATTAATTAGGCAGTTGTCAATTTCCTCAAGGTGTAAATTGCTACTTAAGGTTCATAAATAAAATATGCTCAAAGTACTTGTTGAATATTGTAACAGCACCTTTATTACAATTACATATCACTTACAGAAATATGTCAGAAACTTACACAACTCCTACATTCACTTTCAAAAATATAATAATCCAGTCTAGCACTTTAATAAATATTCAGAGCAAATCTACCCTCAGGGAGATTTGAATAGTGCCTAAGCAGCATTGTTAAGTGGAAGTGGCACATTGTAGAAACCAGCTCTCTTTTGATTTTAAGCAAATCCTTCTTTTTTCTTTTACATCAGTAGAGATTTTTAAGTATTAACCTTTCCTACAGTAGCTTTGATGAAATACTTCTTACTGATCCTAAGTAGATTAGCAAAGAAAGACAAATATGTATGTCTGTGCCAACTTCTAACTTGTTTGAGTCAGAAGCAAATCCAAATGTAAACCAGATCCTGAAAAATCAAAAAAGTTTTTAAATAACTCAATTCATTTTCCATGTTCCCTCAGGGATCTACCCTCTTCACCAAATAACTCCTAATCTGTTTAAAAACCACCCAAGCTTTAGTTTTTGGCTGCTATATATCTTTACGGGAGAGAGCTGTAGAGTAAATCAAGCATCAAATAGACTGTAATTCACCCACCTTTACACTGGTGTGCTTTTTACTGCAAGGTTATATAGCTGTCATAGAATTACTTGATTAGCATTCTTTTAGGGTGAGCAACACTTCACTGCAAACCCATGAAGCTGAACTGAATCAATAAAGTTTGGTTGACATAAAAATGAACTTTATCGAACCCCGCAGAGTAGTGCCTATGACAAAATTCAGGAAAGGAAAGAAATAGAAAATATATTTGTCCTTATTTTGTATTTTATTGTGAGTAATGTTATTTTGAAGATAAATTTGTCACAACTTTCTTGTAAACTTCTCACCAGCCCTGGACTAAACTCTAGATGATGGTGGTGATTATGTGCCTACAGTGTGTGGAATTACTGGATCATCAAAACTCCTAAAAATCAGGAATGTCGGGGAGGGGCGGGATCATTTAGACCAAGAGACTCCAATTCCAGTAATTATTTCCTTATCTCATGTGTGTACTTTTCTTTGTATATTGACTACAATCTTTCTCATTTCTAATCACCTTTGTTGACTGGTTATTTGTCTTTAGCTAATGTTCACTGCTTTGGATAATTCTCCAAATTTAACATATTAGAAATTCCAATAGAAAACAATAGGCGATCCCAGCTTCGGTTTACACATTTCCAGGAAAAGACTCCCACTCTTTTCTATAACCAACTGTGTCTCATAAACAGGGAGTTATATTAAAAAATCATGTAGGACAACTACTTGGAGCAGAGAGAACACACAGTAACCCCACCGGAAAGAGTACTAAAAAAAGAAGGGGTACAAGCTAAATAAAAGAAAATGAAATAAAAGAAAACATCTTAAAGAGTCATGTCCACTCGTGCTACCACAGGTTGAATCCACAGCTCAGTTTTACTTGTCAGTTCTTCCTGGTCACAGTTTTGAGTATTTTTAATCCATTTCCAGCCCTAGTCTCTTAAAAGGATAAAGTTGAAATCTTATACTCCTCCCACCTTTACCATTCTTGTTGGAGTTTTATTTGCAAACTGCTCACTACAAAATGAGGAAATGAAGTAGAACACTGTTAATCAGACGTGTGAGTACCATTTGCCACATGCATCGTGTCTCTCCTTCCAATTCACTTCCCAACATCAACCTGCTCCTTTTCAGTGGTAGAGATTGATGAACACTTAATTTTCTCGAACCAAAGGTCTAGGATGTAGTAAAACGCAGTGCATGCCATTGAAGCCGCCTTAAAAGCATTTTGCAACTGATAAGACAACTCTGTGAATCTTCCTCTCCAGGTACAAATAATTCTAATTTTTCTCACTAACAGCCTTGCTCTTTGTTCTGGTGGGGAGTCCATAGATCCCTTGCTACTGCTATTCTTTCCTTTACACCCAAGTGGGTGTGTAGGTGTGAATTCTACATGCTTTGTCTGAATCTCCCCTGCCTTTTTTCAATCACAAAGTCTTTAGTAATTTAATCTGTGTTAATCAAAATATGGACTGAGGACCAGCAGCATAAGCATCCCCTGGGAACTTATTAGAAATGCAGACTATCAGGCCCTACTCCAGAACTGTAAATCAGATTTTAATAAAATCCTCCCATTAACTGGTTGTACATTAACTTTGGGGTTAAGGGGGGGAGAAATGCCTACTGTTCTATAACCCTCTCAGATAAAAAGTTATTAATTAACAGATTCCACTTTTGGACTACCTTTCTTATGTCATTCCTTATCTATATTTCAATAGTATATCCCTTCCTCAAATCTCCAAAATTGCTCATTGGATAATACAGTAGACCTCTAAATTTTGTGCTGATAGTGGTCTAAACTCTAGAAATCATTTCATCCATCAATTTCAGCATGATGTCCCTAAATACTACAATTAATTGACTATGTCACGCAAGTACAAATCATCATAATTAGAAATTATATTTTTCAATAATTTTCAAATAAAACAATTAAGTGAATTCTTCTAGCAGACATATCCTTTCATAATCTGACCCTTTCCTAACTTTTAAAACCCATCCCTTGATATAGTCCATTGACTTGCAATTTTCAGAAGTGACTTGCAATTTCAAGTTATTTCATACTTCTGTGAGTCTGCTTCTACTGGTCTCATTACATGGCAGTCTTCATTTCTCAAAGACATTTTGGATCTCACTAATGCTCCTCAGTCCTCCCAGATTTAATTCTAGTGTCATCTTAGCAATTACTTTAGCAAACGTAAAATATTTTTTGGTGAACCCATAGCAAGTTATTATAATGCTAATGGGAAATATTTACTTGTTGCCTTACACCTAGGAAATTCAAACTTATTTAAAAGAAGAGGTAATTGCATAGTTGTCTTTTCATCCTAACTCATCATAAAGTGAGCATATGACCAAGTCATTGATTAGAAAATGCATGCATGGATGAAAACATGCTTTTTATAATAGTCAGACTATGTCTATTCTATGCTTGGGAGTATGCACAAGCTATGCTAGGTTTATATAAACTAGCCCTCAGTGATCCCTGCTCTTGGTAGTCACACCCTTGTGTAATCTCCTGTGGAGATGAGTTGGGTTGGCTGTCCCTTGTGTCTTGCTTTGAAGCAATAAAATATGGCAAAGGGAATGAGATGTCACTTCTGTGATTAGGTTATATAAAATTGTGACTTCTGGCTTTCTCACAAACTCTATTGTTTGGCTATGATAGTTTGAAACAAGCTGCTATGTGAGACCCTTGAGACAAGGAACTGGGGATGGTCCTCAGCCAAGAGTCTCTTAGAAACCAAAGCCAACAGGATCTAAGAACTGAATTCTTCCAGCCACCACACAAACTTAGGCGTCGATCTTTCCCCAGTTCAAACCTTCAGATTAGATTCCAGTCCTAAATGACACACTGATTGCAGACCTGCAGGCAGAAGAGGCAGCTAAATTGTGCCCAGATTCCTGACCCTTAGAAACTGAGATATTAAATAGGTTTTTTTAAGCTTCTAATTTTGTGGTAATTTGTTGCACAATCGCACGTGGCTAATACAGATTCTTTAAAGCATTACCTTACCCAAAATTTGTGAGGCCTTAAATAATTCAAAAGTGCATCTCTAGTGATAGACAATATTTCAGACGCATTTAGAGTTTAGGGAAATGGTTACTTATTTAAGTCCAGTCATGGAAACCTCAGATCCTGACAGAAATTATAAGTTTAAACATATAGCCTCATGATTGTTAACAGCATGAATGTAGTCACTATTTCCCGACCTCCTACATGTCTGGAACTTTATAATTGTGCTTTATGCATTACTGATACTTTGTCACTATTCCTACTTTAATATTACTTAATTATAAATTATAAATCTAATCAATAGATTTATTATATAAATATAATATAAATATAATAATTAATAATAAATAAATATTATTTAAATAAATAAGAAATAAATATAATTCATTTATTCTTAAACATTTTATCATTAGGAACTGTTTGTTTCTCATGAACCAGAATATTTGATAGTTACTAAATTAGGAAGTAAAAGTAAGAATTTAAAGTGTTAATACATTTATTGATTTAATGATAATGTCTGTTTCCTATAAACATAATTTTTTTCCCTGAAGTGCGCTGTATTATTCAAAGTAAAAGAATTGAGGATAATAGCATCTTTTTATATTTTTTAATTCTCTTTTATATTGCTTCATTTGAGGAAGCTAGATTCTCAAAAGTCTTTTTGCATTAAATCACACATTATTATAGCCTCTGGAAAAGTTCACTAACATTAATGAGTGAGAGCAAAAATGTAAATAATATCCTAGTATTAGGATGAATATATTTGTGACCTTTTGGCCCTGCTAAAGGATCTTAGTGGCATGAAAGACAAGACTACACTTTGAGAACTGCTGATTTACCTCCTCTATTTTCTCTTCTGTTCTGAAAACTAATAAGCACAATAAAAAAAATGAACAACCACAAAAATGATGATAATTAGAAGTATTTAAAAAACTTATATCACCAAGTATAGAAACTCCTACCACATTATGGAAGTCTCCTTTCAGTTTACTGTTAATTGGCATGACTTATTTAACCAGTCATCATACTAGTCTACAGTACTATCAACCAGTTTAGGTTTTGATCTTGTTCTCCAGGATAGAAAGAGAAAGTTTCAGACGTGCTGAAAGGCAAATACATAAATACTCTCTGATCTCTTTATTTTTCAATTTAAAAACTAAATTAGAAAAACAATTCCTACCCATTTGATGTAGTTGGATGTGTTAGGGTACTTCAGAGAAACCGGACCAGCCAGTAGGAAGTATATGTAGATACACAAGAGATTTATTATAGGACTCAGCTTATGGAGGCTGAGAATTCTCACAACTTGCCCTCTGCAAGCTGGAGACTCAGAAAAGCTGTGATGTAATTCAGTTCAAAGTCCAGAGAACCAGGAGGAGTTGGTGCTATAACTCTCAGTCCAAGGCTGATGGCCTGAAAACTGAGAACCTAGGGGAGAGAGAATACGGATGTCCCAGCTTAATAAGAGAGAGAGTACCTGCCATTCCTCCACATTTTTGTTCTATTTGGTCAGTCAACCAGTTGGGTGATTGCCCACTCATGTTGGTGATGGTTGATTTTCACTCAGTCTACTGATTTAAATGCTAATCTCTTTCTAAAACACTCTCACAGACATACCAAGTGAAGTTGCCACACAAAATTAACTATCACATTGGATTTTAGCACACTTGTTATATATAGTTCCTGATGATTTCCACTTATTTCTAAGTCATGCTTTATAAGGCAATGCTGGTAACTTAATGAATATTTAGCCTTATAATTCATACTTTGATTCTTATTTCTAAAAATGAGACACTGAGCATTCACCTTCTTTTAATAATTGTTTTAGTCTCAGATTTCTGTTCAGTTTTATCAGCATTAGTTTCATTTTGAATGTCTGGCTAACTTCTCAGAGCAAAGACATAAGAGTAATCTGGCTATGATTTTTATTACTT
The DNA here is from genome assembly GCA_028534135.1 of Potos flavus. Classification (NCBI taxonomy): domain Eukaryota; kingdom Metazoa; phylum Chordata; class Mammalia; order Carnivora; family Procyonidae; genus Potos; species Potos flavus. The sequence goes on along the minus strand of CM052898.1, from coordinate 174,037,189 downwards.
AGAGAATGTCTGAACCAGAATGGAAAAACGAAGTAAATATTCTATCTAATATTTCATATACCTTGACCTGCTGTGCTACTACTGTTCCTATTATAAGTAATTCAAGGAGAATGCACATTTTTCTGAGGATTGTATGAACTGATTCTACAAGTCTGGTAAGCCAAAATACAAAGCTGGGTTATAATACATTAAGTATATTACAACCCACTATAATAATATTAGGGATTTAATTTTTTTCTTGAATATATTTATGTAACTTATATTCAAGAAAACTGGAAGATATTCATGCACATATTTTTTCACCTGTCCAGGAGTTTAATGTAATCACTGCTAGTTACAACACTCATTTCCTTTTGTACATTAGATTGAAAGATACGCTTTTAAGAGAAATCATGAACTCTATACATGTTATTTTAACTCAGGAATTATTTAAATTAAGGGATTAATTCTTAATCTTCACTACTGAAAGTTTATCAGCAAGTGTGCTTGATAACATTCCTTAGATCCTGATTTTATGAAGGAAGAGAGTCCTATTTCTGGTACTGGAGAGCCATTTGATATTCTAAAAACAAACAAACAAAAAGCTATTCCTGGAAACTACTGTACTTGTTATTCTTTGGTTGCATGTCAGAAGTCCAATACGTTCTCAGAGTAATTAATGAAGTAATGAAGTAATATCTGAAGTAATGAAGTAAATATCTCAGAACTTATGGGCAGGTAAAATAAGGCAATTATGAAAATATTGAAAGGATAATTGCATAAACATTCACTAAGAGAATAGAAATGATGGTTCAAATAACCCACACTTGTCAAATATTTCTCATCATTCACTGTGAAATTAAAATATTCAAAATTAAGCATAGATACATTTATCAGTATTTCTTTTCTTTTTTTTTTAATTTATTGATCTATTTTGAGAGAGAGAGCGAAAGGAAGGACTCTGTGCTGAGTGCAGAACCTGACATGGGGCTTGATCTCACAACACTGAGATCATAACCTGAGTGAAACCAAGAGATGGACGGTCAACCGACAGAGCCATTCAGGTGCTCCAGGATAGTCCTTATAGTTGTAATCCATAAGCTTAAAGTAAACATATGTAAACAAAAAACATAACTGACCACAAATAAGGAAACAAAAATTGCGTAAGAAGGTTTAATAAACCAATTTCTTAAATATTGAAGTTGAAATTGCAGATTGTGCTATAAATTTGCATTTAAAATAGTGCAATTTAAATTTTGAAATAGGTTTAATTTATAATTACATCATCATTGAATAATCTCTATGTTTAAAAGGAGGGAACTTTATGCTCAGATTATGGTACCAAATGTGAGTATTTTATTGCCAAAGATTTTGATTACTTCTGACATCATTATCAAACATGTTGTAAGCATGTTTGACTTTAGTGCAAATATTATGATTTCAAATTATATGAAATAAGAGAGAAAAATAAGTGATTACTAAATGAATCATATTCTTACTTAATAAAACACATTTGAAGATAAAATAACCTGGTGACAAATTTTATATATTTTATATAAAACTTCAAGTTGTTGAGAGTATATTTTCAATGTTTATGATGTAAAAATTAAAATCTCACAGCAGGTGGTTCTCCTCAATGGGAGTCATGCAGCAGTTCTTGCAGCAATCCATAAAACCATGATGAGTGATCTTTTTCCCAGGTAACAACTCAGGTATACGAGATAATATAACCCATCTTCAGGTATGGAGACCTCTCTTGATTAAAAGTCTCACATACCATAGGAGCCGTAATCTTTTGTACAAACATAGACCTTTCAGGGATCCCACAGGGTTCATGCCCAGTTATGAAAGTCTCCTTACTCAGGAAAATCTCACAATAGGGTCTCCTATCAAGTATTTATTGTCCTCTGGTTTAATCCAGCCTAGTCATTGAAGGGGTCATTTTACCATAAGCTGTGTTGCTTAGTAACTTAGTTGACAATAGCATCCCTACCTGTTTCTACAGAAACAATGCTAGAAAATGTAACTGAAGTTAAAATTCTCATGCAGAAGAATGATCTGTTAACTCTTTGCCAACACTATTCCAATGTGTGTGTGTGTGAATATGCATTGCTGATTCTTAACTGTTCATCTTCATGCACAAAAAGGCTAACTTGGAAGGTCATGAACAAATACAGAGTAATCAGAGGCCGAGGCTTATGTAACATTTATGTAGAACTTCTTCTTTTTTTTTTTTTTTATGTAGAACTTCTTCTTCGAATCAATTTGTAGGTATGGTCCACATTGCATTTATGGTGACATAAGACATTGTGTGGTCAATAAAATTTATATTTAGTCACACTGGATTCATATACATTACTATGTAGCCCTCAGAATCCCTATCAACATGAGTTTTCATTGACAAGGAAATCAAAGGAAGAAACAATTTAAAAATGGAAAAGGATGCTCACTATGGAGAATTTGCTTAAAAGTCTAACCAAGATTGGAAACCTGGCATTTATTAGTGACCTTAGTGAGAACAATTTCAGTGGCATATTGCAGGAAGAGTGGGATTGCAATGGATTGAGATATGACTGGAAACTGAAGTAGTAGACATTATTACTACACAGATGTGAAGGTGATAAACAATAAGGCATAAAAATAAAACATTTTTCAAGTATGAAATCTGAGACTTTTAAAAAACTGATGAGAAAAATATGTTAAAATAGTCAATATTAAAAAATTATTAACACTATTAAAAATGGAATAGATTATACCTTAAAATTTGCAGATCATTATAAATCCCCATTTTTGAAATTAGCTATAGGACATTGTAGGTTTTGAGCAAAGAACACAGAGTTGATAGAAAGTGAATGCTTTGTGGTTAGAAAATTCATTGCCAAAAAAAAAAAAAAAAAAAAAGAAAATTCATTGCCATTTAACTCACTCATGAATGAAAGACTCTGGGAAAATGAATTTTGTGTTTGGTTCTCAACAATATTAAGCACACTTCAGATTATAGATATTTGAATTTCTTAAATACACAAATAATTAACGAAAAAAGGCATATACAGTAAAAAGAATGGAAAGAATATATATAGTCTTTAATGAATAATGATAATTAATGGTACATACATTTTAATATTTTAGCTAAGTAAAGCTGTTGACTTGAATTTTAAGTACATTCACCTTGGCTGTAAATCATCACCCAACTTTGCAAATCTTACTCATATATAGTATAATAGCCATTGATCACTGTTGGAATTCTTATTACACACACATTTCTCTCATATCATTAGGTTAAATCTAGCTTTCAAAAAATTAATCTTTAAGGCATTGAATATTTTAATTAAAAAGTGATAGGTGGAGCCTGAGTGGCTCAGTAGTTTAAGCATCTGCCTTCCTCTCAGGTCATGATCTTGGGGCCCAGGGTCCATCTCCCTGCTCCAGGGGGAGTCTGGAGTTTGCTTTTCTCTCTGCCCCTCTCTGCTCGTGCTCTCTCTCTAACTCTCTCCCTCTCTCAAATAAATAAATAAAATCTATTTATAAAAGTGGTAAAACCAATATATTGTAGGTGATGCTGTGCATGTGTGGGAACAGGTTTATGAGAACTCTGAACTTTCTCAGTTATGCTGTGATCCTAAAACTGCTCTAAAAAACAAAATTTATTAAAAAATCAATACAGTAATGTCAACATGCTCTCACAGTCAGTTAGAAAATGGAAATGTTATATGCTGTTAAAGGTCTTATAAAACTAAGTTGAATACTTTTCCAAGTTAATCAACATAGTGCTGAGTATCATGTAAGCTAATACTTAAACAAATATCATAAAGTGTAAAATTGAAAAACAAACTCATATATTAAGAATGCTTCTATGTGTATCATATGTTTATTACTTATACACAATCTTATATACTCTAATTTCAGACAAAATTTTTGAATATGTCAAGCATACGTTAAGAAATACATTAAAAGTGGGGCGCTTGGATGGCTGGGATGGTTGGGCGTCTGTCTTCCAACTGGGTCATGATCCCAGGGTCCTGGAATCTAGCCCCGCCTCGGGCTCCCTGCTCAGCGGGGAGCCTGCTTCTCCTTCTGCCTCTGCCTGCTGCTCCCCCTGCTTGTGCCCTCTCACTCACGCTCTCTCTCTCAAATAAATAAATAAAACCTAAAAAAAAGAAAAGAAATACATTAAAACTGATTATGTATGTACAGCTCTTTTTATTGATGACAGTCTTTGCACAAGAGCCAGCAGTTTAGAATTATTCTATATGATTTTTAACAGATCACTTAGTCTAAATTAGAAAATGAAACCATTGGTGAATAAAAAACTGTAGTGAAGATCAGCTTACATAACATCACATCTTGGAAGCCTGGTCTAAATTGTCCAAGCAAACTTAAATACACCCTATGGATCCATTTCATTTGAACTTATAGACGGTTATACCTCCCTTTATATTTCTGTTGGGGAATCTGTGTTCCTGAAATCTGCATAGTCTGTGTTCTCATCATTATCATATGCCCACCCCATTCTGTAGTACATGAAATATATTAGGATAATTAAATTTTGAAGGACAGAATGCAAGGCTAATGACAACAAATTTGATTTAAAAATGGTTCTTTTGTTGGTGCTAGATTGATACAATTAGACCTGGTTATTTTAGGTTCCAAGAGAATGAGAACACTAAGACTGTTCTGTTCTTTTTTTTTTTTTTTAAAGATTTTATTTATTTATTTGACAGAGAGAGATCACGAGTAGGCAGAGAGGCAGGCAGAGAGAGAGGGGGAAGTAGGCTCCCCGCTGAGCGGAGAGCCCGATGCAGGGCTCAATCCCAGGACCCTGAGATCATGACATGAGCCGAAGGCAGAGGCTTTAACCCACTGAGCCACCCAGGCGCCCCAAGACTGTTCTGTTCTTAACACTAAGAATGAGAACACTAAGTCATTATGTTGGTTCTAAATGGATTCACTCAATAGAAAGTGAACATAAAATTAACAACGAAGAAAAAAATTACCTAATTCTGCTGGTTGATGCTCCCAGGGAAATTGAGCTAGAGTACACGTTGTTTTATAAAGATGGAAATTAATATATGTTAATAATTCTAACTTTTAAAATGCTTATACTATTTTCTCATTGTTCACTTTTACTTTCAATATGTTCATATTGAACACATTGGTTTTGTTATATTATATTTTTTTGCTATTTCATTCAAATCCACCTCAGTCCTATTGCATATCTAAGGATGATATTATAATAGGATGAGATTTTCCTCAATAATCACTTTTACTTGAACTAAATCCATAAAATAAATGAGACAGTTTCTTTTTGAAGGAGGAACGTCTTTTAAAAAAATATTTTTTATTACAATAAGATACAGTATCTTTCATGGTAATCTTCCTATATCCACCACATTGAGCTTATTTTAGGAGACCCCCCATTTTAGGATGTGTGGGTCCACAGATCTTTAAAATGTCCTTATTTTTAAAATATTATATTCTTATAGGAAATATTCTTTGAATATATAATTCATGTTACAAAATAGAAGCAATTACCCCAGCCAACTTTGGTTTAAGAACAAAAGAACAGGAATAGAATTAGTTTCCATGAATGTATTCTACTTTACTAGAAATACAATTAGGAAAATTTGGCAGACGGTCTGAAGGAAGAGAAAATAAGTGATGTGATTTATTTTGAAATTATTAAATGTTATGCTCCATATATTAGTTGTATCATTAGGCTGGTTTCTGCTTCAGAATCCATGGTATTTTGAACAGAAATGATTAAAGAGGTTATTAGCAAATCTACAAAGAACAGGGCATACCGTGTTTAAACATTACCCTATCATCTGGGCTACAAATGTTCAGCATCATTATGTTTCTACAATAGCAATTTACTATAATACTGAAGAATAAGTAATCAATATAGGCAGATAGTGCATGTTACAGCTACAGAAAAGAGTGCAGCCTCTTCTGTTCCAACCTTTGCAAATCAATAAGCAGCCCTCTTCATAAAGCAGTCTGTTAGTCTTCATTTTAGATGGCAGTGAAAGGCATGAGCTGTAATTATCAAGCTAAAAATTGTTCCAGGGTTTACCTTACTGTTTGCAAAATGTGATTTGATTTGTAACTCAATGAGAAATAAAAATAAGACGCATCGCTGTGAAAGAAACACCACTTGAAATTATGATGACTGTGAGAATATTTTTTTTAAACATTTTTATTTATTTATTTGACAGAGAGAGGGAGAGATCACAAGTAGGTAGAGAGGCAGGCAGAGAGAGAGAGGGGGAAGCAGACTCCCGCCGAGCAGAGAGCCCGATGCGGGGCTCCATCCAATGACCCTGAGATCTTGACCTGAACCGAAGGCAGAGGCTTTAACCCACTGAGCCACCCAGGCGCCCCGACTGTGAGAATATTAAAATGCTAACTGTGTGTAGTTGCTTAAACCAATACTCAGAATGTTGTAGATGCATAGTATAGGTATTAAACCAAGAAATTAGTATGCTAAAAAAAGCCTTTAGTAAGCCTAAAAAAAAAGAATATTTATTCTTCAACATAAGTTAGTTTACTTTCTGCCCTATCTTCCCATCAACAGTTACTGGTTTTCAATTTGGAAAATTTTCAGCTGGACAGCTGTTCTCACTAACATTGATAAACATCCCTGTGTGGCTTAATAAATAATGTATAAAAGTCACTACCCTAAAACTTAGGATGTGTGATTTTTATTTGAAAAGATCTCAGAGATAATCAAGAACATAGCTTCGTTACGCAGATGGAAAATCTGAGGTCCTGAATACCCAAGCAATAGCGGCAGGAATCCTCTTAAGTTTATGCCCTGATGGAAAGCTGAATCTTTTGATTTTTCCTGTGTTTACCCAGTATTCTCAGGTGGTGTGGTGATGCCTCTCAAATGATATTGTTATCATGGAAGCTGTAGTTGTACTGGATGTGGCTTATTCAGGTACCGTTTGTACAAATAATTGTTGCTTAAGAAGCTGGAACTACACCATCTTCAATTCTGGGAATCTCAGAGGCCCTAGTTTTTTAATGGGTCTGATTACAGATGAAGAAGTATGGCTTGCCAGAGAGAAGTGTGTTCAAATGTGAGAATGACAATGTTGAGCTCTGTCTCTGATACCAGAACTCCAGTTCCCATTACTATGCCTATTATTACAATTAATGAATCCTCTCTTAAATTCTGTTCTTGCAGGTAAGTGTAGCAACCGTGGAATAGAAGATGCATATGTTGCTAATTGGTGAATTTTTATCTATTTTCTTATAAACAAAAGAAACACAGAAGTCTATTAGCAAAGCTATATCAGATAAGACTCCTATAGCAGAATTGCCCTAAATATATCCACAAACAGTGGTTAGAAGAATTTAGAAGGAACATTTATACACATGTTTAGTGAACAGGGAAAATTCTATTCCAGGAAACTGAGAGATGACTGCAAAGCTTGAGTGAGAAGAGTATAAATAATATAAATAAAGGAATTATACTTTAAAGCTTCTGTCCCTTAAGTTTATTTTTGAGTTTATATTTTTCATGAAACAGACTTTCACTGCAGCCATAACACTTTTGCGATTGATGGTGGTGAGTGCTAAGTTGGAAAAAAATGAGTGACGACCGATTTTGTTTTTGCCTGAGAGTAAGTTTTAAAAAGTGTTTTGGGAGTGAAATGGAGACTGAACAGCAAACTAAATGATCCATGGTACTTAAGTTTATTTTCTGAAAATGAAATCTGAGTTTCAATGTGTTCATTTCAGCTAAATGTTAAGTACTAATTAATTTATAATGATTCTTCTAGCATTTTTGTTTTCAACTGACTATAAATTTGATTGATGACGTTCATTGATGATATGTGTAAAACTCCCCAACATTTCCCATATAGGCTTTAATGTAATCAGTGTTAATTAATAATTACTAAAGTTGCAAGGTTTCTTCACAAATTCCATTAAGCCCATACTGTTAATGATTTTCTTGCAGAGAAAATCAAATATCTGATTCCTAATACATTTCTATTTATAATATTTTAATTGATATTTTCCAAATTAATAAGGTCACATATTTTATAGCAGATTGGATTTTCTAAGCTATTTATCATGAATCTATTGATACTTATAAAGTGCTACAACTAGACTTGTAGATTTATGTAAATAAGCATAGTTCTGGTGATTTAATGCATTCTGCTAGGCAAAAGATTAAAAATGAATGTAAAAAAAAGTGAATGTAAAAACTTAATCTCCATTTCCCAAATTCAAGCCCCTTTGTTTAATACTAATGGCTCATTTCTTTCCCATATGATAATCATTTAAGTAACAGTATATGCTAGTATGAAAAAGAAAAAGCATGCCAGAAAGAATATGAAGCATAATTGCTTATGGTATTAAAACTATCAGAAAAGAAACAAAAGGCTTACTGATCATGACTTTGAAATTGTTCTGAATTTCTGTGGGAGGGAGAAAGACTCAATGGATCCAGTGTTCCATTTTTCTTCTATTTCATCCATATTGCCATTACTGCCATATTGATTACTCTGGTCAAGATCAGTATGCATTTTCAATACCTATATGTACTTTGATGGTTATAATCTCCTAATTGTATTACTCATACAAATTTAATTTCTCTTATATGAAACAATGTTAAATGCATTTCATATCAAACTTATTCATCTGAATTTTCATTATTTATATACATATAAATATTGACTATTAGTGATTTAAATATATATTTAAATTTTACTCATGTTTCTTAAGTAGTATGATTTTGAAGGTAATCCAGGTGTAATCACTGGGTTATTATGGTTTACTTCTGATAAAAACTAAATAACTTGTAGTTGAAGAAGACTGGCCTCAGTACAAAATTTTGTAATTTGGTATTGTCACAAATTTACTGATCTTCTATTTCTAAATCTGCATACTGGGAAAAGGGGTATTCCCAAATTTATAGAAGCCCTTAGAAGTTTGAACTCTTAACAGTTAATTTCTATAAATAGTAGCTTCTTATTTTTTTTTATCATCATAGTAAAAGGAATTTAAATGTATGGCTATATAACTATTGAAAAATATGAAATCTTATCAATATATTTTCATTTGGAAAAAAGTATTGCCAATGATGTTCCATATCAAATGCTCCCGTATTTATGGTGAAGACACCTAAAGCTTTTAAAAGTCTGTCCAGCAATTCTCACTTCTTTCCGTAATAAAATCTGTTCTACATATGATCTTTATGTTTATTTGAAGTAAATTCCTAACCGTGAAATACATTTAATTGTTGTAGTGTCTATAGCAATAGACATGCCTTATTATTCCCTTACTCTATACCTACTTATTGAGACCTTCAGTTATTTCATTCTGTAATATTTAAATTCCCTAATATTCCCAGAAGACCCAGACTATTGCTTGAACTAGTCTCCCACAACTCTGAATTTGTTTTTTTTCATTTTCCTGCCTAAAAATTGTTGATCTTTGATCAACTGTATCACTTGCAAAAACATCTTTTTCCTATATCACTGAATACTGCTAGAGAAAAATACACTACCTTATTTATTTTTATCTAAATCAGTGATTTTCCTTTAGCAGTAATGTCAATATCTTGTTTCCCTTAGTCAACAAGTTTTTTCTTTTTAATTTTAAGTGGTTCTTATCATAGTTTTCTAATTTTTCTTTCACACTTAAACTTCTCAGTTGCAGATGACTATGCTTGTTCCATAACACATAAAATGGTGGTAAGACAATGTCCCTAATTGCCTACCTCACATCCATTTGCTTTAGTGGGAAAGAGAAGTGCATGAGAATCCAATCGTACGTTATAAAGTGTGCAATCTTGTGAGAAGACACATATTTTTTTTCTTTTTGTTTTTTTTAAGATTTTATTTATTCACTTGACAGAGAGAGAGAGAGAGATCACAAGTAGGCAGAGAGAGAGGGAAGCAGGCTCCCCGCTGAGCAGAGAGCCGGATGCGGGGCTTGATCCCAGGATCCTGAGATCATGACCTGAGCTGAAGGCAGAGGCTTTAACCCACTGAGCCACCCAGGCACCCTGAGAAGACACATATTTTAAAAACTCATTATATAAATAAGCATATTTCATAGGTGCTATGAAGGAAAACTCAAGGTGTGATAAGAATAAGTAGTCACCGTTCTAGGAGAGTTAGTAAGGGAAGGCCTTTTTGAGCAAGTTACTCTTGAGAAGACCCAAAATGGAGTAAGAGTAGTAGACAAGTGACAACTGAGGGGAGGGGACTCTCAGACAAATGATGTGGCAAAAGAAGATATCCTGAGATGGACAGAGAAGTTTTGTAGATCTTCTGAGTAATGGTCACCTAAATAGGTATGAGAGTCATTTGCTAGAAATTCTGCTTTTATCTATCCGAAGGACAAAAGAGCAAAGAAGTATGGAGGACATCATACAATTGCTTTAGGGACAGCCTGGAAGTGTAATAACAAATGACAGTAACATGGCCCAGATTAACTGCAAAGGAGTCTATGACAGTTAGACTTCAAGAGTGGCCAGTAAGAGGCAATGGGACGTGTAAGCATCCAGAAAACCTCTGCACAATGCTGGTGTACTCAAGGGACTAAAAGAAAACAAATACACCTTCTGTCTAGAAAGTAAGTTGGAATATGGCATGATAACTGGAGTGTCAGAAACCAAATAGCATGACCTTAAAATGAAAATGACTATCTCATTCTGACTATATAGAGTCTAGTTATCAGGGTTGCACCATAGTACATCCTTCATTCAAAAATGTGTTCCAGTTCGATCACTAAATTTTATGGTTCCTCTAACTCTACAGCAAACCAAAATAAATTTATAATCATGGGGAATAAACTTGCAGAATTTTCTAATATCATATATTTCTAGACTCTGAAAATGGCCACAAATTTACAATACTGATTTGTGGATTTTTGTCATCTTTACAGGAAAATCTTGTAGGCAATCTATTTCAGTCCTATACTATTTTTCTGTAAATAATACATTTCTGAGGGAGTAAATGAAAAAATACCACAGACCAAATTTTGTATAGCTCCTGGGAATTGCTGTCTTAAGTATTCTGGAAAAAAAAAAAAAAAGAAGTATCATATTGAGCTATTCCCAGGCCCTTATAAAGGAATACCAAAATCTCCCTAAGTAATTGAATTGAATTTATATAGAAATTGACATTTGAGAAGGTTGTCAATGAATTAATGTGGGACCAAGCCGTGAAGGGTATTGTGGCCATGGTTAAGAAATTTTACTTTTTCTGTCTGTGAAATAGGAATCCATTGTGGAATTTTAAGCCAAGGAATGATTTTTTTTCTGCTTTGTATATATATATTTAACTAACATTTTTTTTAATTTTTGAAATAATTACGTATTCACATGAGATTGTAGGGAACAATGCGGAGAGAGCCCATATATCCTTTACTTGTTTACCCTAATGGTAAAATTTTCCAGAATTATAGTATAATATCACAAATAGGATATTGACTTTAATATAGACAAGATACATAGTATTTACAACTCCACAAAGATGTCCTTAACCTGTCACAACCACTAATCTGTTCTCTATTCCTATGTTTTTTGTCATTACAAGAATTTTATGTAAGTAAAATCAGGAAGTATATAATCATTTAAGATTGACTTTCTTCGCACGAACAGTCATTTTTTGGGATAAATGCCAAAGAGTACAATTGTCGAATCATATGGTATTTGCAAGTTTGGTCTTATAATAAACTGCTAAAATATTTTCTAGAGCCATTCAAACCATTTACCTGCCCATCAGCAAGGTACAGTTGGTCCAATTTTCTACATTCTCACTAGTAGTTGGTATTATCACTATTTTTTTAGCCAATATAATAGTTGTATGATGATATCTCATTGGTTTCAACTTGCATTCTCCTAATACTAGTGATGTTACACATATTTTATATTCTGATTTTTCCATCTGTACATCCCCTTCAGTGAAAACTCTTACTAATTGGGTTGCTTTTTCTCTGAGATCTGAGAGTTCTTTTCCCATTCTAGTTACTAGTCCTTTGTCAGAGGTCTGAAAATCATGTCTCCCAGTCTTACCTTGTGTTTTCATCCTTCTCACAGAGGCCTTGCCCTTGCAGAGCACACTTTTTTTTTTCTTGCTTAATTTGACTTATGTCCAATTTACTAATATTTTTATTTTTATATGGAGCACTTTGGTACCAAATCTGAGGACACTTTATATAGCCCTAGATCTCGCAGATTTTTCCTTTCATTTTTTTTTCTAAAACTTCTACAGTTTTATATGAAAGTTCATTTTGATATGATACATTTTGAATTGACTTTTATATGTGAAATGAGATCTGTAAATATTTTTCTATTTCAATTGAAGTATAGTTTACATAAAAATATTAGTTTCAAAAATATTAGTTTCAGTTATACAATATAGTGATTCAACATTCATAAAAATTATGAAATTCTCAATATGATAAGCGTAGTTGCCACATCATTATACAAATTTATTACAATATTATACTATTTTTTAAACCTGCGGATGTCCAGTTGCTCCTTCTCTCATGAAACTGCTGTGCAACTTTGTTTCAAAAAATCAGTTGGGTGTATTTGTGTGAGTCTCTTTATGAGCCTTTTTTTCTGTTAATATTTCTGGTCTAGGTGTCAGTCTCCCCACCAATGTGATGTTACGAGCAGTGTAGCCATATAGTAAGCAGTAGTATACATCAGGTAGAGTGATTCGCTCATCTTTTTTCTTTTTCAATATTGTTTTACCTATTCTTGGGACTTGTGCCTTCACATATAAATTGTAGAACAAACTTGTTTATGTCTACAAAAAAAAAAAAACTTGCTTTTAATTGTGGTTTCCAGATGTTTATTGTGAGCATACATTTCTGTATGATCAGATGTACTGCAACATTGCTAAATTTCCTTATTCGTTCTGAGACTATTCCTTAGACTCCTTGAGACTATATGGTTATGTCATCTTCACATTCAGTGTAGTGTTAGTTTCAGAGGTAGGATTTAGTGATTCACCAGTTGTATACAACACCCAGTGCTCATTACATCAAGTGCCTTCCTTAATGTCCATCGCCCAATTACCCCATCGCCCCACGTTTCATTCCTATAATTTCCATTTGATTCTCCTTTATATATTTTTATGACATTTATCCCATTAGTTTCAAGATAATTTTAAATTCCTTGTTGAATTAATTTTATCATGGTTGTTTTAAAAGTCTTTCTCATATAATTTTAGTACTTAATTTCTCTCAATGTCAGTCCCATCTGATTCAAATTGTGGTTTTCCTACTCCCTGGTATAATAAGCAATCTTTTATTGTGTCCTTTATATTTTGGCTTTCATGTTAGGACTCTCAGGGTCTCATTTATCTTTTTTATTTGATGGGAAATCACCTGCATAGGTGTAGCTCACAGGTCCTAGCTTATCTTCCTTTTATGTCTTCTTTTTTTTTTTTTAAACTGTGGCTCTAATAACATTCTAATTTTCATAGGCTTTGTAATAGTATTTTTATTTGCTTATTTTATCTCATGCTGCTGGGCTTCCACTAATCCCGGTTGGTGCTGCTGCAGAAGGCAGTGGTAGCTTCCACAGGTCTGAATGCCTATGATGGAGGAAGAGAGTCTCCTGCTTGCACACAGGAGAAGGGCCTCCCCAACTGGGCAGTTATGGTGAGGTGGGGACGCCCAGCCATGTGGTAGCATTAAGTTGCAAATGGCAGTTTTAAGTCTGACTAAAACGGAGAGAGCTTCTCCTGGCCATGCATTTTTGTGGGCTTAGAATTGGTCTCCTCTGCCAATGCTGCTGTACTTGCCTGATGTAGGCTTAACTCTCCCCTAGTGTGAGAGAGGAATGGGCTTACATGAGACACTTCTACTCATAGGTTGGAAGTCAGGAAATGCTTCATCTCTGGTTGTAAAATGCCCTTACTCCATTCCTGGGGTCCTTAAGTCTTTTGCCTTTGTCTTTCCAACTTTCAGAGTTCCCTTTTGCTTTCCTCTTGCATTAGTTCCAGGGGTTATAGTTTTGCTTAATGGAGATAAATAGAGAGAGAGAGATTAGCCTATGTCATCTACCCTAGACTGGAAGGCCCCTGTCTCACATTTTAAGGGCTTACTCTGGTAGATATGTTGAGAATAAACAAGGGGGAAAAGAAGAAAGTAGAGAGATCGATTAGAAGAGTATCATGCTATACCATGGGAAAGTATCAGTGGGTTGTACTAGTTGCAGAAGCAACTGGATTTGGGATAATAATTTCAGATTAAGCCAATAATGTCTCTTGAGAGATTGAAGTTGTGAACCTGTGAAGTTAGAAAATAAAAGAAGGAAGACTGTTTAACTCTCTTGGACCTGAGCAGTTGGAAGGGCAAAACTGTGTATACTACTGGGATGAGGTGTGGAAGGGTGACAGTGGCATAGAGATCTGGAGTTCAGTTTTGATCATGTTGACTTTGAGAGGTCTGTTAGACTTTGAGGAGTCTCTTACATATTCAAGTGAAGCAACTGATTTTATAAGTCTTGTCATTAGAAGAGAGATCTGGAGTAGAGAAATAAACTAGGGATTATTGAAGCTAAATGATATTGCAAAAGCACATGCACAAGGCTATGTCTGGAAGACAAAAAGAGCCGCCTTATACTCTACAATAGTAATGTCAGCTTGATTACAAAAGACAGGGGTGGGCATTTCTATAGAAGGATTACCAACCATTTTTACAGCAATATAATTCCTTCATTTTCAATCTTATAAGGTAGTTATATAGGACTGAATGGTCTAGAAATATGATATTCTCATTGGGCGGATACCTAGCATGAATGCCTACCCTAAGAAAACCACAAGTAAATGTATTTATTGCTGACAAACACACATATAAAAGCATCCAGATAAAGATTTTTATACTTCTGTTTTATATATCTATCACTGAGAATTTAAAATCATTTTTCTGTTTTCAATTTCATAGTCTCCTTGAGGGCTGAAAATATGAATGTTTCAGTTATGTTAGTTTTCTAGCACTGCAGTAACAAGATGGGTAGCTTAAAACAGTAAAATTGTATTATCTTAGTTCTGGAGGAACTAGAACCCCAGAATCAAGGTGTCATCAGGCTGCAGTTTCTCTGAACCCTATAGGAGTGTTGCCTCATGTTAGCTTCTGGTATTTTGTTGGAAATTGACATTTTTTGGCTTGCAGATGCCTAACTCCTGTCTCTGCCTTTGTTCTCCCACAGCTTCCTTGTATGTGTCTGTCTTTACATGCCATGTGCCATAAGGACATTAGTCCTAATGGGTTAAGGACCCACCCTACTATACTATGACCTTGTCTGAACTTAACTGATTACCCTTGCAATGACCCTGACAAGGTCATATTCTGAGATACTCGAGGTTAGGACTTTAACATATTTTTCTGGGTGGGGGAGGACATAGTTCATAACACCAGTCATATTTGAAATAAGACAGCTTTCTAGTCAATAAAATGTGTAAACAGGCATGGGGAGAAAGTTTTATTTTTGTGTTAATTTTCAAGGACCATTTATGCAAGTAATACCTCAGGCAGTTTTGAAGATTTAGACTATTTTGATAGTCACATAATACATCTGCTAAGAGCTTTTCCTCTTTCATTAGAGATGGAAAATTAAAATAACTTAATGACTGACTGCTTGTAAAATCGTTTTAATTATACCACAAATTATGGCAATGTTCCCAAATGTAAGAAAAACTATAATACAATGTTCATATTTCTCTTCAGTGTATTCATAATTTAGTGTCTCAACTAAGTTAAGGATTTTCTCTTAGAGACAATAAATACTTCAAATGATTCACTGGCGATCACAACAAACATGCTATTTTAAAATGCTACATTTATAGCCAGTGCTTTCTGAACTGACTCTTAATTCTGTGACGAGGCTAGTTGCTTTAGTTATTTTGATTATTTTAGTTATTTTAGCTGATTGCATCATAAAAGAACTTTATTAAATTAGCTTTCACTTATTCAAAGATTTAATTCCTTTTAATTTAGTGTACATTTTGCCTATTGAAGTTATAATTTATGCTTTATTTTTGAAATAGAAAATGAGTTGGACTGTACATTACATAAAATAAACATCCTGTGTAATGATGAGATAATAATTTCGCTAAACCATAGACATTTAGACTAAAATTATTTAATAGCAAAGTAATGGTTTGTATCCAAGTTTGCAGTAGATATTCTGTGTGTTTTCAAGGAACTGTGGTGAGGATAGTATTAACAATCACTTTCAATTTATTTCTTTCCCCAGAAATATTTGGGCAATTTTATTCCATAATCTAATGATGCTGATCTTTATCTGTATCATTATTATAAAAAATGCTGTTAGTTCAGGAATCAATGTTTGCAGCTTCAACAATCTGAAGAAAAATCTGCTGAACTAATTTTATTTTAGTCAATTACATTTGGGAAATGAGGAATAAAACAGAGATGAGAAAGATTATGCGGTTTATGTTGAGAGTAAAATACTGAATCCATTTCACTAAACCCAAATGATTTAAAAGCTAAAAAAAAGGCATTCTTTAGGGGAGTTTTTTTTTTCTTTAAACACGGGGTAGGTAACAAAAAAGTTATCTTTCCAGAGAGATAGATTTCTTATATGCACTTCTTACATGCTGAACATACAATTTATCTGTCAATTTAACTCAGGCAGAATTGGAAAAACAAAACCATTTACACAGGTGTTTTGAAAAGAGCACTAAATTGGAGTTAGAAATCATAGATTTTAATTAACTTTCCTTAAGCAGAAGGAATATACTTTAAATCTCTGGCCCTTACTTTCACAATGGATGAAAGAGTTAGAATTAGGTAAAATTATATTCCTTTAGCTTTAATTCCCAGCCTAACATTCTATGACTTGGTGTTCAGAGATGTTCAGAGCATTTTTAGGCATTGTAACAGATTTATATTCTATTACCTTTAACTTATCCACATGTTAATGGGAAGAATGACCACCACCAACTATGGAGTAATCTCTTCCATTTGGTTATTATTACAATATGTATTTTCTATTAGGAAGGTTGCAGTCAATTCTTAAATATCTTAGTGAGCGTTGCTCTTAACTTGAGATCTTTCTCTTGAAAGATTTCCATGAGAGTAATATTTAGACAGTAGCTTTTTAGCTAGAAGTCTTTTGATTTCTCATCCTAGGTTAGTCCCCACAAGCACGGTAAAGGTGATACATTAAATAACTGGGGACCGATTATGTGGCAATGATTGTCTTTTCTTATTCATTGGATTGTGCATCTATATCTCTTTGATTCCTCTATGGAAATGAGTTAAGTTTTTAATAACCCCATTATTTGGGCAAAAAGCTGAAATTTCAGATAATTTTAAGTAACAGTTAACTCCCCTCATCTTTTATGTGCATGTGTTGCACAGGAGTGTGTGTGTGTGTATATTGGCACACTTAAAATACTTCATTTAAAAAGTTATTTGTGATAGTGCAACATACAGTCATATAAAACACCATATGGTATAAATTGATTGTATTTCTTATAATAAACACATATTTTATTTAAAGTTCCATAGTCTGAAAAAAACTAGTGTACACAATTGCAATTAAAATGGATGTTATGTAATTCACAATCTTAACTTTCAGAAAAATTTAAACTATTATCAAGTGTGGCTTATTTTTAAAAACGATTATACCATTTTAATGTACAAGACACTTTGAGATAAATACGTCCTATTTTTTTTTTCTTTCATTATTTCCTACATTTCTCCTGAGCTTCAGAGTTTTGCTTGATTCCTGGGACTGAAAAAGTCACAGGCAGGTGTAGAAGAAAGTGGCAACATCTTATAACACCTCACTGGGCTCACCTCATTTCTAGACATGTTGTATCACAATTTAGGAATAACTAGAAGAAAGTCTCCTCCCAATCCCTACTAACATTATCTATAACATGTATAGATATCTCCTCATTCTTTAGCTGCAAGAGACCAATGTTCACGCTAAACCTTTTTTTTTTTTAAGATTTTATTTATTTATTTGACAGAGAGAGAGAGATCACAAGTAGGCAGAGAGGCAGGCAGAGAGGGAAGGGGAAGCAGGCTCCCTGCTGAGTAGAGAGCCGGACACAGGGCTCAATCCCAGGAAGCTGAGATTATGACCTGAGCCTAAGGCAGATTCTTTAACCCACTGAGCCACCCAGGCACCCCTCTAAACCTATTTCTTAAAGTCAGATAACATGAGAATAAAATTTTAATTCCAGAACAGCTATAGAAAGGGGAACAGTCAGAGGTTGAAATGTTTTCTTTAGATAATCATGTTTCCCCTGGGCTCCCAAATTATGTAGGCTATATAAGTAATTATATTCTTTCCAAAAACTTGTTTTAAATTTTGAAAAAAAACATTGTTTGAAATTTGTTTTGTTTTCATAAATTTGTATTATTATTTCTCTTATGAAAAATTGGAAATTGGTCCATATACCAATTATTCAGAAATAACTTTAAAGCCATTGATACCCTTCAGATATTTTTCTATGTATACCCAAGTAAATACATTTAAAAACGAGATTTTATATTTTCTGCTTCATGAATTAATGATACATTTGACAATGCCTTATGGATATCTTTGTGTCTTAGAAGAAAGGATAATTGATTGCTCTGTATTGTCTTGTAGAAATTGTTTAGATGTTATTTAAATTGGCGTATTATAGTATTTTCATTTTCTCTCTACAAGAATGGTGATAAATATTTAATTTTATATTAAATTACCTCCATTTAAGATAATGACATTGACATATATTTTGGAATAGACTGGTATTACTAGCATATATTTGTACATGTTTTATTAGGCTAGACCCTATACCCTTCACAAAAATTAATTCAAAATGAATCACAGACCTAAGTGTAAAAAGTACAACTATAAAATGCCTAGAAGGTAACAGGAGAAAACTGACATGACTTTCTGTTTGGTCATCACCTTTCGGAGACACCACCAAAGCACAATCCATAAAATAACAAATTGATAAGTCAGACTTCATTAAAGTTAAAAACTTCTGGGGATGCCTGGTTGGCTCAGTCAGTTGAGCAGAGAGCCCAACATGGGATCATGACTTGAGCTGAAGGCAGACATTTAACCAACTGAGCCACCCAGGCACCCACAGAAGTTTTTAACTTTAATAATAATAATTACATTACTAAAATAAATAATAATCTTTAAAAAAATTAAATTAATCTTAAAAAATAAAGTTAAAATTTCTGCCAAAAGAGTTAGAAGATAAGCCACAGACTGGGAGAAAATACTTGCAAAAGTCATATCTTATCTCAGCAATAAGAAAACAAATTATTTTTAAAAAATGGGTGAAAGAACTTAGCTCACCAAAGAGGATATGCAGATGGAAAATAATCATATGAAAAGATGTTCCACCTCATAGATCATCGGGGAAATGTAAATTAAAACAATAATGAGATAACACTTCACAACTATTAAAATGGTCCAAATGCAGAACACTAACAACATCAAATGTTGATGTGGATGTGAAGCAATAGGAATTCTTACTAATTCACTTCCACTGTAAAAAACAGTGTAGCGATTTCTTACAAAACTAAACATACTCTTATCAAATGACCTGATA
Organism: Potos flavus; assembly: GCA_028534135.1. Classification (NCBI taxonomy): domain Eukaryota; kingdom Metazoa; phylum Chordata; class Mammalia; order Carnivora; family Procyonidae; genus Potos; species Potos flavus. Next base: position 174,017,642 of record CM052898.1, on the reverse strand, counting down.
ATCATGCTCCCTGTTATATACCCAAATCAATTACCTATTTGAAAATTCATGTCCATGCCCTAACATGCCTATTGGATGTTTATAGGGGCTTTATTAGTAATTGCTACAATGCGGGAGTACCAGTAGGTGCTGCAGTAGGGGAATGGATAGGATATATTCTGATATTGGACTATTATTTGGCACTAAAAAAAAAAAAAAAGAATTGTTAAGCTATGAAAATACATGGAATGATCACAAAAGGATATTACTATATTAAAGAAGCCTATCTAAAAAAAGTAAAAAAAACAAAGAAGCCAATCTAAAAAAGAAAAAAAAAGCCAATCTATAAAGGTTGCATGTTGTATGATTCCAACTAAGATACCCTGAAAAGGCAGTAGTAAGATCTATGGTTGCCAGGAGAGGAATGTTGGGGATGAGTAGAGATGAAATGGAAGAGCATGAATGATTTATAGGGCAGTGGAAATACTTTGCATGATATTGTAATGATGTGAATGTATCATTACACCGTTGTTCAAACCCATAAAATTTAGGGCACCAAAAGTGAAATCTTAGGTAAACTATAGACTTTGGGTGACTCTGTAGTGAACCCTGGTTAAAATAATTCTGGTAATGGAATTGTTAATAATGGAAAATAATGCTGATAATGGAAGAGGCTATTCATCTGTTTGGGGAGTGGTTATATATAACAAAAATCTGTACATCTCTCTCAATTTTTTATAAACATAAAATTCCTCTAAAAATATATATACTAAAAAGGTAAGGAAAAGGGAACTATAGAATGGAGAAACCTGGAAGATGTCATCAATCACCAAAAGCTTAAGGTTAACACCATCAGAACTAGAACTAGCCAAAATTTGTGCCACCCAATGAGATGCACTAGGAATAGCATTTCTACTATGATACACCTGCCAGAGATATGTACTTAGGGCCTAATAATAAGAGACATGAAAAAAATTCAATTGAGGGTCATTTTATAATAGCTAGTCCGTAATCATCAGAAATGTTGGGGTCAAGGAGGTCAAGAAAAGACTGAAGAATTGTTCCAAATTAAGAGATTAGAGAGATACAACTGAAAACAAATCCAGGACTGGAAATTGTTTTGATTTTTTTTTTTTTTTTTTTTTTTTTTGCCGTGGATCTTTTTTTACCATTAGGACAACTTACAAAACTTAAGTGGGATCTCAGAGTGAGGGTTATATAAGAGCTCTTTTTTATATTCTTGCAATTTCTCTTCAACAAGTATGAAAATATTTCAAAATAAGATTTAAAAATAACCCAAGCAAAAACAGACAAAATATTGGAGCAGCATACTTCAACAACATGTGTAATCACATAACAGACTTTAATTAGTTTAGAATATCTAAAGAGAAAACAGAGTTAACAGTATTCAAGTTAGGCAAGAATTCATGTGTAAGTATTCAATAAAAACAAAAATTACATGTACAAAAATAAAGAGAAAAGAACAGGTTAGGTAACCTGCAACTATTCAAATGTAGAATCTGAGGACAATTTTATTTGTTTTTTATTTATTTATTTTTATTAACACATAATGTATTATTTGCCCCAGGGTACATGTCTGTCAATCATCAGGCTTACACATTTCACAGCACTTACCATAGCACATGAGGACAATTTTAAATATATAATTTAGCTGACTGATACAGCTAATTTGTTTAACAGATAATTTTACTCTTAGTGGAATGAGTAGCAAAAAGTGAGCCCTTTGCTTGCTTTTCCCTGTAACACTCCCAAGAACCCTACCAAATAAATATTAGTATCCTCATTGAGGGGAATCATATTACAGAACATTGAGTTAACTCATCCCATACCAACTTAGTGAGGTTTAACCTAAACAACTTTAGCCATAATGCTTAGCGATAATTACCATTATTGTTTGGAAAACTGACATATGGATAATTCCAGTGACTTGATTTTAACCTATAATATGTGGCTTGTCTGTGCTAAATAGGTGCCATAGTTAAAATGGAAAATTGACTAACTTCAGTGTTTTTGAATAAATGAATTGTAAAAGCTAGAGATATCCAATTCTAAAAATAATGAATGTACAAAATTATCTTTTTTTTTCTTTTAATTAACATATAATGTATTATTTGCCCCAGGGGTACAGGTCTGTGAATCATCAGGCTTACACATTTCACAGCACTCACCATATCACATACCCTCCCCAATATCCATAACCCAGCCACCCTATCCCTACCTCCCTACCCTCAGCATCCCTCAGTCTTTTTTGTGAGATTGAGTCTCTTGTATCTGTATATTTTTTTATTTTTTTGTTTTTTTCAAATACTTTTATTTTATTTTTTCAGTGTTACAAGATTCATTGTTCATGTACCACACCCATCTGTATATTTTAATGGGGAAATTCGACACAATTTTATTTACAATTACATTTAATTTTTTTAATTTTTTCAAGTTTTTACTTAAATTCCAGTTAGCATACTCAATTACTACATTTTTAAAATGATTTAACAAAATCTCTGTGATTGATTACAGTAAAAGTTTTGTATAACACAATAAAAAGTAGTTTTGACTTTTGAGAAGAGGTATACCTGATGACCTTGCTTTTATTTTTGTTACCATCTATAACTTCTCTTGATTCCTCCCCACCCTCAGATGTTCTTAATAAATTTAAGATGCACATTTAGCAGTTACGCCTTACCACCTGCTCACTCTATTCCTATCTTACATGGGTATTAGAATATTACATGGGTTCTTCAGAACCTGTCACTACTGATATTGTCAATCTTTTCACAGAAGCCATGTAAGTTGACAAGTTGTTTAGATATAGACGTTCTGGTGAGTCAGATTAAGGGTAAAGGAAATAGTAGGTAGGTAGACCTCTTTGCTTCCATTTCAAAACATAAGGCACAATTTCTTTTTTAATAAGTTATATTGTCCAATTAACCAAGATAAGATACGAATACTTCAGAAGACAAAAAACTATGATAACTTGTTAAGATTATAGTTGTGAAATATAGCAGGGTCAATTGAAAAATAGTAGATATAAAGTGATTTAATGAAAGATACTATGTTTTAAAATATACTTAAGTCAATAGCATTTTAATATACCAGATATGATGTAAAAGTTAGATGAATACTAAAATCCTCAGCCAGAGGGGAGCACATAGAAGATGAATATGTCACAGTAAATGAGGTTCATATTCCTGCTTTTGGAGACACAACTGCCCTCCCTTCCCTTCCTCCGACTTTTGTCTCTCCCTATCTCTCACACACAAGCACACATCTATGTTTGGGTTGAACCCACTCCATCAATCTCTGTGTTATGGAAAAAGTATAGTTGCAGAATATAGTATGATATAGTGTGCTAAGACATGACCATTCTTGTTAATTTCAGACTAACACATTTTGTTCATGTGGTTTCCTGAACTTTGAAATGCAGAAGCCGTACAAGGATCACTTACAAGAAAACTGTTGAGAATATTGTTCAGTGTCTCTTTGGCTGGTATGTGGTCCCTCCTGGCTGTTACTTGTTTAATAACATCACTCAGCACACGTACACATACACACACACACATACACACACAGAGCACAAAGATCTATTTTAAAGGTTCATGTGTTAAACCTCTAAATTCTTCATAGAGAAATTCCTCTATGAATCCTTCCCTTTTATGAAGGGCACAATACAAGTGGTTACTTTTCTATAAATAATTTGTTGAAAAGATTTATTGAAACTACTTTTGTTGAGACTAGAATATTATATATATATATAGAGAGAGAGAGAGAGAAAGGAGGCTAGAGAAAAGGAGAGTCAAAGTTACATGACTGCTGAATCTATTTTTCTATTTCCTAGTAAAAGATATTCATTCATAAAAAGTAAAGAGGCAAAATAATTCTTCATCATACTCCTACCCAGTATATTTGAAATCAGAATGACATTGGTTTTTCTAGATAGGATACTCACAAATACATTTTTTCCCTTTCTGTGAGCTAAATTTATCCACAAGTGTAAAGTTCTCCTTTGTCCACTAAAATGATTCGTCCAAATTAAGCACTCATCCGTACCAGGCAATATAAGATAAAAAATAAACTCTAGTGCTTCAAAAATAGAAGATTCTCCCCAACTGAACATTCTTACTCAAGGAGCATAATCTCACTTCAACCCAGAGTTGCCTATTCTTTGATCCCAAATCTGATTGTTTTGCTTGTCCTATGTCCTTTGCTAGTCCTATGGGAACTAGAAGTGTGTATTTAGGTCTCAAAGTTTGAACTATGTATCAGATGAGCACCCACAATTTAGATGAAGCTGAGCTTTCTCACTAAGCTTCTTCCTATTACATAGCTAATCTCTTTCCATAAAATGTTCACCAAGGTTGTGAAGTGTAATTTTTAATCTTCCAGAGTCCTTATGTTTTTCATAAAGTACAGATTTGGGAAACAATATTTATCTTCTGACATCTTATAATACAAAACTTTCTGAAGTCCTTAGTACAATTTCAATCCAGAATAATTCTCTGTCTAAATCCTCAAAAGAATATAGCCTAAATTTTCTAGGAAGAGAAAGGTAATAATAATATTCAACACTGAAATGTCCTTCTCTTCTTTTGTATCATTTCTTACCCATTTAGAAAATCACAAAGAACATTTTAGAGACAAAATTACCTAGTGTGTATATAATTCTTAAAAATTTCTACTTTATTGTTTTTCTGAGCCCAAAACAGAGAACTGGAAGATTTTAACCCCCGTTTATTTTTTTTTTTTCCTCTTCCTTCACTGCACACACACACACACACACACACACACAGATTTTTGATCCTAGATGATGTCATATGAAAATTTACTGAACTTGGAATATGCCAGATGATGTAGCTGCTACAGGGAAACAAAGACGAATACTTTATATCTATGTTCTCTTGGAGCTGTTATTTACTAGGGAACAACAACTATCTTGAAGGCCACCATTTCATTGAAATGGAAGCTAATTTTTTTCTTAGAAAAGTCTTGTTATTTTAAAAGTATAGGCCTACGCCTTATTTTTCTTCTTATCTCTGTTCTCTTGTCATTATGAATTGAGGATAACCAGAAAGAGAGCTGAAGGTCAATCTATTTTAATCCAAGAAAGAATCATAGAAACATCCTTTTAATTTAAAACAAAATTATCTCTATGGCATTCATTCTTCAAAAGCTTTCTCTAAATAGAAACAATTCCTTTCAGTCATTTTGCAGATGATTTCTCTTTCCTCATATTCTTACATTCACATAGACATGTTCCTTGAAAAATTGTAGAAAGCAGATTGTAAATAAAGTTTTCTAGCAAAAACAAAAGAAATTGTTAATGAGCAAGGTATGCATAATATGGTATCTATATTTTCTTCAGTATCAATGCTAGATACATAAAAATTCCACATAGTACTAATTAAAATTTTATTTTTGTGTCCTTAAATTTAAACGAACTGAGATATTACTTCATGTAATTTTCTTTTTCATAAAACTGTAGTGAATTTCCAACAAATACACTCAAATGTTTATGAACATGTATTTCACGGGACAACTAGCTCTGAGGGCTCTCCATATACGTTAATGTATAAACAAATCTTCCTTTGTCAAGCTGGCATATGAAATAATCTTTTAAGCAAAATCTAACTTGTAAAACTCCTCAGAGCTTATTATTTCCTAATATTGATTATAAATATGTGACATAAGATATATTCAAATTTTACCCAAACTTTTCCTTTTCTTAGCAATTTCCTTTGTCATATGAAGCCATATGTAGCTAAGTTTTTGAATAAAACAATGCAGTAAAAGAGGAAGGGTAGATGAATGAATATCTGTATCTATTTGCCTATTTATATAGTTTATCTATATCTAGATGTACAAATCAAAATTTTATGAATTATATTCTTGTATGTATCAAATCTTGGCAAATTCCATAGAACTACAAATCAAATTTGGCATCTTGCTTATACCCAGATAAGCTAATATCCTAAAGAAGTCAAAAGACTCAGGCTTAACAGTCATTGGTTACTACAACAGGATAGACAACAAAGTGTTAATCTTTTTGAATAGACGATTAGATAAGAAGCAATAAATGTGCTAATTATATGTGCCTAAAGTGTTAATGAAAAGATCACAGTGTGGTACAACTAGTTGTGATTTAACAGAAAAGGGGGAAAAAAGCCAGCTGAGAAAGCAAATGACTTAGTAATTGGCATTAAAGAATATCAAAAGCCATCTTTTTAGAGCAGAGATTTAGCTACTAAAGCTGTTCGTAGAGACATATGGTCCATTTATAATTTTAAAAAATAATTTGGAGCATAAATTTCTCCACATACAAAAATCCTCACACAGTACAAATTATAAGGTCTTGTAAAACTTAAGTTTAGCTAATAATAACAGTATACAAATTTAGAATAAAAGTAGGAATGCAACAGGGGCACCTGGGTGGCTCAGTCGTTAAGCGTCTGCCTTCGGCTCAGGTCATGATCCCAGGGTCCTGGGATCGAGCCCCGCATCGGGCTCTCCTCTCTGCAGGAGGACTGCTTCTCCCTCTCTCATTCTCTCTGCTTGTGTTTCCTCTCTCGCTGTGTTTCTCTCTGTCAAATAAATAAAATCTTAAAAAAAAAAAAAGTAGGAATGCAACATAGAATGATTTCAAGATTAAAGAGTTGTTTAAACTTTCAGGTTAGGAATCTTTTTCATTGTCAGTTTCTTTTCATTCCCCTTCCCGTTCTCATAATTAATGCTGCCTTGATTCAGCAAATTCACTATTATAGCATATGTTCAGCACCTCTAGAGACATTGGTAACATCAATAATATTAAACAAACTTGGCATTGTAACCCAATTTTTGTGCTTGTTATAAAATAATTTTCATTTCATTCTAAATTCATTGGCAGAAAATATTTTATCTACCTCTATGCTGTGGATTTCTTGTTAACATTTTGGATCTATCATCCGAAGCCACTAAAGTTTTTAGAACTCCTGGAAATTTAGCTTGTGACACATGGGTTTGCCGAGAAGACCCAGGTTGCTGTTGCTTTTGACAGTTACGGAGGTCTGCTTCAGAACCTCCAGTCTGCTTTATTAATTCTGCTTTCACCTAGCTTTCAAACTCTTCCTCTTTCTTTTTTTGTCCTATCTTTCTGATGCACAACTGTTTATCATCCATCTTGTTCCCCAAACTAAATGGTTTTGGTGATAGTTTTTTTTTGTTTGTTTGTTTTTTTGTTTTTTGTTTTTTATGTGGCATCCTCACATTAATACCATGATATACTAAATCCAAACGAATAAGACTTTTCTATGAAATTTCAGGCACCCTGTAGAAAGCAAAGAAGACAATGATGAGATTGAGCACGTAGGGGAAACTTGTAACACTCCAAAAATCTTATTAAATTAAGAATAACTGTTCTATTTATAAGGAAGCCTACTTATGATTGGTATGGAAACTAAATGAGGGTGGTTAGTTCAGTGGTTACAAAACCACTTGTATCCTTGTCAGTCTATGTTTTATATTCAAGTATTGATTACTAGGGAAACCTAATAAAGGAATAATATAATAAGCACATGTAAGTCTACTCTTACAGTTGGATATAATACTTCAATATATACCAACTAATACAAAGTCAGTAGGTGTCTTTGTGAAGAATAATATTAATTGTACTTAATCATTTGAAATAATCTATCCTTTTATTATCCATTATCCTAGGAAATATATGATAAGAATCTAAGATGTTTCTCCTACACTGTTAGTTAATAAATAGATAATATGAAAAGATTTCTGAACCTCAATTATTTTTCTTAAAGATTTTTTTTTATTTTTAAGTAATCTCTACACCCAATGTGGGGCTTGAACTCACAACCCCAAGATCAAGAGTCACATGCTCCACAGACTAAGCCAGTCAGACATCCTATCAATTAGTTTAAATTTGAGTAAGTTTTGTTTTCTGATAAGGTATTGTAGGCAGCATCAGACCACAGTTCTTTCTTAAATAACTAAACATAAATGGGAATTTCATATTGGTGGGCTGTGGAAGGAACAATGTGTTAAGGTACTAAGGTTCATAACAGGGAAGAGATTTTCCTCAGCAACATGGATCTCTAGCCATTTTTGAGAAATGTAGAATGGTAACAGGAAACTGGGGAAAAGTGAATAGCAACACTCTACTGTCTGAGATTATCTCAAGATAGACCTTTTCTTTTATGTCAAGGGATTCCAAATGTTAAAAACAAATAAATAAAACAACAACAACAATTCAACCAGCTATGCACTGGTTGCAAGAGATAAACAGTTCATTCAAAACCAAATAGAAAGAAAATATAAATCATTAAGTATTATGTATTCTAAACAATGAATGAAAGGATTCTGTGACTTTGTTAATGAAAAAACACGTAAATCTTAAGACTAAGTGTATTTTGGAGGAAAATGATAATGATTTAAGGTTTATTTTTTATTTTTTAAAGATTTTATGTATTTATATATTTATTTATGAGAGAGAGAGTACACAAGCAGGGGAGCAGCAGGCAGAGGGAGAAGCAGGCTCCCCACTGAGCAAGAAGCAGGGTATAGGACTGGATCCCAGCACCCTGAGATCATGACCTGAGCTACAAGCAGCTGCTTAACCAACTGAGCCACCCAGGCATCCCTTATTTAAGGTTTTTGGGTTTTTTTTAAGATTTTTATTTTTATTTTTTTTGACACAGAGAGAGAGAGATCACAAGTAGGCAGAGAGGCAGGCAGAGAGAGAGGGGGAAGCAGGCTCCCTGCTGAGCAGAGAGCCCGATGCAGGGCTCGATCCCGGGACCGTGAGATCATGACCTGAGCCGAAGGCAGAGGCTTTGACCCACTGAGCCACCCAGGCACCCCTCATTTAAGGTTTAATCAAGAAAAGTTCATGACATTTCTAAAATTCTCTGCTCCTATTAACATAAGTGTGAATTCTTTATTCATTCATCTGTTGAAGGGCATCTCGGCTCTTTCCACAGTTTGGCTATTGTGGGTATTGCTGCTATGAACATAGGGGTGCATATGGCCCTTCTTTTATTACATCTGTATCTTTGGGGTAAATACCCAGTAGTGCAATTGCCAGGTCATAGGGTAGCTCTATTTTTAATTTTTTGAGGAATCTCCACACTGTTTTCCAAAGAAGATATGGTCCATATATACAATGGAATATTACTCAGCCATCAGAAAGGATGAATACCCAACTTTTGCACCAACATGGATGGGACTGGAGGGGATTATGCTGAGTGAAATAAGTCAAGAACAGAAAGTCAATTATTATATGGTTTCACTTGTAGAACATTAGGAATAACATGGAGGACGTTAGGAGAAGGAAAGAAAAAGTGAAGGGGGGAAATTGGAGAGGGAGATGAATCATGAGAGACTATGGACTCTGAGAAACATACTGAGGGTTTTAGAGGGAAGGGTTTTTGGGGGGATGGGTAAGCCTGGTGGTGGGTATTAAGGAGGGCATGTATTGCATGGAGCACTGGGTGTGGTACATAAAGAATGAATCTTATAACACTGAAAAAATAAAATAAAAGTATTTGGGGAAAAAAAAGAAAAAATCAACATGCATAATTAAAGATTTTAACCAACTTTTTTCAATGACTGATAAATCAGACAGAAAAATATTAATCCTATATATTATTTGAATGCATAATTATTATGCTTAGTGTACATATTTAGAACACTACACCCAAAACCTACAGAAAATTTTCCTTATTAAAATTGGTCATACACTGGCTGTGGAGAAAAAAATAAGCCTCAACAAATTGCCATCATGTAGTATATTCTTTGGGCACAGTGGATTTAAATTAAAAACATAAAGATAACTGCAAATCACCAAATTATTTAAAGCAAGGTACTGTAAATAATTCCTATGTCAAATAAGAAAATATAATGCACATTAGAAAATTTCTGAAAAATTTTAAAGGTCTAAAAAAATAATGTTCAAGAATTGAAAGTGTTGGGGTAGCTGGCTGACACAGTCAGTAGAACATATGATTCTTAATCCTGGGGTCATGAGTTCAAGCCCCATATTAGGCACTGAGTTAACTTAAATAAAAAATTGAAAGACTCAATATGACTAAGTAGCCATTCAAAAGGCTCTTGCATATTTTTTAAACATTTTACTGGTTTATAGATTTGATAAAATATCAAATCATCACAAGGTTTTTATTTATTTTCAAGGGGGATTTAAAGTCTGATTTTAAAGGTTATAACGGAAATTTAAGCGATCAAGATACTACCAGATTTAAAACTTAAGTAAAACTAGAATCATTAGAATTGAGTGTAATTTACCAAAGATAGATAAATTGACCAAGGAACAGAATAGACACATACTCTGTCACTTTATTTATAGCCGTGTTGCCACTGCAATTTGGTTGAGAAATGACTGATCTTCTCAATCAAGATTGCTTGTAGCAATTGGATATCATCACATGGAAAAAGAAGTTAAAAAAAAAAAAACTTTGGATCCCCCCAACATATTCATAAAAATTATTCTGAGTGCATCATAGAGTAAAATGTATGACCATGCACCTTTCTTGATTCTAGGTTACATAATCAAACTTTTATTTAAGTACTTTCATTTATAGTCAGATATTTAATATTAAGTTCTAGAGGTTATTGTTAACATACTTAGCTTCCTTCCTGGACAATATCTTTTTCCTTGTTGGAAATAAAAATTCTTGTCTATTTTAATTCATTTAAATCCATTCATTCATTTTAGTCAAATCAGTTACTTTTTGGTAGTAACTGATGAAAACAATTTTAAATAAGCTTGATAAAAATACTGATAAAAATATTGTCTTGCCTACAAAAATACAAAGCATAAATATGGAATGGACTTTTGATGATGTAATATTTCTTTTTTCTGATAACTATGATTTCTCAATGACAGCAACCAGTATTGACACCATTTGCAATATACTTACTAACCTGGGGAATAGTATTTTAAAGCCTTCAGTTATATTAAACTGTGATTCAGTAAACCACGTCCTGGAAATAAATAGTTTTACAGAATTTGGGATTGAAAAAAGTCTCCAAATTCCTTTTCTTGTGGAATTAGGAATAGATGGGAAACAATTTCATCCTCTTGTTCTCCCTGACATAAAACCTTTCTCTTCCTCCACCTAAATGTGAGTTAGTTGAGATAACTTATTATGTCTACACTACCCTGGGTAAAACTGCCTCTTAAAAAAATCAAAATTTAGAGTTATTTTTGGACACACTGTAGCTGATTTCACTGGACTAGAAATCTTAACAGGTGTAGCATTGTTGAATATCCTCTAAAAAACTTCATCTGCCATGATATGATTCTGGTCATCTTCTCTCTTCTCTGAGATTTTGATATCTATTTATCTTCAGGAACTATGGTCCCTGTACAGTTTTATCTGTAAATAAGAAATTAAATGGGACACTTTTGTAATTGATGAGACTCATCTGTTTTATATTTTGACCTTCTTGTCTATTTTCCATCATACAATGGTATTCCATAGAAGAAATTTTAGTGAAATACAACATGCTATTCTACAGAAATTAGTAGGTTAGTAGTCATTGTTTCTGAATTTTTGTAGCATATCTGTTACCAACTTATTGTACATTAGCAAGTCACTTAAAATTCTCTGATGGTGTCTTGTCAATTGTCATATGAAGGTGATTATCTCTGTCTGATGGAAGAATTGCAAAGGCTAGTAAAATATATAAAAGAAGTCAGCCCCAAATAATATTAATAATTCTTAGTAATATTGAAAATATTGTTTCTCAGATTTTAATATTAATCTTAATAATATATATTTGAATGCATTTTTATCATGTTGATGCATCTAAATGCTAGTTTCATTTCAGTCCTTAGTGTACTGAGGGTGTATTCTAGCAGGATGAGGTATTCTAGGGATACCTTTTATGGATTATGCTAAATAATGCCTCTAGAGAAGTTATACCATTTTTCCTGTCCTGAAGATGTATATCTCTATTATAATCATAGTTTTAAAGGTCATCCTAGACTGAATATATGATGAAAGCACATCTCCACCTTACTCCCCATTCTCTGTAATTACACCACCATACATACATTTGCTTAGGGCCAAACTCTAAGATTAATCCTTCTATCTCTGTCCCTTAACACCACCTATCACAAACAATGGCATGTATTTTCTATTTTACTTCCAAAAGCATCTCACATTCTTTCCTTTTTCACTATTTCCTATCATAAAAAGCTATTCACTGTCAACAGCCTCATGCTGTAGGGACCTAATTGACTTTCTTCCTTCCATTTTTGACCGACCAGGGTTAATTTTCTCCAAGGCAGGAGATACTCTCAAAATGCATATTAGATCAGATCACTCCCTGACCCATTGTAACATTTCAATAAACTGTTATTGCAAGCATCTTCTGTGCTCTACATGCTCCTACACCAACTGGTCCCATCTCTCTCTCCAGTCTAATTTCATACTGCTCTCTCTCTCTGGCATCCTCAGGGACATGAGATTTTGTTCTGTATTCTCAGATTTACCACAATGATTTCTACTGTAGGAAATTGTTTTCCTATATCTAAAATAGACTTTCTCCAGTTTTTCATATTGTTACTTCTTTTTCTTTATTTTACATTCAAATGTCACTTTTTTCAAACACTTCTTTGTTCCTTACAATTACCCTATTGTAATTACTTCGTAGTATTTACACATCATTGAAATGACATAAAATTGTTTATTTTTGTGTTTACAGACTTAACCACCGTGGCCTGAAGTTTATTGGCCTTGTTCATCAGTGTATTCACTGTGCCTAGAACAATGCTAGGTATACAGATGGCTGATCCTCTAAAAAGAGTTGTTAAATTATTTCATGTATCAGATTCAACAACAGCGGGTTAAAAATACAACCACAGAACTAAAATGACCTTAAACAACAAGGAATAAATAATTTAATTTAATAAGAAATTTCTTATTTGTTACTATGTCTATTTTGGACAAACTACATATCCCATATATTCTCACTCCAGGGATTGAGTCTATTAGAGGAGTCATTCAATTGATATTTTTCTATCACTGTGGTAGAGGGAAAGAGATCTCACTAAGTTTGTATATTGGCAATCAAATTCTTCTGTGGGGCAGTGACTCACACCACTGCCTCTTATAAGTAGCTGGCCTAAACTAGGCAGATGGCCCAAGCAAACAGAAAGTAATATATGGTAAAATACTATTGAATAGGAGGGCAGAAAGATGAATGTATTCAGCAACACAGCACAATAAGTATTACGTTCAAAATAATTGAGAGAAAGTTAAGTTTACTGAGCCATAATTGTCATCGGATATATAGTGATATTTGGGAAGTGTTGCCAAATTTATCAACAAATCTCCCTAGATAAAATATCATAGATAGAAAAGTAGGTTAGGTGGAGCCAAGATATACTGTTTTTATTAACATTTCTTATATTTTTATGTTTTCCACTACCAAACAGATTGTTTCCTAATGACCTGCTAATTAAAGGAACAAAACAAGTCTGGGAAGGTGGATAGTGAGTTATCTATCTTTTAATACTGCTGGGTTAGATATATTTTCTTTTTCTCTTTTTTTTTAATTTATTTTTTATTTATTTTTATTTTTTAAAGATTTTATTTATTTGTTTGACAGAGAGGAGAGAGATCACAAATAGGCAGAGAGGCAGGCAGAGAGAGAGGGGGAAACAGGCTCCCTGTTGAGCAGAAAGCTCAATGCAGGGCTTGATTCCAGGACCCTGAGATCATGACCTGAGCTGAAGGCAGAGGCTTTAACCCACTGAGCCACCCAGGCGCCCTAGATGTATTTTTGACCTTTTATTGCATAGCTTATTCTTGTCCTTCTGTTATAATATGCAACACTTAGAACATGATTGACAGAAATTTAATTTGAAGTTAAGATGTTGAACTGAACTTCCAAATGTATAGCTGCTATCATTATTTTATCATGTTCAAAAAACCATTATTGCTAATAAAGTGATCCACTGGTTTACACAAAGGTTGCAATCAGTTGTTGATCACCTCTAAGGCAAATCAGTTATTCATCATCTCTGTTAAAAAAAAATTACATAACTCTTTTGAATTTTCTTATTTATAATCTGCTATTTACCATAGGAAAAAGATTATGAAAATGTCTACCTTTATGGAAATAACTACTTAGGATTTTATATCTTAATTTGTTCAATTTTATAAGAAGGTTAAATATAGGGCAATATAGGGCAGATAAACAAAGGAAACATTTGAAGCTGAGTGCATTTTGAGAAATGTCCTAATTATAATGCTGATGCCAATCAGTGCTTATTGAATGGAATTAAATTAATCCAGATGCAGTGATAATTAAGTACTTTGTCGGTACCTATTGAGACTACAGAACCTTTACTTTCCCACAATAAACATAGTATCCTGGATCAGGAAACATTAGCACTAAAACTAAAAATGTGAGTTTAAACAAGCATGGAAAAGAACTAGAAACTAACCCTACCTAAAATTTTCCACTAAATATAAAGTCATCAAGCATCATATAATTTATTTTACACATATTTAATTTCAAACAATGATGAATGCATTTGATCTGCTACAAATCACTTATTTGAAAAACACGAGAGGCCAGAACTTGAGTAGTCCAGAGCAAGCTCAGTGAAATTTTAATGCTTTATGTAGAGGCCATCTTAGCTGGACAATGGGTATTTAAAATTCTGTTATTCATAAGGCATAGCTTGTGTTCTAAGCTACTTTCTGTTTTTAATGCTTCTTCTTGTTATTAAGCTAAAATATTTTAACTCTGGCAGAGGATGTTTGCTCTTTGAATCTAATCCAGTATCACTAGGATCATCCTAGCCTTTTCCCATTGCTTGCCTGTAATCAATCTGTCAACATAGGAAAATCTAGCTCCCACCACCCACCATCCATTTATCTATTTTTCAATCCTACCTGTATTTGTACAGACACTTTAGAATTACTCCAAGTTACTCCTGTGAAAAAAGATTTTACCAATTAGAATACAGCTGTATTCAGAACCCTTCCAGATGTGTGTTTCTGTTTATGGACAGTATGTGTGTATGTGTGTGTATGATTTATTTACATTGAACTCAAAAAGAACAACATTATAACTCATGTCTGAATGAAGATTTTCTAATACACCTATTTAATCTGTAAGGAATAGAACAGCACCCTCCCCCTTTTTTTTCCATAGAAACACTAGTAGTGTCTCTCACAGAGCAAAATCTTAATTTCATAAAGTTTAATTTATCAGTTTTCTTTCACATTATGAATCTGGTGTTATCTCTAAAAACTCATCACCAGAACACCATATTACACAATTATAATTGTTTTCTAGAAATCTTATAGTTTTGAATTTACATTTATGTCTGTGATCCAGTTTGAGTTAACTTTTGTATAAGAAGCATGCGTTAAATTTTTGTTATTGTTGTTTGTTGATACATATGGACATCAAATTTTTCCAGCATCATTTATTAAAAAGGCTGTCTTCCTACAATGAATTGTCTTTGTGCCTTGGTCAAAAATCCATTCATTTTATTTGTATTGGCCTATTTTTCTGTTGTCTTGTTCTATTAATGCGTCTATTCTTTTGCTAACGCCATACTCTATTGATTACCTTAGCTTTATTGAAATCAGGTTATTGTGATCCCTTTTCCTTTGATTTTCTCTTTCACATGATGCTTTAAAAATTTTCTTTTGCTTTAGCCATTCCAGCACCTTTGCCTTTCCATATAAATTTTACAGACAGTTTGCCAATATAGACAGAAACTTCCTGGGATTTTGAAATTACATTGAATCTATAGATAAAATTAAGAATAATTGGAATCTTAAAATTAAGTTATGTCTTCTCTGCAGATTCTCTCTCCAATTATACAGCTCTTCTTTAATTTCTTCATCAGTGTTTTCTAGTTTTCCGTATGCACATTCTACACATATTTTGTTAATTTACACCAAGTACTTTCTTTGGTACTTTTATATAAATGGTATTGTCTCCTTAATTTCCCATTACAGTTGTTCATTGTTGATATATAGACAAGTGATTGACTTTTATGTATTTATTTTTTAATGTTGTATCTTATTATCTAACTAAACTTGCTTAATAATTCCATCAGTTCTTTTGTAGATTCTTAGGGATTTCCTATGTAGACAATTGTGTTATTTATGAAAAGTGAAAGTTTCATTTCTTTTTTTGAATCAGAATTACCATTACTCTTTTTTCTTGCCTATTGACCTAGCTAGCACTT
Organism: Potos flavus; assembly: GCA_028534135.1. Lineage (NCBI taxonomy): Eukaryota > Metazoa > Chordata > Mammalia > Carnivora > Procyonidae > Potos > Potos flavus. The sequence continues at coordinate 174,001,420 of CM052898.1, read as the reverse complement.
CTGAAAAAAAAGTTACATAGTAGTGCTGATAGAGTAGTGCATCCTCATCTTATGCTCAGTCTTAACAAGTAAGCATTCATTCTCTCACCAGCAAGCATGGTATACGTTTTCTTTCTTCACATGCATCTTTCTATGTTAAGCAAGTGTCTTAGTTTGCTAATGGTACTGTAAAAAAGTAACACAAATTGGGTGGCTTAATAGAAATTTCTTTTTTTTTAAATTTTATTTATTTATTTGACAGAGAGAGAGAGATCACAAGCAGGCAGAGAGGCAAGCAGAGGGGGTGGGGGGGGAAGCAGGCTCCCTGCTGAGCAGAGAGCCAATGCCGGCTAGATCCCAAGACCCTGAGATCATGACCTGAGCTTAAGGTAGAGGCTTTAACCCACTGACCCAGCCAGGCGCCCCTTAATAGAAATTTCTTGTCTAACAGTTTGAGACTAAAAATTTATAATAAAATTATTATTATTTTTTTTTAAAGATTTTATTGATTTATTTGACAGAGAGAGAGAGAGATCACAAATAGGCAGAGAGGCAGGCAGAGAGAGAGGGGGAAGCAGGCTCCCCACCGAGCAGACAGCCCGATGTGGGGCTCGATCCCAGGACCCTGAGATCATGACCTGAGCCGAAGGCAGAGGCTTAACCCACTGAGCCACCCAGGCACCCCTATAATAAAATTATTAACATAAAATAAATTTTATTTACATTTTTATGAGGGGTGCTTCTACTAAGAACAATTGGAATCTTAATATTAAGTTCTTTCCTCTGTTGTAAACAGAGTCTTTCTCCAATTATATAGTTTTTCTTTAATTTCTTCATCGGTGTGTTTTAGTTTTTCATTTGCACATTCTACACATATTTTGTTAATTTACACAATTAAAATATTAAAATATTTTATTTTTATTAAAAATCAAAACACTAAAATCTTAAACTATTAATTTTATTAAAATATTTATTCTATTAAGATATTTTAAATATTTTATTTTGTATGTTAACTGTTTAAAAGTTTCATTTCTAGAATTTGTTTATTGTTCATTATGACACTGCAAATACTTCTGCTTTGCAAAAGGCAAAAATTTTGACAGTGTTTGCCATCAAGGGTGGGCAATTTTGTGATAATCTCAGATAAGTAGTTATAGGAATCATTACATAAAACACAGAATTCAAGTGAAACCTAACGAATTATAGGCATAGGCATAGTTGTCAAATGAGTTAACCTAGTATTGGCATTCTGATAATAATTAAACTCTGGTAAGTTGCATATATGTGTCTTCTATTTAACTTAGAATCATCTTATTTAAAAATGATTTATATAAATAAATTGGTTTGAAGAGTTCTAACAAATATCAAGAAAAGTTGTACCTGTGTTCCAAAAGCAGTATGTTTTTGAAATGGCAAGTATTTTATTTCCATGTCAAAATCTAGTTATCTGGGACACCTTGGTGGCTCGGTTGGTTAAGCATCTGACTTCGCTCAGGTCATGATCCTAGGACCCTGGGATCCAGGCCTGTATCAGGATCCTGGCTCAGTGGGGAGCCTGCTTCTTTCTCTTCCTCTACAGCACCCCTTGCTTGTGCTCTCTCTCTCTCTCTCTTTGACAAATAAAAAAATAAAATCTTGAAAAAAAAATCTAGTTATGTGCTCAGGATAACCTAAATTTAGGACAAAAATTAATTTAAAACATTCTAAATGACAATTTTTAGATGGAATATAATTTGGTAATTCACATCTGCCCCTATACCCCACTTTCTGGATAATTCATTTATTTTTTATGTTTTTTATTTAAAATATTTATAATTTAAAAAATAAAATAAAATATTCATAATTTAATATAAAATCATATAAATTGACATGAAATTAAAATACAAGAGTAGTTATGTCTCAGTGAATTTGAAAAATTACCAAATTCCAACATTCTAAATTAAAAGACAGAATTGTTTTAAAATAAATATTTATAAAAAACATTTTTTGTATAAAGTTTCTGTAAAAAGTTATGTAAAAGTCATTGAAAAGAGATTGCAAACCTTTTTATTATATAACAAAGGCTAAAAAGTTGATTCTTGTAGTTGATTTCAACTCACTTCTTGTAAAATAAAGAGGTAGACTAAATGTATAATTATTTTCAAAAAGAACATGTGTTTTTTCCTAGTAAATATGCCTCTTTTGACATTACCTGTCTCTGTTAACAGTGTCACCAGCCCCACAATTATTTATAGATCCAAGATTGGAGTGATTATTTCTGGAGCAACCTTTTGAATATCCATTCCCATATAGTCAGCTGTAAAACTTCTGGATTTATAACCTGTGAAAACTTATCATTTTTCCTTTTTTGTCTCTCAATAAATGATAGTAAAATGAATTTAAGAACCAAAAACAGTATGTTTCAATGATTATCTAGGTATGATGTGCTTTATAAAGGGATAAATGTTGCATTATTTCCCCATGATTAACATATAAATTTCATAGTTAAAATATTAAAATACAAAAATTCATGAGCACTTGTTTAATAAATGAAAATTAATGAAATAAACTATAAACTTATTTCTATTGGTTAAAATAAGTTGCTCTGGAACATAATGCAAATTAGTGTAAAGGACAATTGACTATTTTACAAAGAACAAAAAAAATATGAAGAGTTGTTTTTTTCTAGGTCTCTACTCATTTTGCTGCATTTGAACCACAGAAAGTAATACAGTTTGTTCTGGGAAATGCATAAGAGTAAAGTGAAGTATGCAGTGTTTGCATGTATGTATAACTTATTTCTCCACAAAAAAGAAGTTGCTTTAGTATAGTTCAGCAAATCATTTACAGACTAATCTTACTTTGCATTGAACACTCTGCTCCTTCTAAATATGATGTTAGCTTATATAACACATTTATTATATAAAATGATGATACATGCACACTAATTTGGCAAACATTTATATTAAACCCACAATCTTGCTTTGAATGGAGAAGTAATTAGAAGAGTGATTCTTTTTTTTTTTTTTTAATATTTTATTTATTTATTTGACAGAGAGAAAGAGATCACAAGTAGGCAGAGAGGCAGGCAGAGGGAGAGAGGGGGAAGCAGGCTTCCTGCTGAGCAGAGAGCCTGATGCGGGGCTTGATCCCAGGACCCTGAGATCATGACCTGAGCCGAAGGCAGAGGCTTTAACCCACTGAGCCACCTAGGCGCCCCTGAAAGAGTGATTCTTAAGAGAAAAATTGCTAGCTCTTTATTCTGGATTCCTCAAAGTGACTTCTATATTGTTGTAGAACATTGGTCCTCAAGGTTGGTGCCACATGAGAATCAGTTGTGAAGTTTTGTAACATACTAATACTCAGCCATACTTTAATCATAAGTATTTTGTAAAGTTTCCTCTGTAGTGTCCTAGATATTATAGCACTAATGTATATAGATCTTGCCAGATATTAATGCGTTCAAGAATTTTAAATGGTGGAAAAAATACATGTCCTTAGAATTTTAAATATTTAAAATTAATTTAATTTTAATCATTATATATGATATAACATATGCATGTATGGATGTCAAACACACTTAAGTATGTAATATGTCATATCATCTCTTAATATTTTAATGAACTTCATATTTGGGAGATGGACATATTTTACAAACATCTTTAAAGTTATTTCTTACTTTTATTAAATATATCCAGTATTCTGTATAAGGACAAACTTATCTCAATATTTATAAAGCTAATTGAGTCTTCATCCATCAAATCTGATACGTTCTTTGCTGTGGTACAAACCTAAGATGGGTAGAACGGAATTATGTCTATTAGGACTTCTAGTTACAAATTCCACTTACTATCTTAGCGTATTTTTGCAAATTCTAGGAACATCGAACTTAAATGGGAGCTGTTAGAATCAAGCCCATATGAAATGTCACTGCTAATCTCTCTCTGTGCCAGTCCTCATCAAGGCTGACCTTCCTGATTGCCTGTTACAGCTTGACATAAATGTAGTGCAACCACCCCGGTGCTGTAATTGACCTTTAACTGCAGTATAGCCATGATCCCTTTTAGTGATCTAATAATTTCATGGCACAAATATCATTCATTTGTTTCAATAATTATTGCTGATACTTTGTATTACCAGTATCTTTAAAACAGGTTGAATAAGAACAGTGAGTCTTGTATTTCATCCAGATGGTGTTACTGAACTATAATATTTTTTGAAGTATGATATTTTAATGCATTCTTTTTAAAATAAATAACATTTGTTTTTCATTTGTGCAAGTAGGGGAAAAAGGGAAGGCATTTGAGTGTCTGACTATACCTTTTATGTGTATGGTAAGAATACTTAACGTAAGATTTTCCCTCCTAATTATTTAAGCACATAATTTCATATTGTTAACTATAGGCACAATGTGTTGTCAGACCTCTAGAACTGAATCATGTTGCATAACTGAAACTTTATACTCTTGAATAGATGTTCCTCGGCAACCACCATCCTACTCTATTTCTCATTCAGCTTTTTTAGACTCCACATAGAGGTGAGATCAAACAGTATTTGTCTTTCCCTGTCTGACTTCTTTAACTTAACATTTACACTCAAAGTTCATACATGTTGTCAAAAATGGCAGGATTTATTTCCTTTTTCTGGCTGAATAATATTTCTTCGTGTATATATGCTACATTCTCTTTCTTTATTCATCCACTGATGGGTACTTGGGTTATTTCTATGTCTTGGCTCTCATGAATAATATTGCAGTGAGCATGGGAGTGCAGAAATGTCTTCAATAATTTTTTTCATCAGTATGATTTTCAGTATATGTCTTTCATGTCCTTAGTTAAGTGTATTCCTAAGCATTCTGTTCTCTTGATGATATTATAAATGGTATTGCTTTCTTAATTTCCTTTTCAGATAGTTAATTGTTAGTGTATAAAATTGCTCCATATATTTTTTAAAGATTTTATTTATTTATTTGACAGAGAGAGAGAGAGCGATCACAAGTAGGCAGAGAGGCAGGAAGAGAGGGGGAAGCCTAGCAGAGAGCCCTATGTGAGGCTCAATCCCAGAACCCTGAGATCATGACCTGAGCCAAAGGCAGAGGCTTTAACCCACTAAGCCATCCAGGTGCCCTGCTCCATATTTTTGTATACTAATTTTATATCCTGCAACTTTACTGAATTTGTTGATTAGTTCTAAAGGTTTATTTTTGGTCTTGGTTTTTGGTAGCCTCTTTAGGTTTTCTATATATAAGATCATGTTACCTACAAAAAGAAATGATTTCACTTCTTCCTTTATAATTCGAATGCATTTTATTTCTTTTTCTTTACCTGATAGTTATGGCTAGTACTTCTAGTACTATGTGAATAGAGGTGATGAGAGTGGGACTTTACTTGTTCCTGATCTTAGAGGAAATTTTCAGATTTTTGCCATTAAGTATGATGTTAGTTTGTGGTCTTTTGACCTTTGTTTTGTTGAAGTACATGCTTTTTATAGCTAGTTTGAGAGTTTTTATAATGAAATTTTTTGAATTTTAACTGATTTTTTTTTATCCATTAAGATGTTCCTATAATTCTTATCCTCTATTAATATAATGTATCACATCAGTTAATTTGTATAGGATGAATCATCCTAGCATTCCAGGGATAAATCCCACTTGGTCATGGTGTTTGATCATTTCTTTTTTTTTTTAAGATTTTATTTATTTATTTGACAGAGAGAGATACAGCGAGAGAGGGAACACAAGCAGGAGGAGTGGGAGAGGGAGAAGCAGGCTCCCCATGGAGCAGGGAGCCCGATGTGGGGCTCGATCCCAGGATCCTGGGATCATGACATGAGCCGAAGGCAGATGCTTAACGACTGAGCCACCTGGTGCCCCGGTTATGATCATTTTAATGTGCTTTGGAATTAAGTTTTCTAGTAAAGTATTGAGGATTTTTGCATTTCTGTTTATCATAATATTGGTCTGCAGTTTTCTTTATTTGTAGTTTCTTTGTCTTGCTTTAGTAGCTGGTTAATGCTGGCTTCATAAAATGACTTTGGAAATGTCTTCATTTTTCAGAGTTTGAGAGGTATTGGCCTTAATTCTTTAAATATTTGGTAAAATTCACAGTAAAGGCATCTCCTCCTGGGCTTGTCGGGGGGGTGTTTAATTTATTGGGGGGAATGTTGATTACTGACTTAATCTCCTACCAGTTACTTTATGATTTAGTCTTGGTAGTGTGTGTGTTTCTAGAGTTTGTCATTTTTATCTTTTCAAAAAAAACCTCTTAGTTTCATTGATTTTATTCTACTGTGCTAGTCTCCATTTTGTTTATTTCCACTTTAACCTTTATTGTATCCTTCCTCCTGCTAACTTTGGCTTTAATTTTTTTTTCCTTTTTTCCCTCTTGGAAGTGTAACATTATGTTATTTATTACTTATTATTAATTAAAATATTAATTACAATAAGCATCTCTCTTAGTACAATCTAACCAAACAGATTAAAAGATGTGTACTCTGAAAACTATAAAACACTGATGAAAGAAATTCAAGATGACACAAAGAAATGAAAAGCCATTCCATGCTCACATGCTGGAAGAACAAATATTGGTAAAATGTCTATACTACCCAAAGCAATCTAAACATTTAATACAATCCCTATCAAAATAGGGGGCATCTGGGTGGCTCAGCGAGTTAAAGCTCTTGCCTTCGGCTCAGGTCGTGATCTCAGGGTCCTGGGATCAAGCCCCGCATCAGGCTCTCTGCTCAGTGGGGAGCCTGCTTCCCTCTCTCTCTGCCTGCCTCTCTGACTACTTATGATCTCTCTCTCACTGTCAAATAAATAAATAAAATCTTAAAAAAAAATGCCAACAGCACTTTTCACAGAACTGGAACAAACAGTCCTAAAATTTATATGGAACTACAAGAGACTCCAAATTGCAAAAGCTATTTTGAAAAAACAAAGCTGAAGGCATCACAATTCTGGACTTCAACTTATATTACAAAGCTTTAATAATCAAAACAGTAAGGTACCAGCACAAAAGTAGACACATAGTTCAATAGAGCAGAATAGAAAATCCGGGAAAAAAAAAAAAAAGTTATATGGGCAGAAAGCTTTGACAAAGCAGGGAAGAATATCAAATGGGAAAAAGACAGTCTCCTCAGCAAATGACGTTGGGAAAACTGGTCACCTACATGCAAAAGAATGAAGCTAGACCACTTTCTTACATATACACAAAAATAAATTCAAAATGGATTAAAGACCTAAATGTGAGACTTGAAACCATAAAATTCCTAGAAGATAGCACACATATTTGTGTCTCTGACATCAGCCATAGCAACATTTTTCTTGTTAAGTCTCCTAAAGCAAGAGAAATAAAAGCAAAAATAAAGTATTGGCACTATATCAAAATAAAAACTTCTGCACAGCAAAGGAAATAACCAACAAAACAAAAAGGCAATCTACTCAATGACAGCAAATAACATATCTAGTAAAAGATTAGTATCCAAATTATGTAAAGAACTTACACAGCTCAACACCCAAAAACAAGTAGTCCAATTAAAAATAGGAAGAAGATATGAGCAGATATTTCCCCAAAGAAAACATCCAGATGGCCAGCAGACACATGAGAAGATGTCCAGCATCGCTCATCATTGGAGAAATGCAAATCAAAATTACAGTGACATATCACCTCATAGCTGTCATAATGGCTAAAATTAACAACACAGAAAACAACAGGTGTTGATGAGGATGTAGAGAATTGGCAACCCTCTCACACTGTTGGTAGCAAACTGCTGTGGCCACTCTGGAAAACAGTATGGAGGTTCCTCAAAAAGTTGAAAATAGAACTACTCAAAAAAATAAAAAAAATAAAAATAGAACTACTCTATGATCCAGTAATCATGCCGTGGGTATTTACCCAAAGAATACAAAAACACTAATTCAGAGGGATATATACATACCTATGTTTATAGCAACATTTATATACAACAGCCAAATTATGGAAGCAACCCAAGTATCCATTGATAGATGAATGGATTAAAAAAAAGATGTGGTATACATGTATACAATAGAATATTACTCAGCCATAAAAAGGAACAAAATCTTGCTATTTACAAGGACATGAATAGAGCTAGAGAGTATTATGCCAAGCAAAATAAGTCAGACAGAGAAAGACAAATACTATATGATTTCACTCATATGTGGAATTTAAGAAACAAAATAAGCAAAGGAGATGAAAAGAGAGAGAGGCAAACCAAGAAACAGACTCTTAACTATTGAGAACAAACTGATGGTTACCAAAGGGGAGGTGGGTGAGAGGATGGGTTAAATCGATGATAGGAATTAAGGAATACCCTTGTTGTGATGAGCACCAGATGATGTATGGAAGTGCTGAATCACTAGATTGTGTACCTGAAACTAATATTACACTGTAGGTTAACTAACTGCAATCTAACTAAAAATTAAAAAATAGATAAATAAATAAATAAATAAATAAATAAATAAATAAAAGGAATTTCCAAACAGAAAATCAAAAACACAGTGGATTGAATACTATAGACTAAATGGACTTAACAGACATATATAGAACATTCCACCCAAAAGTTGAATATTCTTCTCAAGAACATGCAGGACATTCTCCATGATAAATCCCATGTTAATTCACAAAATGTTTCTTCGCAAGTTTAAGAAAATTAAAATCTTACTAAATATCATTGCCAACTACAGTGGAATGAAACTAGAAATCAATAGCAGAAGAAAAACTGGAAAATTCACATACATGAAAATTAAAAGCATGCTCTTGAATGACCAATGGGTCAAGGAAGAAATCAAAGGGGAAATTAGAAAATATCTTGAGACAAATGAAACAAAAAACACAACTTACCAAAACGTAAGAGCTGTAGCAAAAGCTGTATAAGAGGGAAGGTATTTTTTTTTTTCCAGTATAGTTAAAATACAGTGTTCTAGGGGCGCCTGGGTGGCTCAGTGGGTTAAAGCCTCTGCCTTTGGCTCAGGTCATTATCTCAGGGTCCCGGGATCGAGCCCATCGGGCTCTCTGCTCAGCGGGGAGCCTGCTTCTCCCTCTCCCTCTGCCTGCCTCTCTGCCTGCTTGGGATCTCTCTCTCTGTCAAATAAATAAACAAAATCTTAAAAAAAATACAGTGTTCTATTAGTTTCAGATGTACAGCATAGTGATTCATCCATTCCATACATTGCCCAGTCCTCATTAGGACAAGTGCACTCCTTGATCCCCATCACCTATTTCACCCATTCCCCCACCCACCTCCCCTCAGTTAAGATTCTGTTTCTTGACTTCTCTCTCTCTCTGTCTTTTTTTCCTTTGTTTACTTCTCTTGTTTCTTAAATTCTGCATATAAGTGAAATCATATGGCATTTGTCTTTCTCTGATTTATTTTGCTCAGCATAATACTCTTACTCCATCTATGTCTTTACAAATGACAAGACTTCATTCTTTTTTTATGGCTGAATAATATTCCTCTGTGTGTGTGTGTGTGTGTGTGTGTGTGTGTGTGTGTGTGTTATACAGGTGATGGCGAGAATGTTGAGACGGGGAACCCTCTTGTACTTTTGGTGGAAATGCATTCTGGTGCAGCTACTCTGGAAAACAATATAGAGATTCCTCAAAAAGTTAAAAATATAACTACCCTATGATCCAGTATTTGCACTATTAGGTATTTCCCCCCAAAATATAAAAATGCTAATCTGTTTGGAAATTCTATCCATTATTTAAAATGGGATATCCAAGTCTCCTACTATTGTATGTATCTTTCTCCCTTCAGTTCCGTCAGTGTTTATTTCTATATTTAAGTGCTGTGACATTAGGTGTACATTTATTTATGATTATTATAGTCTTCTGATGAATTGACCCTTTTATTGTTATGTGATGACCTTCTTTGTCCCTTATAACAGTTTTTGACTTAAAGTGTATTTTGTCGTTATAAGTATAGCCACCCCCAATCTCTTTTAGTTACTATTTGTGTGGAGTATTTTCTTCTGTCCCTTCACTTTCCACCTATGTGTGGCCTTAAATCTCAAATGAATCTCTAGTAAACACTGTAAAGTTGGATGTGTTTTTTCTTCTTTTTAATCCATTTTAATCCAAGGCACTTTATCCTTTGAGGAGTTGAATCCGTTTGTGTTTAAAGTAATTAGTGATAGGAGTACTTACTATTGTCTTTTTGTTTATTGTTTTCTCTGTCTTGTAGCTCTTTTGTGCCTGTTTTCCTTTTGTTGTCTTCCATTGTATTTCATTGTTTGCAGTGACATGCTTTGATTCTTTTCTCATTTTCTTTTGTGTATCTTTTTTAGGCATTTTCTTTGTGGTCACCACAGGGCATACATAAAATATCTTAAAGCAGTCCATTTTAAGCTGGTAACAATTGCAATCACATACAGAAAATTGCTCCCAGAAAAATCAGAATATTGGGCATATGGTCAAGTTTTTTTTTTTTTTTCCTTTTCTCTCTGGGTAGGAACTGGGAGCTAAGAGTTTCTTCCTGATCATATGGCCTTTGCGAGGGGTAGGGATTATAACAAGAGGGTGCCTCCAGTTTTCCTACTGGCTTCCATGTGATTGATATGCTTGCCAAGGAAGTAGGGACATTTCAATTTGTTCTTGGATTTTTCACAAAGGGAAATGGTCTATGTACTCTTGTTTAATGTGCATGTCAATGGAAGGAAGAAGGGCTTGGGGCTTCCTGGTCTATTCAATTGCTGATGTCACACTTTGATTCTATCATAATAAAAATTAATGGTTATTAGAATAAATTTTAAAAATTATACATTAAATTGTGTAAAATGTTAGATAAAGCATTAAGACCCTAAAGCTAACTATACAATATTATTATTTAGATAAAAATAAGTAAAAATTGTTTATAAATCCAGACAATCGACTTAACTGTTCAGATTCATTCACACTGTTGACATTGATTCTAAAGCCCACCTTAGGAACTCTTTTACTCTTACCAAGTAACCATTCTCAGTTATAAGCTTGAATAGGAGCATTTGCTTTTATGGGCTTTAGTGTACTCACTTTATTAAATCTGAAGAAAATTATAATACAACACATATAATACTGATTACATCCAAAATGTATAACCACAGCAAACAAATTGGAGCATTGATCAAAGGATTCCCCGTATGGCTTCTGTAAAATGTTGATAACACACCTCAGTCACAGGACTATTTTTAAGATTAAACTGAATGATATCTGTAACTTCAAAAAAAAAAAAACAGAATGTGAACATCATTTTTATATTCCTTTACTGAAGAGTGTGTTGGCTTCGTCTTACAAGAATACTGGCAAAGGTGAGGTGGGAAAAATGGGAGGCCAGGAGGCTAGAGTCAGAGAGAGAAATAAGATCTAGTTATATGCAGAGATAGGAGTTAAAATGTTTGGTATGTATTATGTTCAGTACCTTCTAGAAGTTATTTTCCTGCTGAATCATCTACAAAATCTCTTTACCACTAACCCATCTTCTGGACCTTATAATTGAAAGAAATTATCTGAAGGGTCTTCCAGACACTCTCAGGAGCTGATACTAGTGAATATAGCATAAATAAATGAAATGAGATGAGAGAGGTAATCTCCAGAAGGCCTGGGAAGATGTTGCAATGGAATAAAGCAATAGCTCTCTTTCAGTGACAATCCTAGGATCTCTGATGAACATTCCAGGTGAAGAAAACAGATACAGAATATGTTTACTTTTATTAAAAAACTCATAGCCACAGTAATGACTTCATCATTCTATTTGGCAAAATAATGGTACTTGAATGAGCAAAGAATGTAATTGAAGAATGTAATCTGGAAACATGACTTTCCTTTAACCTATTCATAATGTTCATTTATCTGATGACATGCTGCTCACATAATTCAATATGACCATAATTTTAGTCGTTTCAGATACGGATACATGACATCTGGTTTCCAGGTAAATGCCCATGAAATCAATCTTCCATGCCTTCTTTAAACCGTTTATGCAAGTTACCACTTTATACAACTATAATTTTTATGTTCACCTGTGTTCTAAATAAAATATAATCACTCCATGAAGAATTGTTAGTTTTCAATTATAATAGTCTGTGTCTGATGTTCAAACTGTATGCCAAACATACTGATAAAGAAAATCTGTTTCTCTATCTTTTTTAATTTATGCTTTCCTATATTGACAATACTTAAATCGTTGAAAAACATCAATAAAAAGCTCTGGATGGTAGTGAATTATAGAACTTTCTGAAAATCTGGAAATGTACTATTTAAAACACAAAGTTTGAATTGTGGCTCTCCAAAATTTCTTCCTCATAGGAGTTCAGAGTTGTTAAATATGAAGACTTCTTAAATGTGTCCAGAGTTTAGTAAGTGTTTTCTAATATTTAGTAATTACTACATCCATTTACCAATGATTGTTGTCCAAAGTTGTTTTATATTGGTATATTCCATTTCAGAGAACTATATAAAGTAATGCTGTTCATGGATCATGACCTATTATTGGGTCATGAAGGCAATTTAATGAATTGCAATCTCTATTTTAAATAAAAAATATGAAATATAATAGACTGTAATTGAATAAAATGGAAAATAGTGTATTCCATAAAGGAAGGATATTGTTTCCTAAGTATTTTCCTTCAGGTTATATCCCCATATTATAGGCATATATAACATCCAGTTGTTATGTGAAATATTTTTCATTTCATTATGGTCAAATATAGATAAAATTCATAGCTCTAAGTTAAGTCATCTAATGCAATAACCTTAGAGATATTTGATATTCTTCCTGAAACTTTATTTTCCTTAATGTGAAGTCATCTAATTTTATTTTGTAGAGCACTTTTTTTCCTAAATAGTTGATAAAGTGAAAATGTCAAGAGAAAGGGAAGGAAATTGAAGACCCTTTTAACATATTTATTTCTTATTGATTTATTATTTTAAATAATCAACACATGATCATTTTCCTTTTAAGGCAGCTCCACACCCAGCCTGGAGCCCATGCAGGGCTTGAACTCACAACCCTGAGATCAAGACCTGATCTGAACTCAGTATTCAGATACTTAACTGAGCTGCCCAGGTGCCCCAATACATGATCATTTTCAAAAGGACTAAATAAGCATTGGGAGAGAGTAGCAGTGGGGATATTGTTAAAATTTTCTGGTAATACAAAAACAAGCTTTGCAAGTATATTTTTTTCTCTAGATTTTGCTAATTGAGAAATAGATTTCTATTTGGTTAAGTATAAATCACTGTAAACAACTTTTGGATGTTCCATGGTATTTGTCTTAATCCCATTTTACCTTTAAAAGAAATTTTATTGGTGATATAGGAGTATGGAAAAGATAGGGCTCAGATTTTTAGCGTCCACTTGACTTTTTGTAGGCATAAATTATCCTTCGATTTTCCCCAGTAAATCAGATTATTGCTCTCTTAAAAAAATAGCTGCAGAAAAGAATGAGGAAGAAAGGTTACAAATCAATTGATCTACATTGTGATGTATCTAATAAAAATTTGTGAACCTAAAACTGATCTAAAACATAAAGCTTGTTACTTTAAAAAAAGAAACTTGAAATGACCCAATTGATGCCACATAACTTAGTTGCATATCATAAAAAAGTATAGAAGACAACAAACCCAACATCCAACAACATAAAGAACATGGCATCCAGTTCAAACTTATTAGGCATGCAAAGAGTAAGAAATTATGACCCACATACATGTAAAAAAAGAAATCATTAGACTAGACTAAGAAATGACAAAGAGCACAGAAGTAGTATAAAAGGACTTTGAAATAATTATTCTGAACATGATATTTCTTATGTCCAAGAAGATAGAGTAAACATGAACATAGGGAGAGAAATAAAAAAATAAAAACTCAAAGTAAATATTGAGTGATTAAAACTATAATATCTGGGGGCACCTGGGTGGCTCAGTGGGTTAAAGCTTCTGCCTTTAGCTTGGGTCATGATCTCAGGATCCTGGGATCGAGCCCCGCATTGGGCTCTCTGCTTGGTGGGGAGCCTGCTTCCTCTTCTCTCTCTCTGCCTACTTGTGATCTCTCTCCTCTCTGACAAATAAATAAATAAAATCTTTTTTTTTTTTAAAGATTTTATTTATTTATTTGACAGAAAGAGACACAGCGAGAGAGGGAACACAAGCAGGTGGGGTTGGAGGGGGAGAACCACGCTTCCCACTGAGCGGGGAGCCTGATATGGGGCTCTATCCCAGGACCCTGAGATCATGACCTGAGCCGAAGGCAGACGCTTAACGACTGAGCCACCCAGGCGCCCCAATAAATAAAATCTTTAAAACTATAATATCTGAAGTGTATATGTCACTGGATACAAGTCCTAGATTAGACACTGTTGATAAAAAGATAAGTGAACTTGAAGATATAGTAATGTAAGCAATCCAAAATTAAAGACAGAAAAAAAAAAAATAGAGAAACCAGTGACGAGTGAGACATTATCAAGGAGTCTGAAATATAAGTAATTGGAGTCCCAGGAGAAGTTAGACAAAAGAGGCTAGCAGAACCTGAAAAATTTATATATATATGTATGTATTTATAATTTGATAAAAATTGCTAACTCACAAGTCTAAAACCTCTATGAGCCCAAATCATGATATACCTAAATAAAACTGCTAAGGAACATCACAAATTAGAGAAAAAAAAATGTTAACCTCTTAAAGGCAGAGAATAATGACACATTAGTTATAGAAGAGCAAAGAATAACAAACTTGTCAAAAAAAAAGTGTAAGCTAGGAAAAGATTGGTATTTTTAAAACATTGAAAAAAGATACTGTCAACCTAGAATTTGTTAGCACAAAAATATCTGTCAAAATCAGGGCAAAGGAATGCCTGGGTGGTTCAGTCAGTTAAGCATTTGCCTTTGGCTCAGTTCATGGTTCCTGAGGTTCCTGAGATCGAGCCCCTTGTGTTGGGTTCCCTGCGAAGCACAAGGGTCTGCTTCTCTCTCTCCCTCTGCCCCTCCCCCCACTATAGAGCATGCATGTTCTCTCTCTTTCTCAAATAGATAAATAAAATATTTAAAGAAAAAAAAATCAAGGCAAAAGAAGTACTTTTTTTTTAATACAGAAAACTGAAATAAGGCACATCTTAGTCTACTCAGTCTATTATAAAATATTATAGCCTGAGCGGATTACACCATAACCATTTATTTCTTATAGTTACAGAGCTTCAAGTCTGAGATCAGGGTGCCAAGCAGGCTCAGGTTCTGATGCAGACTAGTTCTGGCTTATAGGCTGCCATCTTCTTGTTGCTTTCTCACATTATGAGAGGATGAGAAAAAAACTCTCTGTTATTTTCTTATAAGGGCACTGGTGGTGGGTATTGAGGAGGGCACATATTGCATGGAGCACTGGATGTGGTACATGAACAATGAATCTTGTAACACAAAAAATAAAATAAAAGTATTTGGGAAAAATAAAATAAGGGCACTGACTACATCATGAGGAACCCACCCTCCTGGCCTCATCTATACCTACTTACCTCCTCAAATCCCCATCTCCAAATATCTTTACACTGGGGATTAGGGCATCAACATAGGAATTTTGAGGTGACATAATTCAGTTCCTAGCTATTCATTATGTACAGAGCTTCACTGTAAGAAATAACTTTCTTTCCCCATAGCAATGAATTGTTTATTCTGATTGATACAGCCTTCTTTTTATATACTGATTTCTTTTTGTTCATTTCCAGTATTACCACCTTACTCGTAGTCATAATTATTCTGCCTAACTTCGTAAACTCACTTACATTCTTCTACTGTATTATGCACAAATCATACTGACTTTTGTTGTTACTTAAACACCCTCAGATGTTCTCCCTTATGACTTCTTTCCCCTTGCTGGTGCAACTCCTATGTCCTATCCTGCCATGGCTGATCTTCCCCAGTTAATCAACTCATCAGCCCCTTCCACTGAGGAGTGTTCTTTGTTCTCCTTCATGTTGCTCACTCCCAGTCACTATACATCCCATGTGTAACACTTGCTACTGTATGTACTTGTTCATTTACCTGCTCGTGTTTTAGTCTCACTATTTTCCAATGGGTATCAAGGTAGCAACTATCTTATTTATATTCCTGGCACCTAGAAAAATATTTCGGAAGCAACTCTAGTTAAATAATTGTTGAGTGGGGCGCCCAGGTGGCTCAGTCAGTTAAGCATCTGACTTCACTTCAGCTCAGGTCGTGAACTCCGGGTTCTGTGATCGAGCCCCTTTTTGGGCTCCTTGCTCAGTGAGGAGCCTGCTTCTCCCTCTCCCTCTGTCCCTATGCTCACTCATGCTTGCTCTCTCTCTCACCCTCTCTCAGATAAACAGACAAAATCTTTAAAAAAATTGTTGAACAAATTTTCTTGAACTACTTCAACACCCTTCTTACTGTTTCATTTAGTTCATTTATTTTTGTTTTTGCTTTCTAGACTGACCTTTATTTCATTCTTTCATATATCAGTCAGATTGTCAGGCTTTGAAACATAAATATGGCTGGGTCATCATCACACAACTTTGAGTACTGGATTGGGCTGAATTTACCTTCTAGAAAGTCCAACCTGATCCAGTACTCACAGTATTCATATGCACATACACATGTATACACACACACACACACACTTACATCCATGTGTTATTCTGGGTTATTACTTCAGCTTCAATTTATATACAGCTTTTGCTAACTCTTTCACCAAACCTCCCCCACCCCCTACTGTAGAAGGTGATTTTCTATGGTCCCACATAGGATACTCTGCTTTACCTTCCTGGTCGCACAAATCACTCTGTAGTTTGTCTCCACATAAAATTGTAAGTTCTTGGAGTATGGATCTTTTTTACTTTCATTTCGAGCTTTGCATTATTCTTTGCATTTTGCATGTCTTAATGTATACCCAAAGTATGAAAGTACCCTATTTTCTGATCTCTTATTCTTGATTACAAGAATATTGCTTCAGAAATAGAGAGAGAGAGAGAGAAAGGAAGAAAGGAAGAGAGAAAATTCTTCAGTGAGATCAATCTTCTTCTAAAGATACATTGCATTCTCCTCCATTTGCCATGATCAATGCAAAGTCTACATACAAAACATCCCTGTTCTTCCTCTCAGATGTTCAGTTATTCTGATTTAAACAACAAAACCAAGGAATTTTAAGTTCGAATGAAGGCTTTATTTCTTTGCTGTGTGATCATTTAATCATCTATACATAGTACAATGTTTCCTCCTCATAATTCTTTACATATTAGTATGTCATATTTATCAGTTACAATTGAATGTTTCACAATATAGTTAAATTTTATTTGGAATTATGTGTGTGTGTGTGTGTGTTTCATATTTCCCACATTTAGCAAAAAAAGACTATATTATTCATTTTTTAACGCTGGTATTATCCTGTGCACTACTTACATAAAAGAGAGCAACAGTCTTATTAATTATTCAAATCCAGTTTTCTAATTGTAGATAATCCTACCATTGCCTGTAGTCCTTGTTATAAGCAGATTGCTGAGCAAACCTATATATGGAATCAAAATCTCCACAAGAATCTCTATTTCCAACAAATACTTTGAGTGAATTTGAGGAAAATAAAGGTTGGAAAACACTGGATTATTATTCTGCTACCTATTCAACTCATATTCTGCTCTACTTATTGTTTCATATTTTTCTCCTCTCTCAACTTCCCGATACCTACTCTCCATTCCCTATTCTCAGTTAATAAGCTTGCTTTGCATTTCACTAAAAAATAGAAGCAATTATAAAGAGCTTCTGCATGCTCCCTCTACCAATTATGTGGCCTATTTTTCTTGCCCAGATATTCTCTTTCTTCCTCTTACAGCAGCTGACCTGTCTGTGCTTCGGACCAAGGCTGATATCTCCACTTGACCCTCCTTCCAGAACCAACTTTCCCTTCTCTAAACAAACAAGAAAACATTGACTTATTTCTTGCTACTGACAGAATGAAATATATTCATTTAAATACAATAACCATATAGCATTTAGTTTATTATGTGTTTGAAATCATAAATTTGAACTCTACTGAGAGCGATTATGATGTTTTTACATGTATTTCCTCTCTACACGTTGTATGTAATTTCTTTATTTCTATTGATTCACATATCTGAAAATATATTGTGATATTGCCACTAATACACATATTCATATTACTTGTTTTCAATCTACAAAAAATGCAAATTGACCTCGTTTGAACTGTAAATTGACATTTTTATCTATTCAAAGTAGGATGAAAAAATTTTAAGGTAATTTTCTAATTTCGTTTGTTCTTAATGAAGAAAACTCTAAAACACTTAGTGCCCTAGTTTCCTAAACAGAATTACATAATACCTTAATATTACAGTGATTACAGCAATGGTTTAATAGAACAAAAAAAGTAAGCTTTCAAATGAAATTCTATTTTTTAACTGTTCTTGTTTCAAGAGCTTTTACTCGGAAAATATGACAATATAAATGAAACAGCAGAGCTTTGTTAAGGAGAAAAGACACTGAATTTAATAACTTTGAATTCAAATTAATGACAATTACATCAAAGACAGTATTCCATTGTACTGAAGGTGTCTAGTCCTTTCAAACTATCCATTAAAAAGATTATGTTTAATTAACAAGAATTTTACTTTTGTCAATTTATAGAGTTTGTTCAAAGTCTTGAAATAAGAATTTAAAAAATATAGAATGATCTAGACTGCTGGGTAGTATACATTGCTTCTGGAATGCTTCAGCTGAGTCTATGTTAGCAAGCACTCCTCAGGCTCGAAAGAGCATCAGTTAAAGTATTGTGACCTCATCTGTCAAAGTGATATCTCAGTTACAGAAAAACTTCCATCTACATCAG
This sequence comes from Potos flavus, assembly GCA_028534135.1. Taxonomy (NCBI): domain Eukaryota; kingdom Metazoa; phylum Chordata; class Mammalia; order Carnivora; family Procyonidae; genus Potos; species Potos flavus. Next base: position 173,982,629 of record CM052898.1, on the reverse strand, counting down.
AAATCCATTAACTACTGATCCTAAATAGCAGAGCTAACATAATGGATGGCTGAGTCTCTGCTTATAATTGGGGTTGGTTTATATGGCTGACTAAGCAAGCATAGTGAACCAAATAGAGCCAAGAGTATGATAAAGTTTTATAACTTAGACAAAATAACCCAAACAGCATTGGGTAAAATATTACCTAAAATATAAATTGATTGCAATCTTAAACTCAGAATATAGAATTCCATTCAGTTATGTACATGTTAAACTAATATTTAAGGTAAGCGAAATATTACCAAACTCTGCACCATGTTTATGACTGTTCTAACAGCTTTACAATTATGGACTAACATAAACCCCTCAAAAACTCTTTGAGGGTGGACACTTTTACTACCCCTACTTTTACACATGGAGGAACTGAGACCCAGCAATTTGTCTGTTTTGGCCTAGTACACACAGCTAGATGGTGGAGCGGCTAAGAGTTGTTTCCAGACATTCTGGCTCCAGAGACTCTGCCCTTAACCTTTCCACAGTACAATCTTTCAAATTAATCATTAGTAAAATGTGTTTGGTGAGTCATTGTCAGGTTATATTTCATCCAAAACAAAAGACCAAACAAGATAGTGTGTATATGCTTTTTATAAAAATGAGCTGTAATGTTAAAGCCTTGAAAATGTAGGCCTCTGATATCATATTCTATAACATGGCAAAGTCTGAGGAACCAAAGTAGTAGTAAATTCGCCAATGAATATTATAGCACAGTTGAAAGTAAAAATGGTAGTCAAATATTTCCAAGAGTATTGAAGTGAACTGAAGATTTACATGAATTAGTGAAGCTGAATGATTATTAGTCATTCACTGTGAACAATTTAGGATTGGCTATTAGCCAAGAAGTTGTGCCATCTGGCTCTGTGTCTCTGGAATAAGACAAACCTGGATTTGCTTCCCAGTCCAGTCACTTATTAAAAGTCTAGGGAAATAATTTTCCCTCTTTTGGCCTGCCTCCTTATACGTATATTGCCAGTAGTATTCACCTTGTAGATTGGTTTTTATTACTAAATAAGTAAATGTAAAATGCATAGCTTGAGACCTGGTACAAAGCAACATTCAATAAATACTAGACAATACTGTGCTTATTAGTTACAAGTTTTTATTCATATAGGAGACAACTCATATTTGCAATGAAACCATAATGTTCAATGATTAATAATCTCTATTGGTTTAATTCTCTGTGAAATATTATATTTGTTTGAGTTTAAAGTGCTTCTATACATTTACAATAGATTATACAGTTAGCATATTTAGTCAAATTGTCACCAAAAATCTAATTTAATAATGACAGACTGATAATGATACCAGTTAAGAGGTTAGCAGGTGTTAAGGTGATTTTGAATATTGAGCTCTTTCTTGGAACTCTAGCAGCTCAGTGTCCACGTATACCCTGTTTACTCTTAAGTTCCTGTATTAGCACTCTCCAGAGAAAATAGGACCAACAGAATGTGTAGGTAGATGGAGGAAGATTTATTTTAAGTACTGGCACATGCGATTGTGGGGACTAGGTAAATCCAAAATCTGCAGGGTAGGCCAGTAGGCTGGAGACCCAGGGAAGAGTTGCAGTTCTAGTCTGAAGGCACTCTGCTGGAAGAATTCCTTTGGGATCTGCAAGGGTAAATCTATAAACAGATTGGATAAGACCCATCAATGTTATAGAAGATAATCTGCCTTATTCAAAGTCTACTGAATTAAATGCTAATCTCATCCAAAAAATACCTTCACAGAAACATCCAGATTATTTGACCCAATATTGGAACGTGGTGGCCCAGCCAAGTGGACACATAAAATTAACAATCACAGTCCCCCTTATAGTATATAATCTTCTAACTGCCATTTTAAGTGTCATAATATTCAATTGAATAGCATGTCTGGATTTTCAGGGTGACTTCATTTTTCTTTGCAGTGAATAATTTTGAACAGCTCATCCAAAAGATATCCTACTCACTCTAATATTTTCCCAATTAACTAGTCTTTAATGATATAATGGGGTAAGATTAATTAATATTTAAAATTTTATATATGTAGTCACATTCAAATTTATAGGTAAATATGAAATCACAATCAGTGCTATTAAGACATACTTTTCACTAAATGAGTTATGATAACAAATCCCAAGCTTCAGTAAATAAGTACATGTTATATTTGTTAATAAGGAGGATTCAAAATGTAATTGTTCTATTGTGACTTTTGCTTGAGGTTGCATTTTTAGTGAAAGCAATGTGTTCGAGTTGTATTGAAAAATTAGTATATAGAGGCGATTTTGTAATTCCTTGGATATCAGGGTGTATGTGTTTGTTTTTTTCCTTTTTTTTCAAATTTTTATTTAAATTATAGGTATCTAACATATAGCGTAATATTGGTTTTAGGAGTAAAATTTAGTGATTCATCACTAACATATAACACCCAGTGCTCATTACAAGTGCCCTCCTTAATACCCATCCCCCGTTTAACCCATCCCCCACCCACTTCCCTCCACCAACCCTCAATTTGTTCTCTATTGGAAAGAGTCTCTTACAGTTTGCTTTACTTTCTCTCTCTCTTTTTTCTCTTCCCATATGTCCATCTATTTTGTTTCTTAAATTACACATATGATTGAAATCATATGGTATTTGTCTTTCTCTGACTGACTTATTCTGCTTAGCGTAATACAATCTAGCCCCAACCATGTCATTGCAAATGGCAGGATTTCATTCTTTTGATGGCCGAGTAATATTCCATTACATATAATATATATCATACCATATAAATATATCATATATATATATATACATATATATATATAATCTCCCACATTTTCTTTATCAATTCATAAGTCAATGGGCATTTGGAATCTTTCCATAGTTTGACTATTGTTGATAATGCTGCTATAATCTGTGCACTGGGGAATGCCTGGGGGGCTTAGTCAGTTAAGCATCAGCCTTTCGCTCAGGTCATGATCTCAGGGTCCCGGGATGGAATCCCACATTGGGATCTCTGCTCCGCAGAGTTTCCTTCTCCCTCTGCCTGCTACTCCCTCTACTTTATTGTGTCTGTCTCTCTCTCTCTCTGACAAATAAACAAAATGTTTTTTAAAAAATAAAAAATAATAAACTGTGCACTGGATTTAGATATTCAAAGTATATTTTAAGTATCCTGCAAAATAAGTATTTTGGTCTAATAAATGGGTGGGCTCTCAATTATAATTATTGTAATTGCAATTGGTACAATTTACTCAGTGTTTCCTTTTCTCATTGTCTCTTTCTCTCTCTTGTTCTATCTCTCTCTCTCTCTCACACACACACACACACACACACAGTATATCAGAACAAGCATTTTAGAACAAAATATCCAATGTCATCTTCTGTTTTGCTAAGGCTAAATTGTCATTGAAAGCCCAGAGAGGAGTTTGATGGTGGGTGTTTTATACAACAAATAATGATATCTTTTTTTGCCATCTGGTTTAAAACAGAGATTTTTTGTTTTTTGTTTTTTGTTTTTTTAAGATTTATGTATTTATTTGACAGAGAGAGAGAGTATGTGAGCAGGGGGAGAGGCAAAAGGAGAGGGAGAGGGGAAGCAGACTCCCTTCCGAGTACGGAGCCCAAATCAGGGCTCTATCTCAGGACCCTGAAATCATGAACTAAGCCAAAACCAAGAGTTGGACACTTAACCAACTGAGCCACCCAAGGACCCCAAGAAGATTGAATTGGTTTTTATTCCCATTCATATCATCCAGCAAGATTGCCTTTCTGTGTGTATCAGTTTATGTCTGTCTGTGTATTCAGAGAAACAAAGTCTCATTGCATTAAATTTGTTACATATAATACTTATTCACAATAGTTTCCATAGCTTCTTGATTGATTTTTTAAATTTAATTTAAATTTTTTAAATAATTTTTTAAGATTTTACTTATTTGAGAGAGAGAGAGAGAACACGACCGGGGGGAAAGGCAGAGGAAGAGGGAGAGGCAGACTCCCTGCTGAGTGTGGAGCCCAACGTGGGGCTCAATCCCAGGATCTGATATCATGACCCAAACTGAAGGCAAATGTTTAACCAACTGAGCCACTCAGGCGCCCCAATTTAATTTATTTTTTTAAAGAATTTCCAACATCCCAATTTGGTTGAGATTTGTGTAACACAGTAAATACTGTTTAATGGAATTAATGTTCATTTACAAATTAAAATGGTTTTATGAATCCTATAAATATGTTCCCACCTGTGTTTATTTTCTCATCTTTGGTAGAACTCTGATGCAATAAAAAAATAGTTTTAAAATAGTTAATTGTACAATTTATACCTATATTTGCTAAGATATTGCAATCTTCACTATTGAGAATCCCAACAGGATTCTTCACTAATGAATAATGATTGCACATTACTGCTTAATAAAAGGCCAATCTAAAATTTGCCACCATGGCACATACCATTCATAACATAATGAAGCCCAGTGATGGATATGAGAAGGCACACTGGTTTTCACGTAAGAATCTTCTAACCTCACTTGTATGCAAAGCAGTTCATCATCACACAATCCGTGTATCCTCAATAAATACTTTCTATTTCTACCACTAATGAAGCCTTCCTTTTGAGACCAACTTAATAGGGTTGCAGAATGATAAGTGAATTTGAAATTATTGTCCATCTGTTTTACATGTATGCAGAAGATTACAAATTGTTCTTTAACATTCCACATGATTTCTGAAAATTTATGTTATAACTTTATGCACCTTCTTTTATTTTTAAGAATCTTTTGAGAATATTATAACAAGAGAATTTTATATTAAACATATAAACATTTATGAAGCTTTTCTTTTATATTCTCATTATGAAGGGGTTGGGAATACAAAAACAATTAAAATCAGAGATCAGAAGTTTATAGCTATTTTGGAGATACAAAATATAAACAAATTAAACACACATACGAATATACATATCTACACATACACACATTGTCACTTGATAAATTTGTAGATGGCACTCTGGGAACAGAAAAAAATAACTAAATTTGCTTGATAAGAGTGAAGGACAAGATCTAGGAAAGGAAATATTTGCACTTAAACTTTATTTTTTTTAAAAGATTTGATTTATTTATTTGACAGAGAGAGACACAGAGAGAGAGGGAACACAAGCAGGGGGAGTGAGAGAGGTAGAAACAGGCTTCCTGCTGAGCAAGAAGCCTGATGCGGGGCTCGATCCCAGGACCCTGGGATCATGACCTGAGCTGAAGACAGACGTTTAATGACTGAGCTACCCAGGTATCCCACACTTAAATGTTAGTGTAAGTTTTTTGATATGATATATAGTGTGTAGAGAATATTCAGGAAAAGGAAGGAAATTAAGTACAAGATTATGAATGTAAGGAAAGTGCTTATTATGTGAATATAATGATCTTAGGATGATAATAGGTTTTACTGGACAGTCCCCAATGACAAGCTGGTGTTGGATTATAAAGGGTCTTATATGACATGTGAAGAAATGTTGGCTTTATACCTATAGGCTGTGTGGAAACAAGGGGAAACCCACATGGATATACTTTATATCCTTATGTATCTATGAATGCATTACATAGTCATACACACACATTGTTATTATTAGGATAAATATGGTAGCAGTGTGGACACTGAAATAAGTTGGCTGTGGTGAGTCGTTGGGCTGTAGCTGCGAAAATATGGTAAAGTCCTGATTTCAGGCAGTGATAATGGGGATGCAGTTGCACAAAATTCGAGAAGTGTTAGGACATCTATCAACACTTGATCATTTTTTTTTAAAGATTTAATTTGTTTATTTGATGAAGAGACAGATCACAAGTAGGCAGAGAGGCAGGCAGAGAGAGGGGGAAGCAGGCTCCCTGTCGAGCAGAGAGACTGATGTGGGGCTCAATCCCAGGACCCTGAGATCATGACCTGAGCCGAAGGCAGAGGCTTTAACCCACTGAGTCACCCAGGCACCCCCATACTTGATCACTGAGAGGAGAAAAGGAGAGAAATATGAAGAAAAATTCCAGATCTGTTGATGGGGTGCATAGAAATCTCTTTCTATCCTCCAACTTGCATATTTACTTTCATGTGGTTTTCAACTGCATAAGAGACAAGGGACTTATTTTTGATGATTTAAATACAATTTGTGGAAAATCAAATGTTCTATTAGCATATGTATTTATTATCTTAAAGGAAAAATTATTTTGAAGAAACTGCACTAGAGTCATTATATATGCATTTTGTTATCAGCATTCTAGATACTTGATATGTAATTATTTTGTATAAAAATGATTTAAAAATTATAGTCAGCCTGTTTTTCTATTCTTCTCATTGATAAGTATTTAAAACTGTTTAAGGGAAGCAACATTTCCTAGTCAAAACAGTGTCACTGTTGTAATAGTTATGTATTCTTAAATAACACAGCTTAAGACTTCTTTTCCTTACTATATTAAATTATGCAGTTAAGTAATCTATGACTGTATCAACTTGATGTAACCAATATCATGCTCATTTAATGCTCATATTACATATTTAAGGAATAAAATTTTCCATGCAAGTTAGGAGTAGAGCCTAAATATGTCAGAAATAAATATTTGAGCAAACCAAATAAGATCTGGAAATGAATATAAAGGGCAGGTGATAGCAGAATTATTTCCAATTACTTAAAAAAGAAGTTAAGGGGGGAAATTTCCCTATGCCCTTTAAATGTGAGAAACAAATCATTTCCTTTGTGATATTTGCTCATTCAGTCATTTGAAAAATATGAATAATATATCTCTGGAGGACAGTGTGCTAAGACAATTAAAAATTTATTGATGTTACTGCCTTTTAACTTTTAACATAGATATAAGGAACTAAAATATGAAACGATAATTTTTATCCTAAAATGTCATATAAAAGAACAACAGGCTTTTAATCAGAGCTCATAACACTTTAAATATTTGAGATGGAAAGTAGGGAGTAACCTAAATCAAGATTTTAATGGCCTACTTCATGCAGAGGTCAACTGAATCCAAACTAGGGCAAGGCAAATGATGGGCAAGGCAGCATCATTTTTAATGCTTAAAAATCTCATTTGTTTGAGAAACAAACTCTCTGAACCAAAAGTATATTTTCTTGGCTTTTTGGGAATCTTCCAAAGTAGCAAAAAATTTTCTGCTTATATGGGTCCCAGGAGTGGAGCTGAAGTCCTCATTTAGCCAGGGCCTGGTCTTTCTTGTTGCCTTTTATTTTTAGTTGTCCCTGACTCATTGTCTTTCCTGGTCTCTTTCCTATAAATAAGCATTCCCTATGTCATAAAGCAAAAATGGCATTCAGTATTTAGATCACAATCCTAGTGAATAATTGGGTTAGCACTGAGATTTTTAACCACTGCCTGAACCCATCACTTCGGTCAGAAGATTGAATATCCGCATTTATCAGACAGGTCATTTTGAGATTGAGTGCACTGATGGAGAGTGTAAGAGGACACAGTTTGGGGAGAAAGATCCTCAAACATAAGGAAGAAAGTGTTCAAAGCAAGGGTCCAGATAGTGCACTAAAAATACTGTGCAGTAACAAATACCAGATAATAACAATAAAAATGACCTTCATGGATGCAGTGGTCAGGGTGAAGTTGCAAGGTGTAAGATGTGCCATTGCTCAGGGCAGCAGGGAGTGAATGTGCTTTGGGCATTAAATCACTCACAGAAGCAGTAAAAGGGATGAGCAGATAGACTTGCTTCCAGCAATCACTTCCTAAACCCTATTTGCTGCTCCTTTTGCCATGAGGAGGGAACTGTCTTCTGAAAGGAGAACCTGCCAATATAGTCCCAGTCCCTAAAACCACCTTTCTTGCTACAATCCACACCCACAAGACGGCCTTCTGCCCTGCTTCTTTCTTCAGTTACTACCAAATGAATTCAAGTTTTGCAATAGAAGAACAAAAAAATCACACCCAACACCCTGACTATAAGGGATCTTTGAAATGCAGTTTATGTTTCCAAACTTAGGAGCATTACTCTCTTTGAATACTTCATTTTAGCAGGCATTTTTTGGCAGATGTATAAAAGACAAGATGCTCAATAAGCCATCTACATGATCTGCCATATTGGGCAACTTGATTCTCCTTCTAAAAAAAATTTAAAAAAATTCTTTTAAAAAATAATTTACAGAATAATTTACAGCATAAATTACCTTTTCTTTAGAGAAAATTAGTTGTCACGACCCAGTCTTTTTTGGTTTGTTTTGCATTTTAGAGATGGTAAAATGGCTTTCAGATTTCTTTTGTATCATCTGTGTTTATGACTAAAGGGTAATTTCTTCTACTTTAGTTCTGACATAATACTACTAGACTCAGTATTCTGTGTATAATACCCTATCTTCATCAATTATTTTTCTACACAATAAAGAACATATAGAATAAAATGATAAGGAACATTTTTCTTTAATATTGATGATCTATTATAAGAATGAAAGAATTGCTTCAGAATATTTTCATAGGATACAGCATAATAATTCCTGGAGGGATTTTAAAAAACAAAATGTTAACTTATTTATGTGTGTATTCTTTATCCAAGAATAAAGTTCAGAATATTCATGAGATTGTTTTAGAGAATCTAAGAACACCACAAACACTTAAAAACTGGAAATTCTTCATATAAATAGCAAGGATTTGTTAGTGTGAAATGTGAAAGGAATTGTCTTATGATTTTTACCAAATGAAAAAATATAAACAGGCCATAAATATTGTGGTTTGTAAAATAAACTCGAGAGCACCTTTAGAATGATTTAATTTTAGTAAGAATTACACAACAGTTAAATGTTAAAAATTGTTGGGGAAAAAAAAGATGTTACCATAATACTGATAACTTCATCTAACTCAAACATAAATACATTTATTTATTTATTTATATTTTTCAAACATTTAAATTATAAATTTCTAGGTTTGGAAATCTCAGGAAATAAGGTTATTATATCATTGAATCTAGATAATTGTCATCTTCTATATTAAGACATTAATCCCCAGTCTTCTAAATAAATTTTTGCAAAGAAATTAAGCAGATATTTAGCTGAATTTCTACTTCTTGCCACAAAGCATTGATAAGTACACAATGCAAAAGAAATAGTGTATTTAGGTACCGATTGTAGTTATCTCCTTCTATTAATATTCATCATAATAATGACATCAAAAAGTATGTACATAAATTTAATGCACATGTATAAAGAAACGTAGAAATTTATGTAAAAAGCTAAACTCTTTTTAAAATCACCAAGTCTCCAAATGGAGAAAAGCAGCTAGATTTTTTTTTTCTGCAACAAACATATATCTTTTAACAATAATGTAATTTTACTTTCAAAGGTACAAATAGCTTTCTCCTTTTTTAAATATTATCTTTAACATTTCAAAATGTTGACATATCTAAGCGATATTTCACTCTGTGTCAAGTGGTAGTTCTATTTTGTTAATCTAATTGACATCTCTTTTTCTTGATAGGCTATCTTATTCTAGGCCTGTCAGTCAAAAATACTTTCATATTCCATGGTGTACATGATAAAAAGTAAAAAATCTGGTATTTAATGGGGAGTGCAGGTTCGGACCTAACTCTGTAGTGATCAGGTGAAATGAAAGAAGTAGCAATTTTGGAAACTGAAATTGGAAAGTTAATAGGAATTTTGAACTTTAAATGTTTTTGTATTTCTACTTGGTACATGGTGTAACCTTTGGCTCATCTGTTTATGTTGCATTTGGGAGTAAAATGATAAGAAGGTAGTAAGACATGGTAAAAATTGCTAGTGAAATGATTTTATGGTTATGACTTTTAGCTATAAACAGTAATTTTACATGATATCAATGAACTCAAATACTTTGTCTTTTTTTATAATTTAATTTTATTTAACTATTACCAAGAAGCTTATTAATAATTTTAAAAAATCTGAATGTTAGGTACCGTATGTCTTAATATCATTTAGATAATGCGTGTTGTGTTGGTTGAATTTAAAGCTTTGACATTGTATATTGTAAATATTCAAAATATTAACACATGCCAATTGTATAGATGCCAGTTTATCAGAAGTTCGTGTTGTTATGTAAATGACATAAAACCATAAAGTGACTGTTAGTTGTATTAATATAATATGTGGTTTGGGGGTTCCTGGTGACTCAGTTGGTTGAACACTTGACTCTTGCTTTCGGCTCAAGTCATGATCTCAGGGTCCTGGGATGGATCCCCACATCCCTGTTGAGCAGAGAGCCTGCTTCTCCCTCTCCCTCTGCCTGCCACCCACCCTGCTTGTGCGCTCTCTCTCTCTTTGTCAAATAAATAAAATCTTTAAAAATAATAATAATAGGGGCGCCTGGGTGGCTCAGTGGGTTAAAGCCTCTGCCTTTGGCTCAGGTCATGATCACAAGGTCCTGGGATCCAGCCCTGCATCGGGCTCTCTGCTCAGCAGGGAGCCTGCTTCCCCCTCTCTCTGCCTGCCTCTCTGCCTACTTGTGCTCTCTCTCTCTCTGTCAAGTAAATAAATAAAATCTTCAAAAAATAATAATAATAAATAGAAAACAAAAAATGGTTACATATCAAAATTCTAGGAATGAAACATGACCTTTTAGACCTAAGTTAACCCTTATCATATTTCATAGAAAATTTTAAGAAAAACCACCAAAATTTGTTTTTTTATGTACCAACTACATGAATATCTATCAAACCCAAAATATATACTTACAATTCATCTCTTTTTTTTTAAAGATTTATTTAATTATTAGAGAGAGAGAGAGAGTGAGAGACAGCATGAGAGGGGAGAAGGTCAGAAGGAGAAGCAGACTCCCAGCGAAGCCGGGAGCCCGATGAGGGACTCGATCCTGGGACTCCAGGATCATGACCTGAGCCGAAGGCAGTCACTTAACCAACTGAGCCACCCAGACGGTCTCACAATTCATTTCTTATCCCTCTTTTTTTTTTTTTTGAGGTGTTTTTGTGTTTTGTTTTGTTTTGTTTTTTTCTGTGAATGCACTTGGCACTAAGCTATATAAAGAAACTTTTTGATCTCTGATCTAGAGTACATGTAGTTCTTTGGGAAGTAAAACAAAAATGGAAATGTGTTGGCTGAAGAGATCTAGGGTGATTCTGGAGGTTAAATCAGAGAATATAGCAAAGGTTGAATGTCTATTATGTTGCAAACATCTTCATGTAGTATATTTCATTCAGTTTTTAATACATTTGTTTGAAAGATACTGTGCACTATATAAATCTCAGAAACAGCAAAATGAGAATAATGAGTTATTTATACTTATTTAAACCTACATAAAGATAATCTTAGGAAACTGACCCAACCCACTAGTCTAATTGATGAGACAAATTAGAGATGAAAAAATCTCTTGCAGTAAGCTTTTAGAATGGGAGCAATCCCAATCCAGCATATCATAGGACAATAAGAACACTACAGAAAAATATTAAGATTAAAGTGAGGTTTTAGAATACACTTAATAGACTTAAATACACCAAAATTAAGACTCAAGCTTCTTTTGTAATCTATTCAATAGGCTTTTTCACTAGAATAGTTTCCCCATGGTAAGGTAGCTCATACACCTTTCAGGAGCCAGCAAAATCATTACATATTGTATATATTACAGTAATTATTATAATATATTGCCAATTTTCTGAGTATCAGATACTATGTTAGATATTTTATCTTTCATTGTGTCCATTTTCAGCCTCTCTAAAAGGAGAGTTATTACTAATATTTCACACATGTGGATGCTGATGGTCAGAGAGGTTAAAATATACCAGTCTTTTTCCATATATGGAGGAACTGGAACTTAGTCCTAGTATATGTAGTCATACACCTATGCATCTTTTCCTGTCCTTTCTGACGTGAGTCTCTGAAAATCGAAGGAAGCTAAGAGATGGAGTGACAAAAATGTACTTAACTCTTCAGTTCTAATTGACTCAGGACAAACAATAAGCTGCTAAAAAAGAAATCAAGATCGGTTCACTCGTGTGAAACCTAAAAAATAAAATAAGACAAATGGATAAATAAGCCAATAAAAAGTAGAATCAGACTTAAAAATACAGAGAACAAACTGATGGTTGCCAGAAGGGAGATTGGGAGGGAGGGGTTGGCAAATGGGATATGCAGGCTTCCAGTTATGGAATGAGTAAATCACGAGAATAAAGGCACAGCATAGGGAATATAGTCCATGACGTTGTAATAGTGTTTCATGGGACAGAGAGTAGTTACACTTGGCAGTGAGCCCAGCATAACATAGAAGTTGAATCATTCCGTTATATACCTCAAACTAATGTAGCATTGTGTGTCAACTATAGTCAAAAAAATATGAGAAAAAAAAGAAACAGGAATGAAAAAAAAAAAACACCTGAAAAAATAATTTCCAAAGATCTGCTATAAAACATTGTTTTTACACTTAGAAATACTGTATGATATTGTAATAATTTCTTAAAAGGGTAATCTCATGTTAAATATTCTTACCACAATTAAAAGAAAGTTTAAAAAAATAATAGTTGAAAATGAAGTGTGGTGAAATATTAATGAAAATGTTGGATCTTGTATTTAAACAGTGTATGTGATTACCTTGTTAAAATTCCACTTTTCCCTATATAGAAAAATAATAATGTTTCATTATTAGCTAACTATTCAAAGTCCTTTTAAATATTTTTAAAGAGTTTGTATTTAAACATGGGTAGTATATTTAGCTTGTAGAAATAAAACAAGGAAATTTGAACAGTATCAGCTATTTTTATGTATTAGAATTCTTTTTTTAAAGATTTTATTTATTTATTTGACAGAGAGAGAGATCACAAGTAGGCAGAGAGGCAGGCAGAGAGAGAGGGGGAGGCAGGCTCACTGCCGAGCAGAGAGCCCAATGCGGGGCTCGATCCCAGGACCCTGAGATCATGACCTGAGCCGAAGGCAGAGGCTTTATCCCACTAAGCCACCCAGGCGCCCCTGTATTAGAATTTACATGTGGATCAAAAACTACTTAAGTCACCAGAAAGTAGCAAAAGTTAAATCATGTTCATAAATGGAAATCAATTAATATAGGTGTCCAAAATTATAAATAATGTTAGATCATTCATAATATTGGTTGCAGATATAAGAACAAACTTAAAAGGAACTACTTTGTGGAGCCAGTTTTAGTAATTTTGGACCCATTTATCCATTCAATTTTTATTATTTTTACAGACTTATTGAAATATAATTAATATATGGTACTATATACACTTTCAAAGCCTCCAGTGGTTTTTAATATATTAACACAGTTGTGCGACCATAACCATAATGAATTTTAGAATATTTTCATCATCTAAAAAAGAAACCCTATACTCATTAGCGGTTACTTCCCTTCACCTCATTTCTCCATGCCTAGACAACCACTATTCTATTTTCTGTCTTTGTCTATTCCAGTCATTTCCTAAAATAGGAACAGTTCTTTGTGACTGGCTTATTTTACCCAGCTTCATGTTTTCTAAGTTCATTCATGTTGCAGCATCATATTAGTATTTCATTTATTTTGGATTGTTGAAAAATATTCCACTGTGTGCCTATAGCATATTTTGTCTATCCATTCACAATTTAATGGACATTTTGGATTGTTTTTGCTTTTTGTCTAATATGAATCATAGTATTAACATTCATATACAAGTTTTTGTGTGATCATATGGTTTTTATTACTTTATGGTGTATGCCTAAGAGTGAAAATTTTTAGTCATATGATAATTATATGTTTAACATTTTGAAGAACTACCAAAATGTTTTCCAAAGTAGTGTATAAGTTTATATTTCAAGAATGAAGTTTCCAATTTCTCCAAATCCTTGCTAATAGTTGTTATCTGTCTTTTGTTTGTAGTCATTTTGTAGTATTAACTGATATATCATTGTGGTTTTGATTTGTATTTCCCTAATACCTAATGACATTGAGCATCTTGGGTATCCCTTAGCTAGATTAAAGAAAATAGGATTTGAAAAGAAAATATGCTTTTTATTAGAATTTTTCCTATAATCTGATTTTAACCTAGATTCGGGTACTTACCTTACTCGTCCATTAAAAGATATAACATGCAGAGGCTGTCAGGATGGAAAACAAGGCGAGTCCTAGTTAATATATACAACTTTATATACAAAATCTCAGACAAGTTTGAAAATAAGAGAACGAAGAAAATATACTAAACATACAAAATAATATAAGAAAACATATTAAACATATTAAACATAAAATCAATAAACATATTAAACATATAATATGTGTATCTAGCTTAGCGTTACCAGAAATAAAGAGAATAATCTCAGAATGATAGGGCAAACTTACAGTAGAATATTGTATTCCAAAAATAATATGCATCTAGTAGCAGACTTCTAAATATAAAAGAAGTAATTGATTTTTAAGAATAGAAAACTCTATAAGCATAATTATAGATTTAGTTGTATTTTCTCTAAAATTTGTGAAAGAAGTTAACAAAAAATAGCAGTATTGGTTATTTGAATAAGTCTGATGATCCACTTGGCAAATTTATTATTTATGGGGGTACCTGGGTGGCTCAGTCAGTTAAGCATTCCACTCTTGATTTTGTCTCAGGTTATGATCTCAGAGTCATGAGATCTAGCCCCGTGTGGGGCTCCATACTGGGTGTGGAGCTTGCTTAAGATTCTTTTCTCCCTCTCCCTCTGCTCCTCCCTACTGCCCCCCACCATTGTTTCTCCCCCCAAAAAAAAAAAAAAAAAAAGAAAGAAAAAAGAAATTGTTATTTATAGAATACTGTACCAAGCAACTTTAGATTATATGTTTTCCAGGTACGTATCTTAATTTAAAAAAACAGCAAACAAATTATAAATTGGGGCATGAAAAATGTTTATAAACCTTAAAGGATCAAAGTCATAGTGTTCTGTTTTCTGACATCAAATTAGCATTCAGCAACAATAAGGTATCTAGAAAATTTCCAAATGTTTACAAATTAAACATGATTCTTCTAGATAACCTGTGAAACAAACTGGAAATCATGAAAAAAAATTAGAATTATTAACCAAACAGCAGTGAAAACACCATATAATCAAGTTCTTGGGATAAAATTAAAACAATGTTTAAAATTAATCTTTATGTCTGTAATACTACATACATGACAAAAGAAAGGTTCGATATCAGTGGATGTGGATGTAAACTTCCACATTAAGTAACTAGAATGAGGGGCGCTTGGGTGGCTCAGTCATTAAGCGTCTGCCTTCGGCTCAGGTCATGATCCCAGGGTTTTGGGATCGAGCCCCGCATCAGGACTCCCTGCTCGGCGGGAAGCCTGCTTCTCCTTCTCCCACTCCCCCTGCTTGTGTTCCCTCTCTTGCTGTGTTTCTCTCTGTCAAATAAATAAAATCTTTAAAAAAAAAAATTAGAATGAAAAGTGGATATTAAACCCACAGCATGTAGGAAAAGGGCAATAATAAAGACTAGAGTGGAAATTAGTGAATTCTAAAGTAGAGAAACAATAAAAAATAGAGAATAATATGTTTTATTAGTTAGTAATAGATTAAACATTTAAATTAAGAAACACACTAAATATCAATTATTAATATCAGGCAAGACAGAGGCTAAGTCACAATATTTAACCAATATTAAAATGGTAATTAATGAATATTAAGAATAATTTCATACCGAGTAAAGTTGACATCTTAAATGATGTAGAAAATGTTATAGGAAAACAAAACTTTGTTAATCTAACAAAAGAAGGATTTGAGGGGCGCCTGGGTGGCTCAGTGGGTTAAAGCCTCTGCCTTCGGCTCAGGTCATGATCTCAGGGTCCTGGGATCGAGCCCCACATCGGGCTCTCTGCTTAGCAGGAAGCCTGCTTCCCCCCCTCTCTCTCTCTGCCTGCCTCTCTGCCTACTCATGATCTCTTTCTCTGTCAAATAAATAAAATAAAAAATCTTTAAAAAAAAAAGAAGGATTTGAAAGTATGAATAGCACTCTAATTATCAAAATAATTAAATTCATATTTTAAAAATTTTTTGCAATTTCACGGCCAAATCCAAATGACTAACTTGTGAATTTACAAACAAATTTGGAAGTGTTACTGTTTTAAACAATATTTTATGAAATAGAGAACATTTTCCAACTCATTTAATGGGTTAGCAAGATTTTATACTAATACCTGACAAAGATATTACAAAAAATGGAAATTACAGATTTATAATACATAAATTTAACTATAAGAAAACCAACATAATTTTAAAATTTTAATACAATAATATAAAGCACTGCAAGGAGATTATCCCATCCATGGGATTGATTTGGGTTTAGAAAATAAATTACTAAAATGCATCATCTCAGTAGAATAAAGGAGCAAAATAACATATCATATAAATATCCAGGAAAGTGCACTGAAATATACTTAACTGCCATATATCATGATTAAAATATTATTGAGTATTATATATTTAATCACTTTTAATAACTTTCTTTATAAATATGACCATTTTGTCTATGTTTTCCAATATAGCATAACATATTGATTTATAATTATATCTGCAGTGTTTATCTTTTTAAGTTCTAATAATGTATATTTAATCCAATTCCTTTTTTCCTTGATCATATTTGCCCAAGTCTTTTTTGCCGACAATATCATTCAAAAAATGTATTTCCTAAGTGTTCTTGTTGGCACTTTGTTAACTTGTTTTTCAAACCAAATACACTCTTTTCAAAGACTATTTTCTTTGTGAGAGTAAATCTTCATCATTTGTTGAGACTTACTTTATAGCCCAGGTCTGTAGTATTTGATATTTTGCAGAAGTAATTTATGTTTTATGACTTTCACAATTTTAATTTGACACCTAAATTCTTTCATTTTAACTTAAATATTGGTGAATAGTATTATATTGTAAAAATTGACATTTTTACATTGAATCTCATATGATCCTTTAAATATATTTAATTAAATTTAAATTTCATAGTGATTTCATGCTTAAAATTATTTTAGAAATAAACAGGCTTTTCTTTAACAGTTGGTATTAATGACTTTTTTAGTTTTCTTCTTGAACTAATATTCTTTTCTACTTTCTCATATAGATATTTACCTATGATAACGTCATTTACTGATTGGATCTGTTTATCTGTTTTCTTGACTCGCTGCAAAAATATTAGTTTAAATTATATTTTAATTTCAATGATGATTAAGATCAAAGAAAGTTTTGGGGGGACTGACTTATTAACATTCATTTGTGATATGAATTACTGAAAATACTGATAGTTACATTCAGTTCTTCTATATCCTTATTAGTTTCTGGTTTACTTGTTCTATCAACTATTGAGAAAGGGGTGTTGTATTCTTCAATCATAATAGTGATTGTTTCTCTTCACATTTCTCTCAGCTTTTCTTTCATGTACCTTGACGCTTAGGTGTAAACATATAAAAGATTGTTAAGTCCCTCACAAAAAGTGAGGATTTCTCTAACCTTCCTTTTAGTTCTGTCAACGTTTTGTTTTATTTGTATATTAAAGTTTTTAATTGGAAATATATTCTGCTACCATAGTTTAATCTTTTTGATCACTGACCCCCTTTATCATCCTATCTGGAAGGAATCTATTCAAGGTCCACACCCCTGCACCCCTCTTTCCCCAACTGCCCATCCCCCATCCTCAACATACAGACAAAATTCACCAGTGTTTGCACTTGGCCCTTTTTTTCTAAGTCATGGTGCCCTCCATTCTCAGAAAGTAGACCCCAACTATGAAACTTATTCTTTTCTAGCCTGACCACAACCCACATTCCAGAGGAGACCCAGACAGAGTCCCTCGGAAAATCTGCCAACCCCTGCTCTAGCTGGTCTATCCCCTCCCCACACCGCTCCCACCAGGGGCACCGCTGCAACCTTCCCACATCCTTCAAAAACCCCTAAAAGGCCCAGCCTGAAAGAAACTCCAGGTGACATCTCTCTTGATGTCTGCCACATCTCCTCCCCTGGAGAGTGAATAAACTCTCTCCTGCTTGTTGCTTTACTTTGGTGCAGTTCTTTGCCACCCGCGTCACCAGCCATCCTAAACACTATCTCATCTGTCTTTAGTCCTTGTCCTATTCCGTGCTTTGACTTCTAGGTTGTCTCGTATTAATATAATTTCTCCAGCTTTCCTGTGAAGAGTGCCTGCATAGAATAACATATTCTATTATTTTCCTTTCACCCTAACTGTACCTTTATGTGTAAAAAATATTTCTTTAATTCAGGATACATTTGGGTCTTGCTGTTTTATCTAGTCTAAAATCTCTGACTTCTAATTGTGTGTAGATAATTTAAACTTACTGTAATCATGCATACGGTTGACTTTAGGTCTATTATGTTGATATGTGATGGGTTTTCATATTGCCTGCTTTTTTATTTTACCCTCTTTGCCTCTGTAGACAAACTGCATAGTTTTAATAATCCATTTAATCTCCACTATAGGCTTATGAATTGTACCTCTTTTTATTTTAATTTGCATTTAAAAAAATCTTGCCTAAGGTTTATAGCATATCTTTAACTTACACATTTTAACTTGTTACAATATTATACTATTTCATGTGTAATATAAATGCCTTATAATTTTATATTTCTACCTCTCTTGTGGCTCTTTGTACAATAGCAGTCATATATTTTATTTCTACCTAAATTATAAATTCCACAACGCAATTATTGTAATTATTTTTTCTCTAACCAATCAATTTGTTTTATTTGTCCATTAAGGAAATTTACCAGTGGAAAAACTTGTTTTAATTAAGTTTCATATTTACCAAGTTGGTGCTCTTTGCTTTTTGTAGATTTGATATCTCCAGAGCACTACTTTCCTTTGGTCTGATGGACTCTGTTTAATATGACATAGCATGGGTCTGCTTATAATAAATTCTCCGATTTCTATTTTTCTGAAAAAATCCTGTATTTTGAGAATTTTTGATGATTTGTCATAGTGCTCAGTTTGTCCTGGTGCTGACCTACCTATATGCTTCAGTTTTATACCTTCCCCATCCTAACGTATCTACATAATTATTAAAGACTATGTAGTCCATCCTTATATTGTTTTAATTATTTTCAAATTTTGATAATAGATTCATAGGATGTCGTAGAGAAATGTACAGGGAGGTTCTATGTACCTTCCACTATTCTTCCCCCTCTATTGATGACTTGCATGAGTATAGCACATTGACAAAACCAGGAAATTTAAGTTAGTAAAAACCAATAAGCTTACTTAGATTTCACCATTTGAGTTCACACTCATTTATGTTCATATGTGTGTGTCTGTGTGTGTGTGTGTAATTCTGTGCTTTCTTATCACATGTGGAACTTCGTGGAACCATCTAGATATCAAGATACAGAACTTTTCCCGTACTTTGAGGTTCCCTTATGGTATCCTTTTATAGTCACACTTACCACTGTCTCCTTCCTGCCCCCACCCCCCATTCAGAACCCCTGTAAACCACTAATCAGTCTTTTATCTCCATAGTGTTGTCATTTCAAGAATATTATATAAATGGAATCCTACCATATGTAATATTTTATTGTTGGATTTTTCCCCCATTTGGCATAATGTTATTGATACTCATCCAGTTTTCATGAATGGATTATTTATGCATTTTTGGTGCTGCCTAGTACTGCATGGTATGGATGCACCACAGTTTAACTCACCCATTGAAAGGTATGTGGATTGCTTCCAATGTTTGCCTATTACAAAAGAAGCTCTATAAACACTTGCATACAGTTTTTGTGTGGACAGACATTTTTATTTTTCTGGGATAAGTGCCCAAGTTTGCAATTGCTAGGTAATACGGTAGATGAACTGCCAAATAGTTTTCTAGAGTGGTTGTACCATTTTCCAATCCCACCAGAAATGTATACATGGTCCAGTTTCACCACATCCTCATTCGATATTATCACAGTTATAAACCATTTTGGTAGGTGTGTGTTGATACCTGATTTTAATTAGCATTTATCTAATGATTAATGCTATTGAATACTTTTCCTGTGCTTATTTTCAATCTAGATTTTCTTCAGTGAAACGTCTTCTCATGTCTTTAGCCCATTTTCTAACTGGGTTTAAAAAGAAATGTTGAATATCAAGAGTTCTTTACTCTCAACTTTGATTTTTGCCATCTGTTTCTGTTTCTCAGTATTTTCTGTCTCTCTCTCTCTCTCTCATTTTTGCCTTCCTTTAAGTTTCTTAGACATTTTTAAGATTCTGTCTTGATTTCTTTATAATGTGTTCAAGTATTTTTATTTGTTGCTCCAGGTATTACAATATATGTGTGCAATATCACACCCTATAGTATAGTGTAAAACAGCATACTGTTTTACTGCTCCAAATGAAATATTAAATCCCTACTTTCGTTTAGGTCCTTTTATCCTCCTCATTGAAAAAAAATATAATTGTTCTAAATATTTCTTTATCTTCACTGGGTACTACATTTAATTTTAGAATTTTTGCTTCAAAAATCTAATGAAATTTAAGAAAATTTCAGGGAAGAAAAATTTATTCTCTTTACCTCTACTTATTCCATTTTTTAAAATATTCTGAGCCTCTCCTGTTGTTTCCTTTCTGTTTTAAGAGATTCCTTTTGCTATTAATGATGATAAATAAATCTCTTTGCAAAAATTCTCTCCTTCCCTCCACAATCCTGAGGATGCTTAATTTCTGTTTTATTCCTGAACAGTATTTTTTCTGGGTATAGAATTTTAGGTTGATGATTCCTTCACTTCCATCCCTGAAAAACATTGTACTACTTTTATTTCTTTCTCTTATAGGTAAGGTCATTATTCTCTTGCCATTTCCAAGATTTTATCTCTGTCTTTATTTTCGCAAGTTTAATGATAGCATGGCGTGTCATGGATTTATTTGGGTTTATTTTATGTGGAATTTTTCATGTTCATGAATCTTTAGATTTATGTCATTTGCCAAATATGGCAAGTTTTCAGCTCTTTTCTCAATAACTTTTCAGCCTCATTCTTTTTCTCTTATCATCCTATGCCAATAACACAAACAATAAAATGTTAGATTTACTATCTCAGTCCCACAGATTCTTGATTTGTTTGTTTCTTCCTTCCTTCTTCTTTCTTCTATTTTCTCTGTGTTGTTCAGATTGAGTAAATTCTATTGATCTTTACTCAAAAGTTCATTGATTCTGTCCTGTCATCTCCACTTTGCTATGGAGCCCATCCAATTAGACTTTTTAAAAAATTATTTTCAGTTTTATAATATATATAAATATTATATATATAATTTTAATTTCTTTGTGGATATTCTCTACTTGTCTTTACATTTTTTTCTTCTTTTTCTCTTTGTTTATTATGTTCAATTTGTTTTAATAGAATTTGTAATTGTTGAAGTAGCTTTATTGTGGCTGCTTTGATATTTGTCACAAAGTTCCATCATCTGACTCATGTGATTCATTTCAGTATGGGTATTAGTTGACTATTATTCTTCATTCCATTTGTAATTTAATGCTTCTTGGTATTACAATTTGGTATTTATGACATCCTTGACATTTTAAAAATTATGTTAGGAGACTATATTCTCCTTCAATCCTAGTGGACAGTGTCCTTGAGTAGGTTTCATGGGTAGGTTTTGGAATGCTTTTGTAGGCTCTAATTCTAATTCAGTATTCTGAGCACTGGCAATGTTATTCTAGTCACTCTGCTCTTAGGGTTTCACTGGAGTACCTACTGGGTCCACGCTAGTTCCATCTATGTTGGTAGCAAGGTGCTTTCCTTGGTCACCAGGTATTGGTAGGTGGGGAAGGAGTGGACTTGCAGAACAGAGAGCATGTACCCTGGCCTGTTCTCCAGCCACTGGGTTCCTGTAGCTTCTCACTACAGCTCTGTCAGTGACCTTAGAAGAAGGAAGCAACTACTCCAGTTGCCTCTTGACATGGGTGGGGAGAGGGGGTACAGAAATGACTGGCTTAGATGATCTTCTGCTGTTGGGTAGATGGCCATGAGTAGCTAGAACAAGATATTTATGTCATTGGGTGGATAGCATGGGGCATTGGGCCAGGTTCACCTTTTACTGCTGGGTAGAGGTGTGGGAGATGCTGGATCTTACTTGCCTCTGTGCCATGGGATGGTGGGTCAGAGAGAATGAGACCTATGATAATTCATGTTGAGTTTAAGATGCCTACCTATTTCTGCCTGTTGTAAGATGAGGTATGGTTCTCCCAGCTGGGTTTAGTGACTCTGTGGTGGGCAGGGATCAGGCTTACCACATTCACTAAATATTGGATGGAGAACAGGTTGCTTCTTGTCCTTAGGGCACTTCCATGGCCATTTTACATGGAGCAGAGGATGGGTTGGCCCACCTGGACTATACTGATCCCATAGCTGTAGACCGATGGAGTCTAGAGCTGCTAGTGAGTGTGGTATAAGTAAGTTATTGATCTAACTTGATGAAACTGATGTTGTATTTAACAGTAGATTAGTCATCTCTGCTGGTGACTGTGACATATAGGGTAGATCAGCCTAGCCAGACTCTGGTGGCCCTAATGTCTATGGGAAGTTTAGGCTCACAGTTATTACTGCATACGGTCATAAGATGCATTCCTTTTCTAGATCTCCACTGGACTAGACTGAAGAGACTTGTTTTTTCTTAGTTTTGTGTTTGTTTTTATTTCTTTTTAAATTTATTTTTATTTCGATACAATTGAGATATAGTATTGTGTAAGTTTAAAGTGTACAACATGTTGATTTAATACATTTTTATATGTTGTAGTAAGATTATAACCAGAGCATTAGCTAACCTCTTTATCACATCACATAGTAATTATTATTTTTTGTGTATGGTGGGAACAAATAAGATCTAGGCTCTTAACAACTTTGACTTTTATAATACACTATTGTTGACTATAATTACTATGCTGTATATTAGATCTCCACTACTTATTTATCTGCTAGTTTCTGGTTTGTACCCTTAAACAACATATTCCTATTTTCCCCACCCCCAGCCTCTGATAGCTACCGTACTACTTTGTTTTTATGAGTTCAGTATTTTAGCTTCCACATATGTGTGATATCATGCAGTACTTTCTTTCTCTGTCTTACTTAACTCACTTAGCATAGTGTCTTCAAGGTTCATCCTTGTTTTAAACATGGCAAGATTTCCTTCTTTCTCATGGCTGAATATCATTCCATCATATGTACACACACACACACAAACACACACACACACATCTTTATCCATTCGTCAATTGATGGACACTTAAGTTTCTATATCTTGGCTATTGTGAATAATACTACAATGAACATGGGAATGCATAAATCAATTCACTATTCTGTTTTAATGTTTTCAGGAAATTCCATACTCTTTTCTATAATGGCTGTACCAATTTACAATTCCAGCAACAGGACACAAGTGTTCCCTTATCTGAATAAACTTATCTCTTGTTGATGATAACCGTTCTAAAAGGTGTGATGCAATATATCATTATGGCTTTGATTTCCATTTCCCTGATGATTAGTGATGTCAAGCATCTTTCCATGTGTCTGTTTGGTAGTTTGGATGTCTTCTTTGGGAAAAAAAAGTCTGTATAGGTCCTTTGCTCATTTTTTAATGAGATCGTGTGTGTGTATGTGTGTGTGTGTTACTGAGTTGTACAAGTTCATTATATATTTCGTATATTATATATTTTATATATATTTTGTATATTAATCCCTTGTTGGATACATGGATTTCAAAAAATTGTCTCCCATTCTGTAGGTTATCTTTTCATTTTGTTGATCATTTCTTTCGCTGTGCAGAAGCTTTTTAACTTGATGTAGTTTCAACTCATTGATTTTTGCTTTTGTTTATTTGTGTTTTTTATGTCAAATCCAAAAAAGCATTGCCCAGAACAATGTCGGACTGTTTTCTCTTAGAGGTTTTATGGCACCAGGTCTTATTATTATTTTTTGAATTTTGTCTATTTTTGGTGGTTTTTCTGGATTGGAGTACTCTCATGCTTAATTCTGTGAACATGGAAGATAAAATGGGAAACTGAAAAACAAAACAAAACAAAAAACAAGAAAATCACTGCAGTATCATATTTCAAGCCTGGAGCTTGCTAGCCATTTGCCTTTCTCTTTTCACATCTCAGTGTCCTTTATGGTTACCTTTTGAATTATTTCCAGGGTATTTAGTCGTACTAATGACTGGATACAGGAAGAGCTGAGTATATTCCATCTGGTCTGAGACCAGACACCTAAGACAGAACAGTACTCATCCTGATCATGTGTAGTTTTTCTATAGGTCTGCTTTTTCCTAGTTGATGATTTCCACCACATATTGCTATATATTATTGTAGATGGATTATTAAGAAGATTAAGACAACAAAATTATATTACTGTATGACTATATTTTATATAACTATATTTGTTAGAAAAAATAACATGCCTAAATTCAATGACATAAGCTTCAAGTCTGGAATATTATGGCAGATCTTAAAAACTCTGGCCTGTATTTGTATATTTATATAAATCTTATAAAGACTTTTTTGTCCTTTCTCTGACTTTAGCTAAGATTTCTGCTTTCACTATTGCTCTGGGGGATGCATGCTACTTGTATCTGGACCATATTAGCTTTGTATATCCATGTTCTTTTATTAATGGATCCTTATAATAAGGACAAGGGGAATAGTTTGGTCTTCTTGATAAATGTCTTCTGCATCTGTTCAGTCCTTACATTAGGGATAACTTTATGGTTTAATTCCATTTTGGCTTTTGTGATCAAGAACTAAACTTTCACTTTGTAACATTGCATTAAATCAATTAATCTTTCTCCCCACTCTTTATACATTGCTTGATGCCAGATTTTTTCCTTCAGATTGTGTCTTACTTGCTTTTAAAAAAGCATTTGTAGGGGCGCCTGAGTGGCTCAGTCAGTTAAGCGTCTGCCTTCAGCTCAGGTCATGATCCCATGATTCTGGGATCGAGCCCAGCATTGGGCTCCCTGCTCAGCAGGGAGCTTGCTTCTCTCTCTCCCCCTGCAGGCAGCTCCCCTTGCTTGTGCTCTCTCTCTCTCTGTCAAATAAATAAATAAAAATCTTTAAAAAAAATTTAAAAAAGCATTTGTATCTGAACATTGGTATATATATATATATACATATATATGGGTATATATATTTATATATATTTAAAATAAAAAATGAACAAGTATATATGTTTTTAAAGTATATATATGTTTTTAAATTTCAATTCTTCTCACTTAATGCCTACCATTTTATGATAATGCCCTTTATTTTCTTTGTTCTCTCTCTGGATATTATAATAGATACTGGATTTCCCAGTTCTCTAATTCTTTTCTTATCTTTCTTTTATTTGGTGTTTTATTTCACATACAGGCATATCTCTCACTTGATAATCTGAGTCTTTAAATGATTTATGGCCATTGACATTTTATTCCTTTTTACTATTAGAATTCCTTTAATATCACTTTGGTGGTGTCTTGAGAGTTGATATGGTTATGTGGTCAGTCAATAACTTTATGTAACTAAACACTATTGTGACAAAATAGAAAATACAATTCTGATGGGCAAAAGAAAATTGTATAATAAAGTGAATAAGGGCAACAGGTATTAAAAATCACAAAATGATAGCCATATACTTTACTGAGTTTGAGTCTTGAACAAGTCATCTGAGAGATAAAAGATGCAGTATCTAAAAGGATAACTCTTTATTAAAAAATTGTTTTTCATCCAGTGGAACTGGTTAGCAAATCAGAACATTTCAAATACTTCATATTTCTTGAAAGAATTAGAGTCTACTTGAAATTCTCTACCTCTGCCCCTACCCCTGATTGAGCTCTCTCTCTCTCTCCCTCAAAATAAATAAATAAATAAATAAATAAATAAATAAACCCCACCAAACTTGTTTTTTTCATGCATATTGGTATATCTGCCAGTTCTTCTAGAACAAAGGAAATAAGTTATCTTGTTTAGAAAGTCTTCATTTATACGTAAAGCACCAGGTTATGCATAATTTCAGGGCACTAGCATCACAGTTAAAAAGAATTACATTTATTATATTAGGAAAATCATACTTCATTTTGATTCACTTCATTACTTTTTTATATGTATATGGGTATAAAATATATCTTAATAAAAACAGCTGTTTTAAAATTGTAATTATCACTTATTAATTATTGAAAATTTCAGGGAAATAAATACACAGAATTTCCAACCCATATATTCAAAGAGAAATCTCATTAATTTCCTTACCTGAGTCCTGAGTAATCATGTATTTTCTTAGGATTAGAGTAAAGCTTGTCACGATATGCTTCTGTCTGCAAGGTATTTTAGAATACCTGGGCATGAAGTGGTTTCCTTTGTTTATAAACATTTGTATCAAAAGTACAAATTTTCATAGTTAAAATAGAGTTCTACCCAACAGATAATGAAAAACTCAGTGCTGTCATATCTCTCACCATTCCGATTCCCGTTATCCAGAGGCAAAGATTTGATCATCTCTAATTACTCCTTTTGAATTTGTCTCTATTTCTCAAAAATAATATGTTTACCTTTTTTGGCTTACCTCTTTTGAAATAGTTTTACTAAGGGTAACTAAAGATTCCTACTAAAAAAATATAACTAACTCTTTTGTATCTATCCTCACACATACACCCCCCATATATTTTATATTATAGTTGTATTATAATTTTATGCTACTTCAGAATTACATTTTAAAATTACAAAGATCTGGTAATTAATTACTATTATAGATACAAATCTACCATGTTATGATTTTATTCCCTTACATATATAGTTTGTGTTTTCCCTAGAATTAATGAGACTTGTTTCCAGTTTGCCTAATTTTTCATGTGTCTGCAATAAAAAAAATACCTTAATTTTCCACAAGTTTAACTTTGCTCTCAGTACTTTCAGCTAGCTTAGCAATTTTATTACTTGAAGAATATCTTACGCAATGTTTCCTTACTATCCTTTTGTAGAGTTTACTAGTGTTTTGCATGGATTACCTATCTAATAATTATTCTTTTCTTCAGGATGTTAATAGTATTTAATTACCACATCTTTCGCTTTTTTCTGTTCCCTGAATTCTCTCTTTCTCTGTATTCCTCTTATGAGTCAGCTTGCTTTGGTATCTGTGTTTCTTTCCTGTTGGAGGTTTCTTGCAAATGTTGGGTAAGTCTTGGCTCTCCTCCTTTATAGGAGTGAGACTATATCTAAATTCATTGGAAGTTCTTGTAGATTGATGGGATTTGCTGATTTTTTTGTTTTGTTTTGGTTTGTTTTTGATCTTGTGGAGTGATCTTTCTAGTCCATTACAGAAAGGATATCTAAAAAAGGGAGGGGCAGGTCACCTGCAGGGCTCTCAGTTGGTTAAGCGGCAGACTCAGGTTATGATCTCAGTGTCCTAGGATCAAGCCCCAGGGCAGCTGGCAAAGCGCTCAGTGGGGAGTGTATTTGGGATTTTGCCTCTCCTGCTCCTCTTCCCACTTGTGCACTCTCTCTCTCTCTAAAATATTTTTTTTTAAAAAGGTGGGGAGTGTCTTTAAGGATTTGTTTTGTTTTGTTTTGTTTCCTTAGGCTGGTAAGTGTTCCTGAGCAGGAGTCTTTAGTCTCCTGTGTGACATTTTTAAGCCTGGCTACCATGTTCTTATAGATTCTTATAGCTAGTGGCAGATGGTGTCTTCAGAGGAGTTCTCACTTTTATTCTGAAGATAGACTTTATAATTATTTCCATGTTTAAAGTATAGTAGCTTTAATCTTAGTTTAATCTCAGCTTTAATCTCAGATCTCTTTTGAGTCTGTCTATTTGAGTTCAATTCTCCACAGAGAAAATTCTCAGTCTGCTGTCAAAGGGAGAGGGGGCAATTTACCAGTGTGAAGGTATAATGAAAACTCTCATGGATCTACTTTCTGTTTTTACAGATATATGATTTCTCCTATTGTTAGCTTCATAGGCACCCCACAGTTTCAGAGGAAATTGGCTCATCTAATTCCTGAGACATTCTGAGAATCTCAGCCTTATTCAGAGTTTCCCATGATGTCAATTTATTTATTTATTTTCTTTCTTTCATCCCTTGCTTTCCTGTTTCCAATTTCTGTTTTCATTTCTTACTATCTTGGACATTTGAGTTTATTTTTATTGTTTAAACCCACTATTTTCAATTAAGCTCATTTTAAAATGCAGCTGTAGACTGTTGTGTTCATTCCAGAATGTTTTAGGCCCTTACACATCTCCTATATATATTCCTGATTTTTAAAACTAATAAACTACCTTATTCTGAGATAATATCAGCTTACAGCAAATGGAGATTTATTTGAGGTAAAAGATACTTCTTACCATAAAGAACAGTTATTAATTCATTGGGAGAATTAACTTCAATTGCATTTTCACGTCTTCCAAAAGTCAAGTGAATTCTAAGACGGGGTGTATTGATTCATCAGTTAATCCTCTCCCGTGCAGCAAGCACTAAAGCAGTGCTGGAAACACACTTGTGCCCCAGACATATCACCCCTTCCTCTGTAGGGGTTACACTGTAGTGTGCTAGACAGTCAAATAAATTCTGAAGTCTGAAGTGTGTAATAAATTTTAGAACATGTAAAATGCAGCATGCCGTGAGTCCATATACTCTGGCCACTCAGTTGGTTTTAGAGATCAATAAATGCTTAATTACAAAGTAACATTTAAGCAGATACTTAAATGTCAAATCGGAGTTAGTCAATATAAAAATACGAAAACGCTATTTAAGATAGTAAGTAAAGCAATCCTTGAGTCCAGAAAGAACATACCATATATAGTCATATAGTCTATAAGACTAGATCATGAATACAAATGTATGACAAGGGTGAAAACATGCTGGGAAGGTATGCAGTGGAAATTATGGTATGGAATGATAGCCGTAAAATAGATTATCATATTAATAACAGATATGATAATTTAAAGTATTTTTCAAATATGAAGCTCTTTCACTATAATAAGCACAGGAATGATAAAAATATTACTCAATAAATATTGACCGTAAAACAAGAAAACAACGAACAACATTGACAGTGTGTGGCTATGAAAAGTGTGAGTTCTTTCGAGGAAGTCAATAAAAAGCAGCAATTACAGTGGTCAGACAACAGATTTTGGTGATTTGGGCCAAAATAGTGAAATAAAGAATAGGTGAAACTCTAGATTATGAGAAAATGGATTTGTGTTTATTGTAAGTTGGGTGTGTCATTAAGGTTGGCTGTCAGTTTCCAGTTGAGCATGGATGAAGGAAGAGAGGGTGGGAAGACCCTTTAGACAAAGAGATAGGAGGATAATCAGGAGACTATAGGGACTGTGTCACCTGCTAAGAAGGGGTAAGAAGTGTGCAGCAAAGTGGAATTAGAGAAGACCTGGAAAATATCCATCTGACTACGTGAGAGTTAGTGTCCCCGATTCCACTCAGTGACCAACTGTAAATTCAGTTTTTGCCTCCTGTGTTTTCTTTCCCCAGTGTGTTTATATTAACAAATGAAAACACAACATGTGATTAGGAAAATTTAGTAATATAGAAAAAAGAAGTCAGTGTTTGAATACTATTTTCTACGTGCATATTAGGCAAGTGTTGAAATACTAATATTATTTTAGTTTATTTGTGCCTTAATGAAAGGTCTAGTTATGGGTCTAATGACTGTCTTCTGTTAACTAATGAGCTCTGATAATGGTAAAAGGCTGTGCTTATAGTTTGAATGCTAATAGTCCTCTCAGACATTTGAAATCCATTTAAATGATCCTATCTTTTTGTTTAGAATTATGACAAATAATCAGCTCATTCCTGAGCACTAGGGAACATTGATTTTCCCTTAAATAGGAAGATTTTTCATCTTTAAAAGAATAAATAAAACTCTTGAGACATCACTTTGAAATATGAAAAACTAGAAATGAAATGAGATTTTGTCATTGTTTACAATGAAGTGGGCAGAAATCCTTAGTCATATCAGTAATGGATGCAAATGAAGACAGACATCCGTGATATCAAATTCTCCAAACTGGATTCTATTCTTAAAGAGCCACCCCTCCCCGCAAAATCTAAGTGAGACATTTATGAATTGTTGCCGAAACATGGCAGGATGATACCTTAATTCTGTCTCAGTATTTTACTCCTAAATTCAATATAGAGTGTGAGGCTGTGATGGTGCACGGAGTGGACTCGTGTTTTGCAGGCAATATTAACCTCAGTAGACAGCTTTGCTTTAATCTATCCCAAACTCACATAGTTAAAATGTGGGTCAAATTCCATCACTGAAAAGGAAACAAATCCTAAATACATGTAACATCCAAAAGGCCTTAGGATAAGGTGAGTGACTACCACGTGCCTTCAAGTCAACCTCATTAAAAAAAAAAAAAAAAAAAAATTCACTCTAGAAAGAGAAAATACCTAAATCAAGGCAGAGAAAAATGCACAGATCTTGACCCATTATTAATGTTGAGTGATACAATAGGTGAGAAATACAATAGGAATCTTTAAGTGTAAACCAAACCTTATCCTGACTGAGTGACTGACAGATTGGCTGATAAAGATTTTTTTTTCTTCCTAAGTAACTCCAATAGGGCTAAGAGTGGAGCTAATTGTCTTCTAGGAGTGTGGTTAATTTCTATCTACCTGCCTTAGGGGTGGTAAGAAACATGGAGTGTCAGAGAAATCATACACTTTTTTGATATACTTCTTTGCCAGAATCACTGTTTCTTTTTGATTCAGAATCAATTTTGCTTTAGCCTCCCTCTCCCCACAACCCTGGAAAAGCCTGGGAGATGAGTTAGAGGAAAGTTGTGAACAAATTAGTCCTAAAGCCTGTTTTAGCAAAGACAAGCAGCTATTTTAAAAGTTACATAGTGTAGGTCAGGTAAAAACAGAACCAAAGAAGGCCTTTACTAAGTCAATTTCTTGTCCCCACAAAGAAACAAGTCTTACAAAATGTTTCTCCTTACCTTGTACTGGGAGATACACATTGAAGGTCTCCAGTTCCTCAGTCTATGTTAAAATGTTGCTTCATTAATAAATCTACTTCATTTCTAAAGTTGTACTATTCGAAACTGTTTCTCACTGTGTCTTAGGTGTAACCATCCCTCAAAATAATACACTCTTGAAAATATAACCAGGAGGAGTTGTGCTGGTCATGCAAGCATGCTTAAAGATAACCTTGAGAAAAACATGGTAGGCCAGCAGGCCTCAGGTGGAGGGGAAGATACACGATCTTGAAGCTGAGCAGCTGGGGATGCCCGGCTCGCTCAGGGCGGAACACCGCC
>CM052898.1:173915989-173950927 GCA_028534135.1 Potos flavus | reverse complement strand
ATTATCATCTCGTATCCAATAAATATGGGATTAAGGAGTTGTTCGGGGCGGCAGTCTTCTCAACTGCCGACCCCTGCTCCCAATCTCTATTGCAGCTGACTTGTTTGTGCCTCATTCTTCTCCCGTGCGCCGTTCAGGAAGCGGCATTAGGTTTTTAAAGTGTCAGAGAATAAATGGAACACGATTTTCTCTTTTCTAAAGCGTTAATTACTCTCATTTTTTTCACCTCTCATTCTCTTCTCAAACCACTGCACTTTGAGTTTCACCTTCCCCTTGTCACCAAGATCATTGTTTTTTGATCAGCAGAAGCTTCCATGTTGACAAATCCCAGTGGCCTTCTTTCTGATACAATATTAGTCAACCTCCCACCATTATTGATGCAGAAAATAGTTCATATGTTCTTAAAATATTTTATCTGCTTCTGAGGTACCAAAATTGTGCCTTCTCTTAATATCCTTCTCAATGTTTGTTTTCTTTTAAGAAAATGTGAAATAGGGGCACCTGGGTGGCTCAGTCGTTAAGCGGCTGCGTTCGGCTCAGGTAGTGACCCCAGGGTCATGAAATCGACCCCCGCATTGGGCTCCCTGCTCCGTGGAGAGCCTGCTTCTTCTTCTCTCTCTGCCTGCCGCTCTGCCAACTTGTGCACTTTCTCTCTAAAAAAAAAAAAGAAAAAAAAAGAATGTGAAATATATATGTATAGACACACACAAACAAATACCTACAAGTACATTAATATGACTTTGCTATGATAGCTGAGCATACTTTACAGCCCTTAACATTATTCTGTATAGAATACAAATTACCCTTATCTTAATTAACATGCATTAAAAAACAAATTTAATATATTGGAGAAAAGAGGAATTGTAAATCAGCAGGAAAGAAGCTAGCATAGAAGCAACACCAATCAGCTCAGGAGATATTGTCTACATTTGTTTTCTACCTTTATAAAACTACAGCCTGCTAATAATGTTAAATTTGTTAAAGTAATATAGTTTTGCCTGATGCCATTGGTCACAATACCAGGAGATAATTGCTACTAAGTTAGCCTTAATTTCCCATTTGGAAGGAAAGACTGACGTTAATTCAGTTTTATTCTGTTTTTAATTAGGTTGTAGTGATCTAAAATTCTCATTCAAGTTATTAGAGGTGCTTCAAAAAAAGGTTTGAGTTATCTTTATATCTGAATATCCAATCTGAAAATAATAAAAGCAGAAAATGTTGACTTAAAACCCGCTTAGTGCATGCAATAAAAGTTAATGTAAAAAGTTAATATTTATCAATAATATTTGAATATTTTTATTTTTTATATATTTTTTAAGATTTTATTTATTTATTTGACAGAGAGGAGAGAGATCACAAGTAGGCAGAGAGGCAGGCAGAGAGAGAGGGGGAAGCAGGCTCCCTGCTGAGCAGAGAGCCCGATGCGGGGCTCGATCCCAGGACCCTGAGATCATGACCTGAGCCAAAGGAAGAGGCTTTAACCCACTGAGTCACCCAGGCACCCCTATTTGAATATTTTATTTATCTTATTTTATTTATTTATTTATTTTGAATATTTTAAAATTATATTTCTTTTAACTTCCAAAATGAACTTAAAGCCAAGGGTATAAGAATCTTGAATTTCCTTGCTAGAAGGCTTTTTTCCTCAAAGATTCCTTTTCCTTTTAGTCTTTTTTTGGTGTTTAGGATCTCCAAATTTAGATTTTATTTGCTTATTTATTTTAGAGAGAGAAAGAGACAGAGAGAGTAGGGAGAGAAGCAGAAGGAGAGAGAATCTGAAGACAACTCCACTCTGGGCGTGGAGCCCCACACGGGCTCATCTCATCCCCACGAGATCATGACCTGAGCCAAAACCAAGAGTCAGATGCTTAACCGACTGAGCCACCCAGGGACCCCAGGATCTCCAATTTTAAACATAGTCACTCATTTCCACATGCTGTCAAGATGATTTCTCCAGCAATGGGCTTTGACTAAGTTGGTTTGCAGTCTTTAGGTGCAATGTACAGTTAGTAAGCTCCTCATGAGCAGTCTCCTTATCAAGTACTTTATTCATTGGTGGGCTGATATTAAATACAGCAGTTGGCTCATGTGTCTACAGTCCTGCAGAAAATGATGCGCTCTCTGAAGATTTGAGTAGCAGGGTCACAGAATGCAGAGAATAAGGCATGATAGGGTTTGTAACCTGCAAACTGAATTGGTTTGTATCCAGAAAGGGCTTAGATCCTCACATGCATGTGTCATGCTTTAAAAATTTGCACTGTGAAAAAAAATTTTTTTGTTGCACTGTGATACCTCAGGAAGCTCCAGGGTATAAGACTGTTGGTAGAAGCCCGGCTGTGAACCAGAGGTAGCAAGGAAACTTCCTGTATGACAAAAAAAAATTAGCAATGTAAAGGTTTGATTCCTTTCATCAACACAACAGACCCAGGTCTGTGATTCATTTGCATTTCATGTTCTCATTATAGAGCTTGGTAGAGAGTATGTCTGTGTTTTTTATTTTCTGTTGCACATTTATCTCTTCCAGCCAGGTAAATCTTTCTTCATCCTCATCGCTGATTGCTTGTTCCGCCCTATCTCAAGCTTGTTCTGGATGCTGTATGCTTCTTATTCCCTTTTTCTTTTATTAAAAACAGAAAATTCAATACTTTCATTTTTTTATAGCTTCTCTTGTACGTCTAGTTTTAGGGGACATGGGAGCCAGGATTGCATCATTTCCTGCAGTTCCTCCTGCCCAGAAACTGATAGACACAAACATAGAAATAGGGAAAAAGTTTGGTTTTCAGCAGATGATATAGGGAAGCAAAGTTCACGGACCAGCCACTCATTAAAATGTATAGCAGGTTTTCATCATTTGGCTAACGGGTGTTCTTTCCAATCATTGTTTATCAGCTCCAACATGAGGCAATGGTGACAGCCAAGGCAAGGCAGGGTAGAGTAATAGATGAGGCTCAGCTATAAGAGAGAAAAGAATTCCGACAGAAAGTAGTAGTGGGGAGGCTAAGGGTGAAACAAAACATTCAGCAGCCATGAGCAACTTGTAAGACAGAGGATGACATCCAGAGCCCATGAAGCCATAGGGAACCTGGGAAATATCTTGGATATTCAATAGAGACACAAAATGGGTACATTTTGTATGGACTATTTCTTAGCTCTAAGGGGGAAATACAGACGTGCAAGTCTTAACAACGTTTAAAACCCATTCTGAACAGAGTTCAATCTGTATTGTTGGTCTATTGGAGGAAAATAATCCCTATAAAGATGTTTTTAAAATCCGAGATTTGAGAAACTGATTCTAAAATGTAAAGGGTAATCTTAAATATGAAAAAAAATTGGAGAATTTATAGGACCAGGTTTGCTGACATACAATGTAGCTATAATAACTAAAACAATGTCATTATGGATGTAAGGATAGACAAAACAATGAAACAGAATAGAGAATACAGAAACAGAAGCCTGAAAATATGGTCATCTAATTTACAACAGTTACCATTTCATTTCAGTTTCAGTAGTTTCCACTGGATATATTGGCTATCCTTGTTTGAAAACTATGAACCTTTATTTTTAATTCATACTGCACACAAAAATTAATTTCAGATGCTTGGTAAACTTAAAACAGAAATGTATAACAATAAAGCTTACAGAAACTAGGATAAAGAATATCTTTATAAACTTGTAGTAACTTCAAGTAAGGTTTTTCTTAAATAGAATGTCAAAAGCATTACCTGTGAAAAAAATCAAAATTAACCAAATGGATTCCAGTCAAGAACTTCTCTTCATGAAAATATCCAATTAAGAGAATAAAAACAAGTCATGAGTATTATTCTGAAAACTACATGCATTTTTTCTAATACATATATCCGTTACTGTGTAAAAACATATTTTAAAAACCCTAATGTACATGAGAAAAAAGCAAAGATAATAAAATGAGAGAAAAAAAGGCATTCAGAAAAATACTATTTCAATGGTCAAATAACCATAAACTTGTTTTCAGTGTGACTTTTTCTTTCAGTAGAACTTTGTTTCAGTATAACTTTTCTTTAGCGAATGCAAATTAAAACCAACATAAGATAGTACTACACAAATACCAGATTAATTAGAATTCAAAAGACAGGAAATTCTAACTTTTGATGAGAGTAGGGAAAAACTTGATAACTGAGCTTTGGGACAATACTGGTAAGATTGTAAATTAGTGCAATCATGTCAGAAAACACTTTAGCATTAAGTATATTGATGGCCTATGACCCTGAATTTTTCATAATGGAACATCTAACAGATATGAGTACATCACAAATGCCCACTGAAAGACATACACATTTACTTCTTTTCTTTTCTTTTTTTTTTCTTAAGATTTTATCTATTTATTTGAGAGAGGGAGCACAAGCAGGGGGAGCAGAAGAGGGAAAGGGAGAAGCAGGCTCCCCACTGAGCAGGGAGCCTGATGTGTGGCTGGATCCCAGACCCCTGGGATCTTGACCTGAGCCAAAGGCAGACCCTTAACCGACTGAGACATCTAGGCGCCTCATACACCTACTTCTTTGAAGCTTTATATACAGTACTACAAAACTAAACCTGATCCCAAATGCCTTTATCAGTTGAATAGAGAAATAAATATTTATGTATCTATACAATTGAATATAACGTAACAATAAGTAGAAAAATAGCTACACGCAAAACACAGATAGAATGTGGAATGGAAAATGTAAGAAATTCCAGATCAGGCAAAACTAATCTCTCCTGATAGAAATAAAAATAATCATTATCCTCACTAGGGGAATTGATAGTACCAATGAGAGGGCATCAGATAGGATTCTGAACTACTCAAGATGTTCTATTATTTGATGGAAGTGTGTGGGGGGTTACATGAGTACATATATCCAACATCCAACCATACACTTAAGATTTGAATACTGTCTGTGTAAGTGCCACATATGAATTGAGAAACAAACAAACAAAAAAAAACCTTGAAAATCTTATACTTCCCTTGGATTAGTCAGACTATGATCATTATTTGAATTAAATGAGGCTTACTAGTTTATTTCTCCTTTCATCACATGCAAACAAGCCACTAAACCCAGAATCCCAGGAGAAGGAAAAGGTTTGACTGCTTTGTTCCTTGATGTATTCCAGTTATTTAGCAGTAAGATTTAACAGGTATTACAAAATGAATGTTTTCATGACTCAGTCTTTCGGAATAATAACTATCTGTTAAACTACCATTTCACTCTATATAGTATAAATATGAATAACTTTGGAGATATTTAAAAAACATTATTTCAAGAGTTCAAATGTATCCATTTTTTAAGTCTGTGAATTTGAGAACATACAAAAATCCAAGAAGTTATCTTAATTCTAGTTAAGTAACTTTCATATTATCTACCCATTTGATAAACTATCCTTCAGTATCAAAATTAGTATCTTTTCACAATTTGGTGTAAATTGTCTATATAGTAAAATTGAATGTGTTTGCATGAATTTTGAACGTCTATTATTGTCAACTTTGTTCTTATGAAGTGCAGAATTTGCATCGAATTTAAGGTTCACAGTATTTAAGGTCTGGGGTATAGAAGATGAAGAAAGAAGGAATTCACCAAACTTCCTCAACCTAACGGTGCCCCATAAAGCAGGAGCTCTAGACTATACTCCATAGATCTATAACAATGACTACAGATAAGTCCACGGCTGTCTTTTTCATACTCCTTGACTCCCCCTGAACTATACGAACGTCCTTCAGTGTGAACTCTGAAATGCCTACCAGAGTGACCGTTCCATAGTTACTTCTCTCAACAACAAGCTACAGAAAGACTATGCAATAGGAACATAGAAATCTTTTAGGGGGTGGGGTTAAATTGCACCTTATAAGTAGAAAAAAAGTCAATCAGTAATCTTCCCTTTGAGTTGTACAGATGCTACTGTTCCTTTCCAAATCGTAAGGATTTAATTTTCTCCAATAACATTTCAGGACTGGATGCAACATTATTTAGCAGATTTGGCAAATCTCATGTGATTTCCAGTAATTCATTTCTAACTCAAAAACTTGTGCTTATGCACTTCTCTCTCATTGGTAAATTTGTCTCTGATCTGTTCTCGCACGGGTACTATTTTAATTTTTACTTGAACATTTTTTTCCCCATGTTTAAATTTCATACTTAAAGGGTACTGACCCTGAAACTTTAATTTTTCATCTTTGTTATCTTCCTCTGAAGTATCCTTACCTGCAGTGTCTAGATGACATCTTTTATATAGAACAATAGGTATATTATAAGCTCTGATGGTCTGCAATGGGATTTAAATAAAACCCTTCCACTGTCATTTGGCAAGTATTCGAAGATAGGCAAATTACAAATTGTACTTGGAATTGATTTCTTGTCTCTTAGATTTCCATACTTAATCATCTCACTTCATTGCCGGTCACCAATATCCCTTACATAATGCTAATATTTAGCACGTTGCTAAATCCACAATTAAGGCAGCTTGTATTTCTATGACTCTAATTCTCTCTGATTCAACCTGTTTGGTAGAGGAGATGCATTTAGCTATCCCTGTCCTAAAATGTATGTCTTTCCCTCAGTACCACCTGTATGCCTTAAGAGGAATGCGACTGTCAGTTGCTCAAGTTTCCTTGGAGAGTTTGGGGGATGGGAAGAATTTTATCTCCCAGGCATGTTCAGACATGTTCAATTAGTCTCACAAGTGTAACAACCTCTACTGCAGAATGTTGTGATAACATTTTCTACGTGTGCCATTCTGGTTCTTATCTGCCCTCACTCCCGCCTCATACCCAGGCAACAGCCAGACTCATTCTCATAATTAAAAATATTTTTCATTTCTTTTACAGTGGTTTATTTTTTGTAGAATTCCTCTTATTTTAATTTTCTTATCTTTTAAAGTTACCATCTAATTTAAAATTTGAACTTTATTTTTTTTAAATAGTTGCATATATCTTAGTTTGGGCTTAAACATTCAAAACTCCAACATGGTATCCTATTTTTAGTAAATGTTTCCTATATTCTTTACTATGTCCTGTTTTCCATTGTTCTCTATGGCAAAGAAAGAAAGAACTAGAGGCAAGAGGTAGAGGGTGGGGGAAAAGGATAGAGGAAGAAATGAAAGGGAGCAAAAGAAACAGCTGGAACAGAAAAATGTCCATCATTTGACATCAGTTGACAAGACCCCTTGACGACTGTGACATATATGAGATCATGGACTCTGGCAGCATTTGTTTTAAAAGGATTTTAGGAAATAATACATATGCAGACCTGTAGGAGTCATGTGCTTCTAATTTCCACATTTTATTTTTTTATTTTTTTTTAAAGATTTTATTTATTTATTTGACAGAGAGGAGACAGATCACAAGTAGGCAGAGAGACAGGCAGAGAGAGAGAGGGAAGCAGGCTCCCCACTGAGCAGAGAGCCTGATGCGGGGCTCGATCCCAGGACCCTGAGACCATGACCTGAGCCGAAGGCAGAGGCTTTAACCCACTGAGCCACCCAGACGCCCCTAATTTCCATATTTTAGATAGTAAATGAATAAAATTGTATTCAATTTCAACCTTTATTACTATATAATTTTAATATTTGTATGACCCTTATTATGTACGGATTTCCAAAAATGAAAATAAACACAGTCACTTAAGATAGACCAATTACAAAGTTTTTAGTGTCTTAATATCAGAATTAGTTCACTTTATTAAAAGAAATCAACCACTAAGACATTTGGAAAGAATAAAGCAAAAGTCAATAAATCAGTGTCTGCATATAGATATGACTTCAGTTGGAAGATACGTAGCCTATTTAAAGTGCATGCTGAGCAATTACCCCATTAATTTGATAAATGTAGACAGTAATTTGTGATGATTTAAGCCTTGAACTTCTATTTTTCTCTCAGATTCATAGGGTTTATTTTACTTTAATTATTTGGGTCATTGCCTTAATTCCCCATTTAACATTACTTGTAAAAAGGCCTTCTTATTTCTAAAATGTGGCCTTTTTAATGAAGTTCTTTCTACTACAGACTTTGACCTTTAAGCTTATCATGTTATGGCACTGTATGTAAATAGCCACCCTTAATAATGACATTTGGCAGGACTCCGGAAAGAAGAGTAACTGGAAAGTAGTGAATTGAACTTTTTTCCTTCGATTTTAAATGTATGTTGCAATGTAACATCATTTCTCCTGCAACTAAGAAAATTATTCTTAGATATTTTTCTTTTAATTTCTACCCTCCCTCTACCCTCTCTGCTTTCTCTCCTTCCTGATATATTTGAAAGTGTAGTGTAAAAAAGACCCAATTATATATAATTTTGGACTCAGTCTATTTGCTCATATCTTAATATCCTGAGCAGTATTTTCATACACATATTAGCTTATAAATTAGCATTAACAGTTACATTTATTTCTTGATCAAGTATGTTTTAAAAGTGATACTGAGTCTTTTGTTATAAACTAAAACATCTATATATTTGCACAGTCAAACTTAAGCAAAAAATGGAATTTAATAAAGATGAAATGTGAGGTTTGGGGTCAAATTACTATTTCTTAAAAAAGAAAATTTTACTTTAAATTAAACTGTTTTAGAATGGCATACTTATATGCCATTATTCTTTAATTCTATTCAATTTAAAATTTTCATCTTAGAAAATTTTTTATTGCTTCCACTTTTTGCCTTTCTGATTGATATTCATGCATTGAGAACAAGAGTAAAGAATTAATTTTTATGTTTAATTCTGATATAATTACCAAGGATAAATTGACATAAAGAATTAGGATGTCAAGCTTATTAAGCTGAATTTTAGTTTTAATTTAGGTAAATTCGGATTTTCTTTTTTTATTTTTTAAAGATTTTATTTATTTATTTGACAGAGAGAGAGAGATCACAAGTAGGCAGAGAGGCAGGCAGAGAGAGAGGGGGAAGCAGGCTCCCTGTTGAGCAGAGAGCCCGAGGCGGGGCTTGATCCCAGTACCCTAAGATCATGACCTGAGCCGAAGGCAGAGGCTTTAATCCACTGAGCCACCCAGGCGCCCTAAATTCGGATTTTCTA
Organism: Potos flavus; assembly: GCA_028534135.1. Classification (NCBI taxonomy): domain Eukaryota; kingdom Metazoa; phylum Chordata; class Mammalia; order Carnivora; family Procyonidae; genus Potos; species Potos flavus. The sequence continues at coordinate 173,941,889 of CM052898.1, read as the reverse complement.
TCTTTATTATGAGACAGAAGAGCAGGCATATTTTCTTTAGGGTCATTAAGCAAGATTTTGCAATATCTCAGGTGATGGTCATACTTCCACGGTCCAAGATAATCATTTTGTTCTATTTTGATGAAAGATTCAGGAATCTTCTGGGAGGAAATTTACTCTGAGAAATATAAAAGTAAATAAACCTATATTTGATATAGTTACAGATTATGCATCCTCAAATCCTTGAATTCATCCCCAAATATCTTTTCTTCTTGTCTATATTTTCTTCTTACCCAACATTCCATGGTGAAATCCTAGATCTCATCAATATCAGTTGTAACACTTCTATGGTCTAAGCAACCCACAGTCTAGCCTGCATGCATGACTTTTAAGTACTTCTCTTCTAGTATAGTATTTCAATTCCAGAAGGCTTTGGATAAAAATGAAGCCAAACTCAAACACACAACTACCAAAATTCTTAGCTTCCTTGCCTCTTGACTGAATGATGAGTCATTTGTTGTCCTGAGTAATGCCACGTGTTCTAGTGTACTGAATCCAATGCATGTTTGATTATTTGATCACATTACATATGCAGTTATTCCTGTCCTGTTCAAATCTTCATGATGGTTTTATCTTTAGTGAATCAGTCCTGCCATTGTGCAAGCCAACACATGAAGAAACAAGAGAAGAAGGATCCGTTGATGATGAATGGATAAAGATGTGGAGTACATACACAATTGAATATTACTCATCCGTGAAAAAAATAATGAGATCTTGCCATTTGTGACGACATAGATAGACCTAGAGAGTATCATGCTAAGTGAAATATGTCCAAGAAAGACAAATACCATGATTTCTATGTTGAATCTAAAAAACAAAACAAAATGAACAAGGGACAACCAAAAAAAAGAACAAAGACTCATAAAAAATAAAGCAGTGATTGCCACAGGGGAGGGGATGAAGGGGTAGGAGAAATAAGTAAAGGAGATGAAGAGGCACACATTTTCAGTTTTAAAATAAGTCATAGGGATGAAAAGTATACACACAAAAGAAAAAAAAAGCAAATCTTTCTTATGACTACATCTCCTCCAACTATTGGCCCATACCTCTGCTCATTTTTATAGCTATAATATTTCTATTCTTTTGATCAAGTGTGAACAGGCTTTTATCTTCATCATTTCTTTCAACCAGCAATTTACTTCTAAATATTGAATCCAATTATCATTTCTCAGAAGTCATGTTAGCTGCACATTTAACACGATTGATTCTCCCAGTTAAGAGAACATAACCATTTAAAACAAAATGCTTGGTCTAAAGCCCCCTTGTGGCACAAGATATTCCTGCCCATTTATCCCTTTACTACAGCACAAGATACCTTTCCTAAATTCCCTTTCTAAGTCTTCTTATAGCATGAGATAGCCCTGCCTAGTTATTTTCTATGGTACAAGATACCTGTGCTCACAAGTATGCCTGTGTCAAAAGAAACCCCTCCTCACAGAATAAATAAGAACCATTTAACCACAATGTAGTGTCATCTTGTAAAGGGAGCCTTCATTAATTCCACATAAGTGTGTGTCAAAGACTGCCAAGTATTTATTGATCATTAGCTATCCATGAACAGATAGGATGAAACATTTCTCAGCTCTCTTCTGAGATTAGTTTTGTGCCTGATGGCTGTGTTCTGATCAATATTTTACAGATACAAGTATATTTAATCCTTCAGGCCTAGGCATAATGATCCCTACGTGCTTTTCTATATTTCCTGTTGTCTGCTGTGGAGGCGACACAGGCCATGCGTTTAAGATAATAACATCACACATCCCCCTTATCCATTCATCTATTGATGGACTCTTGGGCTTCTTCCATATCTTGGCTATGTTGTAAATAATGCTGCAATAAATAAATGAGGTCACATATTTTTTTTTTCAAAATAGTGTTTTCATTTTCTGTAGGTGAATAACCAGAAGTGGAATTATTGGATCATATGGTATTCCTATTTTAATTTTAGTTGAAGAATGTCTAATACTGTTTTCCACAGTTGTTGCAACAATTTACATTTCCATTAATAATTCAGAAGGGTTCCTTTTTCTCCACATCCTTGCCAACACTTGTTATTTCTTACCTTTGATACTAGCATCCTGAAAGGTATGATATCTCATTGTGGTTTATATTTGTATTTCCCTAATGATTCAGGATGTTGAGCATGTTTTCATTTGTCTGTTGGCCATCTGTATGTCTTTGGAAAAATATCTCTTCCAGTCCTCTGCCTAATTTTTATTTGAGTTATTTACAGTAGCCAGGATATGGAAGCAGCCCAAATGCCCATTGATAGATGGACAGATAAAGAAGATGTGGTATGTATATACACAATGAAATAGTATTTGGCCATGAAAAAGGATGAAGTCTTGCCATTTGCAAGAACAGCAATGGACCTAGAGGGTATTATGCTAAGTGAACTATGTCAGATAAACACAAATATCATATGATTTCAATTATGTGGAATCCAAACAAAACAAATAAACAAAAAGCAGAATCAGGCCTATAAATACAGAGGATAGATAGTTACCAGAGGGGAGGAGATGTGGGGATGGGCAAAATGAGCAAAATGGGGAGTGGGAGATACAGGCTTTCAGTTATGGAATGAATAAGTCATGGGAATAAAGTGTACAAGAATATAGGGAATATAATAATGGTATTGTGACAGTGTTGCACGGTGACAGATGGTAGCTACATTTGTGAGCATAACATAATGTCTAGAGTTCTTGAATCACTACGTTGTACATGTGCAATGAACATAATGTGCGTCAACTATATTCAAATTAAAAAAAATTAAAGATGGCAACATAAAATGAGAGGAGAAAAGCACATAGTGCCATTTCTTGGAGACTCATATAATGTACACTGAACTGTGATTTAAGAAATAAATATTTTGTTGTTAAGACACAGATTTGGGAGTTAATTCAGTTGCCAAATATATGTCAAGTCTCATACCTGCCTCTCTATGTTGACACTCACGTATATAACTACCATCTGAAATTCTGTTCTTGGAATTCTAATTAGTAACTGTAAATTGAAAAAAACAAAATTTAATTCTTGATTTTTAGTTTTGTTCAAAAAGATCAGGTTGTTCATACAGTGTTCCCTCATTTTTTTGTATGCAGTTTAGGCCAAATGCCTTACATCTGCTTTGACTCCTCTTATACTCTCATCCTATATTTAGTGTAATCAAATTCTTTTGGCTAAACCTTGTAATATTTATAATCTCTATCCAAATACTTTTCCTCCCATTGTCATTACCCTAACCATATTACCTCTTACCTAGAACATTGCAATGGAATTTTAACTGATCTATTTGGTCTGAATACATGATACTTCTGACCAAATCTCTCTAGTGAGTTTTCATCTCTTTTAAATTAGCATCCATACCATAGCCTAAAAGACTGTACCTAAAATTAGCCCTGATTTCCTAAGGAAACATTTGTAGGAGTCACGGGAAAAGATTTTAGGGACATAAGAATTGGATACCTATTTTGTATTAGGTGATAAATGTTGGCTTAAGAGGGATGGGTAGAAGCAAGCAGGATGGATTTTTCGCTCTTAAAGATTCTGGGGGACTAGAGTTCCACCTTGATTCTGAATAGACATTTCCTACACACACGTAATCAGTAATATTGAATTAGTAATATTGAAGATATTAGTGCAAGGTCTCAACCTTGTTATTCCTAACAAGTTTGTGACATTCTGTGTATTGTCCATGTTATCCAAGGACAAGTTAATTACTGCAGAGGCCACAAAAATATCAGTTATCATCATGAAGCAAGGACATTTAGGAGATTTATAACTGGGAAGAAAAAAGAGTAAATCTTTGCATGTGATGCTGCAGTTATAAAATGTATTGAAATCAGAACAGTGATACATCTTGTGAAGATCATTTTGTCAGCTGGTCAGTGAGATAAGTCAAAAGAGTCAGGGCTCATGAAGAGAAAAGAGTTATCAATCTACTGGAGGAATTTAGCTAAGATATAATGAGGATTTGAATCTCTGTAGAGCAGTGGTGTTATAGAGGAGGTGACTGATATGAAAACTATTAATAAAGGAAGATAATCAGAGCTTTATGATTTGGTGGAAGATGAGACATTGGACAGAAAGAAAGGGCTACGATAAGAAATGATAATAGCTTTTGGAAATTTGGTGGCTCGTGTAACCATCATCTGATGTGGAGTCTGTAAGAGGTAGAAAACATTTTCTCATATGTATTTTCAAGAATCATTCTTATTTATTTATTTATTTATTTATTTATTTATTTATTTATTTATTTAACAGAGAGAGAGACAGCGAGAGAGGGAACACAAGCAGGGGGAGCCAGAGAGAGAGAAGCAGGCTTCCTGCCAAGCAGGGAGCCCGATGAGGGGCTTGATCCCAGGACCCTGGGGTCATGACCTGAGTTGAAGGCAGATGCTTAAGGACTGAGCACTGCTTAAGGACAGGTACCCACCCCTTCAAGGATCATTCTAACTTAGATTGCAAATATCAACTTGGAAATTTAATTGCTGCTCATAATCTAAATTTCAGCAGGAGCAAATGGAAGATGGTAATATGCATGGTCTGAAAAACATGTTACCCATCAAGACTGATTTTTTTTAAAAATAAGTGAACAGCTTAACATACCACACACACAAAAAGAAAAACACAGTATCAAAAGAAACATTAACAGATCTACAATTCTAATAACAGTTAGATAGTTGTTTTGTCTATAGCTTTTAAATTAAAAATCTAATACCTTTTCATCTTCAGTTAAGCAGAATTGCTAGGTATAATTGCCCATAATAACTAATTTGGGGTGCGTGCACATACACACACACACAAACACAAATACACACACACGCACACACGCACTGGCTTACATTTCAGGCTTACATTACACCGAGAAAACACTGATGGGAGATATAATTCAGACCTCTGACATACAGCTGAAAACAAGTGTGAAATACAGGTGATCTAAATACAAAGTACAGTTATGGGAAGACCTGAAACTAATATTCTCATTTTGTCAAATCATGACACAATTTGGTAAACTTTTCTTTCTTAATATGTATTAACAATTAGTATCTTCATTTACCAGTTAGTTCCTACTCAATTCTCTCAACTACCTAAAGGGTCAGTTTGCTCTATCAGGCTATCTAGTCATCTTATTTAAAAAATAATGTTAATAAAAAAATCCATTGAATTCTCTTGAGAAATATATCTGCTAGAAGAATCAGAATTAAAAACAAAATAGACCCCAGGATTGTAGATCCATTATATCACATTCTGTCCTGATAGTCTGAGGAAGATGAAAATAAAAGCAATAGAAATAGTGCTACTGAAGGCACCTGACTGGCTCCATCGGTTAAACCTCTGCCTTTGGTTTAGGTCATGATCTCAGCGGTCTGGGATTGAGCCCTGCATCAAGCTCTCCACTCATCAGAGAGTCTGCTTCTCCCTCTTCCTCTGTGCTCTCTCTCTGTGTCTCAAATAACTAAATTTTTTGTTAAAGAAATAGTACTACTGATACTATTAATGGGTATTAATATTAGCATAACTAATGCATTGAACAGTGCCTAGATGCCAAGTGCTTTTCTGAATGTCTTATGCTTATTGTGTAGCAATCCCCAGGATATCCTTATGAGGCTGTTTTTTATTTTTTATTTTTTTATTTTTTCTTGTTTACATGTGGAATAGAGTTTTTTATTTATTTATTTTTATTTATTTATTTGACAGAGAGAGAGAGAGCACAAGTAAGCACAGTGGCAGGCAGAGAGAGAGAGGGGGAAGCAGGCTCTCTGCTGAGCAAGAAGCCTGATGCGGGGCTCGATCCCAGGACCCTGGAGTCATAACCTGAGCTGAAGGCAGCCGCTTAACCAACTGAGCCACCCAGGCGCCCCTGGAATAGTTTTTAATTAGCACTCTTTTTCAAGGATAGACAGCTGGTCAGTAATGGAACTGAGTTTTAAACCCAATTATAATTCTATGGGTTTTTAAAATTTATTATACTTCTAATATTTTGCTGATAGAAATAATTTCTGACTTTTCATTATGATATTTGGTACCAGTGATTTTAAGATTTACTTACAAAATAGTTCATATTGATATTTAATTGTTCCTTCAGATAACTAAAGCAAGTGGGAATACTGCCTCCCATAATAATGGCTGACATAATTTTGATTTCCTATGGGCTTTGTTTCATCTAGGGCAGTGATGCCCAATCTTACTCGTATAGATTCTGATTCAGTTTGTGTGGAGGGACCTTAGGGACTGGTGGCTGTGTGTGTGTGTGTGTGTGTGTGTATGCGTGTGTGTGTGTGATGATCAATGGTAAAGGTATTTAAAAAACAATATCCAGAGAGTTCATTACATAATTCATAGACACACACACAAACATATATATATATGTATATATATATAATGCATGCTATATATGTAATATATATTGTAATACAGGAAAATACATAGTTTAATTATACAGTTAAACAGTTAAATATCCAGATATTCATGCAGCCAGGATTGGGAACCACTAATTTAGATGTTTAATTTGAATCTTGTGTTCTGTTAATAGAATGAAGGCAATAAATAAGTAAGGTATAACGTAAATACCTGAGAATGACATTGGTGATTTGTATATTAAAAAAAATTACATTTGTAAGAGACTCTCATATATTTTCCCAAAGTGGTTGTGTATTTTCTCAATTCCACCAGCAGTGAATAAGGAAAAAAATGTCCCATATCCTTTCCAAAAGTAGATACTATTAGTCTTTTAAATACACATCTTGTTGGGTATAGTGAAAACTTAGTGCAATTTAATTGGCATTTTCCTTGTGATTAATGGTAATGAGCATACTTTTATGTGCTTGTAAGGTACTTGTAGACATTTATGAAGTGTCTCTTCAAAATTCTTGTCCATATAGTAATAGAGTTGTTTGTCTACTTATTATTGAGTCATAGCGTTTTCCATATATTCTATATACAAAGTATTTGTCATCTCTGTTTATGTTGATTATTCTCTTCACAGCAATTGGCAGGTATGTTTCTTGTCTAGTATAATAAATATGATATATTCCTCTACAACAAAAACATATTCAGAACCATTTCAAAAGATTCAGATATCCTAAGTTCAGGATTCCTCTCTTTTAATGTAGGTGCTGGTGTCATCCGACTCTCTTTACACTGACCTATAGATATATGTGCTTTGCAAGTTGGTGAGAAATGCTGATACTCTGGCTATTGTATTCCCATTAGTAAACTTCACTTCTGACTCAGGAACCTCCTGTCAGCTACCAGCGTCTGTGAAACCATGCCAGCCTAACTTGTTAGCTTGCGAGTAGTTTAAAATCACAGAACTTTTACAGTTCTTGACAGACTTCAGCTGCTGCACAGATACTTATGGCTTATTTAGAATTCTCCATCAGACTTCTCTTTTGACCTTATAATGAAATGTGAGAAGGGAAAAAAGCCACACCTCTCAGTCTTGGTTTGTAGAAAACTCTGGTAGTAGTCAAAGAGATTTGATGCTGCATTATAACCCCATACTTAGGAGGTTGTGTAAGAAAATTGGGAGGGGAACCCTCCCAATGATTAGAATGTCATAGTGGATCTTGCTGCTCACCTTCTTTGGTATAGAACATGTCCAGAGGTTAAAATACACATTGATAGTAATTGTTTGATGTACGGTCATGGACTTGTTGACTAGGAACTCTGTTGACAGTTTTATGTCAATAGTAATATTTTTTTTTTTTAAAGATTTTATTTATTTACTTGACAGAGAGAGAGAGATCACAGGCAGGCAGAGAGGCAGGCAGAGAGAGGGGGAAGCAGGCTCCCCGCTGAGCAGAGAGCCCGATGCGGGGCCTTTTTTTTTTTTTTTTTTTGCAGAGGAGCAGTAAAACTTTTTTATTGTTTCACTCGAGGCAATTATGATTGTGTGCAATAGAATCCATTTCCTTCAGTTAGTTAAGGTTTCTGACAGCTATAGAGCGGAGAACAGGGATTTCTGGAAGGGAGCGCAAGAGGCACTGGGCCTAGCCAGCTGCCTGTCTCGGGAGCGGGATCTCACCACCGGCTCCTCGGTATCCTGCGGTCCAAGTGCGGTTCTTCAGTTGCTGCCTCTGCCCTTCCACATGTGACCTCAGGCAGATCCGTCCGGGAGCTTCTTCAGGAGCAACTCCTCAAGTCTAGTGCTCCATGTTCTGAAGATTGAACTCAAGAAAGAACTTCATGGCTCCCGCACCTTTTCAGGGGAAGGCTCTCTGGGGGAGGCCACAGCCGCCTGCCAGTGGGCTCCAGTGAGGCTGGCCTTGGCTTGGGCCCCTTTTCTTCTCTATTTCTGCTGTTTGGTTTTGTTAGCCGACTGGCTTCCACTAGGCCTATTTCTCAGCCCACGTAGCACATAAGAAGGTCCCACCAAACCGTTTATCAAGCCCCGCATCGGGCTCTCTGCTCGGCAGTGAGCCTGCCTCCCCCTCTCTCTCTGCCTGCCTCTCTGCCTACTTGTGATCTCTCTCTCTCTGTCAAATAAATAAATAAAATCTTTAAAAAAAAAAAAGAATACTATATTCTTAATGTCTTTTCATATATTCATAAATATAATAATAATTTTGGTTTCCTTCCCCTAGATGAAACTTTATTTTCTATTTCAGCAATTGTTTACAATTTTGCAATAATTTTTTTTTTTTTTTTTTTAATTAGGGTGCCTGGGTGGCTCAGTCAGTTAAACTTCTGTCTCTTGATTTCTGCTCAGGTCATGATTTTAGGATCCTGAGATCAAGGCCCACATAGAACTCTCTGTTCAGTAGGGAGGCTGCTGGAGATTCTCTCTATCTTTGTCAATGCCCCTTCCACGCCCCACTCATTTGCTTGCTCTCACTTTCTCTCTCAAATAAATAAATATTTTAAAAAATTTTCAAATAATTATTATGGGGAAAGGAGTGTTTTTTTAATTAAAAATTTAGAACTAGAATTTTTATGAGGAGGCATATTTTAAAATTTTAGGTGACTTTTATCAGGTACTCTGTTGGAATACGGAATAATATTTTACTAAATGGTATATTATAACGCTTATTTCCTCTCAAAATATTCACTTTTCCCCCAGTACACATACTATATATGTTTTTTTTCTTTTTATAAATCTAATAAGTCAATCAGATCTTTGACATTTCATTACTTTTGTTGATCCTTTTCACTATAGTGATATTAAATGTTTTCTATGGCTTTCTATTCTGTTATGTAAATTTGTAAGTTTTCTGCTTCTGCGTATATAATCATAAATATTTAGCCTCAGTTTATTAATTTGTAAGAATTTACACATATTAATATGTTGGCTATTATATATTCATGTTGTAGTGCCTCATATAATTTCAAGAAGACATAAAAACTTTAATCATATCTCCTACCACCAGCTATTTCTCTTTTTGTGAGCAGTTTATTTCTCCAATATATTTTGCATACTCACTATCTCTAGTTTCTCACTTCCATTCTCTCTCTTTGTCTTAAATGTATATGATTTTTCTCTTTTAATGGTTAAAGAACATAAAATATTAAAGTACAACTTACTGTATTTGTTATTAATTAACCACTTATCTAATTACCACATGAAAAAATAAATAAAACATTCTGAGGAACCCAAAGCATTCTTCAAATCTCTTCCCAATGTTACTCCTCCTTTGATCTATTCTGACTTCTACGTAATTACTCTGTTGGTTTTCTTGAGAGCATTCTCACTTATGTGTTTGCATTTAAAATTACAGGTTAGCTTTTCTTGTTGACAAACTGTACAGCAAAGAAAGCATGTAGTGTATTTCCTTGTGCCTGGTTTCATTGATTATATTGTATCTGTGAGAGTTATCTTTGTAAACAGCTTGAAGGACTTTATTATTTTATTGCTAAATAGAATTCCATTATATGAATATATCCCAATTAATTTTTCATTATACTATTGATTGACATTTGTATTGATTCCAAGTTTTAGCTATTGCATTTTAGTTTTGCAGAACTTTCTTCTACATATTTCTTGGCACAAATGGTCATAAAGATGTTCAACAAATGTAGAATATTCCTAAACTTGAGTAGATATTATTACAAAGTAGTTGTATCAATTTACTGTTTCACCAAAAGATCCATTGATCCATATCTTCATGAATTCTTTATTTTTTCAGACTGGAATTTCAATCATCAGGGTAGGTTCATAGCATTTTTAAAATCTTTAAATTTCCTGATAAGTAATGATGTTAAGAACCTTTTCATAATATACTTACAATATTGTCTTTTTAACAGTGGCCGATAAGGTCTCTTGCCAATTTTATAGTTTGATATTTTCCTCATATTGTTATGTATCTGTGTCTTTTGTTGATAATATTTTAGTTAAATAGTTACAAATTTATATTCACTTCTTGGTCTTTTATGATGTCTTCAATATTTGGCTCAGTCATTTCATTTGTGATAAGTGATTAATTTGGTGTATTAGTTTAAAAACATCTATAGGTCAAGAAGATATTTTCATATATTACGGTATACAATTTAAATGTGCAACTTAAATATTTTTAAGTAAAGAGTTCACTTAGAATTTTGTACAGACAGAAGATAAGAGCCAGTCAGTTTTTATATATGAATATTCAGTGACCCAATTACCATTGATTGAAAAATATCCTGTCTACCTCTCTATTCAACTATTTTTTTTAATTTATCCATGTCCCAGTCTACCCTATCTTAACTATATTAGATTAATAATAATTTCTGATACGTGGAAGAGCAATTATTTTCTATTATCCATTCTTTAAGAATATTTTAGTGGTCCCCGTTCCTTTTTCCCCCAATTTGTGCTTTAGAATCTACTTGTTAGAAATTTTGTTAAAATTAAGTTGAATCTTAGCTTAATTTGGTAACAACATCACATTTTGTGCATTTGGTTGAAGATTTTTCTGGGTGTTTTATATATTTTCTTGAAATTAGCATTTGTATGAATTTATAGTTCCATGTTTGTGTAGTTTTATAGAAACTTAAAAGAAGTTTCTGTTTTGATCTTGTATCCTGTAAGATTTCTAAACTCAGTCTTATATCCTTAAATTTATCTTTCATTTTTTAAATGTTTCACATCTTCATTTTCTATATCCTCATGAAAAATGGGAACTTTATTTCTTCCTTTCCTTTTATTATAACATAATTTCTTTTTCGTGCATTACTACACTGCATAGAATAGTCAATATTGAATCAAAGTGATTGCAATTGGTATCTTTGCTTTTTATTTTTTTTTATCTTGACATGTATCATTTTAGGCTTTTTAAAAAACAAGCATTTGATTTTATTTGCTTTAGTGTAGTTATTTTTATCTTTTTATTTTCTTCCTTCTACAAGTTTTCCTAACATTTTAATATGGATATTAGCTCATGAACTTAAAACTGTTTTTTCTTACTAATATTTGCCTCTAAGGTTATATGATTTTTTTAGCAACATTGCACAAGTATTCATATGTATTCTTTTTCTTATCATTCAGTTAAATATTTTATATTTTCAATTAAGTTTCTTTGATTAATTAGCTTGATTTTGGTTAATTAAATTTTGATTGATTTAATAAGATATTTTGTTAATTCACCAAATTATGTCTACTTTGTATATTGGATTTTCTAGTTATATATTGCATGCTAATTTCAAACTAATTTTTTTGTATACCAAAAGATTTACTGTATGTGTTGCAATTTGTTTTCTGGACAGTATATGGTCACTTTTTTTGCAAATTTTCTGTATATTTTTTAAAAGAATATAATCTGATGATATTGAGTTTACATCTCCATGAATCTCCGTGTAGTTTTTGCTTCAAACTTTTAAAGCCATATGAATATAAATATTCAAAATTAGAATGCTGTATCTTGTTGTACTATTATCAGTATGGTTTTGTTAGAAATTACATCATCCCTAAATATCTTAGATTTAATGGATCTGCATGTTAATCAATACTTTTACTGTAGTCTCCAGCACTGCTTTGAACTTTGGATTCCTTATTTTACAGTCCTCATGATTGTGAATATTCTATTATTGCCCTGTATTTTAATTAAATATGTAATTTAAGTCCTACTTAAGCTATAGTCATCTTCTAATTATTTACACTATCTTAGTGATTTACATATATATTTACATAATTTTTATACAAATATATAAATTATACATATTTTACATATATCTGTATTCCAGTGACAATTTCTCTAAGGTGTTATTTCTTTGTGTTTGGACTAAAAATCTCTTTAAAAGTTACTTATTCTTCTATAGGGGTCATTGGGTGCCTAATTTTGTTGATATCTTTCCACAATTTTTGAAAACTTTAAGCTGTTATCTCTTACTAAATTACTTCCACCACATTCTCTATTTTGTTTCTTCCTGAGAATCCAATTGCGTGTATTTAAGCCTCTGTAATCATTTCTCCTCAGGTCTGACTTACCATTCAAGAATCAGCTCAAATATCACCTTTTGAAGTAGTTCTTACTTTTATTTATATGAGTCCTTTCTCCTAGTCTTCCTAAAATGTTATCTGGTTTATTTCTTTATTTACCAGTTATTAGCTCCAATCCAGCATCCAGTATATGAGAACAAAGATTTAATATATTTTGTTCTCCAGTGTGGTTGGAGGGCCTAAGAAACTAGTACTGAATACACTCTAAAGACAGGTTGGGTGAGAAAAACATAATTATTGTTAAAAGTTCAACTAATTTAGGTCAAACAGGCAATGAAGTACAGTATATATCAAGAGACCCTATCAAAAACTAGCTCTGTCAATTAATACATTTGGACCATTAGCAAATAAATCACTTATTGTTTGAACTTCAATTTCTGTAAAATGTACAATGAAGATTATTAATAACTACATCAGATAATGTAGTATTAGAGTAATGCTCATATATTATTTAATTAATTCCTGCTACAAGAGTAAGGTTTTGCTTAATTTTGGCCAACACTAGAATAATACACAGGCATATACTGAGACAAAATGGTCATTTAATAAATTTGGAGATATGATCAAAGTTCACTTTTTTAATCGTAGAGTTGTAGGTTCCTTTTTTTTCCTGAAATGGTTAGTTTTAACAAGTTCATTCGGTTCTTCTTCTTTTTTTTTTAACTGTGTTATGTTAGTTACCAAATAGTACATCATTACTTTTTGATGTAGTGTTCCAAGATTCATTGTTTGCGTATAACACCCAGTGCTCCATGCAATATGTGCCCTCCTTAATACCCATCACCAGGTTAACCCATCCCCCTATCTTCTCCTCTTTGAAACCCTCAGTTGTTTCTCGGAGTCCACAGTATCTCATTCATCCCCCTCTTCCATTCTCCCCCCCTTTCATTTTTCCTTAATTCTCCAAAAGTCCTCCATGTTATTCCTTATGTTCCACAAGTAAGCGAAACCATATGATAATTGACTTTCTCTGTTTGACTTATTTCACTTAGTATAATCTCCTCCAGGCCCATCCATATTGATGCAAAAGTTGGGTATTCATCCTTTCTAATTGCTGAGTAATATTCCATGTATATAGCGACTACATCTTTTTTTTTCCTTCAGAAGTCCATTCATGTACAATACCCAATTTTCCCCAATTATTATTTGCCTTCTTGTACAGAACATCCTGCAACATATGCCAATACCTTTTAGAATCACAATCAAAAAATAAAAGTGAAGCTCAGTGGTTTTGGCTGGACCACATTTTTTTTTTAAAGATTTTATTTATTTATTTGACAGAGAGAGATCACAAGTAGGCAGAGAGGCAACCAGAGAGAGAGGAGGAAGCAGGCTCCCTGCTGAGCAGAGAGCCTGATGCGGGGCTCGATCCCAGGACCCAAGATCATGCCCTGAGCTGAAGGCAGAGGCTTTAACCCACTGAGCCACCCAGGCGCCCCATGGACCACATCTTCTTTATCCATTCATCTGTTGAAGGACATCTCAGCTCTTTCCACAGTTTGGCTATTGTGGACATTATTGCTATGAACATTAGGGTGCATATAGCCCTTTTTTTCACTACGTTTGTACCTTTGGGGTAAATACCCAGTAGTGCAATTGCTGGGTCATAGACATTCAGTTCTTATATCTATTCCAGATGATACAATAAAAAACCAGGACTATTTTTAAAAATTAACTGAGCAGTTTCATGGGCTTTCACTTTTACAAGTGTATGACTTTGTGATGGGCAGCTCAGTAACATATTCTATGATTTCATTTATTTTCATGTCACAAACATTATCCTAAGCATGCTTTTTTTTTCCAGCAGTGTGTCAAGACTTACTCTTGAGTTTAAAATAATAGTATTCAGAACTTTAAAGCTACATTTTAATCCAAGAGCCATGCTAACGTTATGCATTTCTGTCCAGTGCAAATTCTGAAAAGCAAGATTCAATTTGCTATTAAAATTAGACTCCCCTTTAGTGTTTTTTTGTAGGCTGTCTTGCAAAGAAGAAAAAGTTTAGCACAATAGAGATGTGAAAAAATGCATATGATTATTATCATGTAAGTTATTAACAGTGTCAACATAGCATTCATAAAAAAAAAAATGCCACAATGAAAAAAACAAGTCATTGATGGGATTTATCAGCTCAGTAGGCATGTAAAGACTATTTGTTTTAATGACATACTTCAACACAAACAAGGAAACTTATTTTGTGGCAAGAATCTCTATTAATTTGTTTTTGGTCAAGCTATATTCCTTTCTAAATTTAAAGGCAACAGCAATCAGAATACTTAAAATAGTTGATAGTTCACATTATTCACTACCCATTTTAAAATGCCAACCATCTTAATCACTGAATCTTTTCCATACAACTGTAGTTGTGCTGAAAAATTGCATTTATAACAATTTGGAAAGCCTCATAACATTCATTAAACATACTGTACACAGTACAAATATTTACCACAGTGTATGTGGCCCTGTACATTTATATATGCCTCTGCTAATAACTATTACTGGAATCTAAGAGACAACACTATTTTAATTAAATTGTTTCATGTCTGTCAGCAATCAATTGATCATAAAGGCCTATTAGTGGAAAATATTCTCAACTTGGAAAATCATACAATTCAGAATTGGTTTAAACTATTTCAGAAAAACGAAAGTTAAAAGTATGTGTCATTGATTATTATAGAGCTATACGTTTCAGTTGAATCAATACACTCTCTTTCAGGCAATCTTTCAATAAAAGAGTTTAACCATTGTCCCTACAATGGTTATAATACAATAGGTGTATCAGCAGGCTAAAAACTCTATGCTGATGCCAACTGAGACAGTTTCACACTTGTCTAATCCCACACTGCCTGGAGCATACTTCCCCATGTACCTACCTGGATTTTAAATTCCGTGACAACAAATACATGTATACGACAAACCTATCATATTAAGGACCAAAATTGCTGGATAACTTACAGTATCTTCATTGTCGAAATCTCAATATTATACCTACTATGAAATTAAAATTTATGTTCATCAAATCTTTTAATTGTTTTCTCCCTTTGAGTTTAAATAGTATCATGTTTATTATTATCTAAAAGAGGAGTTGGCAAGCTTTTTGTTCAAGGAGTCAGAGAGTCAATATTTTCAGATGTGTACACCATATGGTCTCTGTCATATGTTTTTCTTTGTTTTTGTTTTGTTTTATAATTTGTAATTCTTTGCTAATATAAACCCATTCTTAGCTCTTGGACCATACAAAACTAGACCACAAAATGAATTTGCCTTGCAATCTATAGTTTGCTGACCTGTGTAAAAAAACATACCCTTCATCTTCATCTCTGGTTACCTCAATTCTAAGCACTAAAGGAAGATTGGTAGCCCCCTTATCATCACAAGTTATTTCTATTTTATAAAATAATATGTATGTATTTATATATACATATATGTATATTATAATTATTTACTTAAACTTAAGATTAATGTTTTTCTTGGAACTTTTATTTTAAGAATAAGTCCATTAAATAAATCATTCATTTAAAGTTATATATTTTGCCATAAATTAGAATTTGAAAAGTGGCAACTTTAGAAGTGTCCCTTTGAGTGTAAATTATTTAGATGGTATATCCACTCTTACTACCCTCTAGTGTCTTATTCCCAGTGCTTTACATATTTGTGCTAGCTACCTGTTCAAAGTAGGCATTTGCCTTTGCAATCCCTGGTATAAATGGGCAATAATTCTTAGCCTGAAACAATTTAATGCCTTTCTATTTTTCTCTGGGTAAAACCACACATCCAGTTTGTTTCCTCTTCATCTTCTGCTTCCCTCCATTTCAAACTGTCTTAAGCTTCTGTCCACTTTCTGTGTTCCTGCCACACTGGAATTAGTCTTTCTTTCTTTCTTTCTTTCTTCTTTCTTCTTTCTTCTTTTTTTTTTGTCCTTTTTTTTAAGATTTATTTTTATTGAGGGGGTGGTGGATGGAGGAACAGAGGGAGAGGGAGAAAGAATCTCAAACAGACTCCCCACTGAGCGCAGAGCTGCATGCAGGGCACGATCCCGTGACCCATGAGATCATGACCTGAGCTGAAATCAAGAGGCTGATGCTTAACGGACTGAGCCACCCAGGTGTCCTTTTCTGTTTTTTTGTTTCTGTTTTTGTTTTTGTTAAGTAAGCTCCATGTCCAGCGTGAAGCCCAACCCAGGGTTCGAACTCACCATCCTGAGATCAAGACATGACCTGAGATCAAGAGTTGGTCACCCAACTTACTGAGCCACCCAGGGGCCCCTTTAGTTTTTCTCAGGTGCTTGAAAACCTGTGTTTCTCCTGTCTTTGAACAGTTCTCTACTTCATTTTTTTTCCTAGTTAAATTCTATTCTCTATGTCTCAGCACAATCCCCGCAACCTCAAAAATAATTCTCTAATAACCCAACTACCATAAATAATAGTAATAATGGTTAGTAGCCATAGTCAATATTTATATTCTCTTACTGAGGACTAGACAGTGTTCTCAGCACTATATTTGCATGAACTCATTTCATCTTGGCAAAATACCTAAGCCATTGACACTATTATTATCCTGAGTTTTTATGAACTAAGGTTAAAAAAATAAAGTTATTTTCCCAAGCTTGCAAGTGGTAATTCAAATTTTGAGCTAAAAGTCTTATTTAGGGGCTCCAAATCTTACTACTGGCCTATGATCAATTTACCATCAGACCTTTTAAAAATGATAAAAATAATTAAAAAACAATACATATTAAAAACTTACAATATTATGGACTCTGCATTCAATATATTCACTCCAGAAACTTTTGCTTTGTTCTGTGTTTTGTTTTTGGTTGGTGTTTTTTTTTTTTTTTTTGGTTTTTTAGTAAAGTGAGCAAAGTTCTTTAGTGTCTTAATAATTCTAGTTATTTTTTTCCTCAAAAATTTAAATTCACATTGTCACACACACACACACACACACACAAACACCACCACCACCAAGCAACTTGATGTCTTAATTTTTTTTTTAAGATTTTATTTATTTTATCTTATAGTGTGAGTGGTGGAAAAGATAGTGGGAGAGGGAGAGAATCTCAAGCAGACTCCATGCTGAGGACAGAGCCAGAGGAGGGGCTCAATTCCACAACCCTGAGATCATGACCTGAGCCAAAATCAAGAATTGAACCCTCAACCAACTGAGCCACCCAAGCTCCCTCCAGCCTTTCTTTTTATTTCCTAAAATATAGTGACATTTGCTTTCAGGTTACCTTAGTCACTGAGGCTAATGTTTCATGTTATTTCAACTGCTTCATAGCAACCTGGAAAAACTTCATTTTCCAAAAGAATATATATATTTTTTACCTTCTCCATAGAATTTTCTAAGAAACTGAAATTTTCTGGATAAAACCCATCTCTGCCCATTCAAGATAGAAAGAGGATAATACACCATGACTATGTTAATTTTATTTCATTCATTCAAGTTTGGTTTAATAAGAAAAATAAAAGAATTAAAAAAAAATATATCAAGAAAATTTTGTAGAAAAGTGATATAATTATCCTGAGAAGCAGGAGGGAAAAGGGACAAATATGGAATCCATTTATATTAAGTACTCTTAACAAACTAGAGACAGAAATCATTCTTGATATGAACAAGAGATGTCTAAAAAAACAATGTAGCCATTATTATACTTTAGAATGAAGCTTCAAACTTTCTCATAGGTTTAAGCAGGATGTCTGCTCTTACCCCATCCATTAACATTTTACCAGAAGTCACAGTCAGTGATTTCATATTGTCAAGTCTTCATTTCACTTGACACCTTATCAGTTTTCTTCAGGTTCTTTTAATTTAGGTGGTCTGATAGCAGAATTCTATCCCACTTTGCCTTTTCTGGTTACTTTTCGCTTTTCCTCTTCTTTCAAAATTTGTCCTTATTGTTTACTGTACTTCCTTTAAGCTCTACATTCTATTTAGATTATCTCATCTATTTTTAGGGCTTTAAAAATAACCTCTTTGAAGATGACTATTGACTTCCATTCCTTGCCTGATATTTAGAGTCACAGATCCTACTGGTCAGTTGGCATGTTGAGAAGTCTGACTGTTATCTCGATATTTTAACATATCTAAAAATGAACATTTGAGTCTCCCCTGAATGGACCTTACTCCAAATTACAATATTTCTCTAAAAGGTCATCTATGTAGTTACTCAAATCAGACAACCAGAAGCCGTCCTTGGTTTCTCCATTTCTTTCCCTCATGTTCAGTTTATCAAGTTCTCTTAGTCATAAATAATTGGTAGATAACTATGTAGGTGATAGAAAAAAAAAGGTATATGTGTGTGTGTGTGTGTGTGTGTGTGTGTGTGTGTGTGTATGTATATATAAACAAAGATCATGGTTGATACCAAGCATTATTTATAGGTAGTAAAGATATATTCTACTAAAAATTCTACTAAAGACACTAAAATATCATTTTAATAACATCACATAGTTATTGTTTTATTATCAAGAAGGTCCAATTTAAAGGTGATTAAATGTGATAATATTTTAAACATTAAGATGAAATATAAGGTTCCATGCCAGCATTAAAAGCATTAACAGTAATCAACCAAGTCAAAATGTAGTTTCAGTGGTTATTGTATTTTTAGAAGAGGAATAAAAATAGTATGGCGTGGTTTCAACATGGTTACATAAATATACAAATACATCTGTACCTTGCATTTCCAGCACAGAAACTATCTATGTAGAATCATCTAATTCTGGATTAATGGAGTGATCAGCTTCTGTTTTCTTAACAAATGCAATATGCCATGCAGTTTAGCATACTTGCACCTCTTGTGATGACTAGAAGCCATTTCAGATGAAAGTAAAACTTTAAAATATTGTGGTGATATGTGAAGCAAGATAATTGCTGCTCAATAATGCAGAAAATAATATCTATCCCCAGCATAAATTCTAGACTAACACCTGAAGTACATTTCTTTGCCCTCTAATTTATTTGTACAGTTTTCAGGTTATGCCATGGTTAAATAGCATTAAGAAAATTGCTAGGCTCCAAAACATAAAAATAGATTTAATTTAAACCTGTGTTACATGCCCTGTATATTTGCTTCTGTTTAGTATGGTTGAGAACATGGAACTATATGATTATCCTGTAGTACCAATTTTTATAGATTCAAATTACATGGGGAAAAAAGTTAACTTTTTCCAAAATGCAATTAAGATTTATAAAAAGACATTCAAATCGTGCTTTATTTGATATATATTGTTTCATTTGTCATGTAAAGAATTACTGTTATTCACAAAACAAGTAGCAAGTAAAATAAACTTGAAGCCAAAATATATTGAAATTGCAAAATCAATATATAAGAAATAATGTTAGACTATACGGTTAAGAAAACTAAAATCTCTTTTATATCTGTAAAACTTATTTTCAGGTAAGAATTTAAAAACTTTCAGTTTTACTTTTCAATTTCATCAGTGTCATTAACATTTAATATTTAACTACTCATACTAAAACTTTCATACTCATACATTCATATTTTCATGAAATAAACACTTTACAGTAATCATTTACTATTTGAATGTTTTCTTTATAAATTATGACACCTCCTGCAAATGCTTTCCTTTTTTTCTTCATTATAGGCTATAACACTTAAAGAAAGTAAGAGCCCACAAACTAATTCCTTTGTGAATACAGAAAATGTGGGCTTTTCTCTGGGAAACAATTACAAAAAATATATTAGCTTAAAAATGAATTTTAGGTCATAGGGAAGAAATTAGCGAGGAAATTGTTCAGTTAGAAAAATTAAACTGATGAGCAAAATTATAGGTTTTTTTATTTTAATGATTTTCCACATTTTAATTTTTTAAGTAAATTTATTAATTGAAAGAAAACTATCTTTAAATCCAACATGTTTTTCTGGAAAAATAAAAACATTGTTCTGATGGCTCTTGTATTTCCCTTATTTTGCAATTTGGTTACCACCTTGCAAAGTCTCTGTTCTGAAATTCCTAGACTATAACAGAAACTCGCCAAATTATCCTTGCTCCTGAAGTCATCTGGGGAATCATTAAAAGGAGAATTAGATGAATAAGTTCTGAGAATCTAGTATACAGCACGATGACATTGTAGTCAATAATACTGTTACACGCTTGAAAGTTTAAATCTTATGTCTTAAATGTTTCACCACAAAAATTAGTAATTATGCAGGTGAGCTAACTCTGTGGTAATCGTTTTGTAATATATATGTATCTAATCAACGTGTTGTTCACCTGAATCTAACATAACCTTATAGGGCAATCATATCTTAATAAAGCTGGGAAATTTATAAAACAAAAATGAATACTAATTAATTAACATGTTTTAAATTTTGTCCTGTGGATATCAGTTTTCTCACCCTTGGTTTAGTACCAGTATTCCCTCTTCAGTGCTGAAACAGTAACCTGCTAAGTGCTATATAATAAATGTATGAGGTAATGAAATCGATATGCTATACAAAACTTCAAAAATCACAAAATTGGTGAAATGTAATTTTTCAAAGACATGACTAACTTTAAGCCTTTTGCCCTTTAAACACTATGATGTATTGTCTCCATAATCAGGAAAGTACCTAACTTCTTATGGCCACTAAGAGTCCACTAGCTTTTTGATTGCTGTCAAATTTCAGGATCTGTTATAAAAATCCCAAATTTCATGGTTGAAGTGGGGGTCTACATTACTTTACATGTAATGTAGTCACTACATTACTTTGTAATGTAGACATTTTCTTACAAGTAAGTGATGACTCATGAAATATACCAGAAGTAAAATTCTCACTGAGAAGATCTGAAGATATTAACTGATTTGCAAATTGCATCTTTTTAAAATATTATCATAGGTGATTATGTCTAATCCAATATTATGACAAGCATATTTGCGATTAAATTTGAAGTGATAAGAAGAAAAAATTGTTTAAAATATTAAAAGTTTTTATAAATAATTTATAGTTTATTAACCTGATTGGACTAGAACCTTATATATCCAATCAGTTAGCATTCTTTAATCTTTAGCCTAAAAAAGCACATTACATCTAAGATAGATGAAAATGCCATATCTCTGAAGATATTCTAAAAGAAACGAACTATGAACATTAAGACTGAGATAAGAGAAAATTATATTCATTACATGATAATTATTAACCTGAGATGTTGCTAGACAAAATAAGTGTATAACCCACTTCACTTATTTTTTTTAAAGATTTATTTATTTTGGAGAGCAGGTAGGGGCAGAAGGGGAGGGTGAGAGAGTCTTAAGTAGGCTCCCTGTGCAGCACAGAGCCCCACTCAGGGCTTAATCTCACCATCCTGAGATCAGAACCTGAGCTGAAACTGAGTCCTAAACGACTGTGCCACCCAGGTGCCCCTGACTGGCTTCACTTATTGATAGGTAGTCATTCACTCATCTACTCTTTGGCTCAACAAATACGTGTGAAGTGCATGTAAGTTACCTGTGAATCAATGAACATGATAGAGAAAGATGGTGACCCATTTCAAAGACGTCAATTAGTTCTACAGTCAGCTACTCACCAAAATAATGTTATTACAAGTTGTGTATCGGTCAAACACAATTTCATATGTTGAAATTCTTTTTAATACATTTTATCCAGTAGTCATACTATAATAAAAAACAGTTATTAAAATCAAGAACAGGGAGAATAAATTTTTAGTAGTGCTTTGACTAAAAATGAGACAAGAGAGACAACAGCTAAGTAGACCACGAATTTATTAAGAGATTTGCTCACATTTGTAAGCTTTGTTGTTATTTGCAGTAATTATGTTAGATTGAATGAATAATCTATTGTTCTTGCATTCATTTTGCTGCTGTGCTATTGTCATGAAAATGGTTTTTTCTGAGTTTATTTTTTGTATTGCTTTGAATAGTCCACTTATCATAGTTGCAAAGAATTGTATCAGGGATTGCTTGTATGAAGACTTCTGAGAACAGGTTTCTCTGTATGTGAAAGTTAGTTGTGAATGTGTTACAAGAAGCATGGAAAGCTGAAAGTAAAAGTAGCCACCCAGAGGGTGCATCTTCAGGTATCACTTCAAGGGCATAGGATGACACACTACAATTAACTTTGTCACTTATAATAAATCACTGTATAAACCAATCTATTTATAATCCAACCGAATATATTAAAATTATTCGATTTAAAAATATACCTTATTAACGTAAGCTTAATGTAAGTGTACACTTCCCTAGATCTCAAATCTTAACAATTTTCCAAAAGCAATAGTTGTTTTTATAAATTTAATCAAAACTATATAATATATTCAAAGATAATGATGGAGCAAAATAGACTGAGCTTTCAAATTTAGTAAGTATAATTCTTCGTAATATTATTAACTTTATAACTACTGTACAAAAGTTGAAACCTGGCTAGGGTAATTTTTGTATTTATACCAACTCGAAATGTACCTGTGTGAGATAATTGCAGTTTCTCTGAAAACCAGGTTACAGCTGCTTTTGCCTTTGCAACCGCCAACCTGGAAGTGCATTGCTGTGAGATCTGCAAATGGTAGTTGTTTTTCTGCAAATGTTAATTCAAGGAAAAAAAAGAATTACAGAAAAAATTTTTATCATATGTAGCATTTACATTTTTAAAAATTTATAGAAATACAAACATACAGGTTATTTTATATAAATATATTGTAAACACATAAAATGTAAATAAAATATTTTATATAAATATATTTATACAAATATTTACATAAATTTGTATAAACATAGTTGTATAACATCAAATATACTTTATATCATATAAAATATACTTATATGAAATATAAAATATATATTATACATTTTATATAAATATATTTTATAAATATTTATACATATATAATTTTTAAGGAACTCTTTATCTCTCTACATAGCAATAAACTGAGTAACAAAGCATAATCGGCATTCCCAAATTGTCTGTTGAGAGTCCTCAAATGGAGGCTCCTCAGCTCTTCAGCTTCTCACTTTCTTTTTTTTTTTTTTGCTCTTCAGCTTTCAGCTGTTAGTTTTGAATATTTGAATAAATCTTTTAAATGACTTAACATGATTGAAAATTTGGAATGATGGTGAATATTGATAGTCTAATATTTTCCAAAAAATAAAATAGTAAAGAGATCATATATGGTCTTTGTCTTTAGCTCTCACCTTTGCTACCACTCCTGTTTTTGAACAAAGGATGTTAAGGATGCAGTCAGATCCCTGTAGGGAAGGAGGGAGAAGAGAAAGACAGAAAATGGCAACAAAAGTTACCAATTTTCAGAAACACATTTTTGTAAAAGGTCCTCTTATTTTTGAGCCATGGTGCTGACTTCGAAGTCAGCAGGAGTCCTTAATGAAAGTATTTGTAGTTGGGATATTTATTTTAAATGGAAATAAGAAATGTGGGAGAAAAAAGGAATAGATTAAAGGGAACCAAGTACTTGTAATAACCTCGTTGTCATTCAAGCAAAAATCATGTTGGGATTTAACTGCTTTTAGTGCCAAAAGTATTTTACTTTATTTCATTTATGTATTGATATACAAATGAATGTAAACTTTTGTTATTTGCAATTTAAACTGTGATCACTAGAATGGAATCATTGGTATCACCATGAAATTTGAAATGAAGAATCTTAGCCTCCTCCCCAAATATGCTGAATCAGAATTTGCTTTTTAACAGGATCCCATGTGGTTCATAGACACATGAAAATTTGAGAAACACTTTCTGGGGAGTCATGAAGTTCCTGCAATTGAATAAATGTAAAATTTAACTCTAAAATTAACTCAGTGGTTATTTATACCATCATTTTTATAATGTGGATTAAACTATACTTTATACCTATAAAACCAAACCAAATTATATCAGTGCCATGTTATTAGAGATAGTTATCAATTTAAAATTGAAATTATTTTAATTATAAAAATTAAACATGTACTTTTTATAACCTATTATAGTCTTAGTATGTTTCCCTGGCCCTAATTTATTCATATATTTATACAAATATAATATAATATAATAAATATAAATCATATAACAGAAAAATAAGCATGACCAGTATATAATTAAAGAATTGACAGTAGAGAAATTTAACATATTTGCTCATGTAAGAGGTGAAAAATATATGGTTCTTGCTTTAGGGTTTTTTTCATCAAGTTACTTTGACTCATTTGCCCTTGATGTCCATACCCATGTTGACCACAGGAATAAGTCAAGCTTCACTCCGGCAAGGTGAATGATTTATAGTTTTCATCTTGAAATTTAATACCTGAAAGTGATTGCATTGTCACAATAAACCATTCTCAGACCATCCCTGTCATTGAGTGCCATATACCAATTGTTTATTTTACAACAAAAGCCATTTAAAGTTTTGACTCAACTAATAACAGTTCTCTGAAACAGTGAATCTAGGAAGATCTATCCTCAGTCTTATAGTGGAAACTATTAAGATTTGAGAGAATGCCCTTATTTTAAAGCACTTTTTCTACTCTAAATGCCATGTAGCTGTTATTATTTTGGTGACTGAATGTAAATGGACAAAATGCTGTCTCTTTCTCTCCTCCCCCACCCTCAATAGAAAAGTAAATCCTCACAGATGAAATGTTAGGGGAGATCAGTGATCCATCCCTTCCCCACAGGAGTATAATTCATCCAGGTGCATTCTCTCCATCTGAACACTGGTAGAAATATAGGAGCTGCTTTGAAATTGTGAAGAGAGTGAAGTTTAAAACACAAACTTTATTATTCTTCTGTAATACTTTTCCAGTGAATACAAATTCAGAAAGTACACAGTTCCCTATTATGTTCGGAAAAGTATTTTTTTCCAAATACTTTTATTTTATTTTTTCAGTGTTACAAGATTCTTGATCATGTACCACAACCAGTGCTCCATGCAATACGTGCTCTCCTCAATACCCACCACCAGACTTGCCCAACTCCCCACTCCTTCCCCTCCAAAACCTTCAGTTTGGTGCTCAGAGTCCACAGTCTCTCATGGTTCATCTTCCCCTCCGATTTCCCCCAATTCGCCCTTCCTTTCCTTCTCACAATGTCCTCCATGTTCTTCCTTATGCTCGACACGTAAGTGAGACCATATGATAATTGACTCTCTCTGCTTGACTTATTTCACTCAGCATAATCTCTTCTAGTCCCGACCATGTTGATACAAAAGTTGGGTATTCATCCTTTCTGATGGAGGCATAATATTCCATTGTATATATGGACCATATCTTCTTTATCCATTCATCTGTTGAAGGGCATCTTGGCTCTTTCCACAGTTTGGCGATTGTGGCCATTGCTGCTATGAACATTGGGGTACATGTGGCTCTTCTTTGTACTGTATCTGCATCTTTGGGGTAAATACCCAGTAGTGCAATTGCGGGGTCATAGGGTAGCTCTATTTTTAATTTCTTCAAGAATCTCCACACTGTTTTCCAAAGTGGCTGCACCAACTTGCATTCCCACCAACAGTGGA
>CM052898.1:173761559-173915489 GCA_028534135.1 Potos flavus | reverse complement strand
TTTTGGCCAGTCTAACTGGTGTGAGGTGGTATCTCAGTGTGGTTTTGATTTGAATCTCCATGATGGCTAATGATGATGAACATTTTTTCATGTGTCTGTTAGCCATTTGTATGTCTTCTTTGGAGAAGTGTCTGTTCATGTCTTTTTTTAATGATAAAATGGTCACTAACCTCTATCACAGCTGCTTTCTTCCTCTACTTTGAGTTTATCAATTTCAACTGTACTTTAAGCAATAAACTGAAGCACAGCTGTTCATCCATTTAAATATTTGTCTGTAAAAGGTTTCAAATAAATTCTCAAATTAAAGTTCTTCATTTCTTTTTCAATTAATAGGGTTTGAAAAGAAAATGAACAATTATTACAAACAACACTTAAATGTATTAATTTCACAGAGCTAATGACCCGTGGAGAGAATCTTGGGGTTGGGTGGAAATATCTGGTATAAGAACCCATACTAATCCTGGGACACTGAGAATAGATGAGCAAGCCCTTGAAGCTATAACACATGAGCTTCAGTCTGTAAAACATGCCTAAGCAAAGAATTCCCCTCATCTCCATGTCACCGAATTTACCCAAGCATCTTAATCTGAATCCACACCTGTGTGCCTCTTTTGGTTTGTTTTGTTTTTTGTTTTTTTACTGTGAATGAAACTTCCCTGCTGCTATTTAAGTCCAAGCTTTTTCCATGTGCTATGGACTCCACCCACCAATGCTTCTCAGAGACCATCTTACTTCACAAGTTTTTCTCTTGCCTATTTCACAGACAGAAATAGACACCACATTCCCTCCAACTAGTATCTCTATTGCTTTCCTTCTTTTCACAGCAAAACTTCTTCAGGAAGGTGTCTAAAATTAATGTTTATATTTTCTCCCTTCTCTCATCATTTTATACCATGAAGTCAAAATAAATCAGTCTTCCCTTTTTCTAATGCATTTCCAGTCATTGCCACCGATGACTTCCATATTACGGTGCTACTTCTCATTGTTCTACTTACCTGACTTAAAAATAGTATGAGATACCCCTCCTTTTTGAACAACTTTCTTCTCTAAGATACAATAATATCCCATACCTTGTGGGGTTTTTTTCCATGCATATCACTAGCTACATATTCTTAATCATCTTTGCTACCTTCTACTCTATTATGTAATTTTGATTGTGAAATGTCTAAAGATTTGGTCATGAACATTCAAGTTACCTATCTTTACTCCTCTGTTTAATCAAACATGTAGATATGATTTTGCGTACAATCTCTATGGCAATGTTCCCTACTTAATATATCTAATGTTTATTGAACATGAGATTCATAGATCCTCCACTCAACGCTCCATCCATATTCCACATGGCTTCACATAAGCAAGCCCATAATAAAATTATGGCTAATAGTAAACTTCCTTATTGCAAAATTCTTTATTTTGGAATTTGGCAGAATTTTTCTGTGTTTTTTTTTTTTTTTAATTTTTCTCAGTGTTAAACCAGAGATAGGAGTTAGTATTCATTCTTTTTTTCCATCTCATATTCCCTCCATCTATTATATCAGCAATACCTACAACTCTCTCTACTAAAATATATCATGAACATGTTCATGTTTTCTCTCCTCTTACACTTGCTCTCAAACAAGCTACCACAACAACCATCTGGGCTATGCAGTAGCCTCCTAACCATCCTCCTGCCTTTCAGATTATTTACCCAGAAGTTAGAAGAATGTTCAAAACCACGAGTCACATTGTTTTATTTACCAAATCAAAACTATACATTACCATAGATTTAAATTCATTGATAATAAAATTCAAACTGCTTATTTTAATCTATTGGATCCAATATGGCTGGCCCAAAACTTCGTCTCTGGAAATCTCTCTGAGCTTCACTTCATGACTCACTAAAATCATACTTTAATAAACTCTTCAGCCATATTGGCTTTCTTTCTGGTCCTCAACTGTATTAAATTTGTTATCATTTTAGGGTCTTCATCCCATTTCTCCTGCCCAAGAAGTTATTCTGTTTAAATAACTAGCACCTTCTAACAATTAAATGTTGCCTTCTCCAATTGGTGACATCCAACATAGACTGGTGCTCCTTTCTGTTCATATCTATATGATTCTGTTTATCATAGCAATTATAAAAACTGATATTTTCTTGCTTACCCAATTATTTAATTTGCACATTGACTGTCTCTGCTAACTAGACAATATCCAAGAGAAGAATAATTTTTCTATTTTGTACATAGTTGCATCTCCAAATACTTTGAAAAGACACAGACACAGTACACACTTAGTACACTGTAGACATCAACTGAATAAATAAACAGAACATGCTCAGTATTCGAGCTACATATTCTATTATCCTGAGTCTACACTGAGCTCACAGATGAAAAATTTAAGTTTATCCAGCTATGAGCAATATCCAATTCAGAAGTACACAAAATCAGATAAACCATTCTCTAACTGGTATAAATTTTCTTCATAGCATCCATATTCAAGTGATACTCCATTTCAGTTTTTTGTGTTTTAAGTATAATTAAGCTCAAGTTTCACTCACCTGATAGTGAAAAACTCAATCCCAGTCATTTTATTTTGAGAACTTTCCTAGAGATGTGGATAAGAGAAACTAGAAACTTTGAGAATTTCCTGGGACTTTCAATGATCAATTTTGTTTTTTCGTGTCAGTTTCCTGAGAAATATTGGACAACGAAAGCTTTCCTAATGTAGGAGTTGTCTATTACAAGAGTCTTCTCAATGAAGTGCAGGTTTAAAAACAAAACTAGGAGGTTGGGAGATTTTTCTAATTTGTATATTTTCAATTTTCATTTATGCAACATAAAAGCAATTAACAACTTCTAAATTTATGTCTTAGTACCCAAACGCCTACCCTTATCCACTTTTTTTTAGGCACCAGAGAAGGAAAGAAGTACCTCATTTCATATTTCTACAGCAGAAAGAAGAAAATAGTGTCATCTATATAAATTACCTTACTATAATTATTTATTTCAAATGTCTGGACATAATAGCCAATCCAATTTGGGCTAATAAAACATAACATTTTAAGTTTTTCTCATTCATAATAACCTTCTCACTTTCCATTCTTCATCGTCAACATTTTAATGTCTCAGTCCTTTGATGTCTGTATCAGTTTTATTTTTTACAATTAGTACATTACTGTTTGTGATTAAATGGTAGAAATATGATCTATAAAGTTGTAAACATAAGTTGTAAAAAACTCCAGGCTTTATTGGGGTTGCTACTGTGTCTGCTAAGGTGGGCAGTGACCTGTGAAAAGGTAGGTAACCAATGAATAGAGATCATGGAGGATATTGGGGTCCTCTTCTAGTTATTACTCAAACCAGAAAGTATACTCTAGCCCAAATCCAAAGGGGTTCATTAATGACATCAAGGTCCCACTCAAAATTCTTACAGAAGAGGTAAAAATGAACCTTCTAAGTAGCTGGCACAGAAACTTATATGAGGGAGAGAACTATGCGTGCCAAGAACCATAGCTGGTAAATGGAGGACACGTAGATAACATTTGTTAAATAAATGTGCATGGGTCAACAAATGAGTAAGGACAATCATATCTCCAGCATTTATAAAACTCTGTACATACAATACATTGCATTGGGAATTTGGGGAAATTGAACGGAAAATGTGACATACAAATAAGGAGTATAAGTAGTGTGTGTTTGTGTGTATGTGTTTGTGTGCATGTGTGCACACTTTTCCCTACAGCTCACTAGGACCTCCTCTCTGTATTCTTTCTCTCCCTGGACTGTTCAGGAACTTCTGTCCGTTCTTTTCTACTTTCATCTATTTAAATTTTTTTTCATTTTGCTTTTGATTTTTTATCTCTTTCAGAGGGTTACTGATAAAATTTATAAATTAATGATTATACATGCAATAGGCCTAAAACCTCAGAAAAGTTACTCAAAAATAATTTTAAGTACCCTTCTCCTTTATGAACTTACAATACAATGTTTCATAAATGATTTTTATCTCATTTAGTTTTAATGTATACACTATCCCAATGATTTTGTCAACTCCCTTATGTATCTATATAATTAGTAAATATATCTCTACATACATACCTATGTAAAATGCCTCACCTTTAGTATGAAAGTTTAATTACTTTTCATTAATTAAGTTGTATATAATCATATGGAAGTAACAACTGCATTAATCACTTGGAAGGAAGATGCAACGTAATTGATTAAAAGAAATACTTATGTGATAAATATGAAGCTTTTAGAAAAAATAAAACAAAATCTGTAGTTTAAACTATGTTCAAAGCTAAATATGTAGACTTTTATTTATTTTTTAGTAATTTCCTTTTCATCTATTCAAAAAGACATGCATTATTTGTTATCTTAATGGCATCTTTGGAACACTGTGAATCACTGTCTATCCTTATTAAATCTATTTTCACTTAGTGTTTTTTCTACATCTTGGAGAAATTGATGGGGATGATTAACAACTGAAAATAGCATTTTTGTGGATATATTAGCTATAGTAAAGAGAGGTCAAGACTCGTTAGTAAGAGATAGAAACAGAGAGAAAAACCAACAACAATTCAAGGTTAAGGGAGACTGTGAGAAGATAATATTCGAGTGATATTAAATGCTAAAATGACAGATAAGTTACTGACAAAATAAGGTCATATTTTTATACATGCACTAATCATTCAAATCATTTTATTAATAAAAATAGTCAAATTATGTATTAGTAAGAAATACATTTTAGAACAGTTTTGGATTTACAGAAATACTGAGAATACAGACAGAGTTCCTCTATACCCCATACTTTGTTTCTTCTATTTTATTTTATTTTTTAATATTTTATTTATTTATTTATTTATTTATTTATTTATTTATTTATTTATTTGACAGAGAGAGAGACAGAACCCAAGCAGGAAGAGCAGCAGAGGGAGAAGGAGTAGCAGGCTTCCACTGAATAGGGAGCCCCATGCAAGGACTGATTCCAGGACCCTGGGATCATGACCTGAGCTGATGGCAGATGCTTAACCAACTGAGCCACCCAAGAGCCTCTATTTTATTTATTTTGTTTCTTCTATTTTAATATCTTACATTACCATGGCATATTTGTCATAATTAACAAAACAATATTGATGTATTATTTTTAAATACATACTGTATTTCATCAAGATTTCTGTATTTTTCCTTAATGTACTCTTTTTGTTCTAGGAGCCCATCCAGGATCCCATGTTACGTTTAGTTGTTAGGTCCTCAGGCTCCTCTTGCCTGTGACAATTTCTCAGACATTCTTTGTTTTTTATGACATCGACAGTTTTGAAGAGTCCTGGTAAGATATTTTGCACAGTGCCTCTTAGCTGGGATTTTTCTGATGTTTTTCTCATGATTAGACAGCAGCAATTTTTTATCTTTGACAGAAAGACCATGGAGGGGTGCCCAGGTGGCTCAGTTGAGTAAGCATCTGACTCTTGATTTTGGCTCAGGTAATGATCTCAGGGTCTTGAGATTGAGTGCTGCACGGGACTCCTAGCTCAGCAGGGAATCTGCTTCTCTCCCTTTCCCTCCGGCCCTCCAGCCACTCATGCTTTCTCCTTCTGAAATGAATAAATATGTATTTAAAAAAAAAAAAGACAGACCATGGAAGTAAAGTGTAATTTTTACCATATCCAGTACATACTGTAAGTATTACTTTCACTTTTGATGGTGACATTGATCACTTGGCTGAGGTAGTGTTTGACTAGTTCCACCCTATTTAAATTACTCAATCCTCTTTCCATACAATACTCCTTTTATGGAAGTCACAATGTACAGGAATACTTAAGGATCATACTTAAGGAACTAAGGAGTAATGCTTTACCCCCTTAAGGACGGAGTATCTACACTCAATATTTGGAATTTCCCTGCACAGAAGATGTGTGTAATCTCTTTCATGTATTTTTGTATTCCATGATTTATTTATATTAGTATAGACTCATGTTAAATTACTTATTTTATTTTATTTTTTTATTTGAGATAGAGAGTGTATGCATGTGGGGGGTGGGGAGACAGAGGGAGAAGGAGAGAGAATCTCAAGCAGACTCCTCACTGAGCTTAGAGCCCAACTCAGGGCTGGATCTCACAACCCTGAGATCATGATCTGATCTGAAATCAAGAGTCAGACACTTAATTGACTGAGCCGCCTAGGCGTCCCTGTAAATATTTTCTTTTAGTGTGTTGGTTCTTTTTTTTCATTCTATTAAGAGTGTCTTTTGTAGAGAAGTTTTAAATTTTAATAAAGTCAAACAGTTTTTTTTTTCTTTGAAGTATCATGCTATTGATGTTGTATTTGAAAACTAACCACTGAAACAAAGGTCATATGTATTTCCTTTATGTTCACCGAAGAAATTTTATAATTTTACATTTAGGTCTAACAGCCATTTTAAGTTAAGTTGTATGAAAACTGTAAGGCCTATATCTAGATTCTTTTTCTCTCCTCCCCTCTCCACTCCTTTCTCTCTCTCTCTCTCTCTCTTTCTTTTCCTTCCTTCCTTCCTTCTTTTCCATATGGGTGTCCAGTTGTTCCAGCACCATTGATTTAAATGACAATTCTTTATTGCTGACTTGCTTTTATTCCTTTACAAATATCAGTAAACTAATGTGTAGGTCTGTTTATCAATATGTCTATTATTTGCCAGTACAGTTTTATAATGATTACTACAGCATTACAATCTTGAAATCAGGTAGGGTGAGTTCTCCAAATTTGTTTTTCTTCCTTGGTATTGTGTTATAACTATCCTAGGTCTTTGCCTTTTCATATAAATTTAGAATCAGTAGGTTAATAATCACTGGAATTTTGAGTAGGATCGCATTTAACCTATAAATTAAGCTGGGAAGAATTGACATGGTAACAATTATATGTCTTCCAATTGATGAACACAAAATATCTTTCCTTTTATTTAGATCTTTGATTTTTCCAATATTTTATAGATTTATGAATATAGATTTTATATATTTTTGTTAGATTCATATCTAATTATTTAATTTTGGGGCTGTATTTTTGCAA
This sequence comes from Potos flavus, assembly GCA_028534135.1. Classification (NCBI taxonomy): domain Eukaryota; kingdom Metazoa; phylum Chordata; class Mammalia; order Carnivora; family Procyonidae; genus Potos; species Potos flavus. The sequence continues at coordinate 173,908,469 of CM052898.1, read as the reverse complement.
ATAGTAGTTTTCCCCTTTAATTTCAAATTCAAATAGTCCATTTCTAATATTCAGGAAGGCAATTTGTTTTTGCATATTAACCTCATAGCATACAACTGTGTTGTGGTTATTTATTATTTCCAAGTTTGCTTTATAGCTAGGTTCTTGTGATGTTCTTCTGAGACAATGATGTCATCTGCAAGCAGAGATAATTCTTCCTTTTCTAATCGTACATGCTTTATTTCCTTTTATTGTGCTATTACACTAGTTAAAACTTCTAGTATGATGTTGAAGAATAGTGGTGGATAAGGATATTTTTGCTTGTCTATGAATCTGTGAAATATGCTGATTAATAACTGAACGTTTAACTGACCTTACAAACTTGGTAGTGCATGATCATTTTATACATTGTTGGATTCAATTTGGTACTATTTTATTGTTGTTGAGGAGTTTTCATCTCTATTATAGATATTGGTTTGTTGTTTTTCTTTTCAGTAATATCTTTGTCTAGTTTATTGTGTTTGTTCCTCTTTAAGATTGTGATGTTTTTAAGTTTTTATTTTAATTCTAATCACTTAATGTACAGTGTAATACTAGTTTTAGGTGAACAATATAATGATTCAACAATTTTATACCTCACCCAGTGTTCATCACCACAAGCTCACTTCTTAATCCTCATCGTTTATTTCACCCTTCCCCTCACTCACCTCCCTTCTGGTAACCATCTAATTGTTCCAATTGTTCCACATTCTTGCCAATAGCTAGAACAGGTAATCATTTTAGATTTTTACCATTTTAGAGGAATTGTAGTGGTATACTATTGTGATTTTATTTTACATAATCCTAAAAACTGATTTCATTGAACAATTTTTCACTTGATTACGTGTCATACATATATCTTCTTTGATGAAATGGCATTTCAAAAAATTTCCCCTGTTCAGAGGTAGTGTTATGATTGAGTTGTAGGATTTTTGAATATATATTCTAGATACAAGACTTATATTACATATATTTTACAAATGGTTTCTCCCTTTTTGTGAGAATTCTATACACAACAAAAGTATTTTTTCTTTTTAAATGAAGAAGATAAATAACATTCGGATAAACAAAAACTCAGGATTTATTACCAACATTTATGGAATATTAAAGTATGTTTTTCTAGCAGGAAAAATATGATACATATAGAAATTTGAATCTATTAAAAATAAGTAGTTTAGGAAATGAGTGAATTAGATTTAAATGTGAATGAAATTATTATTATTATGTATCACTCTGAAAGTTAAATGGTCATATAAAATTTTTTTTGATGCATTATGGAATTACATATAATGTAAATGTAAAATATCATAAAAAGTGGAAAAGAAGAATTAGGATCATATGATTTGAAGTTCCTACAGGGCAATTGAAGACTTACTAAGATCATTTGAAGGTAGACTCTTATTAACAGTGTGCCTATCTCTCAAATATCTTTACATTGTAATTTAAAAAATATATTTATTTTCTCTAATTCTTTCAGTGGGAACAATGGCCTGCTGTGTCTACTACATCATCCCTGGAAGTAGCTATTGTCACACTCAACTTTTACCTTGTAACATAAGATAAAAATGATACTGAAGATCTTATATTCAAGCATTACAAAAATAATGCAACATACACACCTTACAAATCATGTTTACCACAGTAATCTGGTTTTATATGGCAAGAAAAATTCTCATTTCAAAAGAGCTAAATCCAACAAGATGCTTTACAAAATAACATGAATTAAAGCAATCATTCAAAAACAAAATACAAGTAAAATGATACTGCTATAAAAATAGGTTGATTTAAAATTTTTTTTCTGGAATAAAGTTTATAAATATCAATCAAGACTGTTATAAACTGGGTGCCTGGGTGGCTCAGTGGGTTGAAGCCTCTGCCTTCGGCTCGGGTCATGGTCTCAGGGTCCTGGGATCGAGCCCCGCGTCGGGCTCTCTGCTCAGGGGGGAGCCTGGTTCCCCTTCTCTCTCTGCCTGCCTCTCTGCCTACTTGTGATATCTCTCTCTCTCTCTCTCTCTCTGTCAAATAAATAAATAAAAAATCTTAAAATAAAAAAGACTATTATAAACATTTTCCAGCAAAAAAAAACCCAAAAAACTATATACAGGAATTTATAGTAAAACAAAACAAAAATAAGAAGAGCAAGCCAAATTTTTTTTGAGATTTTTCATTGTTTTAGCTTATTTAGTAATATATTTGAAATCACAGAACCCTAGTCAAAATTAGTAGACTAGAATATTAAATAGAGAAATACCATTGTTTTACAATTTCAAAAACAGCAGAGTCCCATCACTTTTAAGTGGGGATATTTTGAAACAAGTCACTTTCATACCGAAATTGTAACTGTATATGTGTGGTTGTGTGTATAGTCAGAATTTTACTTGGAAAAGAATTAAAAAGTGTGGAAAATAAATTCATACTTGGTATAGCACCAGGAAAAACACATGTTATTATTTAGGTTAATAGGAAAACATCCAAAAATTTCCTGTGGAGTAATCACTTATCTTGCTAAACTTTAAGTTTGTGCTCTAGTTACTGTATTAGATGGATTATAAAAATAATCTGGATTATTTCAAGTACTTTTCCATGGTAATTTTCTTTACACTGGTGATTCATGTATGGATTTCTAATTAGGAAATAAATAGCATACAACTTTTGTTATATTTCTAAGTCTCTTGTTTCAAAATAAAAAAATTAGTTACTTGACCTTGTTTTCAAGTACATTTTAAATCACATTAGTAGTACTTCAGAGTTAGGAATTATAGATTTGGGAATTATAAAATGATGAAAAATTTAAGGATATATATATGTATATACATATATATGTGTGTGTGTGTATATATATACATATATATATACACATATATACATTTATCACTGTTTTTTAATTCTGAGTGTAACTTGATATGAACAGAGAGGCAAATGTACCCAAATCTAGACCCATTCTTGCGTTGGTGATTTCAGTGGGCAATGTTATGGGGCTGAGACTTGTAAAAGAAGAATGGATGTGATGGAGTTAGAGAATATTGTAGTATTCCATGCAGTTTGATTATATTCACATAGTTATGTTGACATATGACTAAAATTTCTAGTATTTATTCTAACGTAGAATATCTCATAGAAATATTTATTCCAAATGGAGATAATTTTTGTTCTTTAAGTACTGTTATATCCCTGTTTATTGCATATTGGGATGCGTTCGGTCAAATTATAAAGGTGACAATAAATATTGTCTGAGATGTTCAAGGGCTTCAGATTTTTAAAGGGTTGAAAATAAAATCTTGTGATAGAATATTTTTTCCTAAAACTCCAGAAAAATAGTACAGTACACCATACACTTACAAGTATCTAAAATCACATCAGCAAGTTTCCTTTGAAACTATTCAATGTCAAAAATGAATGTTTTTCTGAAAAAAATAAATAATACAGTTTAACTTAACATTCAATTTTTATGTCAATGGTTCTTTAATATATTTACAGAATGTCAAAATACTTTCAAAAGTAGTTGAAGCTGTATGAGACTTAATGACCATAATTTCCTGTCTGCACTTTTAACAGCTATACTCTTTGAAACTTTTGAATATATTCACAGTTGTATTCTCAGTAAAATTGAATATGTTGAGTTGATTGAATGTCCAGAGGAACCAATTAAAGGTGGGATATTAATATTAACAAGAGTGTTTCATAAATGATGAAATTATTCTCTATTTTTTCGTATTGGAAGATGTATTGCTTTCCCTCTAGAGCTAAAAGCTTTTTAAAATTTTGTTATTTATTAAAGTACAGGTTTTCTTTAAAAGTGAGGCCAGAGTAACTCTACATGTAATCATCCTAGTTGGAAGTAGGAGAACATGAACCCTCTATAAAGTCATATTTAATCTATCCATCTCTTAGATTCATGCAGAGAAGTGTTGCCAAAGGAAATTCAGTCAAAGAAGGTTGTGCATTGGGGCCAAGCTACACTTTAGGGAATAACATTTCCTGGTTATGGACTTGGGACTTTATACAGGAATTTATGCAAACAAGATCATTCAACCTGTTTTCTGTCTAGGTTCTTTATTTGAAATGTCTAATATTCATTGATTTCACATAACATTGATTTCACATGTAAATATATATTTATGTATTTAAATAGTTTTAAGGAAAATTTTAGTTTTTGATATCTAGGTACTCCTTTTTTGAAATAAGTCTAAAAACATACAAAAGTGAGAGAAGTGATACTAGACAGGTATATAAGAGATATTTAAGTTTATTTCTAAAGTTGCTGTACTGGATATTCACTGAATCTACAGATTCACTATTGCCATCAACATACTTTTTATTTAATTGAATTAAGAAAATTGACTCTACATTATACTCTAGTTTTAGATGACCACAGAAAACCATATATGACCAATTTATTGCACTCAATGTAACAGCCTAAAATGCCATTGAGCCACTATTAAACATTAAAAATCTTAATGAAAGTAAAAGTAAAATTAAACTGAAAAGCATTTTAAGGTGACTATAAAGTAATATTAGATTAATTTGGGATGCATCTTACATATTAAGGAAACGGCTACTTAACAGCACCAAAATCATAATTGAATTTATAGTCAAATACGTTGATGGCCAAATAATTCAACTTCAGTATTATGTCATATGTTGTACTCTGATTATAATTTAATATTCTTTCTAGTTGTGTCTATTAACAGGACCTAAGTCTCACACTCCCATCCTTAATCTCAATTTATTTCCTGTTATGTAAACATCCTTAAGTTATATTTCATGTCTCCATATGACTTACTCCTCCATGGGTCAGTTAGATTTTTCTTCCCTCAATTACCCATATCAGTGGCTGCAATTAGAGTAGTTTGGACAGGCTCTTAGAAAATTTGAAAACGTTGATTTGACTGTATTGAGCCATTCTTTTTCTCCTATCATCTTATCCTAAAAAACAATATCTCTCTCTTTCACACACACGCACACACACACACACACAATTACAACTTTTCCACTGTAGAAAAATTTTTTTTTAAGATTTTATGTATTCATTTGTCAGGGAGAGAAAGAGAGAGAGCACAAGCAGGGGGAGCAGGAGGCAGAGGGAGAAGCAGACTCTCTGCTGAGCAAGGAGCTTGATGTGGGACTTGATCCTAGGACACTGGGATCATGCTCTTAGCTGAAGGCAGGCGCTTAACGACTAAGCCACCCAGGCGTCCCAAGCAGAACATTTTTTTTATAAAACATATCTAGTGTCTGAAAGAAATATAGTCATGTTACAGAATCATGATGATGCTATGAAAAATTTAAAGCAATTCAATCATGTGTTGCTATCAAGTTCTACCATTCATTAAAGTTACTAAACCAGAGGTACCAGTATTTCATGGTTTATAGCTGCCTTAGTCTTTCAGTAAATTGTTTTTCTTTTATACCCCAGATCAAAACAGATGATAGCTCCATGTGTAAAGTAGTTATAAAAAACATTAGAGGGGTGCCTGGGTGGCTCAGTGGGTTAAAGCCTCTGCCTTCGGCTCGGGTCGTGATCTTGGGATCCTGGGATCGAGTCCCGCATCGGGCTCTCTGCTCGGCAGGGAGCCTGCTTCCCCCTCTCTCTCTGCCTGCCTCTCTGCCTACTTGTGATCTCTCTCTCTGTCAAGTAAATAAATAAAATCTTTAAAAAAAAAAACACAAAACATTAGAATGCACAGAATCCAAAGATCTCACTCTGTTTCACTAAAAATTTAAAATATTATTTGGTGTCCCTGTGTGTTTGCTATGAAGCCTTGGAATTCCTTTTTGGGGAATTACAGGATTAAATTCCTATAATTATTAGGAAATTGTTAAAAAAATGTCTGTATTTTTACACAGACGTAGATAGAACGTCCTCTATGAAGGAGTTGTTAAATACATACAACACGTTTTTAAAAATACTGGGTTATCACAAAGTAAGGTTTAGTTCATAGTCTGAAAGCATGACCCAAATCTAAATCTATCATCTATCTATCTATCTATCTATCTATCTATCTATCTACCTATCTTCTTATGCATTTAGTACATGAACCAACTAAAATGTGATAAAATTATATGATCTCAAAGCAGTGTAATATATGTTTGTAAATGAAAATATTTTTTAAATTAGAAATAATATACACTAACCTGATAAGAAATAGGTATAAATAGCATAGGAAACTACTTCATTAATCTTTAACATCAAAAAAAAAAAAAGGGGGGGCAAACAATGGAGCAGAGATAGTCTTTAACAAATGGTACTGGAATAATTGGGTAGTCATATGCAAAAAAAAAAATAATAAATCTAGATGCAGACCTTACATTGTTCGCAAAAATTAAATCAAAATGGATCATTGACCTAACTTTAAAATATAAAACTATAATACTCCTAAAATATAACATACAGGAATAGATTAGAAAAAATATAGGAAAAGACAAAAATATATATTAAAATTTAATTATAGTAATAATAATAACAACAATAAATAAGTTTCTCTACTGCCAACTTATACCCTCCCCTGCCTTTTCTACATTGTATTCTTTAAAAGAAAGTCACTATTTTCAGCTCATAATTAAGAAATAAGGAATAGGAATACTTGGGTGGCTCAGTTAGTTAATCTTCCAACTCTTAATCTCAGCTCAGGTCTTGACCTCAGGGTTCAAGTCCCACATTGCACTCCATGCTGGAGAGTTTACTTAAAAAAAAAAAATCAAAACAACAACAAAAACAACAACAACTGAGGAATACAATTCCATTACCTTTTAAGACAAATTATCTACTTAAATTATTTGGAACTCTTCATAGGTGAATTATTTATTTTATTCCTATTCATTCATGCACTTTTTCAATGATTTATTATACCATAAATGACTATTACATGAAATTTGTTGAAGTGCTCTTCAGGTCAACTATATATTTGCTAATATTTTGTCTGCTTGAACTACCAATTACTGAAATAGTGATATTTAAGAAAAATCTGTAAGTGGATTTGTATATTTCTCCTTGGAGTTCTATAGCAACCCCACATCCCATCCCCGCGTCCCCACTCCACCCTTAGTCATTTTGATGTTCTTTTGTGAAATGCTTACACATTTCTGATTGGCTTGGAGAATTGATTCTTTTGTCATTAGGTAATGCTGCCCTTTGCCCCTGATAATTTTCCTTGTTCTGAAGTTCTCTTTGTCTTAACGGGCAGGTGCAAAAATCTATTCCTTCAAATTTTAATTGTCTAAGAATATATTTCTCCATTTTTGAAGGACAGTTTCTCTGGATAAAGAATTCTAGTTGAAGTCTACTATAATTCTTAATCCTTGTTCTTCAAAAGATAAGGTCCCCCTCCTCCTTCAACCACCACCATCTAATACTGGCTTGCTTCAGGATTTTATATTTGTCTTTGGTCTCTACTTGTGATATGTATGCCTAGGTGTCAGTTTTTGTTGTTCGTTGTTGTTTTATTTTCTTTTTGGTATTTAATTGGCTTAGCATTCTCTGCACTTGGCATTCTCTTCTAGGATCTGTGGGTTTTGTCATTACTTTTGGAAAGTTCTAAACTGTTGTCACCCCACATATTTATTCTGTTCCATTTTTTCCCTTCATCTCCTTCTGGTATTCTAATACTGTGTATTTTATACATTTTGAAATTGTCCTACAGTTCTAGGAAGTTCTTTTCTATTTTTTTCTATTATTTTTTCTCTTTACATTTCAGCTTGGGGACTGTGGCAGTCAGGATTTTCCAGAGAAACAGAATCAGTGGGCTCAATCTTTCTATCTAGGAAGAGAGAAAGAGAGATTGGAGTTTTAAGAATTGCGTTACATGGTTGTGGGGATTTGGTGCTTCTAATCTCTATAGAAGAGGGACAGGCTGGAAATACCTACAGAATTTAATAGTGTAGTCTTAAGTGCAGAATATTAAGGCAGATTGGTCAGGGGGAAACTCAAGCAGAATTTCAGTGGTGCAGTCTTTTTTATTCATTTATTTGAGAGAGGGAGAGAGAGATCTTGCATAAGCAGGGGTGTAGGGAGGGGCAGAGGGAGAGGCAGAAGTAGACTCCCTGATGAGCAGGGAACCCCACACAGCTCCATCCCAGGATCCTGTGATTATAACTTGAGCCAAAGGCAGATACTTAACCTACTGAGCCACCGAGGCACCCCTCAGTGCTACAGTCTTATATCAGAGTTCCTTCTCTCAGAAACTCAGTTTCCATTTCTAAGGTTTCCAATTAAGATGAGGCCCTTGGGGCGCCTGGGTGGCTCAGTGGGTTAAAGCCTCTGCCTTCGGCTCAAGTCATGGTCTCAGGGTCCTGGGATCGAGCCCCGCATCAGGCTCTCTGCTCAGCGGGGAGCCTGCTTCCCCCTCTCTCTGCCTGCCTCTCTGCCTACTTCTGATCTCTTTCTAGCAAATAAATAAAATCTTTAAAAAAAAAGATGAGGCCCTTAACATTATCAAGAATGATCTCTTTTATACACAGTCAATTGGTTGCAGATTTTAATTACATCTACAAAATAACTTTACAGCAACATCTATATTAGTGTTTGAACAAACAACTGGGAACCATAACCTAGTCAAATTGATACACTGTGTTTTTGATTTTTTGCATGTTTTTAAAATTCTTTCTTAAAGTTTCAATCTTCCTTTTTTTATATTGTTTTATAGTGTTTAATCTGTGTTTACACTGTGAATTTTTTCCCATTAGAGTCCTTATTATATTATACATAGTTATTTTAAATTCTTTACTAATAAAGCAAATGTCTATGTCATGTCTGAGTTTGGTCCTAATACTTTGTCTCCTCATGCAATGTCTTTTTTGTTTGTTTGTTCATTTGTTTTGTTTCTTTGCCTTTGGCCTGTCTTCTATTTGTTGTTGTTGTTGTTGTTAAAAACCAGTCTTCATTTATTGGCAATATGAACTGAATAAATAGGTCTCCGGTGTAAGGATTTACGTTGGCTTCTGTTTAGGATTTGTACGAGCCATAGGCAGCTTCAGATTCCTCTGGTGACTTGTTTTTGCCTGCCCTCTTGACTTCTGGCTTTCCTTATTAGTTCTCCAAGAGTCTCAGTCTTGCAGCTTTTCCAGGTATGATTCACTATTATTACATTGTAGCCCTGTTGATATTGGAGTAACGTTTGAGGATGGGCATGTTATGTGATTTTCCAGTTAAGTTTAGGTCTTTTAGTAAGCTTGTATCTCTGGTTGTGACTAAATTTACCAGTGTTGTCTCTAGTATAAGTTTTTCCTCTCTTTAGTGAGGGAATACTGGAGAGAACTGGAAAGAAATGAATTGGACATATTCACAAGGATTAGTCTTTCCCTCTTCCTGTCAGAAGCATGTAGGGATCTTTCTCAAATCTTCATAAAGATAATCTGAATAAGGTTCCTGGAGGTAAAATTTCACAAAGTTGTGAATATATTCTATTTAATCTATTCTATTTTCAACTTCTAGCACTTCATCAAAATTATCATTTAACAATTCCTACCTCCTTATGGCTTTGGAGGCTTCTAATCCAGGTATGCAGTTGTTGGCTGTGAATCTCTGGATTGGTCCATCTCTCCAGAATTTGGGGTGGGAGTTTGCCCTTTGACCGCAGTTCTTTGATGGGTCTAAATAAAGTTGTTGAATTCAGTTTGTTTCATTTTTACTTGTAAGGATTTTCTTACAGCCCTTGGAAGCTCTGTGGACTCCCAGGCTTTTCAAATGTCAGAGCTGAAACCAGAAGTCCCTTGCTAACAGTCATAAACAAACCTAGGCTCCAGTGAATACATTAAATATTTTTTCAATTTTCTTGTAAATAAGTGTATGTATAACTTTTAATGATTACATAAGTGAGAAGTGAATTATTGACAGTTTTCATGGCATAATTAAATTACTCAATATTCTAGCGGCTCCCAAATGCAATTTGCTTTTTCTTTTACTATATATGTGATTATAGTCCTCAATGTAACTTATCATTTTTCATTGAAATTCATGTGTAATTTTAGAATTACATATTCCAAATGTGTAAATTCTTCTAGAGTATTACTTGTGATTGGCAACATCCATAGCAAACCAAAGGCAACAGTGAAAGAATACTAAAATGATGCATTGTTGTAGAATATACCTTAGATTAGGCAATATGAGAATCTATTTAAGTTCTTCCATAATAATTTGCCAAATGACCTTGCTGAAAAGAGCTAAACACTCTACTTACTGTTTGATTCCTTATGTATATAGGCTCCTATCAAACTCATTGTCTCACTTGTAAGTTAAGTCAAATTCCAACCGTGTCTTTTAGCCTTCATAAATGATAAGAATATTTTGAAAGAACTTCTTTTATATCAACATTTATTCTGTTGTTAAAAAGCTTTCCACCAAAGGTTTACTTAGATTTTATAAAGGCTTTATCAATGAGACCTTAAACTAGTTTTCACTTAAATTCTATACCTCTTGATCTCATTTCTTTTTTTTAAATTTGATTTTATTTTTTCAGTGTTCTAAGATTCATTGTTTATGCACCACATTCAGTGCTCCATGCAGTACGTGCCCTCCTTAATACCCACCACCAGGCTCACCCATGCCCCCACTCCCCCACTCCTCCAAAATTCTCAGTTTGTTTCTCAGAGTCCATAGTCTCTCATGGTTCGTTTCCCCCTTCAATTTCCTCTAATTCACTTTTCCTTTTCTTCTCTTAATGTCCTCCATGTTATTCCTTATGTTCCACAAGTAAGTGAAACCATATAATTGACTTATTTCACTTGGAATAATCTCCTCCAGTCTCATCCATGTTGATACAACAATTGGGTATTCATCCTTTCTGATGGCTGAGTAATATTCCATTGTATATATAGACCATACCTTCTTTATTCATTCATCTGTTGAAGGGCATCATGGCTCTTTCCACAGTTTGAAGATTATGGACATTGCTGCTAGGAACATTGAGGTACATATGGCCCTCTTTTCACTACATCTGTATCTTTGGGGTAAATACCCAGTAGTACAATTGCAGGGTCATAGGGTAGCTCTATTTTTACTTTTTTTAGGAATCTCACACTGTTTTCCAAAGTGGCTGCACCAACTTGTATCCCCACCAACCATATAAGATGGTTCCCCTTTCTCCACATCCTCTCCAACACTTGTTGTTTCCTGTCCTGTTAATTTTGGCCATTCTAACTGGTGTAAGGTGGTATCTCAATGTGGTTTTGATTTGAATTTCCGTGATAGCTAATGATGATGAACATTATTTTTTCATGTGTCTGCTAGCCATTTGTATGTCTTCTTTGGAGAAGTGTCTATTCATGTCTTCTGCCCACTTTTTTGACATGATTGTCTGTTTTTTGGGTGTTAAGTTTGAGGAGTTATTTATAGATCTTGAATATCAGTCCTTTGTCTGTAGTGTTATTTGTGAATATCTTCTCCCATTCCACCAGCATTTTTCAAAGTGCTAGAACAAACAATCCTAAAATTTGTATGGAACCAGAAAAGACCCCAAATCACTAAGGAAATGTTCAAAAAGAAATACAAAGCTGGGAGCATCACGTTGCCTGATTTCAAGCTTTATTACAAAGCTGTGATCACCAACACAGCATGGTATTGGCACAAAAACAGACACATAGACTAATGGAACAGAGTAGAGAGCTTAGATGTGGACCCTCAAATCTATGGTCAAATAATCTTCAACAAAGCAGGAAAAAAATATCCAGTGGAAAAAGGCAGTCCCTTCAACAAATGGTGCTGGGAAAATTGGACAGCTATGTGTAGAAGAATGAAACTTGACCATTCTCTTACACCATATGCAAAGATAAACTCAATATGGTTGAAAGACCTCAATGTGAGACAGATATCCATCAAAATCCTGGAGGGGAACATTGGCAGGAATCTCTTCGACATCGGCCGCAGCAACTTCTTTCAAGACATGCAGCCAAAGGAAAAGGAAACAAAAGCAAAAATGAACTTTTGGGACTTCCTCAAGATAAAAAGCTTCTGATTTCATTTCTTCAATTCCAATGTTAAAAAAAAATCTTAAAACGATGCTATTTTCCTATTTAATTACTTAAAAATTAATTTATTAATTTATAGGATTTCTTTTTCTAAATATGCAACAATTCTTTCTTAACTCTAACACTACTCATGCTTTTCCTAACCAAAATTTGTTCTTCTGAACTAGATAAAAAACTAATAAGTTAGAAGCACTTGAGTGTGTGTGTGTGTGTGTGTGTGTGTGTGTATGTAAAATTACTCAGCAACTAGGATAGTCACTGGAGAGTAAGGTATTTTTATATCAGATTTCTAAGTATAGTATAGCACTATCACATCGTGAGTGAATAATATATACACATAATATTAATTAACTATGTAATTCTAACATCTAGGAAAAGTTTTCAATTTAAACGGAACTGAAATTTGTATTGATTCTTGTTATTATTATAAGATAAAAATGATGAAAGAAAGATCAAAACCAGAAGTAACTTGTGGGCTATGATTTAGTTTCCATAAATTAATAATAATAATAATAATTGATAATCTGTTATGCATAAGCTAAATTGCTTCTATTATGGAGTCTATTTATCTTTTATTTGGCAATTTTTAAATAATTTCTTCTGAGATTTTAGCTCATCTGTGGGTTTGGTGACTTAGTTTAGTCTTTCTACCTGGAAATTTTTTTAAAAAAATTTTTATACATGACAAAATATTTTAGTTATTTTTATTAGCTTTACTACTTAATGCAATGATTTTTGCTCTGGGGCTTCAGGGAACATAGAGAAGTGACAAAGGGAAGAAGGATGGCATAAAAAATATTGGCTTACTCATTTATGCAAAATAAATCTTATACAGATATCCTTAAATTAGCTATGGCTTCTTTCAACATCATCAAATCAAATAATGCCAATATTTCTTTCCCTTGGTAGAATGTCTTGTGTTATAAAAATTATATTGTTTTCTTCTGATATGAATGAACATTGCATGTCTAGTACTATATTCAAAATTACTTCCCTCAGCACTGAAATAATTGCTATGTTGTCTTTTATATCTCTTATTGTTGATGGAATGCCCCATGAACTGTATTATATAATCTTCTTTTCCTTTGATGTACTTAAAGTTTTCTCTCTTCCCCTTAGATATTGATATTTTACCACTGTCTTCTTATTTGTACTAAATAAAATAATTTTTATAACACAAGAAGCTAGATTATAACTAACCCTTACACAACTAAAAAATTAAGTAGCAACCAGGAAAACAAGAATGATAACAAATCCAGAAAGGTAGTGTTAGAATGTAAGACACAATATTGAAATGTGTTTTAATCAATTTTCATTAAATGTAAATAATAATTACTGTCAAAAGTCGATATTGCAATATTATTGTAAATTCTAATTTTGACTTAAAATTCTAGATAATCTATACCGAAAGTGAGAACTAAGCAATGGGGAAAATAGAGGGAAATAAAGCTGTATTTTGTTTGGCAACAAAATAACAGTTGGAATTCAGAAGTTTCACAAAGTATGAATTTTAGATGTTCAAATGAAAAAGAGAAGGATAAGCGCCAAAAATAAAATATAGAGTGTATATTCAAACACAATAAAATAATTTAAAAAGGCAGTCTTAGAATTACATTATACAGAAAAAAGCAGTAGAAAATAAAAGAACAAAGACATGCATACAATTTATAAACAAAATACCAGAAACTCAGATTTTAAAAAAACTAAGATGTACAATGTTTATATCTTTCCATTGTTACACAAGAGACAAGTCAATACCGAAGCAGTGCTTGTAAAATTGGGCTTTCTTATCCATAGGTCTTGAGACCTCAATCGTAGTATACAGGAGAGACTATAGATGAGTTTAGTTATAATGCACTTGATTCAATGAGATGTTTTTGTGACATTTGTAGTGTACAGACAAAAGAAAATTCCCAATATTAATTCTTTCTCCATGAGATGTTGTCCAGTGTATAATAGGTTTTTGGAAAAATCTCGAAGGGAAAGTAGGCACCCAAATAACAACTTCAAGGTAAAACTATTCATTTAGATGACGCACGGTGACAACCCCATTTAGCCATGATTGTGAAAAATCCACTTATCACTCTAGTTAAGAAACCATTGCCCCACTGCCCCTCAATGGGTTTAACTCGGCCAGCCGATGTGGGCTGCCCAGCTGTGGGAGGCTGATCCATCTTATGTGCCGTCCTTGGCGACTGCATGTCCAGGTCCTCATAGCAGGCACGCAGAGGCAGGGGCTGGCAAAGGTGACAGTCTGCTTGTGGTCACTGCTGCCGAGCTGCAGCAAATGCACCATGTGGCTGCTGTCTCCCCTCAGCCACCAGAGCATCCTATTTGACAACAATGGCCAGGGGAGGATGAGGAAGATGTGGAAGAAGATGCTCATGATTCAGAGGCTAAGGTGGCAAGCCCGAGAGCAGTGGAGGTACAGAGTTGCTCCAGTGTGGTTGAATCAGAAAATAACCAAAAAGAACAGAAACAGGTGCACCTAACAGAAAGCCACCTGACCCCATGGGAAGTGTGGTTTGTTGGCAAAGAACAAGAATGTAACCATCTGCAAAAGAAAGCTCTGGAGCAATTAAAACAACAGCTAGAAAAAAGAAAGGAAATGGAAGAACATGAAAAAAAAAGGTAACTGCTGGAGAAAAGCACAAGGAATGGGTTCAGAAAAAAAATGAACAAAAAGAAAAAGGAAACAAAAATTAATAAAGAAATGGAGGAAAATGCAGTTAGAGGAGCTGGGCATAGGAACATTTTGCAAGAGAAGGCAAAAGAAAAATATCAAGAATGGTTAAAGAAAAAGGCTGAATTTGTAGTTATTTCCTATTTCAATTAAATACACAAGCTTTATTTCACAGAATTAATACCCTGAACTCATTATGCTAACAAAGTATTTGCCAGTTGTCTATCAATGAAATGTCTCTGTTTTCTGAAAAGGTTAGAAAATTCATGAAAATCTTCATAATAGAGGTCAGAGGGTGATGGTTGGTACAAGTACGGTATTAAGAAAATTTAGGTTTTACTTTTCTATCAAAAATAATCTCATTTACATCTGCAAGGATTTTTTCATGGAATTATTTTTATCAGTGTAGTTGTATACAACATAATGTATAAATGTATAAAATCAATGAAAGGTTTTACACATAAATTGCAATAAACTAACACTATTTAACATTCTGACCCAATCAATGTTTGCACCCAATCTTTATGTTTACACAGGTGTTTACTTTTGTTAGAGAATGACAGTATTTTTTCTCACAATTGTATTTTTGTTCTCTCTCTGTGTTGATTTTTTTTCTGATTTTCTAGTATAAATTACCTATTTTTGAAAGTTTTCATATAAATTCCAGTTAGTTAACATACAGTGTAATATTAGTTTCAGGTGTGCAATAGTGATTCAACACTTCCAAACATCACCTGGTGCTCATCACAAAGGGTGCACTCCTTAATCCCCATCACCTATTTCACCCATCCCCCCATCTGCCTCCCCTCTAGTAGCCATCAATTTGTTCTCTATAGTTAAGAGGCAGTTTCTTGGGACGCCTGGTGGCTCAGTTGGTTGAGCAGCTGCCTTCGGCTCAGGTTATGATCCCGGGTTCCTAGGATCGAGTCCCGCATTGGGCTCCTTGCTTGGCAGGGAAACTGCTTCTGCCTTTGCCTCTGCCTGCCTGTGCTCTCTCTCTCTCTCTCTCTGACAAATAAATAAATAAAATCTTAAAAAAAAAGAGTCTGTTTCTTGGTTTGCCTCCCTCTCTCTCTCTCTTTTTATCCCTTTGCTTGTTTCTTTGGTTTCTTAAATTCCACATATGAGTGAAATCATGTGATATTTGTCTTTCTCTGACTGACTTAGAAAATGAAATTGTACTTTTGAAATATTTATATTATTTCACAATTTTAACTATAATGCCTTTTTATTAAAATGTAAAGAATATGACATTTTCCAGTAACTTAATTATGAAGAGATAACCATAGCCAGCATATTATTTAAATATCCTTTAAGTTTTTCAGACTCTTTAGATTTGTCTTTTATACACTTGAGGTTGTACCACATAGTAACTTGTATATCTTACTGTTCTTTAACTTTAGGGCACTTTTAATGTTCTACGTATTTCTCTGTTACAGCACTTTCATTGTTGTAATTCTGCATTTGATCAATACATCCTGCTTTCACTACATTGAAAGCTTTCTCTGTAAAGATGGTATTTACTGTATGATCATCATTGCTCCCTGTGCCATGCACAATATAGTAGCATGAAACATATATATTTCTAATAAATGTTGAAAGAAAAGGTGAATCAAATGCTTTGAAACCCATTTTTTCTGTTGAAACTTGAAAGCAACTTTTATTTTCCTAAAAAAGAAATGTTTGCTCATTAGGAAGCATCTGGCGGTCACAGAATAATGGTCACAGTTCTCTGTAATGAAGGAATAATGAGTAACTAAACGGTTTAGGTTTGTAATGTATTTCTCAGTACCAGGGGGCCAAGCTGCTGTTTGTTCTCCTGCAACTTGGTGTTGAATGGGAAGTTCAGGAGGGCAATTGGCTTTTTTATCTTTTTTTGGTAACAGGACAGAGTCATTACTACCTTTCCATTGTTCTCCTTTTCTTGTCAAGGGCAAGCCTCTCGACTCCGTACATTTGCTACCTTTTCCATTTAATAGTTGTGGTCAAGGAGAAATCAGGCTAGATATGACTTGTGCACTTGAGCTTTCCACACCGTATTTACCAAAACACAAATTGATTTAGCCTTTGACATGCTTTCTTTGCTCACCTAGAAATGTGACAGAATCAGTAACTCTAAGGAGCTCTAGAGGTTGCAGCATGAGAAATGATTAAGGCCACAGGATGCTATGTCCAATTTGAGCTTCTAGTCTTGAAAATCCCTGCCCAAAAAATGAGAACATGTTTTTGGCTTCATGAATGTTTTGAATTGTTATTATGTCAGACAATAGTGTCTGAAAAATTGTATCACAGATTACATCTTTTTTTGTAGTAAAAAGGAATGGGATAAATGGTATCCAGGATTTATTTTTAGAAAATAAAAGAATCAGGGGCGCCCGAGTGACTCAGTGGGTTAAAGCCTCAGGTCATGATCCTGGTGTCCTGGGATCCAGTCCCGCATCAGGCTCTCTGCTCAGCAGGGAGACTGCTTCCCCCTCTCTCTCTGCCTGCCTCTGCCTACTTGTGATCTCTCTCACTCTCTCTCTGTCAAATAAATAAAATAAAATAAAAAATAACATAAAAAATAAAAGAATCATTTTAGAGTCCTGTATCAGCCTTATGTGCCACTGTCTAGGAGTTTGTGAATCATAGGGTTATTTTCCTTTTAATAATTTTTTATGAAAACATTGGTTTTGGTTTCTTCTGGAGAACAAGGCTGGATAAAAAGCTTAGAAAAACACCTCCCATCCTATCCTACTTCTTCTTATATTGCAATATTTTATAATCTCAGTATAGCTAACAATCCCGTATAGTATATATGTAAACAGTACACTGTGAAAAAGTCCCATCCACATTACATAACCATGGGTGATTTTAACTTTAATATATCATGGTTAAATGACCAGCTATTCTCATATACCTTAAGTGAACATATTCCTAGAAACCAAAACAAAGAATCGAAACAAAGGAAACACTAATAATCTCTTAAATCTATTTTTATATTATATTATGGAACCAAAGCAGTAGGTATCTTAAACAGGCAAGGTAGACTTTATTCAAGTCTGTTGCAATAGGGAAGAGAAATTGAACTCGGCTTCACTAAAACAAGGGGTGGAAGAATTTTAAGCAATGGGAGGAGCTAGTAGAAAAGTACTAGACTGTCAGAGGGGAGGTTGTCCAATGTGATTAGGCCATCAGTGCTTATAATTGGTGCTTTTAGAACTAAGGCTCCAACTCTCCATAAAGACAGGAAAATAAAGGCTCTTTTTTGAGGATTACATTTCAAAGATGGCTCCCCAGCCCTTGAGAAGGACAGTTCTGGGTTGTAAAACTGGCATGAGGCAGAAAGATTTATAACTCAAAGGAGCTGAGAAAGAATTGCTATTGCAAGTTTTTGAAAATAAATGCTTTAAGAAAAGGGAAGTCAGATGCCTATCCATGAGGAGGAAACCAGTCTAAACTGAGGGGGATATTAAGACCATCTAGTTTATTGTCTATTTATAACTGCTACTTTTTTTTTTTTTTTTAGCTGGGATGGAAAGGACACATCCCAATAATCAATTATATAGAACAGTTAAAAATAAGATGAACATGCAGTTTTTAGAAAAAATTATTGAGTCATAGTCACATATCTTTAGTATTTTTTATCTACAACCTAAAATATTTTGAACAATTTTTCTAGAACATTTATTTTATTTTATTTTTTTTAGATTTTTTGTTTATTTATTTGACAGAGAGAGAGAGATCACAAGTAGGCAGAGAGGCAAGCAGAGAGAGAGAGGGAAACAGGCTCCCCACCGAGCAGAGAGTCTGATGCGGGGCTCGATCCCAGGACCCTGAGATCATGACCTGAGCCGAAGGTAGAGGCTTTAACCCACTGAGCCACCCAGGAGCCCCTAGAACATTTATTTTAAAAGTTGCTTTACTGTACAAGACTGAAATTTGTTTTATTTTGACCTTTCTATAAATTTAGGATCATAAGTAATTAGATACAGAAAAGTTATACAGAAACTATAGAGTTTATGACTCTTGAATCATGTTAATAATCAGAATATAGGCATTGTATATCAAAATTATTTTAAAATTTAAAATTATAGTTATATACACAATATTTTTGTAGACTATTACCTCAGGAAGCTATCATATTAGCATTTCTTATAAACCTGATATCTCACAGAAGAACAGGTATATTATCTAATTTATAAATAAATTGGTCAAAGGACTGATGTACTGATATATATATAACACCATGAAAATCCATAACAATAAACTCATACCCATAAATCCATTTGCTGCTGGATGAGATACCAAGAGTGAAAACAATATAATGGCCTCAAATTACTGAGTATACATTAAGTATACATATAGTTTTTATTATATGTTAGACATAGTACTTTATGTGTATTTGAAATAGGTGTTCTTGTTATTGGTGAGGAAAATGAGGGACTAGGAGGTCTTAAAAAATTTCCAAATCTGATAAGTGGCAGAGAAAGTGTTTACCTCATGACTAAAATAGAAATCATTATTACCTCCCCAAAATGATCTTCCTGCATTTTATATTTTAGTGAATGATATCACTAATTGTTCTTTTGCTCATTCTGAAATCATGGACTTTACATATGACTTCTTTCTCTATTTTATGGCCCATGTCCAACCAACTACTGAGTCTGGTTTATTCTATCATCTTAACAAGTTCTCAGATCCAGCATATTTTACCACCCTCTTGCATTTGATAAAATCCCAGATCTTGATTCTTTTTTTATAATAGCTTCCTATTGAATCTTCTTTCTCCATTTTTGTAACTTTTCCCTTTTTTTAATTACTTCAAAAATATTTAATTTAAACTCTATGCCAGGAAATAAACATTTGTTGGTTAACAATTATTGCACTGTTCTTGGCTTACATATTGGCAAATGCCTTGGAGTAATAACAGAGAATATGGGTCAGAGGACACAGTGATGGGAAAGTGTTTGTAAATTTGAAAACCACAGTTAGGAAAAATCTGACTGAGATATTGAGTCAGATTTGTGCAAAAACCTAAAGCATTTGAGGGAATGATCCAAGTGAATAATGTGATTCCAGTAGAAGGGGCAATTGAAGTCCATTGTTAGGCAATGGAATGATTTAATAATACTTAAATCTTATCAGGAGTTGCAAATCTTAGTTGCATGTTGCAATGAGACTGGAGGGGATGTAAGGACTAATCCAAATTAAAAACAGGAGTATAAACTTTTCCTGTTGAAAAGAAGTGAAGAGACTTCCCTGCCTTTCTTTTTCTTGGAGCAATAATTTAAATAACTATAAATTCTCAGTAATTTTAATCTAAGAAACTATTGAATTATTTCTTTGTCTCTGAAATACATGTAAATCTTTTTTTTTTTTTAAATATAAACTTCTTGAGTTTAAGACCTGGTAGTCTTTCTCCAGGATCTGAGCACCATCTCTTTGTAATCATCAAAAAACATAGCCTCCATATCTTCCAGTTTCTTTGGGAAACTAAGTGCCTAATTTGAAGCACAAGTTATAATAATTACCACCTGTTATAAAGATATGAAAAATTAATTTTTCCTATGGATAAGCAAATTAGCAAACATAGATAGCCCTCTCAGTTACCAGATGAATCTAGGATAAACTGCATCTGATAAATGGTTCCGTCAATTTGTCTTACTTTGATGACTAGTTATTGTTTATCATGAAAACTTGAATGCAATGGGTTGTATCTATTTGGTTATATAAAGGGGTGAGATTTCTTCTGTCTTTTCAATCTCTTGGAAGAAAGTTTATCATTCATTTCATATTCTAGCTCAATGCTTATTCATATTAATAAAGAAGATAGGCAGATGACAAATAACATTTGAAAATATGCTCAACATTATATATCAGGAGGGAAATACAGATTAAAACAATGATAAGATACCACTACACACCCACTAAAACGGCCAAAATCCGAAACACTGACAAACATCAAATGCCGATGAAGATGTTAAACAACAGGAACACTCATTCACTGCTGGTGGGAATGTGAAATGACATGGCCACTCTGGAAGACATTTTGTTGGTTTCTTAACAAAACTAAAAATACTTTTACCATACAATCCAATAATCACACTCTGCCATTTACCCAAATGAATTAAAAATTATGTCAAGACAAAAACTTGCACACAAATATTTATAGCAGCTTTAATCACATTGCCAGAACTTAGAAGCATCCAAGATGCCTTCGGTTGGTTAATGGATAGATAACCTTTGGTACTTCAGACAGTGGACTATTATTTAGTGCTAAAAGAAATGATCCATCAAGCTGTGAAAAGACATGGAGGAGACATAAGTGCCTATTACTAAATAAAGAAACAAATCTGAAAAGGCTATATATGATCTGATTCCAACTATATGACATTCTTGAGAAGACAAAACCATTGAAACAGCAAAAAGAGCAGTGGATGCTAGGAGTTAGGGAGTAGGGATAGATGAATAGGCAGAGCACAGGTGATTTTTAGGGCATTCCCCCAAAGAAATGAAAACCTAATGTTCATACAAACATCTCTCTATGAATGATTTTAGAAACTTTATTCACAGCTGCAAAATCAGAAGTGCACCCAAATGCCCTTCCATTGGTAAATGCACAAATAAACTGGCGTGCATCCATGCAATAGAATATACTTAATAATAAGAAGGAACAAACTGTTGAATATTCAATATGATACATTTTAAATGTATCCTAATTCAGGGAAGCCTTTTGTGCCTCCATACTATATGATGCCATTTTTTTAATCTAATTCTACAATAGACAAAATTACTGGGAGAAGAAACAGATTACTGGTTGCCAGTGGTCCAAAGTGGGGAAAGGTTTGACCAAAAAGGGTGAGCACAAGAGAGATTTTTTGAGAGAGTGATGGAACTTTCTCTATTTTTATGGATATATGGTGATATGACTCAGTACTCCTATCAAAATTCATAGAATTACACACATATGCATATAAGAAAGAGTGTATTTATAATAGATAAGTTAAACACATACACACACACACATACAGAGAAATAAAGTAGGTTCTTTGTGTCTGCTTTCCTATTTTTCAAGAAAAAGCTGTAAATTATTTTTCACCTGTTGATAAATAATTATGGCTTATATTTTAAACACTCTGTAGACTAAACAAAGCATATCCACTGGTCAAATGCAAAGTTCATTGGCTATTAAATTGTAGCATTCTTGTTGAACATTGTATTTCAATTGCTTTTATAAATGCACTCTCTTAAGAACAGGTCTTTAAGACTGTTTTGTTCACTTTATATACTGAGTATCTAACATGGTGTTTCAAAAATTGTGAGTGAAGTTCAGGGATGGGTATCTGTATGCATTGACTCTAGAAGTGCACGCACAAATAATTTTATCAAACAGCTGTTGGCAAGAAGAGAGAACCTGTGGTCAGATGAAAAGGCTGGGAGGGGAACTCTTCACTTCGTAGTGTTTTGTGCATTTTGAGTTTTGTAAAATATATTATGATTTAACAATCAATAGGATTTTATTTCAAAAATGTAGTTGTGAATGGACCACACATAAACTACAATCCTGATGCCATTTTACACATATTGAACTGAGTCTTGAGAAGGACGATGACTATGTGGCAAAAATCTAGAACTAAGAAATCTATCCTGAACATAGAACAGTATATATTACATTGTACTTTTAGGAAATTTCCAGTACAGAAGAAGGATTAGTGGAAGTGAAAGCATAGGTCAACATAAGGATGTGGAGACGGAAGCCAGTTGACAAAGGGATTTATATGCCATGCTAAATTGTTCCTATTTCAGCTTGAAGGTAACAAGTCATCACCAAAGCATGTTACATGAAAATACCATAATCTGGTTTGTCTTTAATAATGATTCGTCCATGGTGAAAAGGATGGCTATGTTATAGTAGCCTAAGTGAATGACAGGATGATTAATTTAAAATATATTATAAAAACCAAATAAGTAAAATAAAATATATGGCAAAAGTCCAATCAAAACAAGACAAGAGACCAAGTTGCTAACTTAGCAGCTTACATATAGTTATCTAATACAATTATTCTAACCTTTTAAATGTCACTATAAGACAAAATACAAAGGTAATTAAAATTTTTTAATTAGTGCCAAATTTTGGAGCTATAGAAATGCCTTAGCTTCAATGTATTAAATAACAGCAATTGATTTATTCATAGGGTTTTGTTTTTTTGGTTTCTGAAATTCAACTTTACGTGTTTAGGATTAGGCTATCGTGCTGCCCAAATAGTCTTCTTCTGGTGTGTGAGTGTAGCTACAGTTGCGAATGTCTTATGCAACCACTGAATGAGAAGCATTTCCGCCAAGAAGAACCAAAGGGAGTAGTTTTTTCCGCTATAAACAGTAGGTCATTTTGTATGCTCTCACATGTACCAGCACCTTTTATAGGTCTTTCCTGATTGAGGGAATATGAGTTCAGTTTTCAATATAAATATACCAAATTTTCCAATGAGCATGATGTTCCCACTAAATGTGAAATGTTCCATGTCTTTAATAGCACAGATAGTCTGGGCCACCCCTGGTGGGAAAATCTTGGTTTCCAGAAGGCCCATGCCGTGTTTTAGATTAAACCACCTACCAAAGTTCTATACACAATGGGGCAATTTTTGGTGTATGCATTAAGGTACCAATAACCTTTCTACATGAGAGCACTTATTACTCTTGTACTTTGGTATCCTTCCAGGAGGCCAGAAAATGTGAATAAGACTTTCCGTAGAATAAATCTTAGTAATGCCTACTATGTAGGAGATGACAATTCATCAGCAGAGAACAAGCTTCAGCCTAAAATCTAAACACAAATGCATGTGGAGCAAATTGCTTCTGAGGCCCTGAGGTTTGATGTCTTTAACTGTCAAACATTTTCTTGTTAAAACTTTGATAAAGTTAAGGTTGAGAGAGAGAAAGAGGCAGACAGATTGACTGACTTAATTTTAAAATTTTAGGCACCTTGTCCTGAATTATATGTTCCTGTTATTTGGTTTTGTTTGCCTCTTTTCATGAAGCAGTTACCCTACTGCTCAAAGTTAATAGGTAATTCTAGAAAGTTTCCTAACAGTTGACAACTGATTTCATCTTATTTGGAAATTGAGAACCTCTTTGATATGTTTATATTTTTCTTTAATTAAAAAGTGCAATCACGAATTTTCAAATTTACATTTGAGTACATCTAAATAAATTTCACTTAGTACATTCTGCTTCCAGCCAGAAAGTAGAAGAGAAACACTGAATTTTCATGTATAAGTAATTTTCCCAATGTTTTTCTCTCTTGACATCATATTTGGTTCTTGCTTGAATACTCAGAATTTCTCATCTTTATTGAATAAATAGAGTTGAATTTTTTAATTAAATGAAAGTAATGACCAAGATGATTATTTTAAAAGGACAAAAGAATATGTTACAGAATAATATTATAGAAGTCTATGATGGGTTGGTTATGGGGATTTAAGAAATGGGATATGAAGCAGGGGAGAAGTTAAGGGAAAGCAATGAGAGACTGAACACAAATTGGAAAACTTTTAAGAATTTTTTTTTTTTAATCTTTTGCACCATTTATTCACTTTTCCCCTCTGTCTCCTCACAGCATTGTACTTTAAGGACTATATCTGTAGTCTGACCAAGTATACCTGTTACTCTCTTGGGTCACCAGAAGTGTCTCTCAGAGAGATTGAATTTAATTCTCTGGGTACCTTTTGGTGTATTTTTTTTTTTTTTTTGGTATATATTTCTTATTAACATATAATGTATTATTTGTTTCAGGGGTACAGATCTGTGATTAACCAGTCTTACACAATTCCCAGCACTCACCATAGCACATACCCCCCCCAATGTCCATCACCCAGCCACCCCATCCCTTCCACCCTCCCTTCCAGTTTGGATGAAAAAGTAGGAAAAGTATTTTTGAGGAACAAATACCATAACATGAGAAATTTGGGGAGACACATAATGACTACTAGGCTATCTAGTTTTAGCTCTTTCTGGAAAATTTTAATAAAATTTTAAATCATGTGCATGTGTTTTGGATGTCTGGGAAGTGTCTGGGGTGATACCAAAAATTAAGAACTTCCTATTAACTTGATTATATTTATTAAATGCTGTTTCAAAGCTTTGTCTTTTTTTAATATTTATAACCTCCACATATTTTGTACAAGAAAGTATCAAGCTACTCTTAACATTAAACATTTCAGGTTTTAAACTGCATACTCTGATCTTGTAATCACTCTCAACAGCTACAACAAAGTATACATCATTCTTGCTTTATTATCAATTAAGTGCTATTTTGGGAAAAACTTTGAAAGGCTTCTCCATCCCAAGGGCTATACTGAAATATTTTTAAATACAAATTATTATGATTTTGTAAAATATGTAACTATATATATAAAACTACATGTAAAATTACACATATACCTATACTCATATTCACACACACACACACACACACACTCCTCTTGAACTCTATATATTCTTATATTCCTTCTGGCTTATTTTTTCTGTTGCTTTTGCTTACAGTGTTAACTACACAATTCCATCAAATAAATATGGCTATTTCTACTTATTAGTGTGTCATGACAATATATGCGATGGGCTTAAATTAATGTTATATATTTGTAAGTGTACATATCTGAAAAATATCCATTATGAGCATTGTACTGGTTTGAGCATATTAAGTTTATGTCTTGTAATATTATTTTCAGGTGTAAATGACTAATTCTCTAAGTTTCATTACACCTAAGATATGTTTGGATAGTAAGTAATTTAACTATCATTTTTGCTTGATAAGGTCAAAATAAAAGCATCTGAAGCAACTTTTGTCTCCTTAAAACATACATATTATTAAGTGTAATTTCAATTTGTCAGAAAAATTCAGACTGACATAATTTTTTGAAATGAAAACAAGTTATCAAAAGTCTATGAATGACAAAGTGGGAACTGTAAAAGGGCAAATTCATTGCAAAAATTCAAAAATCAAAAGACGTACAGCTCATTCCAGTGTCCCTGAATGGCTCATAAATACATATGAATATACAACATTCAATATTTTTAACCCTGTTAATTCATGGACATTTGATCTTTGGAGATTTATTTTACCCTTTCTAGTGAAAAAGATCATTCAATGCACTTTGAAGAACTACTTCTACACAGAAGCCCTACTGCCTGTCAATTACAGTGTTGTAACTTCTCATAAAAAAAACCTATTACTTTCCTTTAGAACTCTAATATATACTGTAATTTTTCATCTATTTACTATGTATCTCCCCAATTAAGCTCCATCAGTTCAAGGAACCAAGTCTGACATCTGGAAACTCAGGGGAGCCAATGCTGTATTTTCCTTATTATATAATTTATTATGTATTATTCTTTATTAAATTATTTCTTCAGTTATTTGAAATATCTTTTTAAAGTGTTGATTTTTTCCAGCTTATAAGCATTGTGAATTGAGGGTATGGACTCTTTCTCAAGAGCTTGAGACATATAATAAGATCTGCTGTGGCTTTATTTTTATAAATATCCTAAAATTTTAGCCTAAAATTTTAATTTTCATACAATTATATCAATACATTAGCTTTATAGAACTATGTATTATCTATAAATTAGGGTAGGTTTCTAATATATTTTACACTAATGTAATACCTTTGGATCTAAAAAGAGTTTAAATGTTGTGTTTCAGTAGTTTGATAAAGTAGAATTTAAAATTGGCAGTCTTAGTTTAATAGTGCATGTGCAATATCCTATTATTGTTTATGTACTGAAGTTTAATCAGAATTGTGGATTTCAAAATAAATACATTTGTGGTTTAATTGGTAATAAAAATATCAGGATGAAAATATTTGGAAAAATGCACATTTCCAGTTAACTGTGCAGGAATTTTTCTATTCGTAGCATCTATTTTTCTTTTTTTTTGTTGCTATTTTCACTTAAACAATATAAACTTATAACATAAATAGCTATTAGTGTTAAACAGTTTATTCTAATTTCTGAGTGTGATTTCGCTTTATTCTTTTTTAATACAGTAACACAAAAAAGCATAAACTATTATGCAATGAAAAGTCTTTACTTAGCATTATGAACCAGAAATTTTTTTATAAACAATAATTTTAAAATTTATTATTGCTAAAATTAGGTAATGTAAACTTAACCTATGGAGAGTGTTAACATAGTAGTGTTTTCCAAGTAATATCTCACCCAGTTATTATAAAAATC
This sequence comes from Potos flavus, assembly GCA_028534135.1. Taxonomy (NCBI): domain Eukaryota; kingdom Metazoa; phylum Chordata; class Mammalia; order Carnivora; family Procyonidae; genus Potos; species Potos flavus. The sequence goes on along the minus strand of CM052898.1, from coordinate 173,881,591 downwards.
CTTTGAATTAGGTACCTTATGCTGCCTATTATAATGATAAGGAGTTAAATATTTGGTTAACAGAACCTCATTTTTATTAGCTGGTATGTATTAACATCTGAGTGAGACCCAGAGTTCATATTTTAAAAACCACAACACTTTCTATTTTGAAGAACACATGAATTTTATTGATTTATTATTATGACATTACATATTTTAGAAATGTATAATTTAAGGTAAGGAATAAAAATACTATGGATATAAGTTGAATGAAAGTGTCTGGAATGAAACATATCCTGGGACTCAAACACTTATGTACATTTTTTCTTCTGATTTTACTATGTCATATTTTTTAACTGATGAAAATACGTCTCAAAGTTCCTTAAAATCTCAATTGTATAAATTCAGTAGAAAGAATGTGCACTATTATAACATGTTTATATGTACATATATAGAGAGAAAATTATACAAGGCAATTTATTTTGTGCATTTATTGAAATCAAAAGAATTTATTCAAGGACTTTATTTATACTGTGAAATCTCAGAAGATAAGGAGGTAGGAAGATAGATCTCCTACATTAAGAGTAATGATAGCAATTGAATTATTCTGAATACTGGAGAGAAAAGGTTAGCCCTCTAAAGAAGAAAAATATTTATAGTGCAACATTATTCAGATTTATACTGTTTGCATATAAAAGGATATTACTAACCTTCACCACTTAAAACATACTTCCTTTTACAATGTTAGCATTGATCTATGGCTTGCAACAAAATAAGCTCATAATATGTTGATGCTGACTAAAATACCTGAAAAGGAAATTTCTCTAAGTCTTACCATTATTATCTAACCTGAGAATTTTTATAAAGAAGATAAAGTTGGAGCTCAACTTCGTTTTTCTAGGGAATGCTGTTTATCCTTCATAATTAAAGAAGAGTTATATTAGCCATGTGAAGTGACATACAAATCATATTTTTAAAAATACGTCATAGGGGCGCCTGGGTGGCTCAGTTGGCTAAGCGTCTGCCTTTGGCTCAGGTCATGATCTCAGGGTCCTACGATCAAGCCCTGCATCAGGCTCTCTGCTCAGGAATAAGTCTCCTTTTCCCTCTTCCTCTGCTTCTATGATCTCTCTCACTCTTACTGTCTCTCAATAAATAAAATAAAATCTTAAAAAAAAAAATGCCATATGTCAGAGGTAATTACATTCATCCCCATGTATTGACCGGTAAAAATACGAAATTCTACATTATTCAGTCTGTTCCGTTAGATAAAATAAATAAATAGAGGCAATGCTGATTAGTGTCTTGTTCTCTGGACTGAGACCAGCAGGAAAGCTGGGGTCCTTCCTCTGAAGAACTAAGTAAGAGATGGAGTGATACAGATACAGAAGACCAGCCTGGGGCTGTGTGCAGGGCTGTATAATAGGGAAAGCTCTGTAAGAGGTGGGGTTATGGAGTGAGGGTCTCATAAGATAACTTGAATCACAGGACTAACTTTCACTCTAAGAAGACACCAGTGATAGGGGCGCCTACATGGCTCAGTTGTTTAAGTGAGGACTCTCGATTTTGGCTCAGGTCAGATCTCAGGTTCCTGTAATAGAGCCCTGTGTGGAGCTCCATTCACTCAGCATGGAGTCCGCTGGTCCCTCTCCCTCTGCCCCTCACTCTGCTCTTTCCCTCGTTAGTTGTCTCTCTTTCTCTCCCTCAAATAAATAAATAAAATCTAAAAAAAAAGAAGACACCAGTGGAAAAAAAAACAGCAAGATAGACCAGTCTACTTATGGTGAAATAAGGGTTTTTATCATATTAAGGGTCATCCAGAACCAACCAGAGCAAAAATGGCAAAAGTATAAAACTTTCTCTGCAAGGGTCATGGATGTGTGAGAGATTAAAAATACTAACCATTGTTTCTACAATACTTTTTCTTTTCTGTACCTGATGTGCCCAAAAATACATTGTTTTTAAAGTTGTTAATATGAAAAAAAAAAGTTGTTAATATGTAATTTTATTTTTTCCAAAATCTTGCCTTTTTTCTCTTAAATGATATTATATAACTTCCATAATGTTTCCTAAGAACATGGAAAGTTTTTCATGATGGTCTTTATCATCATATTTTGCTGCTGAAAGATTAGAAGTCAGCTCGAATTTTGTTCTTTGGTTAATAACCACTCTTCTTTCTTATTCTCTCTGATTTTTACATCTCTCTCTGGATGATTTTTATTATCTTCAAAAAAACTGTATTCTGAAATGTTGCAAAAATATTTCTAATAATGGGAGGCTTCTTTATTCTAAACTTGGTTTACCCATTCAATGATCATTCTTGAGTTAATTTATTAAATATGTGTTCACTTATTATCAAGCATCTGCTGTGTGCCAGGTACTGTTACAGCTGTTGGGAATATAGCAATTAAAAAATAATTCTTGTCATTTTGGATCTTACCTCTAATGGCAGAGAAAAAAATTAATGATAAGTAAACAAAGAGAAACAATTTAGAAAATTTTTGATGGCAGTAAATGCCAGGTAGAAAATAGAAAATTGTGTCAGGGTTGGTTGCAATTAAATTTGCATCAGATTTAATGTGATGGCCCATCAAAACCTCATGAAGAAGGTGACATCTGAGTTAAGAGCTAGATAAGGTAAAGAAGTGATTCTTTTAGTTTTTGCAAATATTTGTAAAGGAAATAACGGTGCACAAACCCTGATGCCAATGCCTGTATGGCTGGGCATTTTTGCTGGGGGAGAAAAGAAAAAGGGTCAGATAACAAGGGCATGGATTGTAGGAGCTTGTGGGATATTGAAAGGAGTTTGATTTTACTCTAATTGGGTGGAGAGGCTACTGGGTGATCTTGAGAAGAGGAGTGACATGAGATCTAGATTATTCTGTGTTTAACAGGAACACTGGCTACTTATTGAAGAAGAACGGGCTGAAGAGAGGAAATGTTTGCAATAAGGGAGGAACAATTGGAAGGTTAATGTGATAATCCTGACAAGAGATGTTGGTGGCAATAGAGATAGTTCAAAAAAGTCCAATTTATGAACATGTTTGTAAGCTGTGATGACAGGAATTGCAATCAATACATTATTGAGTTGATTATATCTTTTGCACCATGGTTTCTGTTCTGAATTTCTTTAAAGATTTATTTATTTATTTGAGAGACAGAGAGAATGAAAGAGGGGCAAGGGAGGCAAGGAGCAGAGGGAAAAAGAGAATCTTGAGCAGGCTCCATGCTGAGCAGGGAACCCAATCTGGGGCTCGATCCCAAGACCCTGAGATCATGACCTGAGCCAAGGTCACGCAACAGACTGAACCACCCAGGAACCCCCGTTCTGAATTTCTTAACTCCTATTAGTGTTTTGTTGAAACTTTTGGTTTTATCCTATGTATTTTATTTTTTCTCTTATACATTCTAATTATTTGATTTGATTTTATTATCTTACTTCATAAATTTGATGATCCTCTTTCATCTGATTATATACTTAGAAAAAATAATTTTAAGCCATTTTTTTTTCTCTTTTTTCATTGCATAAAAAGGACAGTTTGTTACTAGGCCTCTTAGCTGAATGTAAATTCTCACTGGGAGATCCACATGGAACAAGAAAACACAGGGCTTAAAAGTTAATAGGCCTTGATAAAAACCTTGAAGCTAAGATGCGTTTGGAAGTTACCTTGAACATACGGGAATTCAACTTCAAAACAACAAATCCCTTATTGTCTCTGACTTCACAAATCACAAGGAACCCACATAGTCTTCATTTTCTTCAGGTTCCTGTTCCAACTCCTCTGCTACCTTTTCTAGATAACACTAAATTGTGTTTTTCTAACTTAATAGTAAACCCTTCCCTTTGGAGAGAGTTGCGGTAAATTTTTGGATTAATTTGCTGTCCTGTACGCAAAATTACCCAACCATCATCACGTAAATTTCTTTGTGTTAAGGAAATTTAATTCTGTCCATAATGATGGGTCTGGATAAAAACATTGAAATAAGGCAGGTATAAATTAACTGCATTAGTTCAAACATGTTTTCATGTTTTGCAATTATTTTTTCTATTATGTATGTATAATATATAATATATATATTCTGATCATATAAAATATGACATTTTTGCAATTTGGAGGGATTAAATTGAGTTCGTATTGTTTTCATAGACATATTTATACTTTCTAGAAATAATTGGTTTAAAGAACTACTTATTTTCTGTCATCTCATTTGTGTTCTGATGTCTTCAGTAGGGTAAATAATAAGGAAAACTCACTAGCTTCTAGGATGTATACTGATTAATAACATTTTCACTAATCTGAGCCGGACAGGTTAAATGAAGAATTCTTCTTTCCCAATATGTTAAACAATGAACAAATGAGCAAACACAAATCCTGTTCCTCAGGGTGATATGATATGGTTCAAAACATGACGTAGTCTCTCTCTTTCCTATCCTATTTTCCAAAAGGTAAGCTATTTATTATGACTAGCACTACTCCATGAGTGTGGAAATTTACGTGCAGATAGTGTGGATATTTTGGGCCACGTTCTTCTTAATTGATTGCAGATGCCTTATCCCTGAGGCATCTTCACAGTTACTTTTTTGGCAAATGCAGGGTGGAATAAAGGTAGACTTAACCTTACAAAACTGTGGTTTTGTAAGCCATGACACATGGCTCTTGTTTAAACTGGCAGAGTTTCATGACTTTTATCCTTTACTTCTTTCCACCAAAATAGAAACCAGTCCCAAATTAATCGTCTCCTTATTTTATACTGTTTTTCAGAACAATTACCAGTTATTTGTTATCATTTGTTGAATATACACAAATTTCTTAATATTTCCCCCAGTTTTTTAAAGATATATTTTTCCCAGAGTGAAATTACATAATAGTTGCTTAAGAGTTATCTTATTGCTTTCTATGTGTCCCATTGTATTTACATGCAGCTTTCAGAAATAGAGACCCCAAACCAAACAAGGTATCAATGTATTTTTCTCTCTTATAAATTTCCTGAAATAAACAACCTAGGACTGATAGTTATGTCACTGCTGTTCTACATCTTATTACCCACCATGTGGCCCATAAGCCGAACCGGCAGCTAGAGCTCCAGCTCTTGATACTGATTCTAGGCAGCTGGCAAGAAGAAGGCATGATGAATAAATGCATCAAAATGTGTTTGTAAAGTCTTCTAAAGAAAATTTCTCAAACTTTCACTAGATGTTTTTGCTTATATTGGCCCATTACTTGATCAAGGATTATTGCTATCTATAAAGGAGACTGAGAAATATAACCTTTGTATTAAGTAGTCATGTTTCTAGCTTCTCACCTTGTCCTTGATGGCCATTTCAGTTACTAAGACTGAGCTACTCTCTCAGTTACAGAATTATCCAGGAGAATGAAGCAAGAACTGCCAATTCAAAGGTAGTATAAGTAACAATTTGATATTCTGCTGGTATATCCACAGTGTACTAAAACCAATCATCTAGTTACATGTATCTGTGTTTAGTTGGACATGCACACACACACACGCACATATATTCAGTGTTTTACATATCACTTTATTTATCTATTATTATTATTATTATTTCTATTGTGTGAGAAAACTTAACTTCTGTGTTAAATGTTGCCAGAAAAAATTTTCTCATTAATTCAGTAATTTCCTATATGCATGTTTCATTGCCAGTGTAACAATACCTATCTTTGTGGTAGTATGGCTAAGGATAATATCACTTTAAAATTACTAGGAATTTGCATTGATATTATCCTGTTTTACATGCTTTAGACATTTGTACACATGATGATATGAAGAGGGTGACATACATATTCCTACATTTTTACATCTCTAATTTTCAAATTCTATCCACATGTATTTCATTTTTTTCCTCACAGCTTCCTTATGAGTCTGCTGTTTTCCACTCATCATTGCGATTAATACAGGTCAAGAAGTAAATATCTTGCTCATAGGTTCATAAGTAGTGGTAGAATTTAAGAATTCACCATGATCTGTCTCCAGTTTGCTTTCTGTAATTCTCACCATATTGCTTTTGCCATTAATGCATTTGTGCATGTGTGTGGACATGTATACACATAATACATAACTTTAGAGGGAAAGTGAGAGAGGAGACAAGGGTTGTGGTAGAATGTACTTGATACTGTATGTTGCACAAAGTCAACACTCAACATTGTATGCTTCAAATAGGGACAATTTGCTCTCCTGCACAACTAATCAGTAATAACCACCCAAACTATTTCAGTTCTCAAAATAAGGCTTATCATTTATTTACTGTATTTGAAGATTAATTTTTATTTAATACTCTGTCATCCCTACTCCCATTGCCTCTAGATAATGCACTCCATGAGAACAGAGACTTTATTTCTGGTGATTGCTAAGAGCAGAGCTTGGTACATAATAGATTTTTGGTATATATTATAATTAGTAGAAAATCAAATACTTATATTTAATTTTTTAGAATATATGTAGCCAAACCTGATAGCTTCCTATTCTATATTCATACTTTGCACTTCTAGGTCTGAATTTGGCCTTGTTGTTGTTTCCTGGAGTATTCTTATGTACTTCTCAGCCCCTCAGTAACCTAGCTATAACTGCACTGCCTACCTCAGATTTCCTCGTTTGCATGGATTCATAAGATCCTTATAATATCTGCTTCTTTGGATTCCTCTCTATAATTACTCTTCCATTAATATTATATTTGTACATTTATATAGTCTTTTTCGTTTTTGTAGTCATTTATTTACCTCCCTTCCCAAGCTCTGTTTCTAGGTTCCTGGAGGAGAGGGACCCTACTTATGTAAATCTAAATTTTCACCCTGCTTAACAAACTGTATTGAAAACTGGTTGTGTTTAATTGAATTTTGTTACAGATTTGGATTAAGTATATTTCTATTAAGGAAAAATATATTTTCAATGAAGCATATGCTATTTTAGCAGGGAACATCTGACTTCAGTGGGCAGCTCTAATTGTCTTCAAATACGTTTTATTAGTCAAGACTTTTAGAGAAATATATATATAGATAGATAGATATATAGATATATATCTTTTAGAGAAATATATATATATATATATATATATATATATATATATATATATACGGAATTGGCATTTAACCAATTCCATATATATGGAATTGGGTCACATGTTTAAGAAGGCTGAAAAGTCCTGCAATCTGTTGCCTACAAGCTGGAGACCCAGCAAAGTTAGTGGTATAGTTCCAATCTAACTCCAAAGGCCTGAGAACCAGTGGTATAAGTCTTACCCAAATCCTAAGAGATGAGAACCAGATAGGTAATGTAAATTTCAGTCTAAGTTTGAAGGCCTGAGAACTAAGAGCACCAATGGTGTCCCACTCAGTCTAAGCACAAAAGATTGAGTTTCAGTTTATGCAATCTGATTGAAAGAGAGAAAGACTTATCCATTCTTCTGTCTTTTTCTTCTATTCAACCTATCAATGGATTGAATGAGGACACCCAGGGAGAGCTATCTCCTTTTCTCAGCCTACTGATTCAGATCCTATTTTTATCCAGAAACAACTTCACCAGACATGCCCAGAAGCAATGTTTAGCCATTTATCTGGGCACCTTGTGATCTTGTTAATTTGACACATAAAATTAACCATTTTCATTTACCTTAATCCTTGCTCTAAATTTCTTCTCAAATTTCTGCACCCTACTCCCCTCATCGTAGAGTACCCAAAATAAGTGTATGACATTTTCTTAACCATGTCTTTTTTAGTTCAGTCCTTTGACAACCCTTCTATTAATACCCTATTAGAAGTATTTTGTCTGGTTAAGAAAAAATCCAGTGCGTTGTTATTATATTATTATTGTTTATATTAAAACTACTTACCTCTGAGAGGAACATTAAGGTACAAAGCTTTTCCAAAAAACTTACAATACATTATTCATCAATCATTAGTTTTTTGAATCCCAAATGTGTAATTTTCAAGAGATAGCAAAGTAGGCATAATGATTTTATTTGTATGATCAGACTAATAATTATCTAATTTGAAGTTAAAACATAAAGCAAAGCATAGGACTCTGACATCACTCATAAATTTATCATGTGCTGTGATACAATAAAAATACTTAAATTGCAATTTAGATGACTCATAGTATCTGTTCAATGTCATGTACTGAAAGAACCATAGTGAAAAGAAACTGGTGAAGGTAATTTCATCATTCTGACATGCACCTTCCCAATCTTCATTAGAAAAAGGTATTTTTAGTCAAGTTTCTCAGTTGTCTTTCACTACATGATTCAGAGAATAGAAAGTTTAATTGAGCCACGGGTATATTCTTCTGCTAAAGTAGTCCTGGTTGTCAGTATGCTTAATAAATTCTCAATTTGAAATTATTCTATATTTCAAGTTATGCATTGCTATAAATTATACTCTTTTAGATTTTCTAATATTTTCTAAAAATTATTAAAAGAAGTCATCTTTTTAAAAAATAAAAGTAACAAAGAAATCACATTCTTCAAATTACTTCAGGAACTGAATAATTTTAGTGAAAACATTTAAAACAGAGTGCTGTGGAATAGTCATAAAAGTAATAAAAAGAATTAATATGATAAAAGAAATGCAAAAGCTAAAAAAAGTGACAAAGTCATCAAAATTCCAAAACCGTCTTTATATTCAAACATTCATTTAACCAATAACCACTCAGTGCTTTCCATGTCAGGAGAGAAACAGCTGAGAATATTACATAATTTTGCAAATAAAAAGCAGAAATAAATTTTGATAGTTGTTATGAGACAAGGTACAATCTAGACTTCAAAGACTGCAATGGATAGCCTGAAGAAGAAATACTAAAGCCAGGACTAGAATAATGAAGAAATTTTTAAAAAAGAGACAGAGGGAAAAACATATCTAAAAACCAGGAGAGGTAGAGTTTGGTGCATATGAGCAATTGAACCATGAGAAGTGTGTTTGGAGTGTTTCTGATGAGGGCAAGAGTGGGATGAACTCCAGTGTAGCTATCAGAGTTTTAGCTTTATCCTAAAATTAACAGATAACCATCAATTGTTTAGAGTCAGTAATCTAATCATCAACTTTGCAATTTTAAAATAATTCTAGTTGTCCAATTGAGAATGCCTTTGAAAATGTCAAGAGCAAATACACAAGTACCTATTATAAAAATATCAAAGCAGTTCAGATGGCTTGAGCTAATTTGATAACAGAGATAATAAGTGAGTTAGAGATTGATTAGAATGTATAATTAATAATTTACCTGTGGAGTGGCAATGAGAAGGGAGGATAAAGGATATAAGAGGAAGTGTTGGGCTGAACTTCCCAACTTTCTAAGAAGACTTAATAGGTAGATAGTTATGAGACAGTGATTATTTTAGGTGGTACAGTCTTAATGCTGTGGAAGATCCAGAATTCTATTGGTGCATCTGTCTGTACATGTTCAATTTTAGAAGTATTTATATGATTTATTTAATGTTTTTACTTAGGAAGGTACATAGATCTATTTTGATCCTAGAAGAAATATGTAAATTGAAGAGACACAGTTGGAAATTGTTAGTACATAAGTAGAATTTGAATCCATGGGAATTGATACAAATCAACTAGGTAAGGAAAGTACATGAGAATTGGAAGGAAAAGTTCAAAATCTTCACGATCTACACCAATTGAAATTAGGTAAGGAATTTATGTAATAGGTTAAAAAAAAGATGATCAGAGATATTTAAAAAAAAACAGGAGAATGAAATATTGCTTGAAAAAAAGGTACTTTTCATTGATGAAAAAATGGTCCATTGTGTCAGGAGCTAGGGAAATGTGTAGAGATTAAAGATTTTTAAAAATTCTATTGAATTTAAGAAATGGAGATTCTTTTTTTTTAATTTAATTTTATATTTTCAGTGTTCCGAGATTCATTGTTCATGCATCACACCCAGTGCTCCATGGAATATGTGCCTTCCTCAATACCCACCACCAGGCTCACCCAACCCCCCCACCTCCCTCCCCTCCTAAACCTTCAGTTTGTTTCTCAGAGTCCACAGTCTCTCATGGTTCATCTCCCCCTCCAATTTCCCCCAATTCACCCTTCCTTTCCTTCTCCCAATGTCCTCCATGTTTTTCCTTATGCTCCACACATAAGTGAAACCGTATGATAACTGACTCTCTCTGCTTGAAATGGAGATTCTTTTTTTTTTTTTTTTTTGAAATGGAGATTCTTGATAATCTTTCCTGCAACTTCAGTGAATTGAAGATATAGGAGATTCATGAAAGACATGTTTGGGCTAGTAAGTTCTTTAAATAATTGGTCCAAGAAAATGATAATATTAATAATGCGCAGTATTTTGTTCCTATTGCGGAACAGGAATTTGCACAAATGTTAGGGATTATCCCTACAGGTACTTAACAGAATCTTTGCAAGCTGGTTTGCATTTAGAATATTGTGTGCCTCAGTGGACTGTTCTGGTGAAGAACAGAACTACCACTATTTATTGTCCAGAACTGATCAGGATAAAAATCAAATGGACACCAGATTTTTTGTCACAATTGCTTCAGGAAAATTAGATGATTTTACAATGATGCCTGTCACACAATTTGTGGTTCATACGTGGCAACTTCCTCATCTTGATATCTTTAGTCCCCACATTTCATATGGGTGAGTGTATGGCAATGATGGTCCTATCTAAATATAAACCTTGAAACCATTGGCGTAAGTACTGACCAAGTCAAGATGAAGTTTTGCCACAGAGCTCTTGATGGTTGCCACATTCTAGGAGAACTTAGGAATGTTTGGGGGTGAATGAACTGTAAGAAATTTAGAGGACATTTTTAATTATGAATTGATCAAAATTATTATAATGCCAGACAAATTTTGAGGTAGGAAAACAGAAGACTAACAGGCAATCTTGAAGACTATGTGTTAGACCTCTCAAATGAGTCAGTGTGTTTCCAGCTCTACATTGAGTTCCAACAACTTAAAGGTTTTACAGATATGCCATTTGAAAGACAAGATCCTGAATTTTAGTTACGATCAGATATTCTGCAAGAAGAAATTTAGATTATGGTTTTGGATTCGGAAGAAAAACTGGTTAGTGGAGCTAATTATACTAAAATCCTTCAAATACCAAGATAAATATTCTTATGTATAAGTTCTAATAATGGAAAGAAAGCTTGATGGAAAGAAAATGACACTGACCACTCAAAGAATAGCACAAAACCAATAGAGTTAGAAATATCAAATCGAAATTAACTTGGACATGGAAGTTGGTGTTAGAGTGTGAAACCATCCAAGGTCGAGTTTCTAACAGTCAAGATGCACATGAGCAGTGTTAAGATAGTTGTTGACCTCCATCCATGTGTAGCCCCCAAATAAGCTAGCCTTAAATATTGTTGATCAAATAAATGTACTGCAGAATTACTAATGGTTGAGCTATATGATAGGAAACGGATTAGTTACAATTCATTCAACTAATCCCCCATTTCTGGTTAACATTCTCTACAGGAGGCAGGTCCAGAAAAAGGGATATGAATATATCAATTTAAAATATTATTGTAGGACATCATAGAAGGATACCATGGAAGGACAATTGCCTACCTCCATATAGTAAGAAGTTTCAGGTAAGACTTTGGAACTCAGTGAAGCAAAAGTTCTCACCCTTGGTTTTGATCGTGGCATAAAAGGACTTTTCTTTAAAAAAAAAAAAAAAATGCTCCTTCCGCAGTTTGGGAATTGTGGCCATTGCTGCTATGAACATTGGGGTACCGATGGCCCTTCTTTTCACTCCATCTGTATCTTTGGGGTAAATACCCAGTAGTGCAATTGCAGGGTCCATAGGGTAGCTCTATTTTTAATTTTTTTTTTAGGAATCACTACACTGTTTTCCAAGTGGCTGCACCAACTTGCATTCCCACCAACAGTGTGAGAGGGTTCCCCTTTCTCCACATCCCCTCCAAAACTTGTTGTTTCCTGTCCTGTTAATTTTGGCCATTCTAACTCTCTTTGAATGTAGATGGACTAAACACTCCAATAAAAAGACATAGAGCATCAGAATGGAAAAAATGACAAGACCCATCTATATGTTGTCTAAAGAGACTCACTGGAGACCTAAAGACACCTGCAGACTGCAAGTGAGGATGGGGAGGAATAGGGTGACTGGGTTAAGAACATAGGGAAAGGTATGCGCTATGGTAACTGCTGTGAATTGTGTAACACTGGTGATTCATAGACCTGTACCCCTGAAGCAAATAATACATTATATGTTGATTAAAAAAATGTTTCTCAATGTGGTTTTGATTTGCATCTCAATGTGGTTTTGATTTGCATCTCCCTGATGGCTAATGGTGTAAGGTGGTATCTCAATGTGGTTTTGATTTGCATCTCCCTGATGGCTAATGTTGATGAACATTTTTTCATGTGTCTGCTAGCCATTTGTATGTCTTCTTTGGAGAAGTGTCTGTTCATGTCTTCTGCCCATTTTTTGACATGATTACCTGTTTTTTGGGTCTTGAGTTTGAGGAGTTCTTTAAAGATCTTGGATATCAGCCCTTTGTAGTGTCATTTGTTAATATCTTCTCCAATTCCATGGGTTCCCTCTTTGTTTTGTTGACTGTTTGCTTTGCTGTGCAGAAGCTTTTTATCTTGATGAAGTCAGAGGGGGAAATGAAGCATGAGAGACTGTGGACTCTGAGAAACAAACTGAGGATTTTGGAGGGGAGGGTGATAGGGGATTGGTAAGCCTGGTGGTGGGGGTATTAAGGAGAGGACTTATTGCATGGAACACTGGGTGTGGTGCATAAACAATGAAATTTGGAACACTGAAAAAATAAAATAAAATTTAAAAAATGCTATTACATCTGTTTTGCTAATCTTTATTTTGGAAGTATAGGGGAAAATGTGATCAGGGAGACAAGAGATCCTGATCCCATAACTGAGTAGAATAAGTTGTCAGTGTTATTCTTCTTTCCCCAGACACTGAGATGGTGGAATGAGGAGATGGGCTGGGCAAAACACAGCAGCATATCTTTTCATTGCTTTGAGCATTAAGATAAAAGGATAGGCTCTAACTTTGAAGATAAAGGATTGTGGTGTAAATAGCCATTTAAAAACTTTATGTAGCTGTATTTATTTATTTTTTATTTTTGAAAAGTGTTAATCTAAAAGGTTTTTTTTGAATTAAAATAGAGTTTATTAGCTTTTAATATAAACATGAGGAAGAAAAACCACATAAGTCGTAGCAGTCTTTTCAAAATAAAACTGCAATCAATACTTGAATCTCTAAGCTTCGAACTCCATAAACAATGTTTTTTGAGGTGGTAGATTGTAATATTTTATATACTGTTATTTATCATTTGTGTGTCTGTCCTTTAAAAATGATGGAATCCGCAGCACTCAATATAATAATGAAGCCTTGCTATATGGAGAGAAAGTATTCCTGGCCCAGAAATGCTATGTTTACAGGCAAAATTAGGGTTACGTTTGAGAAGGTAGGAGAAAGATTTCACATGGCTAAGAACATCTTGTTTTTAACATTTCAAGATTAAGTGATGGCATTATCAATCTCCTAGAAGATTGATTATTTAACTCCTGCCCTTTAAAGCCTGAGGTGAGGGTTCCTCTCAAACAGGAGGACTCGAGATGAGACCTCCTCCAGCCAGGTTAACAGGTAGGCTAGAGGAGCTGTTCCAGATCACTTACTTTCAGATCACTATTAGAGTCCAGTTCCTTTCAATTTGTTACATGTGAATTACCACTGCTTCATACTCTTTACAAATGTAAGAAAAAGAAATTCAGGTGACCAAAGCAGGTAAGCACCACAGCCCTACAAAGTCCTTCCTTTGCATAGGTCACATGTTTTACTTTCATTCTCAACATTCCTTTTTAAAAAATATTAAATATTTAATATGTAAATATTAAACAACACACTACTACACAAGAAATGAGCCAAATAAGAAATCAAATGGTGAATTAAAATATGTCTTAAAAAAAAATAAAATACAATATTCCAAAAACTATGGAATGCAGTAAAAGATGTTAGAGTGAAATTTATGCTATAAATGCTTGTATTAAGAGAAAAAGTTCAAATAAACAACATGACACCACAAGAAACTAGAAAAAGAAGAAACTTACCTAAAGCTTAGTCAACGAAGGAAATATTAAAAAAAAAATCAGAAGTAAACAAAATTAAGACCAGAATAAGCAATAACATAACATTGAAAGTAATGACTAGTTTATAAATTTTTTTAAATATAAAAAACTGATAAGCTTTAATTACATTAACTGAGAATACAAAGTGAGAAGACTCAAACCAAAATGAGAAATGGAAGAGAAAACAATACAACAGATAACAACAGAAGTGCATAGTGTGATAATAGATTACCATAAATGATTATATAAAAATTCTGATAACTCAAAGAAAAAATCAAAACATCTAATTCCTAAAAACACACAAGTTACCAAGATTGAATCATGAATCTTAAATCCAAGAAATAGGAAATCTTAGATTAATAAGAAGAATGAACGTTGAGTTAGGAATCAAAAATCTTTTAGCAGAGAAAAGCCCAAGACTACATGGTTTCACTGGTGAGTTCTACCAAACAGTAAAGAAAAAAAAAATTAATGTCAATATCTATCAGAATCTTACAAATAACGAAACAAGGGAACACATTCGAAATCATTCTATGAGGCCAATACTACACTAATACCAAAACAGGATAAAAACAACACAAGAACAAAGAAAAGTCTAATTTGTCCTATATAAATATTGCTACTCAGACTTTGACATCCGTTAACATGATAAATGTTTCCTCACCATCGTCACTTTTTTTTTCCACTGTGAGAATAAATCATTTAATTAATTAATTTATTTATTTGTAAAAGGAAACATTTTTTTAATCAACATATAATGTATTATTTGCTTCAGGGGTACAGGTCTATGAATCACCAGTGTTACACAATTCACAGCAGTTACCATAGCGCGTATCCTTCCCTATGTCCTTAATCCAGTCACCCTATTCCTCCCCATCCTCACTTGCAGTCTGCAGGTGTCTTTAGGTCTCCAGTGAGTCTCTTTAGGCAACATGTAGATGGGTCTTGTCATTTTTTCCATTCTGATGCTCTATGTCTTTTTATTGGAGTGTTTAGTCCATTTACATTCAAAGTAATTATTGATTGTGTGTGTGTGTGTGTGTGTTGTCATTTTATTACTTGTTTTGTTATTGTTTCTGGAGATTTTCTCTGATCATTCCTTGTCTTTCACTTTTGGTCTCTCTTTTGCATCTAGAGTCCCCTTTAATATTTCTTGCAGGGCTGGTTTTGTGATAACAAACTCATTTATCTTATGTTTTTCTGGGAAACTATCTCCCCTTCTATTCTAAATGACAGCTTTGTTGAATAGAGTATTCTTGGCTGCAGATTTTTCCATTCAGTACTTTGAATATATTATGACACTCTTTTCTGGCTTGCCAAGTTTCTGTTGAGAAATCTTCAGCAAGCCTTATGGATTTTCCCTTGTAAGTTAAGGCCTTCTTTTGTCTTGCCACTTTTAAGATTTTTCCTTTACCATTATATTTTGCAAATTTGTTTACACTATGTCTTGGTATTGGCTTGCTTTTGGTGATTTTGATGGGAATTCTCTGTGCCTCCTGATCTGGATGTCTGTTTCCTTCTCCAGATTACAGAAGCTTTCTGCTATTAGTTCTTGAAATAAATTTTCTGTCCCCTTTTCTCTCTTTTCTTCTTCTGGGACTCCTATAATACAATATTATTATGTTTGAAGGTATCACTGAGTTCTCGAAGTCTATTCTTGTGTGGTATAGTGCTGCTTTCACTCTTTTGTTTAGCTTCATTATTTTCTATCACTTTGTCTTCTAGGTCACTAATTCACTCCTCTGCTTCTTTCAGCCTGCTGATCATTGCACCAAACCTGTTTCCAATCTCATTTATTGTATTCTTCATTTCTGATTGATTCTTTTTTAACTCTTTTATCTCTGTGGTAAGGGTCTCCCTGATGTCTTCTATTCTTTTCTCAAGCCCAGGGAGTATCCTTATGATTGTTGCTTTAAATTCTTTATCAGGTATGTTACTTAAATCTGTTTCTCTTAGATCTGTGGCCATGGCTTTATTGCATTCTTTCATTTGGGATAAATTTCTCCAGCTTGGCAATTTGTCTGAGTCTCTTCTGTGTTTTGGAAAAGCCACAATATTTCCTGCCCTGAAAAAATGACCTCATGAAGAAGAGGTCATATAGTGCCCAGGGCCTAGCCCTTCAGGCAGTGTCACTGGTGTGTGCTGTGTGCAGTCTGATGTTGTGGTTTGGCTGCTCAGTCCTTCAGGCCAGTTGTCTGCGGGGGATCTCCTGGTCTGTTGTGGGCAGTGTTTGGTCCTGGCCTGAATGTGGTGAATTTTAACTTGGTGTGCTCTGGTCTGCTTGTGAAATGAGACGTGACACTAATTCCACGAGAGCTGAGGCTCTGTAGAACCCTCTGGTTGGGAGAGGTGGTGTGGGTGGGCATTCATACTGGTTTTCTAGGGGAGAGTCCTGCCACACTGGGGCTGAGGCAAGCTGGACTGAGAAGGGCAGTTCCACCAGAGTGCAGGCAGGTGGGGCTTGGTGTAAGCAAGTTAGACAGCCAATGTTCCCATGGACCTGCTTCCCACAGGTGGCTCTGTGTTTATTTTGAGGGGTAGGAGAAGGAAATGGCGCCAGCCCGTCTCTCTTGCCCTTCCCCACGACCACAGCTCCTTCCCCTCCACAGAACTCATGATCCACTTCTCCCCAAACCATGTCTCTGCATTTCTTACCTTTTTGGATGTGACCTCTTTTTTTCCCTTTAGTTGTGGAGATTGTTCTGCATCTTTAGGCATCTTTCTGAGGTATTTAGGATGCTTGGTTAGTTATCTATTTGTGTTTGTGGAATGAGAGGAGCTTAAGGTCCTCCTATTCTGCTGCCATCTTCCCCTTATTGTGTGTATTAATTTCTAATTTTATATTTTAAAAAAAACTTTTAGTCGAAGGCAGATTCACATATCCATATAAATTCATATTTACTAAGAATATCCCTGGAAATATCCTTGGGTTGGTGAATCAAGACCAAGTCTGTGATTCTGGGATGTCATTGAGGCCATTAATACAATGCTTTCCCTGCTGAGAGACACTAAATCTACGGCTGTGAGGTTAGCTTGAAAATTCCTCTTTTGGCAAAGTGAGAGTCAATGTCCCTTTTTCTCCAATTGTGTTTTTAAGTCTCTTCACTTTATAAGGCTTTGTCCTTTGCTGAGAATCTACAGATAGAAAGGAAATGAAATGTTCCATACTCATTTAGTTATCTCACCACAGCTCCTTATCAATTCAAAATTAAATATGAAATGCAATGCTGTATATTGTTTTGATCTAAGATTTTCCTCCAAAAATTGCTTTGTGGTTAGGAAGAAAGGTGAATCTTGAAACCCTTTGATGACATAAAATGTCTTGTGACATGCAGACTACAGTGAAGGTTATTTATACTTTAAAAAGATCTTACTTGAAAGAAGTGAGCCCTACTAGACCCCTTATAAGAAGCAATGATTAGCTTTAAGAGTAGCTATTGTGTTTGTAAAGTGGAACATGATCCCATCCTCCCTTGCTTCCCTGGGATCCTCAAGGTTCGTCATCTTTTCCCTCTCATAATTTAACCACTCACTTTCAACGAGGCCGTATTATTAAGTAAGGGACAGGTGAGGCTAGGTAGGCAGAGACAGATAAGGGGTTAAATGACTAGGCTCATGCAGGGGGCTGTGTAACCAGGCTCAGAGAAATCCCAGATGTGGAGAAATGTTATAGATAAGATATGAGTCAGAGAGAAGGGAACATAACAAATCCACCTTGTTTGTTCCAAATATAGTCGAGATATTTTCAATAATATTTACAAACCCACCTTGTTTGTCTTAAATGTTATAGACAAGATATTTACCGAGTTCCCTGGTCAGTTTTCTATAAAAGACTGACCATAAACGCCCTCAGTGGCAACCTATTTGGGACCCTTCTCATTCTAGAAAGCTCCTTTTCTTTCTTTTCTGTCCTTGCCTTCATTTAATAAACTTTCATTTCACTTCACCCTTTTTGTCTGAGTCATTCTTCAGCTTCCCGAAACAAGAACCCTGCAACCTTTGCAACATTATTTGCTTTTAAATACTTTTATGCTTGTTGTAATTCTTATTTTATCTGTTAAGAATTTAGCACATTAATTGACTAAGACAAATATGCAATGGATATCAGTATATTTATTTTTTAAATATATATATTCCAAATCTACTGGATTTCCAAAAACTTCAAAATCATGGTCATTTGTGGGGTTGTCCAAGTGTGGGAATTTAATGATTTCAAGCATTAGCAGGGCTGTTCTAATCATTGACCTGTCATGTTCACAGTAGCGTAAATTACTTGTCTGTAGATATTATTTTTTTGTTTCTAACTTTAAGAAGACTTTTTTTGGCTTAATAATAAGTATATCCTTGACATCACTGCATGTATTATGCTAAAAATTATCACTTTATGACAAATATTAAAATAATCATATGCTTGTCTTTTGCTCTAGCCAATAAAACAGTGAAATATATTAGTCACTCCTTGCTGCTATAAATCACAATTAGATATGATATATTTTCTTCTTAGCTTACTATTGGCTTTTATAATAATCTTCATAAATGAAATTTATCTTAGGTAGGAGAGTATTGCTGTGTGCGTGTACATATAAATTTTTGTTATTTTCTTTATGTTTTGATATTATTTTACTGCCTATAGAAGAGGCTGCTATAGTCAGATCCTCAGCTCATCCCCTCCTGGCATTCATCATTCCCCTGAAGGCCAGCGGCTTCTCCTATAAGCACTGGCCACACTCTGCCTAAGGACATTCCCTGGACTGATGAAGGCTCTGTCCATTTGCTGGGTGCAGATTAGGTGCTAAAGAGTATGTATGCCTGAGAGTGACCTTCAGCCAAGAATAGGAGGATGTAATAAATAGACAATTTACAAGAGGAACAGCTTGGAGACAGGTTATATATTGTTTCCCAGAGGCCACCATCAGTGGGGCCTGGTCATTAAGTCACCTGACATTGTCTTCCTTTTTTTCTTTGTCTAATTTCTGCTTTTCAATACCAGTGCTTCCTGGGGTTATCGCCTAAATAAACAAACCCAAATTCCAAGGTCTGCATCTCAGAAAAGTCAACTCAACAACACTTCTTCTCTTCTAGACTAATTGGAAAACAATGTCTCTTAATATGCTGCTAAATCATTTTAAATAACATGTTGTCCTGATGTTTGTAAAGGACATTACTTCACAACTTTATTTCCTGTTTAATGGATTAGTTCTTTTAAACTCTTATGAAGTTAATTCTAATGATACATACTTTAAAATCTTCATTTGGAATTTGCTATTATTTTGTAAATATTTTAGCAAAATTTTTATTCTATTCTAAATTCCTTTGTGTCCATGGTAAATTTCCCAGTCTCATTTCTTTTGAATTTGTATGTGCTTTATCTTTACTATTCTATTGTCTCTTTACTTTTTTGCATTTCTATGAAGAAATATGTCACCTGTTTCTAAATTTTTGTTTATTTTCCCCCTTATGAAATTTTGCTTAATGAGGAAAACATTTATTTTATAGATTTGACAAGAATTGCATGAAATAATGCTCTCAATATGTCAATTGTAATGCTTGACACATAATGACTATTTTTCTAGGTATTACTTCTTCACTCAATTTAAAGCTTTTGTGGTATTTTAGTTAAAATTTGTTAATTTATGCTACAGTAACACACATCTGCAAAATGTCAGGGGATTTATGACCACACATATATATTTCTCACCTAGGTTACATTTTATTTGTTTTCACTGTGGGGAATGAGTGACAATATTCCATGTATCTTCTTCATGTGAAAATCCATGTGTGAAAAACAGCCATTTTCAGATATATAATTCGCATTGGCAAAAGCGAAGAATGATAATTGAACCACACAGTTGCCTTAAGCTGGTGCTCAGGCATAATATATGCAACTTTTTTCCCATTTTTCAACCAAAGCAAGCTGTTTAAATCCAAAGTGGTCACCCTTTAGGCAGTGAATTTTCTGAAAAATATATCAGCTTTTTAGTAAATTTGATTTCCGTTCACTCCATTCACTAATGTGTATACTCACAATTATTTTCAATACATGAGACCCTATTTAGACTTCTTTGTTTATAGCTTAAAGTTAGCCATCAGCTAACACTTAAAATTTTCTTTAAACCATTTTATTTTTCCACCTAAAAGTTATAATGTGCATGACTTTTTTTTTTTTTTTTAAGATTTTATTTATTTATTTGACAGAGAGAAAGAGATCACAAGTAGGCAGAGAGGCAGGCGGAAGCAGGCTCCCTGCTGGGGCTCGATCCCAGGACCCGGAGATCATCACCTAGGCTGAAGGCAGAGGCTTTAACCCACTGAGCCACCCAGGCACTCCTATATGCATGACTTTTAAGGTGTGTTAATAATTTGCTTTTGTTTTACATTGTTCGTTTTATCTGTATTTGGTAGCTGATAAAAAAAAAATGGCCAAATCTTTTCAATCTGGAAATTCTATTATTTAGAGAATATCTCTTTTATCCTTGATTGCACAGCAATCAAATTTTATTTGAGGTAAACTTTTTCTTTTAGTTTCTTAATAAACCCAGCCTATGGACACTAAAGCATACTTGAAGCAGTCTGTTCCTAAACCTCTTTAATAAACTACAGGCTCAATTATTGTAATATGAGACTCCCTAGTTTTCTGTTTTGTTTTGTTTTGTTTTAAGATTTTATTTATTTATTTGAGTGAATGAGAGCACAGAGGGAGAAGGAGAGGGAGATGCAGACGTCCTGATGAGCAGAGAGCCCCAAGCAGGGCTCGTTCCCTGGGCCCTGAGGTCATGACCCGAGCCAAAGGCAGATGTTTAACAGACTGAGCCACCCAGCCGTCCCCTATGTGACTCAGTAGTTATCACAAAAGTTTTACTGGATGCTTTGTACTTATGCATACAAAGTCCAGTTCTCTCTGTCCATTTCCAATAACAATGTTCTTGCTATCTGCTGCCTAGTCCTGAAACCAGTGTCACTTGCTTTAGGTTTTAGTGACTGTAGCACCCTACTCCTTATATGATTTTCGTACTTTGAAACTCTTACTAGGTGATGCTATAATAATGAATAATCTTAAAATCTCAGTGGTATACCACAGATTATTTAGTGCTCACCCAAGCTCCACTTCCACTGCAGAGTGGCTTTGCCATGCTCAGTTCTGCCCTGTCTATCTCCTTTAATCTAGACCTGAAAGAAAACCCCCCACACGATGCCACACTGATACTGTAATGGAGTGGGAAAACTACGGTAGAATCATAAAAAGGATTTTAAAGTTTCTTTCAGAGTCACATAGATCCATTGTTCTTGCATTTCCTTGGCCAAAACAAGGTATGAGATCAACTTGATGTCAAGGGGATAAGTTTCTGTCCTAGAGGATCCATTCAGGCCACGTAAAATTTATTGGAGAGATGTAACCATCTTATAGAGAGAGCAGTCAATAACTGGGAACAATAACATAATCAGCTAGCAGACATCCACTTAATGTATCACTGCTGGGCATTTTTTTAATCTTCTCAGTAAAACAATACATATGAATATTTTCATCTCAACTTTCATTTAGGAAGCCATTTTTTTTCTGCCAAACAACAAAAATGCATGTTTTTATCCTTCCTTACCTTGCCCCCACCCATTTTTCCTTTCCCTGTCCTTTCCTTTTTCCTTCTTTCTTCTTGTCTTTCCTTGTTAGTTTGTCAATCACTTGAGCCAAGTATACATAAAAATGATTCAAACAGAGAGATTTATAGTTTAGAGATAAAGAAAACCATATAACCAGAGAATTATATAGACTTTCCAGAGAAGCAAATCAGTCAAAAGAACTCTGTAGAAAATATTGTGAGGAAGGTTCCTTTTAGATACAGCACTGATATTTAATTGATATACTTGAGAAACTGAACTCAAGAAAATATTCAAGGATTTTCAAAGGACATTATAAGGACAAACTCATCCCAGTGAGGAATTCCATACATTAGTAAGACTAAATATGAAAAAAAAATAGGAATAGACAACAAAAGAAGAATTCAAAATAGACCAGAAAAGACTTTTTGCTTTCAGCTAAGGATTTTGCACCAATTTAATCGTATAAAGGAAAAGGAAAATTAACATTAGAAACTGAATAATGGAATTTGTCTCTTTCTAAAGCAATGTGTTTGATTAATAGTCAGGAAACTATAACCCAGGGGCCAAATCAACTTATTTGCCTTTTGTTAATGTTTTATTGGAAGGCAGCCATACCCATTGGATGTTTTCGTGTTAAAATGGCAGAATTAAATAGATACAACAAAGACTGTATGACCACAAAGCCCCAAATTTTTACTGCCTAGCCTTTTACAGAAAAGGTTGCCAACCCCAGGATTATATAACTACATATTCATATATTTTTATTCCAAATATAAGTAGTCAACACAGAATTTTTTTTACAATAACAAATAACTTACTTATCTTCCTGAAGACTGAGTATAAAAAAAAAGAGGAGGGCAAACCAAGATACAGACCCTCATCTACACAGAACAAACTGATGATTATCAGAAAGGAGGAGGATGAGGAGGGGTTAAATAGATGATGGAGATTAAGAAGTGCACCTGTTGTGATGAGCACTGAGTGATGTATGGAAGTGTTAATCGTTGTATTCTTCACCCGAAACTAATATTACACTGTATGTTAACCAACTGGAATTTAATAAAAACCCCACAAAATTCAGAATTCAATTATTCTTAAGGATAAAAATTTAATTTATTTTAAATATTGCTTTTAAGATTCTGATTTTCAAAATGGGCAACCAAAAAAAAAAAATTGCAAAAAGTAATTGAATGCAAAGGATTGTGGGAAATCTGCGTGTGATAAAATTTGAATATCGTCAAAGAGATAGTCTAGTAAAAAGGGTAGGACGATGTACAAATATCAATGTATATATATTTTTAAATGTATAAATATATAAAAAAATTAACAACTGTTGGGATTAGTGACATGTGTTTCAAAATATAACCATGGAGCTGAAATTTGGAATGCGTTCAGAAGTCTACCTAGAGGTTCAATAAAAAACATTTTATTTGTGATGAAAAATAATAAAATAGGAAAACTATAGCATTTTTCTTCATTCTTTTATCAGTTAAATTCGAGCCAATGCCATAAGTTTGCAAGCTATTCTCATACTGATTGCTCAATGTTGTATCAATTAAATTATACTGAATTCCCACCCCTTTCTCAATGGGAGTCCTTCTGATGAAAAATTAGCAGATATTTAATCATTAAGTATCTCAAGCTGATTTTCAACCATGAACATTACTAAAATAATGCTAACATTTGATTTTTAAAATAAATGTCTTTGAAGATGTTTGTCTACCATACACACACACACACACACACACACACACACACACACAAATCAGCAGCCTTGCATTTCCCTGTCACTGTGAATGAATCTTAACTAGATGTGTGCTGCCTTGAAGGGATTCTGTGTTTTGTAAGATATCTAAGCTTACTAATTGGTCATAAACAAATCTATCCTGTGTGTGGGTTTTCTTAAACTGTGAAAGATCCTTTACACTGTGAAGATTTGATGGCATTTTAAAATGCCAACCTTAGCCAATGTAGTTAGTTAGGCATATTTAGACTTTCAGAGAGTGAAATGAGGTTAAGAAGAAAAAGAGAAAACTATCTGCTATCTTCTGAGGGCATTAAAACTTTCGTGACAGGACCAAAGAGTACAAAGTGTGACACCAAAATATGCATTTCTAACTTTAGATTCGGGTCAACACACTTCAAAAGAGACTTAATATTGTAACAATTTCTCATATGACACAGGCATGTACCCCTGTCTCTGGTTGGCAGGATTTGTGAGAATTGAGGTGATAACCCAGCAGAAAGTGGAAGAAACAAAGGCAGACTCCCTGAAACTGTTTTCAGGATGCTGCTTTCTACTTTTAAGTTCCTTTTCTTAAAAATCTATTTTGCCTCCTGATTGTGAGTGCAGTATATGGTTACTATAAATATTAAGAAAATAAACATATGTTTCTAAAATATAAAATCCGTATTTCTACAGTACAGCAATTAACATCAAATGTTTTTTTTTCTTTGAGTACAGGGAAAAAATCTCCATTTCATTAATATTATTTTTTTTAGCAAATGACATTAAGCTCCTCTCCCCTCCCTTCTCTCTGAAGCATAACATTGAGACATTTGTGACAAGATGTTAATTTGGAAATTTCCTGTGAATGTCTGAAATAGCATAGGTATCAGATTCCAAAGTGAGTTGGGAGACTGGCCAAAATGCAAATTTCCAAGGAAACAGCTAAGTATTTTGTTTCTCTCACTTAGATCAAAGTTATAAAAGAGGATCAAGAAAGAATTTTAAAACTGTGGGTTTCTGAAGATATGCCCCAGGAGAAAATTGTCGCCATGCTCTCAAAGTCCCTCCAAACTCCAAGTAAATTGTCCCGACCCTACCAAGAAGAGAAGGGGGGAGGTGACTTTTGACCCAAGCTGGATGGCGGGCCCTTCCAGGAGGTCAGAGAAAATTGGAACTGGGTGCTCTTGCAATTAATGGGCTTACCCATGATGATGTTGGACACTTGCCCAGAGAATATAAAGATACCAACCTGTGTTACCTGTCTTTGGCAGCGTGTTGGGTAGAGAAATGCGGAGGGATAAAGAATGCAGGTTTTGGGGAGTGTTGCTCACTTGGTAATTAGCTGCACTTCCTTCCAACAGCTGCACCTAGTAAGTGCAACCAGAAACCTAGGGATAAGTTTATGAAACTCCATCATTTTATAAGAGATCTTGCCTCAGACTGCAAGACTAGGACGGCAGGACCATAAAGCATGTCTGGGTGGGGTAGACTATAAGAAAATGACTCACCAGAGGGAAACAAGAGAAGCCAGATAAGGAGAGACACTATTTCAGAGTGAGGAGCCCTGAAGTGTCCGACAGAAAGAATAGAGGTGAAACGTGGGCTTGGCTATATGCTTCTTTCCTCTCATCCACCACCACCATCTTTAAACTCTCGAATGGTAGGAAGCAGCTTTAGTGAGTAGTGGAGGAGATTGACAAGAAAAGGAGAAGGTCCCTGTTCCCTAAACTGGGTGCAGTTGGAAACCTCAAGCTTCTGGAGGTGGAATAAGTGAGAAATCTCACCTTCGATCAAAGTAACCAAAATATAAGGAACACATTGGAGGGACATTCTCATTTATTGGAGAGTGTATTTTGAAACCTAAATTAACTATAAGTATATTCTATCACATAAAATTGATGAAAAAGCATGCCAGAGTTTTCATCCAGTGGCTTTGAAGGAGTAAGAGGCAAATAGGCTTTAAATAGATTACCAAATAATTTGGGCAATGTAGTTTTTCTTTTATAAATACTGCATTTAACAAATTAGAGAGAAACTCAATACTCGCTGAAGGAAAAAATGATTGTCCTTATGGATTAGCTATTTGTCCAGATAAGTAAACAGTTGTCTTTAGAAGACAACATATGTCCAAATGAGAAAATCATTTACCCAGAAAAATTGGTTTGTATAAGTTTTCTGAAGCAAATGAGATATTATTCTTTCACAGTTGTGACTTTCTAGACAAAAATATCCTGTGCAAACAGCTAAGTTATGCTGACTCAGGTGGCCTCTCTTCTCCATCCCTCCTGGGTACCTTCTCATCAGGAGCTGGAGGATAAACACTACCATCTGGGGTAGTGAGTTGAGGTGTAGAGACTGCATATCAATGTCCCATTGGTGGTAATTCATTCTCTGTGAGTGTCTGGTTCTCTCATTCTTTTTGTTGCAAGATCCTTTTAGACAGAGATTACAAAGTAGCATTTAAGACAGGAAATCATTTGAACACCCTGACACAGACTAATACTTAGAGAATGATTGTGACCAGAATTTTTAGTCCAAAGTGCCCAAATTAAACCAAGAGAACAGTGTCCATCCCTAATCCAAAAAGACCACAAAACATCAAATGGGGATTATTTGCCAAAGTGTCTAATTTTTATGATTTGCTTATTTGTGTTCTGGGTGATTTTTGTAATATTAAAAACTACAGAAATGCCTATGATGAATGAGAATTTTCCTATGATGAGAGAATTTTCCCACAGATGAAGCTTATTCAGTCTAGAGAGATCAATATCCAGGGCGTCTGTGTTTTTAACCCTGTCAATCAACTCCAGTGAAATTTGCCATCCAGGGCTTTTATGGCTTTGGGGCTATTGATATCTCCTCTGTTTTCCTCTGAACCATAGCTTGTAGGATTTTCCCGGCATGGAATGTCTCCTGTATATTGTGAAGTAAAGAAGCTTGAGGGGGAACAAAAAGGGAAATTTAGTGTAGAATTCCCCTTTAATCGTTAAGGTGCTATGCTTTATATCAAGGCCTAGCTGGGGCCGCTGGGTGGCTGAGTTGACTGAGTGGCTGACCCTTAATTTTGGCTCAGGTCACGATCTCCCTATGAAATCTAGGTTGTGATATCAAGGTCAGCACTGGGCTCTGTGCTCAGTCAGGGAGTCTGCTTGAGATTCTCGCCCTCTGCCCCTCCCCCCACCTCACTCTCTCTAAATATAGATAAACAAATCTTTAAAAAATTTAAATCAAGACCTAGCTATTTGTTTTTTTCTTCATTTTGAATTAACTTATCTGAAGTGATCACTTCTTCCAAAAGAGAGAATTAATGGGCCAAAATTAACCCTGTGTGCTATGAGGGCCTATATTGAACTTAGGCATCACTTTTAGCAAGATAATAAATTCCTATTCACTTTTCTGGCAGGAGACAATAATTTGATTATTTTAAACTTTACTGAGAAGTAACTGAATTGCAATAAATTGCACATGAAGTGTACATATATATTATATAGATATTTATATCTGTATGTAAATATAGATTTTTATTTATATATGTATATATAAATCCCTGAAATCATTACCATAATCAAGATAACCACTAACACTGTCTTTATGTGGCTTTTACTCTGAGGCTTTGTTTATGCCCAGTCCCCAGGCAACAGAGTTACTCACTAGATTTCTTCTAAGTAGTTTGTATTCTTTATAACTTTATAACAAATGGAATACAATATGTATACACATATGTATAATATATGTATGCATTATACTATAATGTGCATTATACATATGTATGAATTATTTGATTCAGCATAATGATTTTGATATCCATCCATGGTAATTCATGTATCAAATGTTCCTTCTATTTTATTGTTGAGGGTTATCCATTGTCTCAATGTGCCAGGATTTATGCATTCACATGTAGATGGACATTTCTGGTTTCATTTTGCAGCTATTGCATACAGAGCTTCTATGAACATTTGTGTTCGAGGATGTGTGGATATATTTTTTTCATGAGGAGAGTGGTAGGGGTGGATTGGCAGGTCATATAGTAAGTGAACAATAATTATTTTAGAAACTTTCAAGTTTTTTTATAAGAAAATATACCACTTGATATTCCTACCAGTAATGCATGAGAATCTAAATGCTTCACAGACTTATCAACACTTAACATGATCACTTTGCTTTAATATTCCCTGTTCTAATGGATGTGAGGTGCCATCATATTGAGTTTTAATTTGCATTTTTCTAAAGACTAATAGTGTGAAGCATCTTTTCATGTTGTTATTTGCTATTCATATGTCTGGTGAAGCATCTATACAAATCTTCGGCCTATTGTGACATTGTATTTTGTTCTTTCTGTTGCTATCTTGTTACTGAGTTGTGTTTTTTAAGTATTCTGGGTACAAAACCTTCATCTGACACACAGATTTCAGTATTTTCTTAGCCTCTGCCTTGTCATTTTCTTTTCTTAAAGGTGTCTTTCAAGGAGCAAACATTTTAATAATGTTAATGAAATCTAATTTCTCATTTTGTTCTTTTTTATGGATTAGGAATTTAGTGTTCTAAGAAATCTTTACCTCAAGATAGGAGAGCTCTGTGGGGAGCCTGAGTGACTCAATTGGTTAAGCCTCTGACTCTTGATTTCTGCTCAGGTCATGATCTCAGAGTCATCGGATGGAGTCCAGCATCATGCTACTTGCTCAGTGGGGTGTCTACTTGGGATTCTCTCTCCCTCTCCTCTGCCCACTCCCCCCATGCTC
This sequence comes from Potos flavus, assembly GCA_028534135.1. Taxonomy (NCBI): domain Eukaryota; kingdom Metazoa; phylum Chordata; class Mammalia; order Carnivora; family Procyonidae; genus Potos; species Potos flavus. The sequence goes on along the minus strand of CM052898.1, from coordinate 173,853,448 downwards.
ATTCTCTTTCTCTAAAAATAAATAAATACATCTTAAAAAAAGAAGGAAAGAATTTCTTTCTACTTCCTTCTAAAAATTTTATGCTTTCAGGTTTTTCATTTAGGCCAATGATATATTTTGAGTCCATTTTTCTTTAAGGTATGAGGTAAAATTTGGTATTTGCATCTTTTTCTACAGATATCCAGTTGATCCAGCATACTTCATTAGCTTCATTTTTCCCTATTAAATTGGAATACACTTTAAATCACTTGACCATAAATGTGACTAAATATGTGGAATTCTTGTTCTCCTATGACCACAAGTCTATCTTTTTGCAAACACCAAGTCATCTTGATTAGTAGAGATTTATAATAAATCTTAAAAATAGGTAAGTCCTCCAAACTTTTATTTTTTTAATTTCTTTGGTTATTCTATGCACTCTTTAATTATATTTATAATGTTTGCCAATATCCATCAAAAATATTGTTGGAATTTTGATTGGTACAAAATTGAATCTATAAGTGAATTTGGGAAGATTTGCCATTTAAAAAAATAAGGCCTTCTAATTTATCAGCATTTCATATTTTCCCATTTATTCAGGTTATATTTAATTTCAATATTTTGTGTTTGAGATCACAAGTTTTGGACACCTTTTTAAACATATTTATCTTCAGTTATTTATGCCATTGACCCTATTATAAATGGAATTTTTTCTTATAAATGGAATTTTTTTTTTAATAATTAGCATCCAGAGTATTAGGGCAATATTGATTTTTTTACATTAACTGTAAATACTAGGACCTTGATAAATTTATTTCCTAGTTCCGGTAGTTCTGAGAAAATTTTCTGTAGACTTTCTGGATATTTTTTGTAAACAATCATATCATAAATAATTAGGGAAATATTTACTTCTTTCTTACCTTTAGGCCTTTTCTTTCTTCCTTCCTTCCTTCCCCCCTTCCTTCATTCCCCCCTTCCTCCTTTCATCTTTCTTTCTTTCCTTCTCTTTCTTTCTTCCTTCCTTTCTCTTCTTTCTTTCTCTTTCTTTCTTTCTTTCTTTCTTTCTTTCTTTCTTTCTTTCTTTCTTTCTTTCTTTCTTCTTTCTTTCTTTCTTTCTTTCTTTCTTTCTTTCTTTCTTTCTTTCTTTCTTTCTTTCTTTCTTTCTTTCTTCTTTCTTCTTCTTTCTTCCTCATTTATTTATTCCAGAGGGAGTGGGGTAGGGAGATGTGATGAGGGGAAGAGGCAGAGGGAGAGAAATCCTCAAGCAGATCCCCACTGAGCATGGAAACTGACTGACTTGGGGTTTGATCCCAGAACCCTGAGATCATGACCTGAGTCAGAATTGAGAGACAGGGACTCAACTGACTGATCCACTCAGGCCCCTCTAGACCTTTTATTTTTTTGTATTACCTTTGTAAAATGGATGGTAGGACCTCCAGTAAAATACTGAATGAAAGTGATGAAAGAAAGCCTTATCCCCAGTTTCTAGAGAAAGATTTTCAAGTTTTTCATCACAAAGTATAACATCAGGTGAAGAGGTTTAGGAATGCCCTTTAACAATTTGAGAAAGTTTTCTCCTAATCCTAGTTTATTGAGCATTTTTGTCATGAATGAGTATTGAATATTCTCAAAAAAATATTTTTACGTATATGAAAGGAACATGTCCTTTTTTTCTTTCTGTTAATATGGCAAATGCTATATTGTGTTTTCCAAATGTTAGACCAACTTTTCATTTCTGGAATAAACATTACTTGGTACTGATGTAATATTAATTTTTATGAAGTATAATTAATATACAGTGTTAGTTTCATGTGTACAACATGTTGACTTGGCAGTTGTATACATTACTCAGTGCTCACCATGATCAGTATAGTCACTGTCTGTCACCATATAATGTTATTGAAACATTATGGACTATATTCCCTACCATTTTATCTAAACTGTTAAGTTTAGTTATTCAATATTTTATTTTTAAGAGGATTTTCCATCTATTAGACATATTGATCCATTATCTGTCTCCCCCAAGACCCACTTTCTTACTTGCTCACACTTTCTCTGTCTCTCTCCCTCTCTCTCCTCTTCTTGATTTTAATTTTCTCTGTTGTCTTTCTATTTTTAAAAATCATAGATTTTTGCTCTTATCTTTATATTTTGTGCCTTCCATATTTTGGAATTATTTTGCTTTTTTTATTGGTTAATGTGGAAAGTAAGTTCACAAAATTTATATGATTTTTATGTATGCACTCTTTATTATATATTATAATGTTCTGTCATTTACTTCAAAATATTTTTTAGTTTCCCTTGTGATTTCTTCTTTATCTCTCAATGAAGTAGATATTTTTAATTTTCATATTTGGAGTTATTTATCTAGATATTTTATTTTTATTGCTTCCCTCTTCAGTTCTGATGTGGTCAAAGGATACTTTGTATGAATTTGATTAGATTTATTGCAATCTTTTATAGTTCAGCATATGGTCCACTTAGTAAATATAACATGTGAATTTTTTTTTTAATGTATTTTGCTCTTTTGGAGTAGAAGAGAGTGCTCCTTTGTGTAAATGATTTTTTGGGGGGAGTTCCAGCTTTTTTAGAATTGCTAAGAGAGGGGTAATAAAATCTCTTAAAATATGGAAGTATCTATTCTTTTACATATTTTGAAGCTATCTTATTTGACATACACACATTTATAATATTATATTTTACTGATGACTTGTCCTTTTCATCATTATAGAGTATTTTCCTCTCTGGTAATATTCTTTATCTTGAAATATTTAATCTGATATTAAATTTTATACTCTAACCTTCGTAAACTGACTTCTTTTATGACACATTATTTATATCTACTTAGCTTCTATTTACTTGTGTCTTTAAAGTGCATTTATTGCACTCAATATATATTTGAATCATGCTTCTTGAAAATCAAATCAATCAACATCTGCATTTTAATTGAGCTAACTAGGCTATTAACATTTAATAGCCTAATAGGATAATTTGGTTAGATTTACTAACCAATATAAACTAATTGGTTAGATTTGGGTGTATCATTTTATTTTTGTTTTCACCTCTGCTTTGTCGCTGTTGTTGCTGTTGTTTTTTGTTCCTCTGTTCCCCTTTTCTGCCCTTCAAAATTATTTGAATATATATTAACATATGTTGTATGTATACATCTATGTGCATCTATGTGCATACACACATGCATACCAATCTGAGTTTACCAATTGACTTTCGGCCATGCCATTTGTTATTTTATTTTTAGGTTGCATTAGGGATTGTAATATACAAGACTAACTTTTCACAGTTTACTTTGAGTTTATATTTTACCACTTTACATAAAAGCCAGAAGATCTACAATAATATAATACACTTTGTAGTAACACAGATCTCTGCTATTTCTATTGATGTTTTCCCATTCTTCATCATCTATGTTCCCTTCTTGTGTCCTCTCCTTTCAATCTACAGATTTACTTTTAATGTTTCTTGTAGAGTAGTTCCACTATTGATTATTTTTTCTCTTTAGCTTCGTTCCTTTGAGAATATTTTTATTTTGCTTTAATTCCTAAAGAAAATACCACTGAATAAAAAGTTCTTGATATATAGTTCATTTCTGTCTACACTTTGAAGATGTTGTTCCATTATTTTCTGGCCTTCATGGTTTTGAAAATGAATTTGTGGTAATTAAAAATGCTATTCCCTTGTATGTAACATGCCTTTTTATTCACTCTTTCTAAGATATTTTCCTAAACTTTGGTTTCATTAGCTTGACTATGATGTCCCTAGGTATAATATCATTTGAATTTATCAATTTTGTGATCATTGAGCAACTTCAATCTATAAATTTATGTCTTCAACAAATCAAAAAACACTTGTAGTATTATGCTTTAAATATTTTTTCTTCTTCAGTCTTTCTCTGCTTTTTTCCAAACTCCTATGACCTGTTTAGTGAAACTTTCTGATATTTTCTCATATGTCTTTGAAACTTTGTCTCTTTTTCTTTTAATTTCTTGTCTATTCTTTATACTGAGCAATATTTATTGATCTGTCTTTAATACCATTGACTCCTCTATCACATCTCTTCTCCTATTGAGCTCAACCAGTGAAATTTTACTTCAGATATTATAGTTTTTGGTTTCAAAATACTCATGTTTTCCTTTTTACAGTTTATATTTCTCTGAACTTAACTCCTTATATTTATCTCTGGTACATTTGACTTTGTCTCAAAGTTATCATAGTTAAAGAACATCTTTAGAGTCTTTGATAATTTGAATATCTGCATAATCTCAGGGTTGGCATCTGATTGTATTTTCTCTTGCAACTTGGTTACCGTTCCTGCTTGTCTGGTTTTTGATGTTGAGTAATTTTGCATTTCTTCCTGGAAAACATTACTGTTATTTCATGTACCACTAAATCTTGTTATAATCCTCTGGGGATTATTGAGGTTTTTTTTAGTTAAGCAGGCATTAAGTTCAAAGTGCAAATTTTGTCTTAGCTTCTATGACGGGTTGTTCAAATTTCAGTTTACTTCTTTATGGCTTTGCTATTGCAGTTTAGTTCAGTCCCATGCATCCGTAAGTCTCTCGGTATTATGAGTTTCAGGTAGCTTTTCAGAACCAGATATTCCCAAAAGGTACTTGTGTCTCAAATCCAAAAACAATCTTTGGTGGCCACCCAATAATTTTATGCAAAATACCACTCTGTTGTTGTTGTGTTTTATTATATGGCTTCTGCACCAATTTACAAGTGTAGTTAGATGTGAGGCAATGATAGTTGTGAGTAGAGAGATCATCTAGTAGTAATAGCTCTGAATCTAAAAATCCACACTGAGATTTCATTATGAAGTTTGTAAAAATGATAATGCTTCCAAATGATAACACTGCTAACTCCTATAAAAGGTTCACACTGGTTATATTTATGATCGTAGTAACATCCATTTCTACATGTGATATGATGAGAGATTTTAGCCTTTGATTGTCTTATCTCTCACAATGTTTGCCATATAAAAACAACCAAGCAGTTAATTATATTTACCTATGAAACTGTTTCATTATAAGCAGATGGTAGTAATGGGAGCTGTGTGACACCCACCAGGGAAAGCATACAAACCTAAAAGTTGTCTTGACTGTACATTTTGAACAGATAAATGGATAATTTAACCAGCTATTTCATGTGTAAAGAAGTAAATGTCAATATTTAGAATATGGACATTATGGGTATGATAGTAAAGAGGTAACATGATCTAATAGCAACATGGAATCGTAAACAATCACATAAAAAATCAAATATCTAAGAAAACAAACAAACAAACAAACAAAAAGGACAGGCAGATTTATGCATGATCATCTATAGTTTCAGTCCTATGCAACTTGCTTTTTGGGTCTTGGACAGAATCTGCAATTCACAAAGTTGTATACTTGATATTAAGGTCTTGAGGAAAGCCTGTCCCCTTTCACAAACACACACACACACACACACACACACACACAAAAACACACAATTCTAGATTTCTAAGAATTATGAACTTGCATTTACTGGCTGAGAGAGTTTCCAGTGATCTAAGGATGACTTATACCTCTTTAATTAAAAGATATGGAGCTGAAAATCAGCATCTTGTGAATTCACTGTTTTGATAGGTATTAATACCACCTGGTATGACTCCTTCGGGGAGATCTGAAGGCAGTCTTTCTCATATGTTTTGTTTTCCAGAAGAGGTTTGAAGTTATCTGATATTTCACTTATTTTAGTTTAGATTTCTATTTTTTGTTTGTTTTGTTTGTTTGTTGACTTTCCCAGATCGAAGGACATATAGATGGAGAAGTTTCTGAGTTACTCTCAAGTCTTAGTGAAGCTCTACAGTGTGTGCTCTTGCTGATGGATGGTTAGATTAGAATTTTTCACATAAAATCAAGAAATTTCTCAAACTATCCATGCCAGAGACTTCTAACAAGAAAGAAGTTCAACCCATAATGAGATAAAAGTATTAATCATGCCATATTTAAAACCACTGTGGACTGCACTTGTATGAAATTTCTTTAAAAGTCTTAAAAAAAAAAAAAAACCTTGAGATTTGTTTAGGCTCTTGCCCAGATATTGCCTTGATAGTTTTACCAGCATTATGCTGATGACAGATGAGACGTGCTCCAGAAATACCTTCATCAACTTTATTAACAATTTCCCACCAGTGTTAACTGAGTAGAGTGGCCAGTTCTACCTTGCAGTGATGGATAAATTCATGTACAGTTAAAGAATTCAATTTGAGATTCTCTAGTGCCATCATATGGCCATCTCTAGATTGTTAGAGATCATTCTTTGGTAATTTATATCTAGATATTGCCACATTATTTTTTCATACTCTGGAACTTACTGATAGCTCTCCATGGCCTCTTTAAATCCGCAGTTTGGGGTAGCCCAGGGGCCAGGATTTTAGTGAGAGTTGTTTTTTGTTTTTTGGTTTTTTTTTTTGATGAAATGTTCAAGTAGGGAATTTACCATATCCTCTGTTACCTTTCCGTCCGTGTCCCACACATACCATTGGGTTTTTTCTTTATAATAGTTATCTCCTTAGGAAATGTTAGTATATTTTCGAATTCTTAAGTCTTTTGAATTAAGAACTTAAGTGTTAAGTTCTTAAGTCTTTTGAATATTTTTAATTGGGATTCTTGCTGAAGTGAAGAGACTCCTTGTCTTCAAAGCATCCCCAAATCTTTTTTTCCTTCCCCAAATTTATCCCCAGTGTATTTATCTTCAGATTTTTGACAATCTTTTCTCAATGGAATAAGTCACAAGTCTGATATCAGGTCTTACTATACAGATAAGTTGAGACATATTATGGTACAACCCACCTGGTAATTTCTTAATTTAGTCACATGATAGGATACATAAATAAGATAATGTCAATTTTTAATAAAATGTCCAATAAATCTATTTGGTGTAAAGGGAGCTTTTAGAAGCTAAGCAGGCATGAATTCCAAGCCAGTATTTATTTATTTATTTATTTATTTATTTATTTATTTATTTATTTAAGTTTTTTTTTTTTTTTTTTAATTTATTTGACAGAGAGACACAGCGAGAGAGGGAACACAAGCAGAGGGAGCGGGAGAGGGAGAAGCAGGCTTCCTGCAGAGCGGGGAGCCCGATGTGGGGCTCAATCCGAACCCTGGGATCATGCCCTGAGCCATAGGCAGATGCTTAACAACTGAGCCACCTAGGCACCCCACCAAGCCAGTATTTAAAACATTAAAATAATGGATAGAAATGTGTGAAGGAATTAAAATTAAAAAAAAAAAAAAGGAAATGTGTGAAGGAGATTTGCAATTGAATTTCAGTTGGATTTGAATTTTCCTTGATGAGAAGGCTGTATCTTATCAGTGAGCAGCAAAGATTGCACAGTGTGAGAGACCATCAAGTTTAAGGGTCATCTTAAAGTGAAATTGACAGAAGATTGTATTAATTTATCTGCAACTGATCTTGTCTTAAAACAAGGTCAGTAGAATTTTGCTACAAGGGAAAGAGATAGAGTGTAAAAAGCTAATGGTGTCTGATGACTTCCATGAAATTAGAATACCAAGGGATTATCTGGGACATTCATAAACAACAACCAAAAATTTAAGGTGTGTAATAGTTATGTAGACACAGAGTAGAAGATTGTTTAGAGCTTGTTTTAAGTTACAAAACATCTCTCTGATATTCAGATGGTACCATTCATCTCAATCTGTTTTCTAAGAGTTGAATAGTTTATATTCTAATGTAGAGATTTCAAGTTTCTCGAGATTTAATAGAAACAATGTAGTAGATTTAAGGATTGATTCCCCCAGTATCTATCCACCTTATATAGCAACAGCACAGTTTGAGGAATTGAAATTCACTCCAGCATTGGGACTGCTTTGTTTACTCTTACCATGACTGGTTCAGGATGGTGGGCTATTTCTGGCTTGTACTTCATTCATTAATTTTACATGTCATTAAGTACAATTCATTAATTGTTGAATTTAATTAAATGCAAGAAAGGTTTGCTTAAGTATTTTGTGCATTTCTTTAGTTAGAAATATTTTAATTGGAAGATTAGGGAAGGAAAACCAGATATTGCTACATAGAGAGCAACATAACCTAGCATTTATTTCTATCTATCCAAGGAAGACTACAAAACAGAGTGCTTTCCCACAAGCGTCATAAAAAATAGAGTTTTGTTTTTGTTTTTTTCCTAATATCTGAGACAAAAATCAATAACATTTTAAGAATCCTGGAAGACTTACTTTGTCAACTGCAAGTTTATCTATGCTGAGGGAAATACAAATGTGTATTTAGGATCAAAGTGCTTCCTATTCTATTTGACACCTTGATTCCTGTACTTATTTGTGTTTCCTTAACTTTCATACTTCAGAAAAGTAGAGACTCATTATTTTCTGATAAATATCAGCATTAGCACAATTCACTCCTTTACCTAAAGGAGACAGAAAAAATGTTTAACATTGCTGTTAATGCTGTAAGCCTTTTCTGTTTTTAAGATGTGAAGGCTTGAAATCACCTTTGATAATTTTTCTCTTTGTAAGTCCACTAAATGTGCTTTTTATCTATGCAAATATAAAGAAAATGTTCTCTTCTGAAATGGAGTTATTGTATAAAGCTAAGGCCTGTAGGAGTAAAAACTGTTTTCATGAGATTGAAGATAATTTTTCATGCTGAAATAAGACATTTCTCTTGAAATTATGATTCATTTTGGGAATACATACATATTGATATATAAATATATACATATATACACATTTATACACATAGATTTTGATGATACCACGTTAGAATTTATTATTGCAGCTTGCCAATGGGATATCATTGTGTGTATTTACAATTTATCATACAATATGGAAGAGTCATGAAACTGTGGGCAAAAGCTATACTGAAGTTCAAGTGAAGGAGAAGAGACAGTACATTCTGAACAGAATTGAGAAATGCATTGATATTTAAAGAATGGAACTCTCAGGAGATTGATACTTCTAGTGTGGACATTGGCTCTTACTAGCTTGAGTATGTGATTTCTCAGGCATTGAAACTTCAAGGAATTTTAAGCAAAGAGGCAATACATGGTGATATAACATGAGCATAAACAAAAACAAAAGAGCATTTTCTGTAGAATTTTCTAGAAATAGTGGACTTTGTGAAAAAAATAGCTTCTAATGCATACATAAGGAGAATCTTAAATATATCAATATGATTATAGCATTTTTATTTATAACCAAAGAAGAAGGTTTTGAAATATTTGAGATAAGAGGAAATCTAGACTAACCTGCATAAAAAAGAGTTTGCAATTCTGAACCTGCTTCTTAAAGTTATCACATGTCCGTTGATGTCATTAATTTTACAAAGTAAGAATGATAAATATTCTATGCTCCCTATGTTATGTTTTCTTGAATCCCATAATTTCTAGATTCACCATTAACTAATATGTATCTATAGTGAAATTAGCTAAGGATTGTCAGTCTTAAGTTCCAAGCCTGTGAAATGAGGCTAATGTAATTACCTGATAAAATTGTTATAAAGAAATTAATATGATGGTGTCTGTAAATAGCTTAGCAGAATTCCTTTTTTGTTCATTTTATATTGTTCTTAATGTTATTATTTTATTTTTTTAAAGATTTATTTATTTATTTGAGAGAGAGAGAGAGAGCACACATGTGTGCACCCACTGAGGGAGGGACAGAAGGAGAGAATTCTCAAGCAGACTTCCTGTTGAGTACACAGCCGGAGGTAGGGCTCAATCCCATGACCAATGAGATCATGACTTGAGCCAAAACCAAGAGTCAGATGCTTAATGGACTGAAACACCCAGGGACACCATGTTATTATTTTAAAATGATTTATCTATATCTAGGAGGATAGCTTGAAGATAAAAACAAGCAACCATTTATATATAGTGGTTCTAAGATGTGGTAAAAAGATAAAATGGCATTTCTTCTGTATCTGAATTATTACACAATAAGAACATTGATGAACCATAAGAAGGCAGAACTGGGCAGGAGTAAGGTGCACTGAGATTGTTGGGAATCATACTTCCTATATGTCAAAGGCTGCACACAGTGGCAAGCCTCAAATTAAGTCTATTCTGGAAATTTTGTCCATTGCACATACACTCACACACATCTTTCTTCCAACTCGTTGTCCATTAAACAAAGGCTGCAAGGGGATTTTCTATCCCACAGAGCTCTGTTTAGTTCTTACCTGTTACATTTTGTCAGTCTTTGCAGATTCACCGTAGAGTCCTGAGAAGTTCTTTTTATACCATATGTGGTCTAGTTCTATAACATTTGCTGAGTGACATACAGGTCTAAAAATTGAGGATTGATATTGTGAATAAACAACTCTTCCATGGCTGTCAGTGATATCCACACCTTACAGAGTTTTGATTTTCTTCTATCCATGATTTTAAGACAGGCCAGCTAATACATTAAATGATAGGGTTTGGGAAAGACTAAACTGTGGACTAAGAACTCATGTAGTCATTAAAGATCTTTCTGATCACAGCTGCTGTCTCATGTCTGTCTAGGTAACACTATATAGAGCAAGATTAAAATGAAAATGATTTGATTAAAAAGTAGAGTACTCAAAAAATGACAAGCTGCTATATTCACGGTATGTTTTGACAGCCAAGTGAAGGCATGTTAGCCTATACCATTTAAAAAAAAAATAGGTTTTATCTTATTGAGTTATAATAATGCCATAGGTCATAGTAACACTTTTTCAAAATGGGAAATGATTTTTACCTATGCAAATCCATCGATATCTTAAGAATTAGTATATTGTCTGTTGTATTTCAAGAGTTTCAAAGAATGTAAGATAAATAGATCATTATTTTGTAATCATTTTATGCATGCTTTCACTTAAGTATGACAAAAGAGCTTACTGCTTAATAAACATGTTGATGTCATGGTCAAGTTCAGCAAAGAAGGGACACTATTTATTTGATGGACCAATCTATATTTCCACATATATTTAAATGAAAGTTGATACTATCAGTCAAATAGTGACGGAAAATGGCTATACATTTGATATAAGGATTTTTAAGAGCATTATCTAAAAAAAAAAAAGGTAAATGAGGCTCTTAGAGAGAACGTAAACCCATCACACAAAGACTGTTCAAGCCTTAGGTTGTGGAATGTCAATTAATAGAATCTGATACTTCCTAATGTGAGACCCAAGACAAGTCACTTAAAAGTTGATATACTGTCCCTACTCCCACTAGTGCTCTCTCTCTCTTTATCTCAAATAAATAAATAAATCTTTTTTTAAAAAAGGTATTGTGGACTCCTTTTTATTCTAGGAAAGATTCTTCAAAGTTAGGAAATCCTTGAGAGAAATTTTCTTTAAAAACATAGTCTTTAGTCTCCTAAAATGGGTCTGCTTCAAGGATCTCCACCAAACTTCAGTATGGGAATTGCAGCCTTAGCACAGACATGGCAGTGATTTCCAAGGGATAAGCCAGGGCTCTTGGTCAGCTCTGCTTTTTACAGAGAGAAGTCTTCAAAAGTGTGCTTACATGCCTCCATGCCTGTTGGGACTATTTTCTAGGACTCTCTTACTGGTGGCAAAAAGCCAAAGGGTCTTGGAGTAGTAGTGAAATCAGAGACTGGCTTGTATCACTCTGACTCATGAAAACTTCAGACTTTTGTGAACACTCCTATTATCTACTGGCCTAATAGGAATAACACACATGCTACCTCCAACTGGATTTAGGGAGCAGGGAATTTCTCTGAAAGTTGTAGACATATCATTAATATTATATTTTTTCATAAAACATCTCCAGTAATTTAGACTATCTTCTCAATATAGCAAACCATATTAAAAAGAACAAAAAAAAAAAGAAGAAAAAATCAAAATTAGCTTCTCTGCCTTTTGAGTAACTCTCCCTGTGCCATTACAACTATTGCTAAAAATATTTTATATTACTGGATATTTTGCTTATGCTGTCATTTTTTAAAATATTTATTTATTTATTTTTAGAGAAAGAGGGCAGGGGGAGAGGTAGAGAGAGAGAATCCCAAGCAGACTCCCTGGTGAGAGCAGAGTTGGACACGGGGCTTGATCTCATAACCCTGAAATCATGACCTGAGCTGAAATCAAGGGCCGGCTGCTTAACTTACTGAGACACCCAGGCACCCTGCTTACACTATTTTAATGTTATATTGCTTTACATATATACACAGCCTTCAGTCAACATCCAACAATGAGAAAAACTAACTTTAGCACTATCACTTGTCAGACACAATGTAGGAACAATTACTGAGAGGTTACATGAGGCAGGGTCAGCCCTCTAGATGTTTCCCTTTATGTTGACTATACAGATCCACTAAGCCCCTTCCAATCTGTTTTTTGTTTTCCCAGATCTTAATATTTTATAAATGTCATATTTTACCATTAATGTCCCTTTTCTTTTTAACTGATTGTATTCAGTAATGGCAAATATTTGATATATTTGGACTAGAAATGATTAGAATAGACAGGTTATTAGTCTTAGATGCAGTGATGATTTATAAAGTTGATAGTGTGATATAAGATATTCATAAGAGTAGCATAATTTTTTCAAATGGAATTTTCTCCACTGTCAATTTAATTACTGAATTTGTTCTAGACACTATTTACAAGAGGTATTATGAGCTACATTGTACTCAGAGTACTAAAAAGAAGAAGGCATAAATAGTAAAATACAATGGAATAAATCAATATATCTTTTTTTTGTGTGTGTGTGTGACAGATTTCCTGTGCTCTGCTCCTTAACTTATTATTGCTATGGTCCTTGGACTTTAGGAATTTTACCACTATTAAGTAAATAGATCCATGCAAATGTCATGTTAACCTTGCTTTTTAACTATTTGTATAACAACATGTATACACAATGAATTGGCAAAATTACTATATTCTAACCATAGCTTCAAGAGAACAATATTAGCTAATTCATTATATCAGATTCAAAAAGTCAGTCTTTCAAGCCTTAATTTCTTCGTAACTTCACATCAGAGAAAAATCCGACAATGCAATGAAAATAATTATATATCACACGTTTAAAAACCAGTAGCTTTTAAGTAGTATGAAATATATAAGTTCTAGAAAAAGCACAATATAGGATTAATCAGAATACTTAGAATAATGGCAGAAACCATCCATGCTGTTCTAAAAACTGAGTCAAAAATAGAAAACACACACACACACACATACAACAATGGGCTCCTGAAACATAGACTCCCATGAAAAATCAAATATAGAAGGTATAGAAAACAAAAGCACAGTTGGTTCAATTTATTTCAGCCTTGCACTTTGATTTGTATTAACTTCCCTGTTCCTCATGCCTCCTCACTGGTGCTTGTTTTCATGGGTGGTTTATAATTCATCATTAAATTCAGTGAAGCATATGGCTCCTTCCACATGCACAAAATGAAATGCATGTTTGGGGACTACATAACTAAATATGGGCCTTTCCTTACTATCAGGGTATTATTTTCAGAAATCTCTGAAGCTACAGCTGCAGCCACATCTCTCACAGATCATCAACACTGTCAAATGCATTTAGGAAGACAGTCAAATGGGCACAGGCGATTTCTGCAGCATAAAGAGTTTTGTCTGTATTTTTAACTGCTGGAAAAAAACTGTAGGATATTTTAGTAATGGAGAAAGCCCTAAAGTAGTATATTCATCATTTTCTCACTTCAATATGTCACAAAGAAGAAATATGATTCCATATTTTTTATCTTGTAACAATCAGTGTGGGAAAGATATTAAGCTTACCTATGAAAAGAATAAGAATTGCATATTGGGTATGTAAATATTCCCAACTCAATGCCAAATACAAGGACTTGCATAAAAAGAAGTGATTCTATAAAGTTGTATATAAAGCCATAAACACAGTGATAGGAGGCTAGTCTAAGCAGAACTAAAATATGAATCATAATTTTGTTATCAGATAAGGTGAAAGCATGAAATAAGACAAATCATTAAATATAAAAAAGAAAGCCACTTTATAAAGTTAACAGACACAACTTAAATAAAATGCAATAATTTATATTATCTCTGAGTCAAAGAACATAGCAGCAATATTAATTTCAGAAGTTATAAGAGAAAATAGAAATAGTCTAGAAGTTAAATTTATTTTTGTAATTGAGATATATTTTACATGCTGTGAAGTTGACTTTCTGTGTTTATAGTTTTGCGAATTTTCACGGATGCATATAGTCATGTAACCACCAGCTCAATCAAGATACAGAATAGTTCCAAAGCTCCCTTATTCCGCCAGTGTTCCTTCATGTTCCCTTGTAATAAATCTCTCCCCCACAAGCCCAGTCCCTAGCAAACACTGATCTGTTTTCTGTCCGTATAAGTTTGTCTTTTCCTACATGTCATATAAATGGAATCATAGAAGACGTGGCCTTTTGAGTTGAGCTTTTTTTGCTTAGGACAGATAATGCCTTGAGATTTACCTATGCTGTTGCCTACATGTCGTTACTACTGGGAACGCTGATCTCATATAAATGGATTCCTTATGTTTGCTCAGAGATACTTATTCTATGGGTTGGAGACAGGGCATATAGATTGTATTTTATTAAATGGTCTTAAATTAGTTGATGCCAGAGGACTATGGAATATACTCTGAGAAGCCCTGAACTAGGCAAGGATAAATTTCCCAAAATTAATTCAGAAGATTGTTTAGAGATAGAGTTAAAACTGTAGAGACTTAGAGCTCCTGGCACTGTACCCATTCCCAAAGCTAAAAGAACCTTGTGGGAGCATGGATCCTAGTTTTATTTTAAAAAGCTCTCATGAACTTTTCTTGAGAACTTCTGAGTTCTAATGAACTCTAGAAGGCAGGGTGGGCCATTAAATCACAGATCTTATACGCACATATGCAACAGTGATATACATGCATTTTTACACAAATTCTAGGATATTATATGCACATTGCTCTACTGTGATCATCTGATAAAAAGAATGTATGATCAAACGTGTCCTTATTTACATCTTATAGATAAACCCAACTAAGCCTTAAAGTGAGGATCCTCTTTCACCTTGAAAGCAGAACTTGGTGATTACAAGCTTCAAAGTCAGGGAAACTTGGATTCTGATTCTACCTCTGCTACTGGTCATCTGTGTGATCTTCAAAGATGAACTTGCTTTCTTAGAACTTCAATTTCTTCTCCATGGAAGTGGTTACTGGGAAGATCAACTAAGGTGCATAAACTATTCATCAGAATGTCTGGGATTTTTAGTATGTGGTTAGCAAATGTAGGCTAAAATTTTTAAATTATTTTAATTTCTCATTTCTAGATAAGGCAATTGCTGCCAGCAGGATTACCTTCTTCTTTTCCTGGTCATGTGTGTGTATGAAGTCAGAGGAGAGAAGTGAGGAGACAAACCTTAGTGGGAAGGATTTGTCTCAGGTTTGAATAATGGGAAAATACTACCATGAACGTAAAGCTGCCACCATAGCCTTGTAGAACTTTGGTCAATTATAACTCAGGTCATTCTTGGTAGACCCAGAGAGCTAAATTTGGCAAAGGACAATTTCATGTCAGAGTAGGTCCCCTTATCCAAGCTTAATAGCAGAAACCATTGTAGAAATGGAAATTTAAGTAGCTTGTGTGCACTGTTTTCTCTAAAGAGCCCATGATGTCCAAGAGGTGACAACATTCACTTAACTACCTTTTCTTGCTGACCATGGGTGATGTTTGATGCTATGGGAACACAAAGCAAAAGGTTAAGTAAAGCAAAATTTCTTTAACTCTCCAGAGAGGAACTTGGGCTTATATCCCAAAAACCTTTAAGTCTTTATCCACAGATATCTGAAGCTTCCCCCTTTGCCTTTTTATTTAAAATGTGAATACATTTTCTATTTTGCTTAAACTCTAGATGGTTCTTCTGACCATGAGACAATAATAACAAGGTATACACGTTTATAATTATTATAAAATCATAAATATTAAGGGAACATATTCATCACACTTCATGTTTCCATATGGAGAGATTTTCTTCAGATAGCTCTTTCTTCTACTCTTGAACAATTTTTTTGAAATGAAATGAAAAATCTGTTTTTTTAATAAATCACCTAGTTAAAAAAAAGTTTAGGGTCACCTAGATTACTCAGTTGGTTAAGAATCTGCCTTCAGTTCAGGTCATGATCCTAGAGTCCTGGGTTTGAGCCCGTTGGACTTCCTGCTCAGTGGGGATCCTGCTTTTCCCTCTCCCTTTGTAGCTCCCTCTGCTTGTGCTCATCTGCTCTCTCTCTCTCTCTGTGTCAAATAAATAAATAAAATCTTAAAAAAAGTTTATTGATAAGCAGAAACATTGAATATTTAAAGACATAACTTGTGTTCTTCGCTATACTTTGTGTTTAAATATTTTTTTTAATTTGAGAGTTCACTGGGAAAAGATTATAAATATGATCTTATCTATGAATATTTATTTGCTTAACTTTTTTATATTACAGATTTGCTTTTTTATGTCTGTGGTGGTTTAAAATAGTCCATTGAGCCATTTGTATTTCCCCAATAAGAAAGTCCATTTTAATTCAGAGTACGCATGAATTGATGTAAGATTTATTCCTGCAGATATTATAAATATATATATGGTAAAAAGGAAATCAGCTGCTTCTCACTTAAATCTTATTTTTCCTCATTTGTATGTATTCCTCCTTGCCTCTTCCTTCCATTTTTACTCTTCCTCTCCTTGTCCTCACTTATGCAACTTAAAGTTTGGCAAACACATAAAGAGGACTTAAAAAAAAAAAAAGAAAGGAAAAAAACTAAAAATAAGAAGACCATATGTGCGTAGGAATGGGTTTTTAAACCAGACTGACTGAGAGTCTCAGCTCTAACACTTCCGGCTGAAATATTTTAGCCAATTTTCTTAACTTCTTCATGACTCAGTTTGTTTTCATAATTAGTTAATATGTGTTCACTTACAAGAGTGTCTGAGATATAGTAAGTGCTAAATAAGTAGTAAGTCTTATTTAGCAGGAATAATGATTGTTTAACATCAAGAAATATGAGGAGATGGGCTTAATTTTGAAAATTGCCATAATTAAAATGAAACATTAATTCACACACAGTAATTTATTTGCATAAATCATCAAGATACCATTAACTCATTGGTAACAAAAATTAATTTAGAAAGTGTTTTGCATTAATATATAAGAACAGTTTCTTAAATATTACTAAATAAATGAGAGTCAATGAGATGCCAGTACTCACCAATTAATATGATTGTAATTATAACCATTGCCAATAGCAAGTATCAGAGAGTTTGTGAAGCCACCAGAACTCTCACACATTGCTGGTGGGATAGCGAAATGGTGCAATCACATTGGCAAACTGCTTGTCAGTTTCTATAAAGTTAAATCTGCCCTTACTATACAAAAATGCAATTCCATTTATAGGCATTTATCAAAATGAAATGAAAATCTATGTCTACAAAATGATTTGTACATGAAAGTTCATAAAATGTTATCCATAATGATGAAAAACTGGAAATAACACAAATGTCCATCAGTAAGAGAATAGACAAATTGTAATGAGTTTCTTAAAGGAAATACTTCTTAGCAATAACATGATGCAAACTACTGATACATCAATATGAATGAATATTAAAAATATTTTGCTGCTGACAAAAAAACATACAATTTTATTTATATGAAATTATAAAATAGGCAAAACCAATCTATAGTGATGGAAAGGTGCTCACTGGTTGCTAAGCCCCAGAGTAGGAAGTATTGATTGGAAATAAGAGTGAGGACATATTTGGGGTAATGGAAAATGTTGTGTTCTGATCATGGTGGTATTACATGGGTGTACACATTTGACAAAATTCATTGATGTATATCCTTAAAATGGGCACACTGTATTGTACATGATTTAAACCTCAAATAACAAGAGTAGGACTATCCCCGGTACTAAAGATTAACTAAGACAAATAAATGTGATTTTTGAAAGCGATGATTTTGCGATGGGCAAGGTAAGGACTGGCTAGAGGGTATAGTGATCTTAATCCAATAGAGAAATCATTACATGAGGCAAATTAGGAATATATAAGCCTTCACTTGCTTTATTAGTAATAATCACCTGGCTCCATAACATTTTCCAGATGTTTCTGAACACATTCTCTGACTTTTTAAAAGATATGTTAGGAGTTGTCCCATGTTATTTTCTGTTCCTGGCAGTGAACTATCACATGGACTAACTGCTGAGTGCTGGGGATTCCTAGGGGTCCCCCAAAACGGAGCATTTCTGTTTTCTTCCCAGGTTCTGAACAAGATGAGATATGCAATAAGGAGTAAAAATCAAGGTCAAAATATTGCCTTTATAATGGATAGAACCAGGTAGGCAGACATAGATTAGTATAAAAACAAAATGGGCTCTCTAATGCAGAACTAGGGAGACAGCCAGGCTGTGAAAGGTAGTACCAGTACAGGTCAGTGAGGCTTAGAAACCAACAGAGCAAACAGAAAATACATGTTCTCCGTGGGCAAGCTCAATCCATAGGGAAACAAACAAACAAACAAACAAACAAACAAAACATAAAACATAAAACAAAGACAACAAAAAAGACCTCTCAGTTATTCATTCCAAATTTCCAAATCACATATTTCTCTCTACCACACAAGGGACAGAACTGAGAAAAAGGAAGGTTGAAGGAAAGAGTGACAGTGGTAAAATATCATTCCTCTCATGGAGAATACTTTTTATTTCCCCCAGCAGATCCATTCTATATTTTTCTCCATCCTGATGAAAATTCCAGGAGGCTGAATTCATGGACTCAATCAACACAATCCCTAGAGTGCTGGACCCAGTGTGTGTGGCTGATGGGAGACACTAGCAGAGATAGGAGTGTGGGTATAGCATGAGGGTGGCCATTGGCTTCATTTCTCTACAGAGGTCTAAACCCTTACCTGTTGTCCTTTCTATTGTTCTGGTTTCATTTCTTTCCCCGCATTGAATGATATTTTACCCTTGGACCTTTCTTTCTTACAGGTAATAAGATCATGGTTTGCTCTAACCCTGGATACTCCCTTCTTTAAACTCTCCATGAGTTTAAACTCTCCTGTTAGAGTGCTTGGGGAAGCGGGGCAATTACTATATTAAAATGGTAGTATCTCCCCAGTTGTCCACAATATGGTACGATCTAATCCTAACATCCAGATTCTCTCAAAATCCTCTTATTATTTATATGACAGTGAAAAATTTAGACATCATCATGACTAAGAAACACAACAGAAATTTGAATACTTAGCAGAACATAAATGATATGCCTGGTTATAAATATGAGTGGTTTATTAAGCATTTCGTGGTCCAGGAAATATGAATATTGGTCATTTAAAACAAGAAATGCATCAAGAAAATTTTTTTGAAACAGTTTAGAAAGAATTGTATAGAAATGGTCACTTCATGTGATACTTATGGTATCATTTAAAAATATGCATTCTTGGGGCACCTGGGTGGCTCAGTGGGTTAAAGCCTCTGCCTTCGGCTCAGGTCATGACCTCAGGGTCCTGGGATGGAGCCCTGCATTGGGCTCTCTGCTCAGCAGGGAGCCTGCTTCCCCTTCTCTCTCTGCCTGCCTTTCTGCCTACTTGTGATCTCTCTCCTCTCTGTCAAATAAATAAATAAAATCTTAAAAAAAATATGCATTCTTCTTAGCAGACATCGCTACTGTGAAAAAAAAAACACATCTGATATAGACAGACAGAAGGTCAATGAAACCATATTTCTAGTCTTTGCCATACCAATTACAATATGATTAGAATGACTAAAACTTCACTGCAAATACAGATAAAAGTAAAGAACATTTTTATTCACAGAAAGACATTTTAAGTACTTTGTAAATTTTAAACAACTTTAGATGCTGTCAATTTCCATACCCTTAAGGCAGTTCCAATTTGAACATTATCGAGTCACGCAGGTTGTGTCTCCCTTCTAGACCTAAGTTAAATAAGATTGTTTTGTTACCATATCCACTGCTAAATAGCATGAAACATTAGCATCTGTTCAGAAGTGAAGCTGTCCCTGGGGCCATGTGCTGGAAAACCTTGTGTCCCAGTGAATCTGAGAGTAGACTTCAGATCCCCGAAATGCCTCCAAAGTAATTTACTTTTCAGCAGTAGGAAGCCTTGGTCTAAGGAAGAAAATTCTTTGAAAAAAATTTCAGTTTAATTACAAAGATTATTATTAGTTATTTTCAGCCAAGTCACCACTTGGAGCAGAATTTGTTGTGTTCTATAATTGCACCATCAAATCATTGACTTCGTAGGTGAAATCGACCCAATGTATACTTTCACCACCCAAGTTATCAGAAAAGATCAAAGAAACATTGTTGTAGAGACTAAGTTAAACAATTTTTGTATACTTTTTAACAGTAGAAATGACAGTTACCTGGAGATGTGTGTGTAAGAGATAAATACGTGCTAAAAGGAAGTAAAAGAAGCCTCAGCACATACACAACTGACTAAAATCAGAAAACATACTAAACATAATATTCTCCGTCCTACTGTTTTTCTGTTTTGATTTAAATAGTAAGTGGTAGTGATGCAGTGTATAAGGAAGTTATGACAGCAGGCACAAAATTTTTTAAGACTTGATGACGTATGATTAAGTATTGTGTTCATTATTCATCGAATGTATTCAATTGGTCCAGACATAGTGGTTGCTTTTTAGTTCTGGGAAAGTATAATGTTCACTCATTTACCTAAGGGTTTTCAGACTATTTCTGGAGTGCATTCTCTATAACCTTGCTTCACTTATTTAAAAAATAATCTACATTTAAAGTTTGAGTCTAAATGTTACTTATTCAGGAAATATGCAGTGACACCATCACCCTCCTCACACAGTTTATGGCAGTTAATCCATTCACATATTTATCATATATTGTAAGGGAAATTTAATAATGTGTGTATGAGTTTCCTATTGATGTCTCAGCAAACAACCACACATTTAGTGGCTTCAAATAGCACAAGTGTATTATCTCACAGTGTCGTAGGTCAGAAGTCTGATACAGATCGCACAGAGCTAAAATCAAGATGTCTTCATGGCTGTGCTTCTTTCTGAAGACTCTAGGGTAGGAACTGTTTCCTTGCCCATTCAGGTTATTGATAGAACCAGTTCCTTGCAGTTATAGTACTTAAATTCCAATTTTCTTGCTGGCTGCCAGCTGAGAACAGTTACCATCTTCAAGAAGCCACCCACCTTCCTTGGTTCCTGTCTTCCTTCCTCCATCCTCCACCTTGAAAGCCAGAAACTGTGGAGCCAGTTTCTCTCACACAAATTGCTTCTTCTTCTTCAGTCTTATCTTTCTAACTTACCCAGGAAAGATGACCAGTTTCAAGGACTCAAGTAATTAGATTGAGTTGACCAAGCTAATCCAGGGTAATCTTCCCTTCTCAATGTCTTTAACCTTAATTACATCTGCAGAGTACCTTTGGCATTATCAGGTAACTTGCTCATAGGTTCTTAGGACTCATGATTTCCACAGGACATTTTAGTGTGTACTTTAATTTCAGTACTATATTTTCAAATAAGCAAAAAAGATTACTTGATATCCTTTCAAAAGAATGTTTTCTTTTCTTAAAAAAATATTTATTTGAGAGAGAGAGAAAGAGCAGGGGGAGGGTCAGAGAGAGAGAAAGAAAGAATCTTAAGCAGACTCACTGAGCACAGAACCCAATATGGGGTTCCATCTCATAACCCTGAGATCAGGACCCGAGAAAAACCAAGAGTACAGCGCTTAACTGACTGAACCATCCAGGTGCCCCTCTCCTTTGGGATTTTCTAAACCTACAGGTATATGTTATGTCCACTAACATCATAATTTATAACAATCTAGTTCAGATTAATAGCAGTGTAATTTTAATAATATTTAAATATTTATATAGTTCTGTTCACTTTTCCTTTATGCTATTTTTATTACAAATGAGATATTTTATATGTTGTGTTCCCACCAGTGTAGATTTTTAATTATTTTATGTAGTTTCCTTTTTAAAAATAAGAACACTGTTTTTAAGAATAAAATAGTGAAGCCTAGGGGGATATAACTTATCATAGTATAGTGGAAAGACCTATGGAACTTGAAATTTAATAGTAAAAAGCTTTGAATTTCTAGATTAAACATTCATTAATTACTAAAAGAAATGGATGAAAATAGATCTGTACATAGAAAATTATCATGACATTTCACAGCATGAGAGACAATGGCCCTTCATGACTAGGGCTGGGGCTGGGGATAAAAGAGATGTGGGGAGAGGGCATAAGAGAGAAAGATAAAGAGAAGAAAAGGGAGAGTGAGAAGAAACATACAAAGTGGATTCAAACAGAATGACTTCAGGCTTTTTATGAGAAATTCTGAAGGCCAGAAAACAATGGATCAAAACGTTCAAAATGTAATAAATAAATAAATAAATAAATAAATAAATAAATAAATAAAAGAACATTGGGGTTATAATTCAATATCCAAGAAAATAATCAAATATGAGTAGTTAAGATGGCACAATCCAAAAAATATTATCACTCTGCACACTTCCACAAGAGTAATGGAAGTATTCCACCAAAATGAGGAAGGCACGGGATAAAGGAAAAGGGAAACAGAACATTCTATCTATCCAGGAGAGGGGTGAATGAAATCACCAAAATGACAGTAATGCACAAGACTCAATGAACCAGCAGCTCAGGTTAGAGCTGATAAAGATGCTTCTTCATGTATTTGAAGTTGATAGATTGTTCGATGCAAAATAGCTTTAAAGCAAGTCAATGTTATTGGTTAAAAGTTAAAAGTCCTGGGATCCTGGGTGGCTCAGTAAGTTAAGCATCTGCGTCTGGCTTGGGTCATGATTCCAGGGTCCTGGGATGGAGTACTGAGTAGAGTACCGCATCGAGCTCCTAGCTCAGGCAGGAGCCTGCTTCTCCCTCTGCCTGCCACTCCCCCTGCTCTCTCTCTGTCAAATAAATAAAATCTAAAAAAAAAAAAAAAAAGTTAAAAGTCTCTGTCTCTGAGGAGAGAGAATGGGTGAAATGAGAAAGGGAACATGTTGTTTTTGTAACAAACCTTGTTGAGTTATTTGACTCTTCAAATAATTTTCAACATAAATATGAAAAAAATAAAATTAAATTTAAAAAATAAGATCTTTAGAGAGTATTGAAAGTGTTAGTGTGACCCTTTTATCAATTGAATAAATTAAATTTGTAATTTCAAAGTAAGCATATTCATATTTCAAAACAAAATACTGAAGTTTTTAAGCAAACTTTTCTTAAGTAAAATGTTGAGATGATATTGCATCTGAAAATAAAGAATAGCATTACAGCCCTCAATTCTGGGTAGTGAATGAAAACTCTCTAATTGCATGCATAGTATTTGACATGTTGAGTATTTGACATTTTTGAGGCAAAATATTAAAGAGTATGTGATCTTTATGGTTTTCTCAGGCTCATTGTACTAAATTCAATGAAAATTATTTTAAAAACATTTAGAATATTTTTCGAGTAATAATTATTAAACATTTGAATAAAATAGGCAGACTTCTTTATCTTCAAACTGGAAAAGGAAAATACTGGAGGGCTTATAATCAGAAGAGTTTGGTGAAGTAACAATGAGTTTTGTTCAGCTGTCCAAAACCGATTATACATAGAAGTTACTTTGTTTATTATGAGAAAAATTGTCTTCCAAAAAGATTCTGTGACCTAGCTAATGGAATCTTAAGCTGCACTGATGATGTAGTTAGAATTCAAAATATTTTTCTTATACCAAAAATGTTCTTTTTTCAGTATAGAGTTGTATCTCTCTGTGGAATTTAAACGGATACTCAGAAAAAGAAATGTTTCTGGGAGCCACTGTGAATTATCTATTTCGTATCCAATTTCCTTTGAAACCATAACACAATTAGCCAAGAAACATTTTTAATCTTTGTTGCAGTTAAACTTCTTCCTTTGCCCAATCCTGCCACCGCCTTCCATTTTTTTAGGTCCTGACCCATATAAACACTCTGTACCTCCCAATCTGTTTTACCATCTGTGTCTGGATAATCTGATCTATGAAATTATCCTACAAAAGTAACATCTGAGATTTTCTATCTCTGAAAATATTTGTTTCCATTTTTAGTTTATATCACAAGTACAAGTACCACCTGCTGAAATACCACTGTGGTTAGCTGCTATTTGCAAGCTCCTTTGTCCATAGGAATGGATTTATGCAGATTTATGCTAGGAAATCTTTTTATCTGACTGAAAAGAATTCGTTAGCTCTATGAAACTTTGGTCACTTTCAATAAATTCATATATGTTTAAAATATGTTCTCTTATAAAAATAAGCTAATATACATTTTTTCCTCCTTTGGATGTTTTTGATGCCCAAATGGGATCAAAAAGCAGTTTTTAAGGACCCTTTAGAATTTTTTGGATGACATCAAATTTACTGTGAGTCCATGAAACAAATTAGTACAGACATTAACCATTTTTATGGGGACTTTGTGGAACTGTGTAATTTAGAACTATGATATGCTGCCTTCCAAACCAAGAATCTCCAAAGTTTACATATTGTATGACTCCATTTATATGACATTCATGGAATAACATTATAGAGATTGAAACTTATTAGTGGCTGTGTTCTGGGTTAGTTAAATTCAGCTGGGTACTGGCATGCTTTTAGTTTTGAAATTATACTGAATTTCCTGGATGTTTCTTTATTTTTTGGATTTGCTTCTTAATGTCAAAAAGTTGTCCATTTCTGTAATGCGAAACAAAGTTCATACCTGAAATAATTCTCAATTTTGAAAAGCAAATTACTCTTTAGTATTCAAACTTGACCTCTATGGGAAATTCACTGTCTTGATTCCTCTGGAAAATTCGTTTGTCCCCTACGAATGTCTTGTTAAAGAGCCAGGTAGTGTTTAGGCTTTTTAGCCTAGAAGAAAATTCAAGATATTATGTAGGTACTTATATAGCCATTTATAATGTAAGCATTTAAGAATATTTTTTAAAAAGTTGGGGTGCCTGGGTGGCTCAGTGGGTTAAAGCCTCTGCCTTCGGCTCAGGTCATGATCTCAGGGTCCTGGGATCAAGCCCCGCATCGGGTTCTCTGCTCAGTGGGGAGCCTGCTTCTCCCTCTCTCTCTGCCTACTTGTGATCTCTCTCTGTTAAATAAATTAATAAAATCTTTAAAAAAAAGAATATTTTTTAAAAAGTACTTTTATTTCTGTAGACAGTACAAAAACAGAGAGCGCTACAGATACGGCCGCTGAGCCAACATTTGCTGCACAGCACTTAGATGAGTGTGAGCCACTTATGGATATCCATTATGTATTAAGCTCAGAAGCCATTTTTTTTTTAAGATTTTATTTATTCATTTATTTGACAGAGAGAGAGATCACAAGTAGGCAGAGCGGCAGGCAGAGAGAGAGGGGGAAGCAGGCTCCCTGCTGAACAGAGAGCCTGATGCGGGGCTGGATCCCAGGACCCTGAGATCATGACCTGAGCCGAAAGCAGAGGCTAGCTTTAACCCACTGAGCCACCCACGTCCCCCCTCAGAATCCATTTTTAAGGGAAGTGAAATATAAATTTTCAGAGATCAGAAAATGTGCCGCTGAATAATCTTCCTCTTCTTTTTCTTTTCCTCTAATTATACTATCTTTTAGTCGGTTATCGAACCTCTGAGATTGGTTTTTAATCTTTTGCTTTTCTGTTTTCCATATCTTCAGTGCTTTGTTCCCCTCTGATTTATGGGAAACACACTTAACTACATTTTCCAAAATACTTGCGTTGATTTTTCTGTAGTCTACCATATTTTCAAATTTTTATTTTGGTATAATTATAAACTCATGGGAATTTTCAAAGAAAACAAAAGGGACAGAGAGGTTTCAATCACCTTTTACTTAGCTTCTCCCAATTGTAACATCTTGCATAATTATAGAACATTATCAAAACCAGTCAATTGTCGTAGGCACAATCCACAGTTTACTCGATTGGGACCAGTTTCGCAAGCATTTGTGTGCATGCATGTGCAAGTGCACATATGTAGTTCTATGCAATTTTATCACATGCATAGCTTTGGTAACTATTATCACAGTCGAGATATAGAACTGTTCCATTACCACGGGCCTTCTATCTCTTTATAACAACACCAATCACTATCTTTCCCATCACTAATACCTGACAGCCACTAATAATTCTCAATCTCTATAATGTTATTTCATGAATGTTATATAAAGGGAGTCATACAATATGTAACTTTGGAGATGCTTTTCTCACTCAGCATGATTCTCTTGAGATTACCTAATTTGTTATATGTATGATTAGATTATTCCTTTTATGTTGCTGAGAAGTACTCCAGGGCATACGTGTGCTACTGTTTTACCACTAACCCGCTGAAAAACATTGACCTTCTCTAGTGTTCACTTATGAAGGAGAGAGCTGCTATGAACATGTGCCTACACATTTTTGCTTGAATATAAGTTTGTATTTGCCTGGGATAAATGCCCAAGAGCTGTAGCCTATCATGTTTATAACATCCAAGAACTTGTTCTCCTGTCCATTTTCTAGCATACTCGTTTTATTATTATTTTCTTTGATTATATATTTTTTCTCGTTTCTCTGATAACATAAATGATATACTGTCGGTCTTCTAACAGAACTTCTTTTCCTTCAAGATGCTTTTCTGTTCCCTTTTTTGATCTCTTTTTTGCTTGTAGCATTCTAAAGATGTCTGCTGATGCCTGTACTTTGCATGTATATAAGGGTGGGTTTTTTAAATGTTAACAGAGGCTTTGTACCCACACTTTTGTCATGCCAGCTGTATTATTTATTGTAAGTCATCAGCCAGTGGCATTTCACTGGAAGATGCCGGATGTTACTATCCTTAGTTATTTCCTGTTGAACTTGATAGATTCCCGAGTGTTTTCTTCTAATCCTTTGCCTGTAGAATATTTAGAACTGGCTGTTAACAGCTATGGAAATAGTCTGAGGAGAGGGCTGGATGTCTCACCATATATAAGCATTGATTAACTCACACACACGCACACACACGTATATGAAATATTCATTTTCAGGTTTTTTTTTTTTTTTACCCAAGATATGCAGAGATCCCTTAGTTGAGAGAATTTTTTTTCTTTTCTTTCTTTTTTGCTTTTTATTTTTCCATTATGGTGTTGCCGGAGGTTCCCCCCATTTTATTGTTTTTTATCAAAGATTCAATTTTATCTTTGCTTTGTTAACTCTCACTGTTTTACTTTTCTTTCCTAATTTTTACTTTTAAAGCAAAAAGTATATAGAAATCACTGCCCTGCAATGCATCCATATTTCTTCTCTTTTAACTTGACCATCCATATGAAGTGATAGAAATCTGAAGGAACATTTTTCAGTTTTTATTTTTTC
This sequence comes from Potos flavus, assembly GCA_028534135.1. Taxonomy (NCBI): domain Eukaryota; kingdom Metazoa; phylum Chordata; class Mammalia; order Carnivora; family Procyonidae; genus Potos; species Potos flavus. The sequence goes on along the minus strand of CM052898.1, from coordinate 173,826,098 downwards.
AAAGATTTTATTTATTTATTTGAGAGAGAGAGTGAGAGAGAGAGAGAGAGCAGGAGATGCTGGAAGGTCAGAGGGAGAAGCAGACTCCCTGCTGATCGGGGATCCTTATGCAAGATTGGATTCTGGGACTCCAAGATCGTGACCTGAGGTGAAGGCAGACGCTTAACCAACTGAGCCACTCAATTTTTAGCAATTACCATCAGAGGAAAGGGTGTGTGCCAGGATATGTATGCAGGTTTGTGTGTAAGCTATGGCTGTGCTACTGATTTGATGTAGGGCTCCGTACTGTTCCTAAATAAGACAAAGATAAATAAAGACATGTTATTTGAGTGACAATTACATTAAAAATAGTGAATGGATGTTCAGTGTGCTCTTTAAAAAGTTATATTGTGCATGTGGTAACTAATTATTAAAGAATTAGTTGTAATAGTACCAATAATTGTATGACATGAAACTCTCTATGAATAACAGCTTCTAAAAATCAAATAACTACTTATTAAGCTTACAAATCTAAACTTTAACACGTATCTTGGAAATATATCTTGTATTATACACTCTTTAAAAGATAAAATGGCAAAATAGCATGTTTATCTTATACCCACCAGTGATTTAAATTTTATATAACATGCTTATATAGCCATGTTGGATATTAATAGGAATTAATAGTAAATAAGTTGAATACATAGGAATGCAGTGCAACAGGATGAAATTGTTATTATCAAGAAAATAAATTATTTACATATCAGACATTAACTGGCATAATGTATTATTAGATTGAATATATATCATTAAATAAAATTGTATCTTCCTTAATTAACTAGCCAAATATAACTAATATAATTTTCAGATTTTTGTGACCTATTAAAGCTATTGAACTATATCAAAGATACAGCCATTTGACAATCGATCGGTGTGCTAAGCTTTAAAAATCAAACTACAAGGGCGCCTGGGTGGCTCAGTGGGTTAAAGCCTCTGCCTTCAGCTCAGGTCATGATCTCAGGGTCCTGGGATCAAGCCCCACCTCAGGCTCTCTGCTCAGCGGGGAGCCTGCTTCCCCTCTCTCTCTGCCTACTTGTGATCTCTCTCTCTCTGTCAAATAAATAAATAAATAAATAAAACCTTTAAAAAAATAAAAGTAAAAATCAAACTACATTAAGAAAACGAAACGTGGGGACGCCTGGGTGGCTCAGTTGGCTAAGCGGCTGCCTTCGGCTCGGGTCATGATCTCAGGGTCCTGGGATCGAGTCCCACATCGGGCTCCTTGCTTGGCAGGGAGCCTGCTTCTCCCTCTGCCTCTGCCTGCCACTTTGCCTGCTTGTGCTCTCTCTCTCTTTCTCTCTCTCTGACAAATAAATAAATAAAATCTTTAAAAAAAAAAAAAGAAAAAAAGAAAACGAAACGTGATGGCTAAAAGAACAATAGCTACTTTTACAATCACAAATTTTGTCAAGAAGTAGCTCCCTAGTGTTAAATGCAGTTTTGTTGATTTAAATATTTTCTCTTTTCTCAAATCCAAGCCACTCAGTATGTTCTGAATTTGTATAAGCTTTGTCTGAGAATATTAATTAGTTTCTCAGAACATTTCATTGCAACTTGCTAAATATAATCAAACTATCTAGAGACAGAATAATAAAATAGAACTGAACATTCTTATTTCATGTGATAAAAGATATTTAGTACTTCTCTTACTTTCCTTTTCTTTATCAGTGGCTCCACCAAATGGTCTTTGACAAGAACCTGAAGATAATTTTTAGCTCTTTCTTCTCATTTGTTCCTAGCATCAATTTGGTTACCAAATCTTGGTGATCCCATCTCTTTAATAACTAAAAAATCTAAAATCTCCTTTTGATTTCTACTGCCATTGCCTTGGTACTAACCACTCACCACTTTTGTCTGGAATGGCTGCAGTAGAAACTCCTCTCTTCTGGCCACTAGTCTTTTTGTCATCTATTCAATCCACATTGCTGCCCAAAGAAATTTTAATGCACCTAAGATCTTCTCATTTCATTGGCATCATCTGAAACTAGCATCTTATTATATTCAGACCAAAAGTCCAAAATCCTTTGTCTATTTAACAAAGACCTTCCTTCATATTTTACCCTGCAACTGATTTGATAGCCTTATCTTCTGTCAAGTTCTCAGGTTTGCTTGGGACTCTAATCATATCAATAATTTGTTATCATGTTTCTTATTTTCTGTAAGGAATTGAGAATCCTCTGATATATTCATATAGAATATGAATAAAGAAATTTAAAGTAAATTGCTGTTCTTATCAATATACTTGTCCAAAATTATCCTTTGAAAAAAATATGTTTATCATTTTTTTGCCCCTGATTACAAACTTCTGTCCTATTTTCCCTTTAATTTTCATAGAAAATAGTTGATTATACATAGTTCTTTCACAAGAACATCGATATTGCAAGAGCCATGAATCCAAATGGATAGGGAGCATCCATGAGTACAAACTGAATGTCATAAGAGACAGAATGGTATTTTAAAAAAGAAAGGATCCTGATAGGAGCATGGGGTCAGGTCAGCCCAATAACAGAACGAAGAAAGAAACAAAGTCAAGGAAATAAGTTATTATTTGCTGGAGATACAGCAAACATATCAGCAGGTTTGTTAGTGTGCTGGGGCTGCCATAACAAAATACCACACACTATGTGGTTTCAATGGAAATTTATTTCTCATAGCTTTGAAGGCTAAAAATCCAAGTTCTGGTAGGGTGGTTTCCTCCCGAAGCCCCTCTCCTTGACTTGCAGATGGCTGTCTTCTTGCTATGTCCTCACATGCTCTTTTCTCTGTGTGCATGCATTCCCTGGTGTCTTTTCCTTTTCATATAAGGACAACAACTCTGTTGGATTAGGATCCCACCCCTGTGACCTCATTTAACCTTACTTACCTCTTTATAGGCACTATCTCCAAATTCTGTCACTTTGGATGATAAGATTTCAGCACATGAATTTAGTTGGGGGGAGTTACAACTTAGTCCATAAGAGTAGGTTATAGTGGAGAGTATGGTAGCAGGCATAAGTTCTAGAACATTCTCCATTACTATCTGAGTAATCTTAGTCAGTACTTATTATATTTGATATCAAGTTCCTGAATTACAAAATAACAGACTTGTATCAGGTGATTGGTCAACTCCTTTCATTTGCCAGAATTAATCGAAATCAGAATTAGTTGAAGCATAAGAATTTATATTTTATTAATTTGTTTTCTTTGGGAGATAGCAACTTAAACTGGCATCATGTTCTCTCCGCGGTAAATGTTCAAGCTTCTACAGGACTAGTATCATCTCTCTTTAATTATGAACTATTATTGAGACATCTGCCTCAATGGACAGAGTTGGTACAGACTATGTTGATTTAGTGACTACATAGTAAACATTATCATTTAAATCCATTGGTCATGATATTGTGTCATTGTATAAACGTCCCAAGAAAATCTTAGCTTTCAAGACACCATTACAATAAAATGTTATAAGCATCTGCTGGCACATCAGCATGTATCCACAGTTATGTGTGTTATGTGTTTAAGACTAGGAAATTGTTTGATAAGGCTAATAAAGGAAATCTGTGTTCTAAGGTGGCCTACCAATCCAGCAGGGAAATCCCGGTCCCGGCCGAAGAGCCATTCCGGGTTTTTCCTCCTGCCCCACCTGTCACCAGTGCAAAAGTGCCAGAGATACTAAGTAAAAGTGTATATAAACTACTCCCTTTGTTTGTGCTCCGGCTCAGACCTTGGGAGATCACTCCTCCCTGAACCTGCAGGTGTTAAATAAACCTCCAGTCCTCCAAGATCTCCCAGTGCTCCTTGGTTCTTCAGTCAGGCAATCCAGTCCAGGTTCCTTAACAAGACAACAATTATTCAAAGAAGAATGTTCTTATGCCCAGGACATTAAGAAATCTAAAATAATGAAATATGTATTAATTAAGGAAATATACATTGTGACATTCATTTATGATGAAATAATTTTTTTTTTGATGAAATAATTTTTTTTTTTTTTTGGAAAATAATTCAGACTCATCCATAGTGTACATTCCCTCATGGCATATAAATTTATTTCAGGAATTTGATATACATATAATACATCATGAACTTGTCTGATAAGTGAAACACATCCCTACTATTACAAATTTCCCCGTGAGCCTTGACATACTATATTTTCTGTAAATCACTTTTTAATGTAAGTAAACACTAAATAATTTAATATTTTTACTTAAAAATCAGAGAATATTCAATACGCTCATCTGTTAATAAGAATATTGACAAAATAAGCTACTCCAATATTAATGACTGCAGTAATTTTCACAGGAGACATAAATTGATTTTACACAACATAGCCTATTTTATTTGTGTAATTACGAATTTATATTTTTCAAGGTTAAGTATATCAACTGATATACATGACATTTTCCATGTAAATATTTCTATACATTTCATTTTTAAAATTGCCTTGCATTATATGGCCTGATTTACCTGACCCTTTTTGGGTATAGTTAGAAAGCATGCAATTTACTTCAAAAACTACAAATGGGATGGCACAGATGGATGTTTTACTTTCCAAAGCTGTGTAATTAATCAAGACTTTTCCAATTACATTGTTGAGTGGTTAGCATAAATATTGTTAAATTCTTTTCTAAATCTTAATCACTATTCATCTGGCCAATGCACATATGGCATACAGGAAAATTTGCATCACAAATATGGTAAATTGCTGATAAAGAGTAGTTGTAAATGTTGGTAAACTTAACTCTGAAGCCAATTTTGGTTTTGGTTCTCATTTTTGTTTTATTTCTCTTTTTTTTTTTTTTGTAAGCTTACTACTACTCTAAAAAATAAGAAAATGCCTCTGTCTTATTTTAGGGATATTGTGATATTAATATTTTATATGTTAGGTTATAGACCTATGTTATAGAGTTGCTTTACTTCCTGCTACTGCTAGGAATAGTGGTTAATAGATGTTAGAACAACAACAAAATGGCTGGGAAGCCCAGCTCAAGTATTGAGTTACTCTGTTGTAACTTTGGGTCAGTTACACAGTATCAGTTTGCCTTTCCTTCTTCCTGCGCAGTATTATTCAACTGGCAACATTGCTTAATTGATTTAAAGAAAGTATAAGAATTTAAGTAAATGAGCATACTGCCCCAAATGTAACAAATGTTCTATTATTATCAGTTTGCAGAATTATTTTCCAAGTCAAAGTCTCTTTATTTTTTTCTCAGGTTAAAATTGAAACACCTCTGCCACTTTTCCATTACTTGTCTGCCCTATTACTGTGGGTTTATCCTTCTGATTTGTTTTTTTCTGAAGAGAAGATAGTGTATATACATGTTTGGTTCTGATGTCATATACAGCCAGCCGTGAAGATGCATGTACAGATTTTTTAAATGTATTATATATGCACACGTATCATGCATGCATGCTGTTCTGTATTCAGTTTAAATGCACATAAAAGGCTATCATTGCGAAATGTCCCTGTTAATGAATGAACATACCCCTAGCATCATTTAGGGGGTCACGTAACATCTCCAGCATGGTTAAGTATAATTTTTCTAACCACTACTCTATTGTTGGAAATCGTTGAGTATTTAAAATTTGTCACTTTTTAAATAATATTGTCATTTTCTTCTTTTTTTGTCTAATTTTCTTGGAATTTTTTTTTTAATTTTATTTATTTATTTATTTATTTTAAAGATTTTATTTATTTATTTGACAGAGAGAGAGAGAGAGATCACAACTAGGCAGAGAGGCAGGCAGAGAGAGGGGGAAGCAGACGCCCTGCTGAGCAGAGAGCCCATTATGGGGCTTGATCCCAGGACCCTGAGATCATGACCTGAGCCAAAGGCAGAGGCTTTAACCCACTGAGCCACCCAGGCGCCCCTTTTCTTGGATATTTAAAAAATATTTTTTTCTTATGTACTATATGGCTTTTATCTTGCTGTGATATATACGTTTTCAGATTCTTTTCTGGTACTACCTTTGCCTTACAATTAGTTAGTATTCTTTTTTTAAAAATACACATGGTTTACTAAATTACTTGATTTTATTAATGTTAGCTAAACCTATTCATATTTTTTCTTCAAGTTTTTTTGACATTGTTGCTTAAAATACATTTGTTACAAAATTATGTATGTAAGACATCACATTTCATCTTCTTTTTACTAATAATTTGTTGTTTTTCTGATTATGTTATAAGGACATTAGGAACACGTTTATGATATTGAGAGTCTAGGATAACATGTACTCTATACTGACTGTTTGTTTTCCCGAAATGTATATGTTGAGCCCCTAATCTCCAATGTGATGGTGTTAGGAGGTATGGGCCTCTGGGAGGTGATTAGGACATGAGGGTGGAGTCCTCATGATGGGATTAGTGCCCTTATAAAAAGAGACGGAGAAAGACGAGCTTGCTTTCTGCCACAAAGTCTGACTATTCTGGGTCTTTTGCTCCATTTTTAAGTTTGAATTTATATTTGGTTAATCTTCATTGGTAATTTGCTTCTGCTGAGTGCTTCTTACTGGAGATCACTTTAACTTAAGCACACAGTTTGGAGTTGCCCAGAATCCATAGATAGTGTGAACCCAAATCTCCAAGTGCACATAGAAGTACAACTGTTGTTACAGATGCTCATGTGAGATTTTTTCAACCTTGAGATAAAGACCAAAAAAGCACATTTCCTCAATTACTATCTTTAGAAAGTAGAATTTTTGAGCAAAGTGCGCAGAGCTTTCAAGTCCCTCCCCCTCCTTCATAATGTGCTTTAGTTTCACTCCCTTAAGTAACGGGAACACAATTAGTTTTTCTTATATCCCAGACTGCTGTAAACTCCAGGATTCACAAATCCCTTGGGTTTTGACTGGTTTTCGCTCATGTATACTACCTTCTTTTTGTACTCTCCTTGTTTTTAGTTACCATAATTTATTTCTATAAGTTTAGCCTAACTATATATTTAACAGGTTATTTGTTGTTTTTGTACAGCAAGCTGAATATTTTTTTAAAATTTATTTATTTTAGAGAGAGAATGAGAAAGAGAGAGAGAGAGCATGAGAGGAGAGATGGTCATAGGGAGAAACAGACTCCCCACTGAGCAGGAAGCCTGCTGTGGGACTCAGTCCCAGGACTCCAGGATCATGACCTGAGCTAAAGGCCATGGTTTAACCAACTGAGTCACCCAGGTGACCCCATGCTAAATATATATACATTTTTTTTTGTGCATGCTAAATATTTTTAAGAGGAATTTTCTTTTAGAATAAATTGCCATAATGTAAAATGAAGTTTCCTTATTTTCCCCATTTAAATTCCTCCTGACAGGAATTTTGGTTTTTGTTTACTGATAAATTTGAAATAACACTTGTATGGGTCACGTATTGTTGATCAAATATATTTCTCAAATTAAAATAATTTAATTTCAATGCATGTTAATTATATATTAGTTATACAGAGAGAGAGAGAGAATAAAAGTTCTGAGATATGGGTTGCCCAATATCACACTACTAAAAAGTGAGAGGACGACAACTTCTGATTCCAAAGCTATTTTTTCCACAGGGATTTGTCTTCAAAAAACAAATGTATATATATTTTATATATCATATCCAATATTTAATTTTACATAAATAAAACAAAAGACTCATGCTTATAAAATAACTTACTCGATATATATATATATCAATAATAGATTATATAAATTAAAAAATAGATCTTATATTTCAAGTTCTTAACTATCAATATCTTAAATATCATTACATTTTGAAGTTATATTTAGGGGATAATTGATATTAGATATTTAAAAATAAGTTATAGTAGTCTTCACTTCATAGAAGTTTTCATTCGTTTATCTTTTATCTCCATATTTGTTTTATTTGTTTATTTTATTTTATTTTATTTTATTTTAATTTTTTTAAAGATTTTATTTCTTTATTTGACAGAGAGAGAGAGATTACAAGTAGGCAGAGAAGCAGGCAGAGAGAAGGGGAAGCAGGCTCCCTGCTGAGCAGAGAGCCTGATGCAGGGCTCAATCCCAGGACCTGAGATCATGATCTGAGCCGAAGGCAGAGGCTTTACCCCACCCAGGCACCCCTCCATATTTGTTTTAGAGAGGATTTTATTTTCTCCAACTAAGCGCTGGGGTAATCAACCAATTGAGGAAGCCCTTCTCTCTCTTTCAACTAATTATCATGTTGGGCTACAGTAATCCTTCCAGCTATAACTGACAGTAATTATTTTTGCGGTAATATCTCTCCTATTTTGCCTTTTTCTTTCTTTACCAACAGCATAAATCAGAGCTACTTTCATCATGAAAATTTGCCAGTGTCAAGATAAAGTATCTATATAAAGAATTGGTTTTGTCTGTGGTTTAATTCAAACCATATGATGATGAAGAGAAGAATGCAGACCCTCATTCATTTATATTGTTACTACTTGTTCTTTAGCACCTTTTGTATTTGAAATTGTTTCTGAATAGTAAACAAATAAAAAAATATGTATTTTTCATTCGCAAGTATTTTTGAAACACACAAGGAATGCAAACCAATCAGAGGAATCATAGTACAAGACAAAGTATATAACAATAAGGCTACTGACAAGGAAAAATAAGGCTCCAGAAGAGTTGATTATTTTGGCGTGAGGAAATCATACAAGATTGAATGTTCAATACTGAAAGATAGGATATTATTTCAACAGAGAAAGTTATGGAGTTGATTAATGTTTCAGGAAATACAACAGAAGTGAGAAATGGGTGAATATAGTATCAACATTATATGTGATGTACAAGAAATGATATGTCATTTAAAAGTGTAGCTGGGGCAAAATGTAATATACAAAAAGAGGCCAGACTGTAGAAATAAAAGCTTTTGGATTTGATTCAGTAGGCAACAGAGACACTACTGAAGGTTCCTTATCAAGTGAGTAAAACAATCATATATTTATTCTAAGAAGGTTTATCTGGGAGAGAGATAGAAGTAGAGAGCCTGGAGGCAAAGAGATTAGTTAAGAGATTTATCCAATAGCTCAGGAATAAATTAACATGTATTTCCACCACATTTATACTAACTTGAAACATCTTTGTGCAGATGATTAGATTGAATCAAGAGTTGAGTTGGAGGTAAAAATTAGCCTCAAATATTCTTTTTACGTGTAGCCCTTTATTCACTGACAAAACAAATGTTTCCAAAGCTAGCAGACTAAATTTAGAAGGCAGTTGCTGTGAGGTATCTCCCGTTTTTAAGTAGAGGTCAAACACAATGGCACATAAACAGAACACAGCCTGCAGATGTTTTGTTTGGCTTACATACTACCCAAATAAATGAATTTAAATGCTTGTAGAATAAAAATGGTCTTTCTAGTTCATTAACTCATCAGCTCTCAGTTGTTCTATTTGCGACTAACTTATGATATTTACTGAGTGCTATTCTGACTGATTAAAAGTGGGAACATCTCCACCTTTGTCCTTCTGACCCTACAGACCTTGCCATACATTTTAAATTATTTTATTTTTTAACATTTTGTTTCTAAGTAATTATTGACTCAGAAAAAAAAATTAAATATAGTATATGGAGATCCAGGTATAGCTTGCTCAATTTTAATTTGTTTTTTCTTAGCACTTATCACATAATAAGTAATAATAATGTTATCATTTAATGTTTTATTGTCTGTATTCTCTTTCCCTAACTCATTCTACTAGAAAACTCCACAGTGGGAAGAATCTTTATTTTGAAAAAAAAAAAAAAAAAAAAGAATCTTTATTTTGTTTACTGGTATATACTGAAAACTGCCAGCCACAGAAGAACTTCAATAAATATTCATTGAATGTAGCTAATAGAATAATAATAATAATAGCTAAAACTGCTGTGGTGTTCATTATTTTCCATGTATAATTCAATAGTATTACATGTATTGACACACAACATAAGAGTCAAAACCTTATGAAGTCTAACAATATCCTCATAGTTATTTGTGGGTCTGGAATCAAAGTCAACTGAATTTCTTATGTCTGATTAAAATACCCATCGTATTTGTTTCAAATTTGGTACAAAATACTGCAAAATCTAACTGCATGTCTAGGCAGTATAAGATACTCAGGCTTTAGTAGTCTTGATATGTTCTATAAACTTATTTTCAAATATTAAGTGTGATAGGTGGATGGAGAATGTATATTGTTTTCTCTTTCATCTTACTTTGGCTGAAGGCAATATGATCACATCAACTATGCAGAGTACTGGTAGGTAGTAACAGCAATTTCCCTGTTTCTTAGTGATATATTAGATAATATATAAACAGGAAAGATCGACCATCATACAGAGCAATATTGAAAAGAATAGTGTGTTATAGGAATTAAAAAAATGAATACATATATTGAATTAAATACATATACTCACATACATTCACAATTTTCAATAGTCATGTGGATGTTTTATTGCCATAAAAATTTAATTTACAGAGCTGTAGATGAGATTACTCAGCATTCTTTCTATTTGAGGGAATTTGGGCTGTACATTCATTCAGAAGGAAGATATGTTAACCCATGCACCCTCTTTAGACTATATCTTGGCTACTTATTCATCAGAGCACCAGAGTTGAAAATACTAATTTCAACCTATAGTTTGAAACAATCCTTATGAAATTCTTTAAGAGCTTTACAGTCTGATGCTCTGAAAATGGCTCTGGAGAAATATAAGGCCAAACTGATATTTTCTTTTATGACTTGGATGAACATTTGACTTATTATCCAAGCTGAGACACTTTAGGAGAGTTAAGAGATTATTTATGTATTTGCTTTGGACAACATTTGTGAACTAGAGTTGTCCTATGCCATTTTGATATGTGATGACTGTACTCTTAAGTTACTTAGAATTTTTTTTTTTTTTTTACATAGGAAGTGGTTCAAATAATTTCTTTTCTTTCTTCTTGAGTTTCCCATAAAAAGTAATATAATTTATTTCTGTTTTTACAAGTAACACTAGACATCAAGATGTTTCCTTTCAATTTATGAAGTCAGGCCTGCAAACTCATATTCTATTTCTACTATTACAATGTTTTGTCTGATTCTTTCATATTGACTTTATGATCTTCCTTCATTAGAACATTTTTTTCTCATCTTATAAAACTCATGCTATACTATTTTAGTCACAATGTTCCTTTTCTTTAGGGTAACATTTTCCTGGAGTGTTTTTCTCCATTAGTAAATGCTTTTTCTTTCAAACTCTTGTTGCAGTGTTTATGTTTCTCAAATGGATTAACTCTTTAAAAACAATTTATCATTCAGTGGCATTTCCTTAAAAACTTAGACATAAATATAATCACTATATAATTCAGTATTTCTACTTGAAATTGAAAACAGGGACTCGAGAGATTTCTGCATCAGGGTTCACAACAGCATTATTCACAATAGCCGAAAGATGGAAACAATCCAAATGCTCATCAGAATATGAATGGGTAAGTAAATGTGGTATAGACATACAATGGAATATTACTTCACCTTAAAAAGGAGCAAGTCTGACACATGCTGCAACATGGCTCAAACTTAAAGAGGTTATGCCAGGTGAAATTGGCCAGACACAGACATTACATGTTTCCACTTATATGAGGTACTTAGAATAGTCAAATTCATAGACATGGAAATTATACCGGTGGCTGTCTGGGGGATAGGAGAATGGGACATTATTATTTAATGGGTACAGAATTTCAGTTTGGGAAGATAAAAAGATAAAAAGTTCTGGAGATTAATGGTGATAATGGTTGCTTGACAGTGCAAATGTACTTAATGTCACAGAACAATACACTTAAAATTGTTAAAATGGTAAATTTTTGTTAGATACACTTTATCACAATAAAAAGAATAATTTATCATTAAATAATTTAAAGTTCCTATACAAGCTGTTTGCTCAGTGAAGTGATTGGCAAGAGGCCCAAGTAGTTTTCCAGGCTAATGATTCACTTTAATTTTTATTTTAGAACAGTTTCAGATTTATAGAATAGTTGTAAAGATGGTCAAAGGCAGTTCTCACACACCCCAAACTAGTCCCACCTATTTTTAACATGTTATATTGGTATGATACATTCGTTATAGCAAATGGACCCATATCAATTCATTGTTATTAGCTAAAATCTATGTTTCATTTAGACTTCCTTAGTTTTTATGTAATGTCCTCTTTCTGCCCAGGATCTCATCTAGACTACCACATTACATTTCGTCATGTTTCTTAGACATCTCTCAATTGTGGCAATTTCTCATACCTTATTTTACATGGCCTTGACAATTTTGAGAAGTACTGGTTAGATATTTTATATAATATCTCTCAGTTAGTGTTCCTCTAATATTTTTCTCATTATTAGACTGGGGTTAAGAGTTCTTGGATGGAAGACCACATAGGTAAAATGCCATTCCCATCACATTATATTGTGGTATAGACATAATATCACTGATGTTGTGAACCCTGATTACTTGGCTAAGGTAATGTTCGATGAACTTCTCTCCTGTAAATTTACTCCTACCCCCTTCCCTACAGTACCCTGTGAAGGAAATTTGACCACACTGAACAGGCTGGGAATTATCATCCACATCCACATTAGGATATCATACATGGAGTGGTGTATACAAATAATTTTTTTGTAAATTTTTAAAAAGTCTTCTGCGTGGAAGTTTATCTATTCTTTCCCATTAATTTATTCAGTTATTTAATTATGTCCATGGAGACTCATATATGCATATATATTTTATAATTTTGGTAATAAACAATGCTACATAATTTACTTTTTGCTCAAAATATTTAAATTTTAACTGGAAGCTCTTTCAGTTGTCTCTGTGTCCCTTTGACATACCCTTATCATTGTGGTTTCTTTTGAGTTTTCCTTAGCTTCTGGTATTACAGGATGCTCCCATTCATCTTGTATTTTCTTTAAATGAGCTCTAGAAATGGCCATTTCCCAAAGACCCGTAGTTCCTGGTTATTGGAAAATGCTATTGGAAACCAAGATTTGAGCATTGAGTGTGTTCCTTGCTCCAAGGCTATTGTTGCTTCCAGAATCTCATAGCTAACAGAGCAGGGAAATGTATTATGTTTACCAGCCAGTGCATGTAGGCATAACTAAATTATTATGTTTAGAGATGTATTTCTGCATCTATATTAAGCCTAATGTGAATTCATGCTAATGAATCCCACTCTAATCCAGTCCCACATCATTCTTGTCAAACCCCTCACTTGTCAGTGATCTCATACTCCAACAGTGAGTAATCTGGTTCCCATGATCTACCATGAATTTGCTAATTGTTCATTTACAGTATATTCACAGAGTGATTTCAGAATTGTTAGCCCATGCTCTTGTGGGAAATAATTTTATTGACTAGATTATAATTTTTATGTGCAGTTTCTTTGGCTTTGAATCTTATAAACTTCATTTATTTCCATATTACCCAGGTAATTTAGTTAAATTTTTGCCACAATAGTTTATCCTAAAATCCCCTCAACTACTAAATTATATTTATTGAATTATATACATCAAGATACACTCTTTGTGCTATAGGGGTGCCTGACTATCTCAGTTGGTAGAACATGTGACTCTTGATCTCAGGGTCCTGAGTTTGAACCCCACATTGGGCATGTAACCTACTTAAAATAAAGAAAAAAAAAAAGGAAAGAAAGGAAGATTCCCTCTTTGTACTGCAAGATTCTATGAGCTTTGACAAAACCTTGGTGGAGCGTACCCACCATTTTAGTATAATAAAAATAGTTTCGGTTCCCTAAGTAACCCCCTATGCTTCCTATACCACTCAAGCTCCCTGTCCCCTTTCTGAAATGATGGCAACCACTGATCCGTTTATTATCTTTATATCATTTTGATTTTACCATAATTTCATAAAAATGTAATTAAACAGTATCTTTTCATATGGACTTTACCACCATTTATCAATATGTTAGCATATCTTAAATATCGAAGGCAAAAATTCAGATTATTTCCAGTTCTTAAAAATAAGTTCATTCCAGAATTTTAGTCTATCTTTCTTTTTGAATTCATTGTTCTTTTTATCCTATTAAATTTTGTGCATTTATTTACCTAGTTTGGTACCTTACTCTTTTTGTATTGCTTACTAGTATTCTATTATATGGATGCACCACTGTGTGTGTGTGTGTGTGTGTGTGTGTGTGTGTGTGTGTGTGTGTGTTTTAATTTGCCTATTAAAGGACACCTTGATTGCTTTCACTTTGGGGCAATTATGAATAAAGTGGCTACAAACATTCTTGTTCAGGTTTTTGTGTATATAGAAGTTTTCAAAACAGTTGAATAAAATCATAGGAGTGCAATAGCTGGGTCATATGCTTATCTTTGTAAGAAACAGTCAAATTATCTGTCAAACTGAGGAGCATACAATGTTGTATTCTCACCAGCAGGGAATAATTGTTCATGTTATTCCATATCCTTACCCACAACTGACAATATCAGTTTTTTGAATTGTAATCATTCTACCAGGCATGTATTCGTATCTCATTGTGGTTTTAATTTGCATTTCCCTAATGCCAACTTATGTTGAGTATCATTTCATATGCTTATTTGATTTTTAAATTTTTTTTTTTGGTTAAGTATCTCTTCTGAACTTCAGCCTACTTTTTAGTTATTTCTAATTGTTGTAAGAGTTACTTGTGTATTTTGCATTTCAGTCTTTTTTTGACATGTAACTTGCAAATAGTTTTCTTCCAGTCTTTTACAATTACGACTTATCAGTTGGACTTATCTGGATTATACCATAATATATACGTCTTAAAAATTGAAGGTAAGTAAACAAACATAAATTTTTTTGAACTCTTAAAAATATGTTTATTCTAGGGGTGCCTGGTGGCTCAGTTGGTTAAGCGTCTGCTTTCTATTCAGGTCCCTGCCTTCGATACCAGGGTCTTGGGATCGAGCTACACATTGGGCTCCCTGCTCAGTGGGGAGCTTGCTTCTCCCTCTCCCTCTGCCTGCCACTCTGCCTACTTGTGCTCTCTCTCAATCTCTCTGTCAAATAAATAAATAAAATCTTTAAAAAATGTTTATTCCAAATTTTATAATTTTTGCGTTCATTTCTTTCATTCATTATTTTGCGTGTCTTTTTGCATTATTTTGTTATTCCATTACCTACCTGCTCATTTGCTTCCTTATTCATACTTTCATCAGTATTTCCAGCTACCCACACTTGCTTTATTTACTATTTTTATGTCCCACTCCCACTGTCTGAAATTCTATGAATAAGCAATTAGTTTAAACTATTTTTGTCCCTTGTTGTTTCTGTTATTCAAATACACACCATAGCCATGCTGGTGACCTCTCCAACAAACTGCTTTGTAGTTAATGACATTCGGTCCTATATAATTCAATATGCTATACAGTTTTAAAGTAGGAAGAATTAAATGGAATTAGGTTGACAGCATTCTGACACTGTAATGAAATTTTAAAATTCATTATTTCTTTGATGATTTTGCACAGGTCTTTTTTATAGCATATTGTTTTTAAGATTGGAAATAGTATGGCAGACTGAATAAAGACTCTCCAAAGTTGATCCTAAACCCCATGACCTGTGGATGTATTAACTTACTTAGTAAAAGGGACTCAATGATATGATTATATTAAGGATCTTGAGATGAGGAGATAATCCAGTATTATCTCATTGGCCTCAATATAATCACAAAGGCCCTTTATATAAAAGGCGAACAAGAGTACCTGAGTCAGAAAAGAGGAGGAGAGGTAGTGAGAGTGGAGATAAGGAGTGATGCATTTTGAAGATGAGTAAAAGGTCCTAGACACATGGAATGCAGGTGACCTCTAGAAGTGGAAAAGGGCAAGGAAATGGATTTTTCTCTAGAGCTAACAGAAGAAACACAATTCTATAGCTTGATTTTAGCTTATAAGATACATGTTGGACTTCTGATCTCCAGAACTGTAAAATAATACATTTGTGTATTGTTAGGTTTGTAGGCATTTTTTACAACAGCAAATAGGAAGCTAATACAGTTGGCATTATTTAACTTTCCATGTTTTTCTAAGGAGCATGTGTGAAAATTTGCTCTGGATTTTTTTTAATACAAAGACATGGTTTAGGAGAGTGTGCATACTGATTAAAATGTTATTCCTGGGGATAAAAGGTAAAATAATATTTGGATTCTTCTGATAATTCATGGAGGTATGATTTCTCAGTTTCTAATAACAAAATGTGCCATTAAATTACAAAGCTCCTAGATGAATACTTGGAAGAGAAGCTTTAAAATGTCTACTCTTTTGTTTGGAACAGAAGTACACTAACATATTTACGGTAAATTAAATTACCAGAAAGTTGCCAAGTATATACAATGGGGAAAGGACAGTCATCTCAATAAATGGTATTGGGAAAACTGACAGCTACATGCAAAGGAAAGAAATTGAACCACTATCTTACATAATACACAAAAATGAACTCAAAATGGATTACAGACTTGGATGTAAGACCTGAAACTGTAAACCTCTAGAAGACATAGAGGGAAAGCTCCTTGATACTGGTCTTGGCAATGATTTTTTTCAATTTCACACCACAAGCAAAGGCGACAAAAGCAAAAATGAACAAGTGGTATTATATCAAGTGAAAAATTTTCTTCACAGTGAAGGAAAACATCAATAAAAAGAAAAGGCAACCTACAGAATGAGGGAAAATATTTACAAGAAAATAATTTGCAAATATGGTTTTTGCAAACCATATATTTGGTAAGGGATTAATATCTAAAATATATAAGGAACTGTTACAACTCAATAGCAGAATCCAACCAAACCAAAACAAAACAAAACTAAGTTAAGTGGATTAAAATGTAGGCAAAGGATCTGAATAGACACTTTCCCAAAGAAGACATACAGATGACCAATAAGTACCTGGAAAGGTGCTCAACATTGCTAATCATCAAGGAAATGCAAATCAAAATAACAATGAGGTATCACCTAACACCTGTTAGAATGGCTGTTATCAAAAAAACAAAAACAGAAACAAAAAAACAAACAAGCAATAACAAGTGGTGGCGATCCCACGGAGAAAAGGAAACCCTGTGCCCTGTTGGTGAAAATTGGTGCAGCTACTATGGAAAACAGGATGGAGTTTCCTCAAAAAATTAGAAATAGATGTGCCATATAAGCCAACAAGTTTACTTCTGGGTATTTACCTGAAGGAAATGAAAACTCTAACCTGAAAAGATATCGGTACCCGTATGTTCATTGCAGCATTATTTACAATAGCTGAGACATGGAAGCAGCCTAAATGTACACCCACAGATGAATGGATAGAGAAAACATGACCACACACACAGACACAGCAGACACACCCATGGGAATATTACTCATCCACGGAAAAGGAAATCTTGCCTTCAGAATTTGCAACACCATGAATGGGCATTGAAGGCATTAAGCTAAGTGACCAAAGTCATACAGAGAAAAGACAAATACCTATTGATCTGATTTATATGTGCAGTCTTCACGACAAAACCCTCATAGATACAGAGAAGAGATTGATGATTGTTAAAGGTGGGCAGTGGTGGGTAGGCAAAATGGATGAAGGTGGTTTAAAAATAAAAAAAAGAAACTCTTACTTTTCCATAATGACATTAGCTCTTTAGGAAATTTGAGAGGAGCTAAACATGGGAAGATTCAGAAAACATGCTATAAGAAAAGATTTGCGCTCTTTAAATTTGGAAAAATAACATATTTTGACCAGGCACTGAAGAACTTAATGGTAAAATATTTTCATAATATGATTCCCTTGCTCATAGTCCTCCACAGTTGTAAATTAATATTTTACTGTATAAATTAATGTCTCAATATAGATCATGGTCAAATATATTTTGTTAAAAAGGACTATAAATCTTATTAATTTGAATGCATTTAGATGAGATATGCTACACACAAACAGTCATCCAGAATAAACAGGCTGGCAATAGAACAAGGCTTTTGTAAGTCTTTGCCGCTTTCTCTGATTATTCAGATTCCAGCAAATATCTTCAATCATAAATTCCTTCCCCATTTTCCCATTGCCACATGGCTATAATCTTAAAGGAATATGAGATGGTTATTTGTATACATATAATATGATATATACACACAATACACACACATTTGTTTGCAATATACTATCATCTCATATTTGGTCTTAAACTATGATTTTGCAGGTATCTACATAGCAATATGTGGTCCATAGTATACTAGTCACATGAAATACATGAAAGATTTGACACTCTAAGTTTGTCTTTCTGAGTTTCTAGCAGCATTTGTATCACGTCCTCTATTAGATAAGGTTATTTGATTTTGAACACTAGAACTAGCCTATGGGAAATCCTAGTAAAAGAAAACAATACGCCATTATTAGAAAGATATATAGTAGCTTTCCACCGGACCAAATAAATTAACAACGATTGGAAAGAATATGAATGTGTCTGTGTATATTACAGATCTATAACCAATAATTCAGAAAATGTAAGAGCTCATCAAAGTCGTTTTTGAAACGCTTTCCCTGGGTCACTTAAAAACAATTATTCAAAGTTCCATGTTTATTTTAACTCAGATTTCAGGCGGAAAATTTCCATCCGTGAGTGTAAACGTTGTGGAAAACATGGCAAGCATGCCCTCTTCTGTTACTGTGTGCGAAGTTGGGGTAGAAGACTGTGATGGCCTGATTAATTGTCTCAAACAAATCTCATGGAATTGGAAAGGAGAAATTTCTTTAAAGAAGTAGTGCTGAAAAACAAAAACAGCATGACAAGCAATATTCCAGGTTTGCTTATTACTAAAAAAATCTGGGCTCTCTGGTCAGCCACTGTATTAGGTGTTTGTTTTCCTTCAATATTGATACTCTTTTTTCTTTATTTGCCATTCCTTCCCTTTTAGTAACCTTTTTCTTTTCTGTTTCATGTCTTGGACTGTTTATAGATTATGGACAGAGTCAATAAAGATAGCGAACAATTCTGCTTGCCAGAAACAAAATTTTACCATAGATATTCCTTCATCCTCAGTCATTAGATCATACTATTTTTCCCCAGGTAACTTTGTTACCCAATTTACTTTACATTTGGAGAAAACTATCTTGTAAATGACTGGATGGTACGTTATTACAATCCCATTCTTTACCATCTCTTCATGCTGCCTCGATTCAACCACTTCATTACATTAGCTTCCTTTCAGAACAGCGAAGCTAGAGGAAATTACTATAGAACATGATTGCATATAATTTTCATTTGGGCCTCTTTACTAAATTGAAATTTAGATGTACATACTCCAAATCATGAAGTCATGGTTCTGCTGCACTCACCCTATTTTCATCTGAGAAAATTAGGCCCCCTTTGTTTTACCTGTCAGCTAGTTCTGAGAATTTACCAGTATCCTGATTTATTCATGCTTGAAACAAATCCTATGGGTCAGATTTTCTTGCTCCTCTACCTGCCTTCATCTCTGGTCTTCGTGAGATTGACAAGTAACTATGCCCAAAGAGTAGTTACAGTGCTGTAGAGAACACTCTTATACTTCACCCCAAATGTAGGTACAAGAGTAAATTTCTTGCAGAAAAAAATGGGACAAAGTTAGTTCATTTAGGCAGCCAATATTAAAGACTTGCCAATAGCTGAAAGGAATTACAATGGAAAACACTTACAAGTACTGCATAGGTAAAAACCTTTCACAGATCTCTTTCCAGGCTACCACCTGGACTGGCTTTTTATATCTCTTCATCTGACAAAGGAGAGCTTACCTATTCTTCAGACCACAATCATGGAAGTGTCTTCAGTTTTCCTGGCTACCTCATAGCAGTGTGGACCAAACTAACTCTCCACCTAAGAAGGAGGAAGGAGATTTTTTTTTTTTTGTCTGTGTGGTCCTTCTCCCAAAGTAGGATTTAAGGCTCTAAATTGTCATCTTCCACAAGTGGCTGTCAGTTGGAAGGTCTATTCCCTTTGGAGAAAATAACCTATCTTTTCCCATAGGAATATAGTTCATTCCTAATCATCCCCAAAAAAGGAATCATCAGCAAAGCATTCTATGAGTCTGGGGAATTTGATCAAAACATCATGGGTGACATTCCACACGTCATTCTTCTTTATTCTAAAAAAAATGAATAAATAAATAAATAAAGTTTATATTCTTTGTATAATCTTCAGTATTAGGTAAAGAAAAATCTTTTTTCTTCCATTTCAACTATTACATCCAATTTCATACCTGCAAAGAGGTATACAAAGAACAGCACCAAGAAGATAATCAAAAGATAATTTATAGGAATTATACAATCAAATCAACATTGAGAAATAGAAATGGTTTCCGAAGGAGCATCAGGTGCAGAGGAAGAGTTCTGTTGGAAGTTTACCAAACAGAGCAATTAACTTCTTTAAGTATTTGTGTTTCTAGTACTTTATTTTACTCAAGCTTTCCACAAGAACGTTGTGGAGTATATCCTTCACAATTGTATCTGAAAAACTGAATTATGTAGCTAAGTATTAGAAAAATAATAATAAACTTTTTTAATAACAAGTGTTTCTTAAATTCCCTTTAAATTCTTCTCAACTGTTGGGCAGGTGAGTGAAAATTAGACAATTTATTTAGCTATGAACTAAAAAATTAAAGATGAAGAAAATCAGACAATAAGTCGAAATCCCCCCAAAAGTAATAATTTATACTTAAGCTAGTATAAATGCTATATTAAACTAAATTAATGGTAATTAAACTAACACAATATTAAATTATAGCTAGTACAAATACTATGTTAAATATTATAATACAAAATATTTTAGGGGTTTGCATTAGAAATTTTGTATGACCAGCTTGCATATATCTTGAGTTCACTTCAGGATTCAGAAATATCAGGGGAGGAATGTCTTCCAGTCTCTTTTCATGGAGAACTCAGGGATTGCTTCAGAAGAAGAAAACAGAGGAAGGAAATTTTGAGAAAAGCATAGCATGGTGGCTGTCTGTCATCTTTCTTATAAGCTTAGCTTCCTTTATGATACCTAGATTTTTAAGGAAAAACACGAAAGATAAAAGTCACACCAAAGGAGATGGGTCATTAAAGATACATGATAAAAGCTACTGGATGAGGGAAGTGTTAAGGTTTTAATGCATTGAGACTTATACAACTAGGGAAGAGGCTGGCTCAGACAGCTGAAGGGAAGAGTCAACAGAAGCACTGGTAGCTTTATCAATTATCAAGATATACGTGCTTTCAGTGGTGGAGACGTTTGGCAAGAACAGCAGCTCTGAAAGCAGCACAGTGCACAGCCTCAGCCCATATCGGTTGGACCCATAATCCTGGATCCACCACTTGTTACCAGTATGATCTTGGATAAGTCCCAATTTCTTCATCTATATATTGATGATGAATTGATGATAGAATCTGCCTCCAAGGGCAGCTGTTAGGAGCTCCTGGCAAAGTGTTGGACACAGTGACTGATATACAGTAAGTCCAGTAAGTTTTCTGCAAATGTTTGCCATTAATTTTTCTCTGTCTTCAGCCGTGCCCTTGGAGAAGACAGCTGTACCATTGTGACATCGACTAGTTTTCTCAACGTTGGTGCTTTATCAAATGAGCAGCAATGCACTCATCCCTGGCTGTCTGCACTTTCAATAAGATGCTTTCCCAGGCAGATAGTATTGCAGCAACAGAAAGTACAAAAAGACCAGAGAAAGAAAGAAGTAAAGGGAGGAGGAAACAGCCAGGTGTTTTCGATTCAACCATTACATCACCTTTAAATTTTAATCCAATATCTATTGTATTCCTTGACTACTAGTTTATTGCTTTTTTAAAAAAAGATTTTATTTATTTATTTGTCAGAAAGAGAAAGAGAGAGAGCAAAAGCAACGGGAGTGGCAGGCAGAGGGGGAAACAGGATCCTGCTGAACAAGGAGCCAGATGGGGGACTCCATCCTGGACCCTAGGATCATGACCTGAGCAGAAAGCAGATGTTTAACTGACTGAGCCACCTAGGTGCCACAGGACATTTGCTATAATGATGCTGTCTGAAAATTTTATAATATTAGGACTGAATAACAATAAAATTTATCTCACTTATTCATTAGAGTCAAATAGTTGTTTTAACTCTGCAATTCTCTTAACTCTGCCTATTTTATATAACTTTTCATGCTATTTTTTTTTGACCTTAGACTGTAGCAGTTTTTGGAGTTTCAATTATGTGAATTGCCTCTTTGTCTATTTTCTATTAGGTTATTGTGCCTTTGTCTATTTTCTATTAGGTTGTTTATTCCATTCTTGTTAAATTGTGAAATCTCTATATAGATATTAACCTCATCTCTTTCTGCCCTAAGCTTTGTTTTCCCCCTAAATTAGTCATTTATTAACTTACTGTGTTTATGATACTTGTTTTTCCATTAAGAAATTTTTCATCTTAATTAAAAATACATTTCTCACATTCATTTTATAGCATTAGTGTTTCTGTCATCCCAAGAAGTTCCTTTGCTTTTTCCATGAAAATTCAAGATGTTCTTAAAATATCTCAACATCAGATTGACTTATTTGAGTATTGCTTATTGTTGTTTTGATATCTGATAGGCCACCTTAGTACTTCTTTTTCAAATATTTTCTTGTTCTTTTTAATGACACTTATTCTTCTATATATATTTCTTCTTTTTAAGATTTTATGTGTTTATTTGTCAGAGGGAGAGAAAGAGAGAGGGAGGAAGGGAGGGAGGGAGAGTGCAAGCAGGAGGGAGCAGCAGGCAGAGGGAGCAGCAGGGTCCATCCTGAGCTAGGAGCCCTATGCAGGACTCAGTCCCAGGACCCTGGGATCATGACCTGAGCCAAAGGCAGATGCTTAACTGACTGAACCACCAAGGCGTCCCATCTTCTATATGTATTTCACCACAGATTTATCTGATTCTGAAAACTGTACTCTTTTGGAATTGCATTAGGTATATTGGATTTGCATTAAAGACATACAAAAATTTTAGCTTTCACTACTAATGTGTCTATTTCACTTTTATTTATATCTTTGTACCACTAATAGCAAGGATTATTAATTTTCTTGTAATTCTTTTTTTTTTAAGATTTTATTTATTATTCGACAAAGAGAGAGATCACAAGTAGGCAGAGAGGCAGGCAGACGGAGAAGGGGAAGCAGGCTCCCTGCTGAGCAGAGAACCTGATGCTGGGCTCCATCCCAGGACCCTGAGATCATGACCTGAGCCAAAGGCAGAGGCTTTAACCCACTGAGCCACAGGCAGAGGCTTTAACCCACTGAGCCACCCAGACACCTCACTTTTCTTATATTTCCCATGTGTCTGCCTACCTTACATTATTCACTTATTTCATGGGTTTTTAAGTGAACAGAATTATATTATCAGCAATAAAAGATGTTAGTTATGTAAATTTCCCAAATTACTCTATTAATATTATTTCTTTTTTAAAAAAAATTATACTTGCAGGGATTCTCCAAGACAAAGTTCATTAATCATGGTCTTAAGCAACTCTTTTTCTTTTATAATTTTAATCGAACTATTGTTAATATTTTCTTTTCTTTCTTGGTAAAGGATCTTTATATTTTATTCACTTATTTATTTATTTAAGATTTTATTTATTTATTTGACAGCAAAAGCCACATGAGAGAGGGAACACAAGCATGGGGAGTGAGAGAGGGAGAAGCAGGCTTCCTGCTGAGCAGGGAGCCCAATGCGGTGATGGATCCCAGGACCCTGGGATCATGACCTGAGCCGAAGGCAGACGCTTAATGACAGAGCCACCCAGGCGCCCCAAGGATCTTTATATTTTAAATAAAAGTTTTACTTTTACATTATTATGGATTATGTTGTTAGGGAAAAGTGCCTGAATTGTAGTAAATAACTCTTTATCAAATATATATATATAATCACATTTTTCTGTCACATATTGGCGACAAAGAAAATTGTATTTGTTATATTTGCCAGTATTAAGTCACACTTACATGCATATGCTGAGCCATTCTTTGTGATGGTTTACTCTTTTTTTACATTTCTGGATTTTAATCACTAATATTGACATTTATATATAATTCTGGACTGATTTTTAGTATCAGAGTTTGTTTTTATATATTGCCAATAGTGAACATTTTTATTAGTTTCATAAAGCTAATCGAGGTTTTTTTCTACTTTTTCTGTGGTATGAGTAGCTTAGGAAATAGTGAAATGGTTGTTCTTTAAAACTTAGAGAAGATATTTGCAAATGACATATCTAATAAAGGAATAGTATCCAAAATATATAAAGAAATTCTAGAACTCAACACCCAAAAAATAATCCAATTAATAAGACATGAAAACACATTTCTCCAAAGAAGACATACAGATAACCAATGGACACATAAAAAGATGCTAAACATCACTCAGGGAAATCCAAATCAAAACCATGATGAGATCATTTATACTGCCATAAGGGCTAAAATCAAACAGAAGAAACAAGTGTTGACGAGGATGTGGAGAAAAAGGAACAATTGTACCCCATTGGTGGAAATGCAAACTGGTGCAACCACTGTGGAAAACTGTATGGAAGCTCCTTAAAAACTTAAAAACAGAACTACCATGTAATCCAGTAATCACACTACTGGATATTTACCTAAAGAACACAAAACACTAATTCAAAGGAATATATGTACCCTTATGTTTACGACAATATTATTTACAATAGCCAAATTATGGAAGTGACCTAAGTGTCCATTGATAGATGAATGGATAAAGATGATGTATATATGTGTGTGTGTGTGTGTGTGTGTGTGTGTATACACACACAGAATAGAATATTATTCAGTCATAAAAATAATGGAATCTTGCCATCTGCAACAATATGTATGGATCCAGACAGTATAAAAGCTAAGCAAGATAAATCAGTCAGAGAAAGACAAGAAAAGTGACAACTCACATGTGGAATTTAAAAAACAATACAAATGAACAAAAAAGGGAGGGGAAGAATAAAACCAAAAACAAGACTCTTAACTATAGAAAACATATAGATGGTTACCATAGGGGAGGTGGGTGAGGGAGCTGGGTGAAGCAGGTGAAGGGGACTAAGGGTACACTCACCATGATGAGCACTGGGAGATGTATGGAATTGTTGAATCATTACATTATACACCTGAAAATTATATAACACTGTATGTTAACTATACTGGAATTAAAATAAATATAATGTAAATGAGAGAAAGAAAGAGAGAGAGAAGAAAGAAAGAAAGAAAAAGAAAGAAAGAAAGAAAGAAAGAAGAAGAAGGAAAGAAAGAAAAAAAGAAAGAAAGAAAGAAAGAAAGAAAGAAAGAAAGAAAGAAAGAAAGAAAGAAGGAAAGAAAGAAGGAAAGAAAGGAAAGAAAGAACGAAAGAAAAAAGAAAGAAAGAAAAATATAGTTCCTGGTTTTTCCATGTTGTTGCAAATGGGAAATGTTGCTCAAATGGTACAGACTTACAGTTATAAGACGAATAAATTCTGGGAATCTAATTGCAGCAAGGTTACTGTAGTCAATAATATTATACACTTGAAATTTGCTAAAAGAGTAGATCTTAAGTATTCTGACCACAAACAAAAAAGGCAACTATTTAAGATGATGAATGTGTTAATTAGCTTGATTATAGTAATCATTTTCTAAGGTATAGCTAAATCATCATGCTCTACACCTTAAATACATGCTATTTTTATTTCTCATTCTTTAAAGCTAGAAAAAAAGATAAAAAATAGCAAAAGAGAAAAAAATTGCAAAAGAGAAAAAAATTAGATACATCTAAACCTGAAGAAAATATATATTTATTTCCACCATTTTTGCCCCAAAATAATGATAAAGAATATACTATGCTTCCCAGAAAAAGCTAGATTTTAAAGTAAATATTACTAAGAACAAAGGAACCGAAAAGCTATATGCAGGCTGATTTTTTAAATGCTTGAAAAAAATAAAAATGAATCTTGTAACACTGAAAAAATAAAAGTATTTGGGAAAAAATAAAAAAGTAAATAAAAAATAAAAATATAAATCAACAATACATTGAGTACTAATTTCATTCATTCATTTAAGAATTTATCAAGAACCAAATGTTCACTGTCCAATGGTAAAAGTAGGAAATACCAAAGTGATTAAAAAAGGACTCTTGTAATTCAGTCTATTACCCTGTGCTCAAGTAGTATGGGAGGAAATATATATTAAAACAATTAACAGAATTATGTCAGAGGAGTAATAGGAAAATAGAAAAAGGAATCAACTAGTTTTGACCTAATGAAGCTAAGAAAGGGTTTCCCTTGTTCTGAAGTTTATATGAATATGTCCTTAGTAATAGTGTTGCATTTTATTTGCTAAATTTGTATTTATGTTGATGAATTTTATACCAAAAGCTTACATATAATTTAAGAAAATAAGTCACATTGTTTGTCTAGATATATATAAAAATAAATTGCAATTTCTCACAGCTTTTTCTGATTTCAATAATATGTCAATGTCCATGGGATTGAATATTACGAAAAATTTGTTTCTAGTGGTTCTATACTAAAATCCATAATATTCCTGAAATTTAATTATTCATTTTTTATCCCTCTAGCCAAGCTTATCAACATGTTTATAAGCACATATGCTTGTACATGTGATACATACACACAGATACACATGTGTATAATTACAGAAAATCAGGAAAATATCTAAGGGATGCCTAAATTTATAAGTATTCAGGAATATATAGTCACAAATTAAAATCCTAATGTTTCTGAAGAAGAAT
Source organism: Potos flavus (assembly GCA_028534135.1). Classification (NCBI taxonomy): domain Eukaryota; kingdom Metazoa; phylum Chordata; class Mammalia; order Carnivora; family Procyonidae; genus Potos; species Potos flavus. Next base: position 173,799,406 of record CM052898.1, on the reverse strand, counting down.
AAAACTAGGCCACTTTCTTACACCATACAGAAAAATAAATTCAAAATGTGTGAAAGACCTACATGTAAGACAGGAAACCATCAAAATCGTAGAGAAGAACGTGGGCAGCAAACTCTTTGACTTCGGCCATAACAATATCTCACTAGACATGTCTCTAGAGGCAAGGGAAACAAAAGCAAAAATGAATCATTGGGACTTCATCATCAAGATAAAAAGCTTCTGCATAATGAAGGAAACAACAAAACTAAAACGGAGCCCACAGAATGGGAGAAGATATTTGCAAATGACGAATCTGACAAAGGGTTAGTATCCAAAATCTATAAAGAACTTATCAAACTGAACATCCAGAAAACAAATAATCCAGTTAAGAAATGGGCAGAAGACACAAATAGACATTTTTCCAAAGAAGACATACAGATGGCCAACAGACACACAAAAAGATGCTCAACATCACTCATCATCAGAGAAATACGAATCGAAACCATGATAAGATAGTACCTCACACAAGTCAGAATGGCTAAAATTAACAAATCAGGAAATAACAGATGTTGGCCAGGATATGGAAGAAGGGAAATCCCCTTGCACTTTTGGTGGGAATGCAAGCTGGTGCAGCCCCTCTGGAGAACAGTATGAAGGTTCCTCGAAAAGTTAAAAATAGAAATACCCTATGATCCAGCAATTACACTACTGGGTATTTAAGCAAAGGACACAAAAATATTGGTTTGAAGGGGCACATGCACTCTGATGTTTATAGCAGCATTATTAACAATAGCTAAATTATGCAAGGAACCCAAATGTCCATCACCTGATGAATGGAGAAGTTGTGATATATATATATATGTATACACACACACACACACACACACACACACACACACATATAATATATATATATATATATATATATATACCATGAAATATTACCCAGCCATCAAAAAGAAAACCTTGCCATTTGCAATGATGTACTTGTAGCTAGAGTATATTATGCTAAGTGAATAAATCAGAGAAAGACAAATACCATATGAGTTCACTCATATGTGGAATTTAAGAAACAAAATAGACAAACATAGGGAAATGTAGGGGGAAGAGAAGGAGGCAAACCATAAGAGGCTCTTAACTGTATAGAACAAACTGAGGGCTCCCTGGGGAAATTTGGTGGGGGTGAGCTAAATGGGTGACGGGTATTAGGGATAGCACTTGTTGTGATGAGCACTGGGTGTTATATGTATAAGTGATGAATTACTAAATTGTGCTCCTGAAACCAATATTACACTGTATGTTAACTAACTAAAATTTAAATAAAATTTTGAAACAAAAGTAAAAAAAAATAAATAATAAAAAATTTTAAATAGTTTAAACACACAAAAAAGCTGATTTTTTATAAAATTACAAGAAATTACTAAGCTTAAACTAAATTTTAAATATTTATAGAGGGGTGTCTTTGTGGCTCAGTTGGTTGTGTTCAACTCCTGATTTTTGGCTCAGGTTATGATCTGAGGGTCATGAGATCAAGCCGCACGTTGGGCTCCATGTTCAGCAGGGAATCTGCTTAGGATTCTTTCTTTCCCTCTCCTTCTGAACCTCCCCCACCTGCACATTCTGTCTCTCACACAAATAAGTAAATCTTTTAAAAATTAAATTAAGGATACCTGGGTGGCTCAGTCGGTTAAGCATCTGTCTTCTACTCAGGTCATGATCCCAGGGTTCTGGGATTGAGTCCTGCATCGAGCTCCTTGCTTAATGGGGGAGTCTGCTTCTCCCTCTGCCTGACATTCCCCCTACTTGCGCATGCTCTCTTTCTCTCTCTAACAAATAAATAAGATCTTTAAAAAAAAATAATAAAAAATAAAAATAAAATAAAAATTAAATGTAGAAATGAATAAAGGAGGTAACTTCTCTAGAAGTCAGCATCATGCTTGAATTGTTGTGGGTACTAATATACAATGACTAGTTTCAGTGGATTCATTGCATTACATATGCTCAAGTTTATTTATCATCTGTTGAAAGAATGTAGAGAAAATGAAAAGAAGTCCAGAAGAAAATCAGTGGCAATAACAAACAGATTTAATTTTTATTTTAAATTGGGGTATAATTAACATACAATGTTATATTAGTTTCAGGTGTACAACATTGATTCAACAATTATATACATTACTTGGTGCTTACCATGATAAGTGTAGTCACAATTTGTCATCATAAAATGTTATTACATTCTTATTGACTGTATTCCCTATGCTATACTTTTCATCTCTGTGACTCATTTGTTTTATAATTGGAAGTTTATACCCCTAATCTCCTTTATTTCACCCATCTCCCCATCTCCCTCCTCTGGTAACTACCAGTTTGTTCTCTGTAAGTAAGAATTCATTCATTTGTTTGTTTTGTTTTGCTTTAATTCTATGTATAAGTGAAATCATATGGCATTTGTCTTTATCTACCTGACATCTCACTTAGCATAATACTCTCTAGGTACATCCATGTTGTTGCAAATGCAAAAAGATCCCTTTCTTTTTTTTTTTTATCACTGGGTGATATTCTGATGTGTATGTATATACATACACACACACACCACATCTTGTTCATTTATTCATTTATTGATGGACACTTACGTGGCTTCCATATCTTGGCTACTGTAAATAATGTTGCAATAAACAGAACTACATATTTATTTTTTGAATTAGTGTTTTTGTTTTCTTTGAGTAAACGCTCATTAATGGACTTACTACTCTTTCTATTTTAATTTCCTGAAGAACCACCAAACGATTTTCCACTGTTGCTGCACCCATTTATATTCCCACCAGCAGTGCATGAGGGTTTCTTTTTCTCCACATCTTTTGCAACACCTGTTATAGATAAAACAAATTCTTAAGAGAGAGGAAAGAAATTTAGGCAGTTACCTGGAGAAATAAAAAGCCCACTGGAGTATAAACTAAGATTTTCAGAGGAGTTTTACTTCTAAGTTTTTTTTAAATTATTATTATTACATATTGGTTTCTTATTTATGGAATGATCACCAACACACACACATACACACAATATTAATAAACGAAGTGGGCTGCCATCTGTTTTTTTTTTTTTAATTCCTTCATTAACCAACTAAATATTATGATGGCTAGAGTTTTCTATTCAGAGTGTACATATAAATTGAAATTTTAAAGGAAGTAAAGTTAGATAAAAAATAACTATCATTTTATTTATCATATTGCATAGATGTCTATCTGTTTGTGTGTGAATATGTAGATTTGCTATTTATGCACCAAGGAAAAAAAATTTGATCACTAACCATGACTACTGCCTTCATTTGGACCTGTCAATCAAGCAGCTAAATTAAAAAAATTAAAATTTCCACTTGAAATTCTCACAGGCTCCTCATGTTTCCCATTTTCAGAACTGGACTTTTCATACTACTTCCCCAAGCCTATTTGCTGCACAATTGTCCTATTTCACTTAATAGTGACTCTACCACTCTTGTTGCCTGAGACAAGACTTTGAAGTCATTCTTGTACTTCCTTTTTCTCATTGGGCATTGAATTATCAGTAAGTCCTATCAGGTCTACCTTGAAATAAGTGCAAAATTGAGTTCTTGACCTAATTTCTACCCTTATTTCCTTAGTGTGAGCACCACTGTGGTTTGCTTCATTTGTAACAATGTCTCCTAATGGGTCTCCTTGCCTGACTTTTGTTCTTCTGTAGTCTGTGGTATACCTGATCACCCAGTAATATTTTACATGTGAGTATCAAAGCATGTTTCTCCTCTTCTGTCATCCAGTGTCATCTGGACTCACTGAGACCAAAAGCCCAAGTTCTCCAATGGTTCACATTGCCCAGGCTTCTACATCTCTAACCTTATCTCAATTACTTCTCTCTTAATACTTTTCTAATTCAGTCACACTGTTCTACTAGCTGTTTCTTAAGAATCACATGAGGCGGTCTCCTTCCTCAGAGCCTTTGGGTGTGCTTTTCTGTTGCCTACAGTTTTTCCTCACAAGGTTAATGGCTTGCCTCTCACTTTCTGTGCTGAAACCCCACTCTGTACTTAGGCCTTTCTCAAATCACTAATGGAGCCACAATATTCTCCTGCCATTCTTGGTTTCCCACACCCTGATTTCCTTCTCTTTTTGTCGTTCATTACCATCTGCAATATTATATATTTTTATTCTTTCTCCCTCTAAAGCAAGAGAAACTTTGTGGTCCTATTATGTGCTCTAGTTTCATGGACTGGAATTCTGTCTGATACATAGCAAACAGTGAAATTATACTTGTGAGAATAAATATTTAATTGTCCCTAAATCTTTACCATTCATTGAAAAAAATGCTTACTATGTATTTCATTTGTTTTGGAAGCTGAATATAGCATATTTTACACAAAACTTGGCTCATGACTCTGGATGAAATAACTACTTTAATTGAATAGATGACCTAGAGAGGAGAAAATTATAAAATGATTTTTCTTGGTACACAAACCTTAGAAAGGCACAAGGAAGGTATTTCCAAGGTTTCCACAGAGAATTCAAACAAATTGAAATAATAGCTTCTGCCTATCAAACTAAGTGAACAGACACCTTGGATGAAAAATAGTTTAAATGCTTCTGTAAAAACATTCTGGACTCCTGGAAACAATTATGAATCAATTTTTCATTTGTGGTGCTAAACATATTATATAATATGCAATAATTGGAATTTATACTAACAGAAGAGTTAGTTAACAAATATAAAAGAAAAATCTTTCTGTTTGGAATAAAATTTAAAATACTATTTAAAAACTATCATAAGTCTATTTTTAATATTGAAATACTTCAAAATTATAAAAATATAACAGAGATATCTTAAAAATTTAAATATTAAATATGAGAAAGGAAATATCTATATTTCTAGAAAATGAATAACATTTGCAGTAAAGGCTTTTTTTAATTGGATGTAGGTTCGAGTAATAGGATGGGAAATAGAGTGATAGAAACAACAGATGCATAGAATACAGATGCAAGAAAAAGTTTAAGAAAATTGAAATTCACTAAAATAAAGTATCTAAAAAGAAGTACAGAAAATTTGGGTATTAATATATTTTGTAATTTCAATTTGATTCCTAGAATGTAAATAAGTAGAAATATATCGCTTTAAATGATAGATGGTTATTTAAAAACAGTCAATCAGGAAAAGTGACTAAATTAAAATAAAATAGAGTTCATAGGAAATATAAAAAATAAGGCAGAATGAAGAAAAGATATTTAAAATAATTATAATACAGAAAATACTATAAAATATGGAAATAGTATATAAAAGTGATAATACTATTCTTGGGGGTATAAAGGAATGCCAGAGATTAGCCTTCACATGCTCGAGTACATTTTTAAGCTCATACATACAAACACATGTAAGTATACACATTCACATAAGATACGCATATGCATGTCTCTTGAACTTTGGGCACATATATCTTATTGTCAGTTGTAAATCTCTGACTGGATATAGGTCTTGCAAAGTGTTAAACCCACCACTTACCATTTCCCAGTCCCCAGACTTGCTGTCTTGCTGTTCCTCTCTCAAGGGATCATAGCACCACCTTGAGAGCACCAACTACCCAGTGATTCAACCAGAACCTGAGCACTCATCTTAGACTTCTCCTGATGTGGCTCTGAATACCCAACATGTAAATTCTATGAGTCTGGAGATTGAGGAGTGGAAGTAGGAGTGGTCCCATTGAGCATCACTCTTAGTTACCCACTTGGGGAATCTGTGCTCTCCATTCTTGCAATTTTCTGCTTGATAGATCCAGAGGTTCAGTTCATAAAACCAGAAAACTCCCATCAGGGAACAGAATAAGAGTTCCATTAAGCATTAAACCTTATCTACCACCCAATTTCTTCAGAATCTTTGTCCCAGTAGACTAACAAGCAAGGAATGGTGTCATCGTCCTGGCAGGGATAATTGATCCTGATTAATCAATCAGGATTAATTATAAGGGAGTAAAGTTACTATTACACAACTGACAATGGGAAGAATATGTTTTCACTGAGGTAAGCCACAGGAGTGTCTCTCTCAATACACCTTTACTTAGTTTTTATGGTGAATGTTGAAGTGCAGGAGCCAGAAAAGGGCATGTTGAACAAAGGCTCAAAACCCTCACAGAGAAAAGCCCAGGTCACTTTACCAAATAAATCTCCGAGACCATAAGCAGTGGTTGCTAAGGGTAAGGGGAACCTAAGATGATGAATATCAGTTGTAATATCAAGACAAAGGAATGCCAGTGTTGAAAGAACTATTTCCACATGGAATGTATATACTAATTGAAAGTGGTGGATCGTAGTGATTTAAGGGGTGGAATCTATCCCAAAATTCCCTTCAGAGTGGAAGCACTTATATCTCTAACTACAAGCAGAGTTGGCTTATGACATCTTACAGCTGGGTCCCTCTGTGGAAATTGCTCACTGGGGAACCTATATACATTAAGTGGTTGACATCATGGCATGAGTATCTGACTCCCTCACCATAATTCAGAACTGTGCCAGAGCTCCCTGTGAGAGTATCTGAGACTTCTTCACTTTCTCATTCTGTCCAGGGCTACTTTATTACCAGGGTATTGTATCGTTACCAGAGCATTCCTTAAAAAACAAAACAAAACAAAACAAAACAAAAAACTGTCTGTATACAAATATCAAAGTTTCAGAATATGTTTTATGTGGACACATATGGAGGACATATATTTATCTATCCTTCTAACTTTTGGATTGAAACTTGTAGTAGTCAGGATATAGTTCAAGATACTATAGCAAAGAATCTATGAAAGATAGTGCACATACAAATATACAATTTTATTTTTCTGTCTCCTAACCCAGAGATTGGCTAGGAGAGTTTAGTAGAACAGTATACTTGATGAAAACATCCAGTGACCAAGACTCTTCTTTCTTGTGTTCTGCTTCATTAATCTATGGTTTCCAACTTGTGGTCTAGGATGGATATTCTACCTACTACCATCATGAGATGTTTTAAGACAGCAAGAAGTATAATAAAAGGAAAAGAGAAGGCATGGGCTTTCTCTTTAAGGGCATGATTCTTAAGTTGCACATGGTATTTCCACCAAGTCCCATTGGCAGGTACTTAGTCAAATGGCCTCATTGAAATGCAAGGAAATCTGGGACATGTAGACTTTAGCTACATTTTAGCTGGCCTTAAGTAAATTTTCTATTATTACAGAGAAAGTAATAAACCAAAATAGTGGAACAAGTAGCAGTCTTGTCATGGATTTCATATTTGTAACTATTGTTTGATTTCCCGTATCCAGGTATCTTCATGTTTATGGCATTTGTCCTGATTATTTGCAATTTAGGATTTGTATGATGCCACACTTTCAGCTGTTTTGGAGAGTGACTGTTCATACAAATAATGCCCCTATCCCCTTATTCATTTAAAGTTTATTTCAAATATTTTGTTTAGCTTATGAATTACATTGGATGGTATCAACATACTATCCAAAATTATAGAAGCTTAGTCACATTTTTACCTGATATTATAACAAAGAAAAATAAAATTAATTTCATTCATGTAGACTTATAGTCACTATGCCTGTATTTTAGAGTTTTACAGTCGTAATGAGGGTAGATAAATAAAAATAACATGCTTAACTTTCTTATTATAAGGAAGCTAAATAAATCTTTGGAAGATGGAATCTCTTTCAAACTTCTATTTGAAAAATAGGTGGAAAAAATAATAATCATTAGCACTCATATTTAGTTAATTGGGGCGTAATCATTTTGAATTTTTTTTAAGGATGAACGAGACAACTTCCTTGATTTCTCCCAAATAATTTAAAATAAGATAGAGCTATATTTTTTAAAAATTAACACATATGTGTTATTTGCCCCAGGATACATGTCTGTGCATCATCAGGCTTACACATTTCACAGCCCTTATAATTTTAAGAATCTCATTGTGTTTAATGGCAGAAGACATTTAAATGTAGAAGATCTCTGAAATAGATTTCTGGTTACATCAATCAGATTAATGAGTAGTGACACCCAATTTTGTTTTTGTTTTTAGAGAGAAAGAGAGGGAGCACAAGCGGGGCAAGGGGATGATAAGAGGGAAAGAATCCCAAGCAGACACCCTGCTGAGTAAGAAGCCTGACACAAGGCTTCATTTCATGACCCTGGGATCATGACCTGAGCTAAAATCAAGAGACCTACACTTAACCAACTGAGCTACCCAGATGCCCTGACAAGGTGCTATTATTTTTATTTTTATATAAAGCTTGGAGTTTGTGAGAGATTAATGTCATTCTTAGCAATAAAGATATATCCAGATCTGCTTTCTCTTCAAAGCTGCTATAATTTTTCTGGGTTTGAATTGCTTCAAGTTATAAATTAATTTGTGTTTTAATAGAATTTCATATTAGCAATAGATAGTCCTGGCCTACAACAAAATTGGAATTAGGATTTTCCCAGAAAATTATTTCATACTTAGAACTACAGTACATGTTTTATTGTATTTTTTGACCACATGCCTTTTTTTCTTCCTCAAAATCATCTTGATTCTAAATATCAGACTTCAAGTTAAAAAATGGTCATAAATTTGTGAATGTGTGGTAAGACACCTTTAAGACCAAAAAGAAATCTAAAAAAAATTGTAACTATGTAGTTGATTTTTTTTTTCAAATATTTTATTTATTTATTTATTTATTTATTTATCTGAGAGAGAGCACAGAAGCGGGGCAAAAGGCAGAATGAGGGGGATAAACAGAATCCCACTGAGCATGGAGCCCAATGTGGGGCTTGATCTCAGGACCCTGAGTTCATGACCTGAGCAGAAGTCAGACACTTAACTTACTGAGCCACCCAGACACCCAGAGGTGATGGGTTTTAACTAAGTTTATTATGGTAATCATTTTGCAGCACATACATATGTCAAATCATCATGCTGTATACTTAAAATTAATACAATGTTTTATGTCAATTATATCTCAATAAATCTGGAAAAAATTAAGTACCCAAAATATCATCTGCATGTCAATTTAAAGGGCACAACTAATATCTGGATTTAAAAAAAATCCAAGTTATAGTTTTAATTTAAAAAAGACAATCCAACACAGATTGAATTTAGCCTATTTTTGTTTCCCAAGTAGCTTGTATACATGTTTACAGATAGAAAACTAATGTATTTCTTAGACTGAAAGATTATATCAAAATACAATGAGACTAAGTCAGGGAAGAAATGAAGGCCATCAAGAGTTGGAGTTTAACAATAAGAAAATCATAACAAACATGAATTCAGAATTTTCTGTGTGCCAGCATAATTATGAATTTTTCATGTTTCAACCCACAGAGTTCTAACAATAACCTCATAAAATAGATACTATTATTTTTCACAGTTTACTGATGAATAAATAGAGATCTAGAGGTGTTATTAATTTGCTTTAAGTCATATAAATAACTTATGGCAGAGCTGAGCTTCCAGCCAATGTAGACTGTATCCAAAGCTTGTGGAGTTATAGTCAATGCGAGATGAGAAAATCTCTGTGCAATAAAAAATGTGTGCCATTCAGTTTTATTTTTAATTTTTTAAAGATTTTACTTATTTGAAAGAGAGCATAAGCATGTAGGGGAAGGGCAGAGGGAGAGGGAGAAACAGACTCCCTGCTGAGTGGAAACTTGACATGGAGCTCAATCCCAGGACCCTGGGATCATGACCTGAGTCAAAGGCAGCCTCTAAACTGACTAGGCCACCCAGGTGCCCATCAGTTTTAGACTCAGTAAACACAACAGGAAAAAATGGTAGACCTGGAATGATATAATTGGTCTAGTGCGGTGTGGATATGAATTTTTTATAGGGCAATGGATACTAAAAAATAGCAAAAGAAGTGAGAGTATTAGTTTTAAGGGTCTTAATTACACAGCTGGGCAAGATAGATGGGAAAAGTTTGTAAAATTAAGTGCCTGTACAATCATACTGTAGGGGTGGAAAACTTCTCTTCCCTTCTACATTCTTTGACTGGTCTAATAATTTGACGTGAGTAACAGGAGCAAAAAATCATATATACAGGAGACCAGAAGACATGAAACTCAAAGCACTGGGACCGTTGAAGTTTATATGCCATCCTGAGCTAAGAAGAAGGGGTTCAGGTCTGGGGCTTCACATGTTTGCCATGCTATGCAGATCAGTCATGGTGATAACGTTATCTTGGGTATCATCTCTCTCTAGGTAGAGACCCTCTAAATTCTTTCAAGCAGTTAAAGGGAAAGTAAACAGCTCTTCCTGAGTTTGTTGGGTCTTGATTTGTCTTCAGCTTAAAATAGTGCACATACTAAACTGCAGTATTTTGGAGTTACATGCATTCTCCCCTCCAAGATGTAAAGTCTTCTACCTAGAGCTAGGTTTTTGTTTTTTTTTAATTAACATATAGTGTATTATTTGCCCCAGCGGTACAGGTCTGTGAATCATCAGGCTTACACATTTCACAGCACTTACCATAGCACATACCCTCCCCAATGTCCATAACCCAGCCACCCTATCCCTACCCCCCTACCCCCAGCAGCCTTCAGTTTGCTTCATGAGTTTAGGAGTCTCTTATGGTTTGTCTCCCTCCTGATCCCATCTTGTTTCATTCCCCCCCATGACCCCCAAATGTTTATAGCAGCAATGTCTACAATAGCCAAACTATGGAAAGAACCTAGATGTCCATCAACAGATGAATGGATAAAGAAGATGTGGTATATATATACAATGGAATACTATGCAGCCATCAAGAGAAACAAAATATTGCCATTTGCAATGATGTGGATGGAACTAGAGGGTATTATGCTAAGTGAAATAAGTCAGTCAGAGGAAGACAATTATCATATGATCTCTCCGATATAAAGAATTTGAGAGGTAGAGCTAGGTTTTTACTCGAATAGAAGCTAAAAAGAAAAGGATAAGGAAAACTTTAAAAACTATAATTTGAGGTATTTTTTTTTGCATCTCTAAAGAAACGTTGGAAATGAGAGAACCAGAGCAACAAACATCACTATTTATCAGATATTTCTCCTAGGTGTTCTCATCACCCTAGGAATTGGCATTAAGCTGCTTGAGGATGGGAGGCAAGTTTTTTTCAAAAAGTTAGAACAAGCAATAGCAGTAAGACAGCTACAATCCTTCTTTTTTTTTTTTTTTTAAGTATTTTATTTATTTATTTATTTGACAGAGAGAGAGAGAGAGAGACCACAAGTAGGCAGAGAGACAGGCAGAGAGAGAGGAGGAAGCAGGCTGTCCGCCGAGCAGAGAGCCCAATGCGGGGCTCAGTCCCAGGACCCTGAGATCATGACCCCAGCCGAAGGCAGAGGCTTAACCCACTGAGCCATCCACATGCCCCGCTACAACCCTTCTTATTGTAGGCAATATACATACTACTCTGAAATGAACTGTTGGAAATAGGATGGAAAAGCCTCATTAACACTCTAGATTCTAGAATCTAGAACAGGAGCTTACAAACCTTCTTGTGTCAAAGCCCCTTTAGATCCTTCAATATTATTAAGGACCCCAGACATCTTTTTTTTTATGTAATGTCTGTCAAATTTACGATATTAGGAAATACATTTGGAAATATGTAAGCCTACTTAGTCTCTCCTCATTAATAATTCACTTTAAGTAACTATAATAAACATATTAACAAATTACTTTAAAAATACATTTCCTAAAACAAAACACATTGAGTAAGAAAAAGTGGCTTTATTGTGCATTTTTGTCCATCTCTTTAATGCCTGAAAATATAAGAAAGCTGGATTCTCATTTATGTGTCTATAGTCCGTCTTTTGTGATATCACATATCCTATCGCTCCTGGAAGACTTCACCACACTCTCTGGGGAGATAAAGAGTAAAAAAGGCAGATACCATCTTAGTATTATTATAAAAATTATTTTCACCTCCAGGACTCCTGAATTGTAGCAGGGCCCACACTGAGAATTGCTAGCCAGGAACAATACTCTGAGAGAGAGTGAATGTTTAAATATTGCTTCTGATAGAATGAATGTGTACCTGATTTGCAACTTGTCATAAGTTTGTCCGAAAAATGTATTGTGTCATCTTGGGAAATAACAAATTAGACAAATCCTTGTGTTCAAACTGATACATTCATCAAAACTCTGCAGGCTGAGAACTCTTGAGAGAATTGACTATCCTCTGTTGTAATGACCCGAATCTTAAAATAAAAGACTTCAACACAAATATGCAGGAAGGAATGTTACTCAGCAAAAAGGCCTTCTGAACTTCTAATAGTAAAACTAGTCAGAATTTTAGTGTACAGACTATAACCCTCAAAGCCCTCAAAAGTCTTATTTTAATATAAATAACATTTTATTGGCTATTATATGTATGTTACAATATATATTACACATTAAAGTCTGAGATCTATAATGCCAATAAGTATACAGAATTCCAACAGAGAAACCTTTATATAATATATATAATAAAATATGTATATAATTATATATACACATATATAAAGTTTTAGGTGAGTTTAAATAAAGGGAACTTAAAATTATGACAAAAATGTTAAGATTTGAGACTAAAAGAAAGCGATCAATTTTCTACTATAGAATTTTCATGAAATAGTCACTTTAAAATAATGACTTTTTGTTGTGCCATTTTCCTTTCCCAATGTAATTTCTGCACTAATATAAAATAGCAAAATCTTAATGCCTTATATATCCTGGGAAAGGTACTTTACTACTTCAACCTTTTCAATATTCCATATTTTGATTGCCCTGCCCTTCCACTCCATTTACAGTTTACAGCCTTGGTGAACTGTGGAGAAGACATTAGTTTGCCAAGGGGGGGAAATCACAAAATATTCAATATTAAAGTCATCAGCGATAAGTATTAAAATTGCCTATTTTATCCACCAGTGTTAGTGACTATTAATTGTTTTGGTGGTCATACTTTGGGGCAGATTTTGAGATAAACAAAGATAATTCTATTATGATTGAATGTGGTGAAATGCATAAGTGTGTGTATGTGTAAAGAAATGTCACTTAAAAAAAAGAAATGACACTTTATAGAATAGAGTCCCTTTTCTATTTGGTTGTCAGGCTTGTGCAATATTCTCAGGGCAAGGCCTCATATCTGAGTGTACAGAGAGGCTGCTACAATTGCTATGTTGAAATTCTAACTCTAATCCCATCCAGTCATGGACAGGAGGGATATAGATGGTCTGCAAGGATTCTACATAGCAGCTGTTTTTGGCTAAGCAAGAAAGAGAATGTGAATATGGATGACACATACCACTCTGTAAAATACAAGGCAATTTCATGGAATGTAACATTGATGTTGATTGTCAAGAAAAGGCTATTATAATCAGATTAGAAAACCAGAAAAAGAGGGACTTGATTTGAATAGTTTTACACTAAGCTGAAAAGAAGACAAAATAGGAAATTGGAGGGGTAGGAAAAGTTGCTCTATGAGATGAGAACAGAGCTATCAGACAAAGGCAACCCACAAGTTGCTCATTAGTGTGTCCACTTGCATTCTACTTCCTGACTTCCCTTTCTATGCATTTCAGATGCATACATCTATGTTCTTTAAAACTCAGTCAAGGAGAACATAGGTATATCTAGCTGAGAAGCAGTTTTCATGGCTTGATAAGCAAATGGCTTTCTTCATATTATTGTACCTCAGGAGATGGCATTAGATAAGACATTTCTTTCCATGTTTTGTTTAACCCAAAGATTTTAAGAAATAGATGAAGTAAAATGGGTATGTGTGAGGATTTAGAGATCGAATAATTACTGCACCCATGGAAACATCAATGACCCATGCGTGGGAAGATAGTACTTTCTAATAAACATATGCATTCCAAAGAATTTTTTTTATTCTCATAGAAACAATGCCATATTTTCTAAAACAAAATACAACAACAACAACAACAAACAAACAAAAATACAGAAAAAAGACTCTTTTTGAACTTTTTGTGGGGAAAAGAAAATTCACACTCCAGTTCCTTTGAAAATCCACAAAATTTTTCCAACAGCAATAACACAAATTGTCTATCTTTGCATTCATTTGCAAAAACATGAATGGGAAGAGGGGTGTTTATTAAAGCATGAAATCATTCGCTGAAATTTCATATCAGGGTTGTGCCCAAAATTGCAGAGAAAAAAAGGTGTTAGTGCCATCTATTGTCAATAGAGGCTATATCTGTTGATTTATTACAGACTCTGTCAAAAAATTCATAGCTTCTTGATAATGAGTTACATTATGTTATCAAATGAGAAATTGAAGGTACACTTTTATTTTATATGAAATATATTTTAGTTCTAGTTCTTTTAAAATTGTAAAGATAAAGACAGTTTTGAGGAATAAAAACCTTCCTTTACCCTTCAAAGTTTCTTCTGGCTGGTGTAAGAGTTAAATCGCTATGACACAGTATTAACAAGAGAAAATCAAATTTAATTTTGTAGTTACAGGAACCACACCTATATGAGAGGTTCAAAGACAAAAAATAAAATCAGATATATATGCCATCCTGGGCTAAGGAATGGGAGAGAAGTTTGGGGCTTCAAAGGGGAGAAGGGCAATTCACAGAGCAATAAGAAGAGCTGATAGTTGGTAATTAGATGTTTCCTTGCCATGGGTCACTCAGATAAAATTTATCTCTGGCAATAACTCTTATTCTGGGAAAGACCCCCAATTTACAGTCTTCTAAGTAGTTAAGGGAGGGACAAAATTTCTCTTGAGCTGCAGGGTCTTAATTGCCTTCAGCTCAAAATAGGTCATGTGCCAAAGTGGCACCTTTTAGGGAAACTTGTTATGAACCCTTTCTGGAACTTAGTAGAGTAAAAGTCAGGGCTCCAGAGTACAGAGCAGAGTAGATTAGAGTGAAATTGACAGGTGACAGGGACTAAAAATTGGAGGTCAATGTAGGAACAGAAATACTTGGCATGAAAATTTATTTTCTTTTCTTAAGTAGTAAACTCTCCTTTTTCCAAAGTCATTTTATTCTTACTCTTCTAGGTGAAGGGTGTTAAAAAGAAGAAGACATCTTCTAGATTCTGGAAGAACTGCAGGGAACAGTAGACTAGCTTCAGAACCCTTTGAGTGATGTTACTTAACTATTCCTAGACCTTGAGTGACAGAAGCACCATTTCACAGTAGACTTCATTTTCCACTGAATCCGGTTGATGAAAAAACATGCTTCTCCCCTCTCCCCACTGACAACCCCACTTTATATTCCAGTGAAGAGTCTCCTTAAATTTGCAGGAAACCAAAAATACCGTAACTGTCAGAAAGAGAGCAATCTGTGAAGTGATGATAGCTGCAACAATTTTGAGACTCTAGGTAGAAGTTGTCCACCTATCTATGCATAGAATGATGGGAAAGGGAACAAAATATGCTTCCTCTAACTGGCTCAGGGTCGAGGTTTCACCTACTAAGTGGACTCTGTTGTGCCTTAGCACTCATGTTTTCTCAGCTGAATGCAATTAAGTGGATAAGTGGGCCAGAGAAGTATCATCAACAGCAATAGGTTCACTGTCCCCAAAGTAAGAATTTGAATCATGTCAGTCATTAATGTGTCTTTGACAGCTATGAATGCCACATGGTATAGTATTCCACAAAGGAGTCAATAGGGATCATTAGTTTTAAAATGGATGTAAAAATGATAACTATATCAGAGGATTGTTAGAATATAGACCAATAGTATTTCAACTTAGTGATGCTCATGCAACTGAAAGGGAGCAGAATTTACCACCCCCAAATGTCTCTTTGGCATAAGAATTATTTTTGGCTTAGTATTTTTTAAAAAATAGCAGAAGGGAGAAAAGTTCTGAAAACTGCATAGGAATTACCGTTTTGTAAGAGATGCTTACATTTATAAGGGAAATCTCCATTTGTAAGAGGGTCTCCTCTGTACAAAGAAGAAAGGAAGAAGGAAGACTATAAATCTCTAGAAATGCGTATCCATGGAGAAGGCAATGATTTAAATCTGTGTAATGACCTTACCCTCATTTATTGTGTCTTTCCTGGTAACCTCACATAACTAGTCTCTACCTCTAACATCTTCTGTCTTTGTCATCTATCCCCAATGTAGATGATATTTAAAGTGGTGGCTTAGGGGGTACCTGCATGATGCAGTTGGTTAAGCTTCAGACTCTTGATTTTGGGTGAGGTCATGATCTCAGGGTTGTGAGGTTGAGCCCCACATCAGGCTCTATGCTGAGAGCAGAGTCTGCTGAAGTTTCTCTCTTCACCTCCCTCTGTACCTTCCTGCCTTTCTCTTCCTCTCTCTTTCAAATAAATGAATAAATCTTTAAAAAAATAAAAATAAAAAATGAAGTGGTGGCTTCGGTCCTTTTGGGGAGTTATTCAATTTTCCTGAGTATTTCCCATGTATACAGGAGGTATACATGTTATTAAACTTCTATTTGTTTTTCTCCTGTTAATCTGTTTTTACTGTGGGGAGTCTCAGCAAGAACCTAGAAGGGTAGAGACAAAATTATTTTTCCTTTTCCACACTAATTTCACAACTTAGAACTCCCAGAACCAGTGATTATATTCATCTCTCATTTTATAAGTCTGAATTCAAAATTTAGACAATATTTGGGAAAGGTAAAATCATTTCACTCACCTTCTTGTAAGTCTACAAACATGTAAAAACAGCAAACTTTCACTTCAGTAAGTGTAGAAAACTGGTCAGCATACTATTTCCCTATTACTGATCTTCAATAGTCATTTGTTGAATAAACTAAGAAGAGGAAGAAAAAAGGAAAACTACTATTCTGTAATGTCATGCATTTGTCTTTTCAAAGTTGCTGGAGATGCATCTTTGTTTCAATTTCGTCTATTTTGTATGCTCTGTTTTTAATGAATCTGGCTATTTGTTGCATTCAATTCAGCCTCAGTCTTCATATTGCCCTTAATGGAAGAAATACACAGTCAGGAACTTTGCTGGCAATATCTGTTCCCTGTTAAATAATCAAAATCCCTGTTAGATAAATCAAAATCTGGGATCGCAGAAACCCGATTGATGTAAGGCTTCTCTAGTACAGTACAGCCTTGTTTTAGACTGATATACTATTTGTTGGCTAACTGAACATAATAAAAAAATAAATTGATTAAAAAATAGACTGCTCTTATTTAAAAAGTGAGAGGATAGTGTTTCTGCCATGTTTTAAGTATCAATAAGGAAGATGTTTTGTACTTTGAGACACCAAAACTTGAGTTATAGACTTTTATGCATTTTAAATATTAATAAAATGTTTACATCATATTGTTTCTCAAAGAATTACCACTTTTGGCATTTCAGGCTGTCATACCCAGGTAACGAGAAGGAAACAGATTCTCAGTGTTTCACTGAATCAACTAGATGACTTTTGTTTGTTCATTTTTTAAAAATGTGTAAGAGGTGCTGAACCACAGTATATGTCCTATTATGGAATGTTCTAGTATTCTCTAAATTTATGTTGCTTTTCTTAAAATTTCTTCAAATTCACACATCAACATAGAATAAATAAGTGTAAAAGATGCTCATCATAACCATGGTAATGGATATCATTAAAGAGATACAATTTATAATATATTCTTGGCATTATTTTCAGTTTTATAACATTAACTCAGACATGCAGAAATATACTTTTATTTCTTTTTCCTGCATACTATTCAACCTTTTCATGATTTCCCTTTTATACTCAGTACCCAGAAAAACAAACACTGTATTTAGTATTCAGGTCCATTTAAAGTTTGTTTGTTTGTTTGTTTATGTAATTTCTACACCCAATGTGGAGCTCAAACTCATGACCCTGAGATCAAGAGTCACGTGCTCGTCCAACTGAGCTAGCCACGTGCCCCTGGTCATGACCATTTAAAATAACAATCACTTCTGATTTATCTTAGTAACTCATAAGTTTATTCAGTCTCTCTTTTGGTTAGATACTTGGTCTTCCAGAATTTCCAGGTGATTCCTTTATCCCAGGTCATATCCTGACTCATGAGTATTTCCACTGTGTCATGTTTATAGACTTCAGTCAATATCCTTACAGCATCTACTGCCGAAGTGTCCAATATGTCTTTCAGTTGACATAGTATTTCCTTTAAATTGCACCCTGTTTGCAGCCCCATGTGAACTTGTACATAGACCTTCAGGTG
The DNA here is from genome assembly GCA_028534135.1 of Potos flavus. NCBI lineage: Eukaryota > Metazoa > Chordata > Mammalia > Carnivora > Procyonidae > Potos > Potos flavus. Next base: position 173,781,300 of record CM052898.1, on the reverse strand, counting down.
ACTCACCAAATCAGTACCATGTGCTATCTGATGTCTTTTCCACGTTCCCTTTTGGGACACACAAGAACTTCAGAATCCCCTCAATTCTCTATAGTAGCCAAACAGAGTGGTACTAAGTGTGATGGAGAGGGGAGAAGAGTAGACCATAGGCATGCTATGGGGAGTTTAAATAACATCTTGGAGGTTCTCTGTCCCTCTATTGCCTGACCCCTTTGTATCTCCTAGAGTTCTCCATTTTATAAGGCTGACTTTCTCCAGCCTTCAAAGGGAGAAAAAAATAAATTCTCCTTACTATTTGAATTCACACGCCTATAGAGGTTGAGATATTTCTGATAACAAAGACTTCTTAATCTAAGATCCCAAGCCTCAAAATGGATTAATGTCATTTCAGAGAACTTCTCAACCTACAATTGCATACTCACATTGGTGTTTCCTTATCATCTGTATCAATTATATGCTGCCACAACGTTGTATAACAATCATGCAAGTCCAGGGGCATAGAGAATGCGTGTTTAGTTAACTCAGGAACCTAAATGGTTTATGTTGGTGGGGAGGTTTTCCTATCTGGGTGTTGGTAGGATTTCTATTGATGTATGGTAATTCTAGCTAAGATACTCAGAACCTTGTGAGGCTGGTCTATTTATTTCTCTGACTTCATTTGGAAGTAGGCTGGACTTATCTTGCTGATGTTGACAGCAGAGGGCAAGAGCAGGAACAGAAATACTCAAGTGCTCTTTCATGTCTCTGTTGTGTTCTGTTTGTTAACATCTCAAAGTGAGACACTTCACTGGGCCTGGAGTCCTGACGTAGAGCTGAAGACCCCACCCAGTGCACAGTGTATGTAAGGTCACACGCAACAAAGTGTAGATACAGGGAAGCCAAAGGGTTAGATCTAGTATTTAATAAACTTAGCAAATATTTTGTTTTTGAGATTAGAAGGATTCCCATCTTGAATTCTTCATCCATTATATTCATTCAGAGCACTATGCTCAATGTTTTTCAGTCTGTGTCTTTTCCAAATAAAGCAAAATCATTAATTCTAGAGAAAGCATTTCTCTCTCTCTTTTTAATTATAGATTTGTTTTTCCAAGTAAAGTAACTTCTTATACAGGAAAGAGTGTATATTTTATCATCAATCAATAAACTAATTCAATGCAGTGCATTCCACTGCAGCAGTTTCAAACAGGTTTTAGCGATTCCACTCTTCCTTCTCTATATTCTCCAAGTAGCTGCAACAGTTATGTTTTTATTTATTTTTTTATTTTTTAAGATTTTATTCCTTTATTTGAGATAAAAAAAAAAGAAAAAGAGAAATAAAAATAGAGCGTGAGAGGGAGGAGGGGAGAGGGAGAAGCAGACTCCCTACTAAGCTGAGAGCCCAACACAGGGCTCAATGCCAGGACCCATCTTTACCCACTTATTGCAATTTAAAATATTGCCATAATTATAGTATCTTTCAGGACTCAGTGCCTTCCTGATTCTTCAGCTTCATCTGCTACTATTTTCTTCTGCTCCTGAACTCCAGCTTCACCAACTGTCTTTTCTCCTCAATTATACCAACTGGTTTGATGCAATCAAACTAATGTTATTGTGGCTTTCTCATTTTTTTTTATTCCTACTTATTGCAATGTCCCTCCACAAACATTCATAAGAAAAAAGACATCCCCCAACTACCATACAGAAATAGGTTCCTACCATTCTGTAGGTTATTCCCTAATTAAACACTATGAAAACAAATGTTGGAAAAGATGTGGAGGAAAAGAAATCTTTGTGCACTGTTGGTGGGAATGCAAACCGGCATAGCCATTGTGAAAACCAGTATGTAGTTTCCTCAAAAAGTTAAAAATAGAAATATCATATGATCTAGTAATTCTATTACTAGGCATTTACCCAAGGGGGGAAAAACATTAATTAGAAAAGATATATAAACCTTGTGTTTATGAAAGCATTATTAACAATAGGAAAGATATGGAAGCAACCTAGGTGTCCACTGATAGATGAATGGATAAAGATGTGGTACATGGAATATTATTCAGCCATAAAAAGAATGAGACCTTGCCATTTGCAACAACATAGATGGAGCTAGAGAGTGTTATGCTAAATGAAATAAGTCAGACTGAGAAAGACAAATACCCTATAATTTCACTCAAATGTAGAATTTAAGAAACAAAACAAATGAGCAAACAGAATAAAAAAGAGAAACAAAAAGAACACTCTTAAATACAGAGAACAAATTGGTGGTCGCCAGAGGGGAAATGGGTGGGGTGGATGGGTGAAATAGATAAAGGGGATTAAGAGGTACAGACTTCCATTTATAAAATAAGTAAGTCACAGAGATGAAAAGTACAGCATAGAGAATATAGTCAATAAGGTTGTAACAACATTTGGTGACAAATGGGGACCATATATATCACGGTGAGCACTGAGTAATGTATAGTTATTCTAATTTGAAGGGATTCACTTCAAAAGAATTGCTTCACATACTTCGTTCCTAAGTGATGCTGAGAACTTGAAATTGTTCCAGTCTTCTTTAGAGCTCTGAAGTCAAATGTGTACCCTATATAACTCTCAATACTATATTTGTGGTAGGACTGATTTGCAACCTATAGTTACATGGAAAGCAGAATTTGTAAATGATGGACATGGGTATTTAGCAGATAAAATATTCCAGCAAGAGTTAAAGATAGTCAATTTTGTTCTTGCTGCTTATAGTAAAATGAGAGAGGAAAAGATCAACTGAGGAAAGAAATATTAAACAAAAAAGAACCAGGTCTTGAGATTTTGGAAAATTTTAAGCCTATCAAGATTGAAAAAGACACTAAAATTAGATTTGCTTTTAGGAAAGGTGCTCTGGAGAGAAAGCTAGAGGTGTGGATAGACAACCTTTTGTTTTTGTCTCAAGAAGAATAAACGGTCATGATTTCCAGTTAAACTGAAGGCTCTATGAAGAAACTAGACTTGACTCCAGATCTGCTTAGACATCTTCAGAGAAGCCAAAAGTAGAGGTTGATTATGTAGGAAAGACCTGTGGTGCACCTTTTTGTTTAATAGAATAAATCCCTGTGATTTGAAAACTCTGAATCATCAGAATTGCCAGCTTGGATGGAAAGGAACAGAGAGATGACAAAAGGAAAGAAAGCAGGCAGATTTCCAAAATTCTATAGGCAAAAAACAGGCTGATAAGTGTCTGCAGCTGCAAACATGTGCCACTCCTTGCGGAAAAGGAAGAATGACTGTGGGTGGAACTGTAAGCCCAGAGAGTAGAATGATGAGTCACAGATGCCCTGAAGCTTGGGAATAATTGATAAAAGTTGAGTTTGTCTGGCAGCAGGAAGAATTGTTTCAGGGATGGACAGTGGTGTGTCACAGAATGTGGAATATTGAGCATATTGGTAAAAGTTTTTGCTGTACTCTAAATCTTTATAGGATATACCTACAGCCATGAGACAGAATGATGGGCAAAGAGGAGTTGGGGAATTTGGTGTCTTAGTGGGAATGAAGAATATGTTTTTGGAGGGTAAAGGAGGTAAGGGAATTTAAAATAGAGAGAGAGAAAAGAAGAAAGCCAGAGACTGATTTATGAGAATTCAGGGAATCATCTACTATGCCACTAGAAATTACCTCCGCCTGAGCCAATGACAATCCATCTGTACTCTTTAACAAACTTCTTTCCGCTTGCCTAAACCTTTCCCCTTTATTCAACTTGTGAAAGAACTGGTGTTTAAAAAAAAAAAAAAAAAGTCTGCCAATCCTAGGTGATTTCTAGGTGTTATTTAAAATATAATGTCTACCACTAGTTATATTCTTAACACACAGTACTAAGACTGCATGCATGTTTGTATGTATGTTTACATATGTACATATATTGCATGTATGTATATATTTACGTACATGTGTATATAGTAGATGATTATACACATATATTTATATGCACATATGTGTCATATATATTATTATTTCACATAGTATTAATAATGATACAGATTATTATTTTGGACAGGGTGTCTACCTACCTGAGCCTAAACTACTTACATTGTTTTTCTGGCCCTTAGAAGTCAGAGTTGATAACAGAGAGCTACCTTCCCTGTGTCTGCATTAGTTTCAAAGATATCATCTTACTACTTTAGGAATACTAGTGTGAACGTTTTCAGCTAAGTTAAGATTTTTCCGTCAAAAGCAGCATGGGAGGGGCAAGAAATAAAGGCATAATCATTATGAGATTTTATAGGATTCTGTATAACATTATAGAATTTGTTCATGAACAAATATGGACATCTCCAGAGATCCTAGGCAATAAAACCAGAGGTTCTAAGCGGTGTTACACGATGTCATACCCATAGCGATGAAGAGAGTCAGTCTTAAGCTAGCAGCTTTGGCTAAGAATGTTGCTGAGTTTGTACTCATAGGCCTTTGGAGACCTAGGAATGTAGGTTAGTAAAAAAGTGAGAGATTGTTTCCTAAGAATGCTAGCTTTAGGGACTTAGAATTTTTCCTGATATTGGAAATGAACATTTCTTGGTATCAGTCATTTGTTTTAAAATGTTGTATATAATTATGGAATGGAATGTTGTGTCTTATTAAAAAATAGATAGTTGATAGAAAAGATGCTTTTGAACAAAGAAAGTGCCTATACCTGCACCCTTATAATCTCCTCACATCCTTCACACATACCTATGTGAAAAAGCACTCTACTTATCTTCTCTTTGATGGTCTCTTAGGAATCGCCATCATTCTGGTTTACAATGACTTGGAGTTGAATATGGCAACCAAACATTTTGATTTGTGTTATCTACCTTCTTGGATAGAAGAATATATCTTCGGATATACTTTTTACACTGATGATTTAGAAGATGATGATCGGCTGTTATTTAAAATGTTTAAACGCAGTCAGAAAAGAGTTCACTTTAAAAACACACTTTAGGGGCACCTGGGTGGCTCAGTGGGTTAAAGCCTCTGCCTTCGGCTCAGGTCATGATCCCAGAGTCCTGGGATCGAGCCCCGCATCGGGCTCTCTGCTCAGCAGGGAGCCTACTTCCGCCTCTCTCTCTGCCTGCCTCTCTGCCTACTTGTGATTTCTCTCTGTCAAATAAATAAATAAAATCTTTAAAAAAAAAAAAAACACACTTTACTAACTGAAGATAAAGTCTGAATGTCAGGGAATGACTTAATTGCAAGTGGAGAAGATAGCAAAATCAGTAAGTTCTGGAAAGCAAGGTTTGTTACAGGTAATCTATAATGTAGTAATCCCAGGAAATAATCAAGAGCTGACTATAAGTAGAAAAAACATTGGGTCTTGGCAAAATACTTGAAGAAAAATCTTGCAGGTGGAAAAAACAAGTACACAGTTAAATGGGAGTCCAAGCAAATACCTGGTCTTAAAATGTGCTAAATTAAATTGAATAAGGAAAATATATTTAAACTCAATCGAGTGTTTTGAAAAATATATTTGTTAGCAATCTATTTGCAAAACCTTTTTTTTTTTTTCAAAATACTCCCATATTTAACATATTATAATCCCCTAGAACTACCTGAGGATACAGAACCACTCTTTAATATAAGAAAATGTATGTTAACAGAATCTGGAAAAAGTAGTCACTAAAATGAAAAAAAAAGTGAATGAATAAGGAATGTTATTATCATATACTTTTATTATATGAATCATGGCATTACTCATTATAGCTATTATATTATTACTAAGTATGTCTTTAATGAAGGCAGGGGTTTGTCATATATATATACATATACATATATATGTGTAAAACTGAGGTCTTATAATGCCTAGAAGAACATCTGATCTACGTTAAATACTCAAAAATTAATTCCCCTATGTAAGAACAAATGAGCGTTAGATGAAACACATTTCAGATGCCACCCGTATGAGTCACACATGTTGGGGACTCTAGTAACACAGTAACTTCTTTCTAAGGTAAAAAATATTTAACTTTTTCACTTCAGAGAGAAAATAATCCCATCTTTTCCTGCTTAGTGCAGGCAAGGAAAAACAACAAGAAAAAGTTTGTTACAAGAAGATACTTAATAGAAATTGTTTCATTCCTCTTACTGTCCTGGGAAATACATATGTAAGTTTTATTTCATCTTGGCTTTCAAGTGGCATTTTGCAGATGTTCTTATTTATCTGCTTGAACTTGACAGAAGAAAAAATAAGCCAGTTATCTACCTTCTTTTTGCTCCTACTACAGACTCAGATGACATTGACTAGCTACATAGGTCTTCTTGGCACTTTGGTTTATCTCTGTTCATGATAACTCTAATTTTAAGATGGAAAATAAGCTTTCCAGCAATTGTATTAATAATGAACATTTTTCTCAAATTGGTGTAAAATCCAGTAATAAGATAATCTCTACCGGGGCGCCTGGGTGGCTCAGTGGGTTAAGGCCTCTGCCTTTGGCTCCGGTCATGATCTCGGGGTCCTGGGATCGAGCCCCACATCGGGCTCTCTGCTTAGCGGGGAGCCTGCTTCCCTCTCTCTCTCTGCCTACTTGTGATCTCTCTCTCTGTGTCAAATAAATAAATAAAATAAAATTAAAAAAAGATAATCTCTACCAAAATAGATTTATTTTTTAGAAATAAGTCAAGCTGGCTTTTACTTAGGAGCTTTTCTATATTTAATTGTCATATATTAGATATTGTTTATGTAAACGCCATCACAACGAAGGCTGCCACAACCCTTTGATAGAAAAATGTTTCTTCCTTAAAGTGCTCAAGTGTGTGTTCAGCCAAATATTTTTAGAACATCTTTAAGTACAAACTATGTCTTCATTCTCATCTAGAACCTTAGTGCATTGAAACTTTCTTTGCATCATTCTCCCCACTACTCCACAGGTGTATAGGAAGGCTGTCTTCCTTCTCTTCCTTAGCTTGCACAATAGGTGCATATCATTAGTGGCAACTTATCTTATACCTTCAACTTGAAAATTTGCTATATAGAACCATTTCCATTTCCCCCCTCACACTACTACCAAAATGGCTTCTTTTTCACAACTTTCCAGAAAGTGCTAAGATGAATTATTACCTCATTGGTGTACTGGATTTATGAACAAAACATTTGATTGCCTATTGTGCAATATTTAACAATGTTAATTGTAGGGGAAGGAAAAGTTTTCCTCAGCCCTTTTAGTGTCCTTGACTGGGTCTGAAAATCAAACCAACAAAGACAGATTAACAGGAGAAAATCATACAAATGTATTTAATATGTTTTAAGTGGCATAGGACACTTCATAAAGAAATGAAGACCCAAATAAATAATAAATCTGAACATCTTTATGTTAGGTTTGATGAAGAAGCCATTTATGGAAGGAATATAATAGGTCAGAGAATATGAGGTAAGTGTATAAACTGGGGGAAACTTAGAAAGGTCTATTAGGATTATTCTGGCTCTTTGTTTTTGGAGATAAGGATATTTCTTTCTTTATAGGTAGAGGAAGGGCCTCTCTCACATGAGGCTTTTATGAGCTATTTTGAGACAGAGGGTCAAAGTGACTTTCCTGCTTCTGCTGTTTTCTCAAACTCCTTCAGCTTACAATATTTAGTAAGCCAAGATGCCATATTTTGGGCTAGAATGTGCTGAACCCCATCATTATGATTGCCTTCTTTCTGTAATTGCCTTGGATTCCAATACTCTGCAATTTTCTAGTTCTCCTTCAAGGTTGCTGATAGTTTCTCTTGGTGGCTTTCATTGCAATTCCTGGGAAGATCAGTCTGTTGATCACATACTTTCCCTTGATGACCTCCATTCCTATTTCTCCAGCTATCACAGGGTGTCCTGCTGACTTTCATATACCCAGATTAACATACATAAATCCAATTATTTTTGCCTCCTGCCTCACCAGCCTTCTTTCTCCTCTGTATTTCCTGTTTTAATGAATGACAGGGCCACCTGAATAAATACCGAAAATTTAGATTTCATACTGACTGATCATTTTTTAATGGATGCCATGTTCTCTCAACTTACCTTCTAAAATATCTCAGAAAGCTATTTTATCATCTTTATCATCACAGAAAATTTAAAACTCATTTCCTAGCCTCTAAGCTTATCCAAGATTAATAATTCTCAATATCATCACCAGTATGTTTTTCCTACATCACAAAATTTATCATAGCATATTTACTATAAAGTGTTTCAGCTTTTTGCAAATTACTTCAAACATCTTCAGTATAACCTGAAAAATACTTGACAGTTTGGACCCTTTCATCTGTAAACCTCATCCTTCTGATCCATTGTTAAATTCTATCCTTCTGAATCCTCTTTTCTGTACATTCATAAATTTGCAAATGTCGCCTTTTATACTTAGAATGCTCTCTACAATTATTGTCACAATTATTGTCTCTATTTAAACCATGTGAACATTGAATTTGTGTTTTCACCTTTATACCTACTGTTATATTTTTCGGCAAGAATATTCTGATACACTTTCCTTCCAGAGTAATAAGATAACAGAGTCCTACACTTTAAAGAAGTTCTACTTCTCTCTCTCTTATGAGTTTATTTGGACCTCATCCTTAATTTCTTGGTTTCCAGTACATAATGACATAATACATTCTTAATAACATGCTTCTAGATTTTATATATAAATATGTTAATATCATTATCCTATATAATGATTATTTATATATTATTAAATAAAATGAAATATTCTTACAGTTGTTAAAGAATGGTAAGGCAGACTTTATTTAAGTGGTCAATTGCAATAAGTTTAGGGACCACTGCAATGGGGTTTTGCAGTAAGTAAGGGAGAGAGGTTGGGTTCTACTCCAAATACAACAAAGAATAGTGATGATTTTGTAGCTGAAGAGCAGGAATGGGGGCTGGTGGATGGAAGATTACCGGGAGGAAATATCAAGGGTCAGGAAGGATTTTGGCCAACCTGACCTAACAAGATATTTGATGAAAGCAGGCCAGGTGATCAGCTATCACCTGGGGAATGGTAGAGGATGAGAAACCTAATCATATGGAGAAGGTGATCAGATGTGGAGGGATGGGAGATTCTGGGTAAACTGACTTAAATAGGATATTTGCTAAAATTGAACAATGTGGAGACTAACACGGAAGCCCAAAAGTCAAGGATTAATAAGAGAGTTCAGAGGAATCTGAGTAGAGTTTAGTCAAAGATAGAATCTTTGTGTGTGTGCATATCTTAGTTTTAGATCTATATATAGATATATTGCATATGTAGAGATAAATAGACAGGTATATTGAATCTAATGGATATATTAAAATATATAGTTAAAGATCTATATATGATATTTCTATTATATGAGTGTATATATCATTATATTATATATAGTGTGTACACATACATAATACAATTTTTATTTACGGCAAGTTGTACAATTCTAAAGTTATTTATTAAAATGAAAGAACATATAAATGAATATTCTGAAGCAAAACTGTTCTTTCTTCCAATGACATTTAACAAACTAAACCAGTATATTGTATAATTTAACTTTATATAAAAAATGCTATTGTTCTAGATATTTGATTTTCTGATGTTCTTTAAGACATTTCATTGAATTGGGAAGGTTGTGAGTAATATATATTAACTTGAACCAACTTCTGAAAAGAATAGAAAACAAAACAAAACAAAAACTTGGCTCATGAAGTCAAGGGCTTTATTCAAAGTAGAATTAAAAAAAATAAGATCACCAGGTGTTTGCTTTTAAGCCAAACTTTTATACATATTTATATGCGTATGCATACACATATCTGTATATATATTCTCACAAATGCACATCCTCATACTTTTCTTTCCATTATCTCTGTTTTTTTTTGTATACTAACCTCTTTCTCAGAGAGTCTTTTCACATTGTGAAACTACCTCTTGTCATTTCAGGCATAGGGCATCTTTAGCTCTCCATCAGAAGAAGATTTCTGGTCCTGCTTGAGTTACTTAGCCACCCCTGGTACAATCATTGTATATCCAAGAAGATGGGATTGTACACAGATAAGCTTCATATATATGTATGTACACAGCTTAGGTCTCATAAATATCTTTATGGCATGAAAGGCAGGATCATAGGATTGATAGCCTCACCCCAATCAAATGGAGAAATGGAGAGGTTGCATCTCAAAGAGATTCAGGGGATCCAAACATAGACAATGCATTCATTTCCCAATTTCATATCTTAGATAAAACTGATAAATTCATAGATTTATTTTAATGCACTCAATGACTATAGAAACAGGTTATTCCCAACTAGGTTTGATGAGACCATACTAATTTTATAAAAATAACTTATTATGAATCATCTAAAATGCTATATTTTTTATATCACAGAATCTAAGGTAATTGCAATATATGAAGGTAGCATTATTCAGTCATTCATTTAAACTGATGCTGAAACAGGAGAGGTGTCTAAGATTCATACAAAGCACATGGAATAGCTTCTGTATAGCTTGTCTAAATTTTTGGTATCTGTCAACTTATGACTATTTTCCCATTCCTAAAAGGCAATGTGGCATTAAAAGGAAGGGTCTTGTCACTGTTACTATACCACAGCCCGCAACGACCTGCAAAATATCATGTACCTGAAAATTATTACACCTTCCCAAACTAAGATTATCATGCAGTACATTTGTGTTAAGTATTGTTTTAAAGACAAAGGAATATTAATCAAGTAAGTAATATCAGATCTAAGAAAATGCTACTCAAATTGGATAGGATAACTTTGTGTTAGCTAAAACTGAAAGGGCTGTTTGTTATGTGCCATGTATGAGGAGAAAGGCAGGTGGTTTAATTATGAATCTGAACTTCTTGAGCTTGACATTTATCTCCTTGGTGCATAATTTTTTAAAGCAGTAACCCGTGCAATATAATACCAGGATGCTAAACTACATAAACTCACATATACACAAGATACCAACTAAGAACCCAATTCAATTATGGATAAATTACCAAAAGAGTTTTGCCATAGAGAAAAACCTATTATCTTTACACTAAATATGCAAATAGTGTAATACACTCGTTGAAAGAGGAAAGAATAAAGGCTCCTAGATCAAATGTCTGTCACAAAATGTCATGCATTTCCATATTCTTATCAAACTGCCTTGATATCATTATCAAAAGTAGTAATACTATTCATTTTTATAGCTATTAATCACCATGGCACAAAAAGTAAAATGAAAGGGTGAAGTTACACACATGACCTTGGTTTTTCTATCCAGCATTCCTCTTACCCTGTACATTTTCTCAGAAATTACATTTAAAATACAAAATATTGGGGTGCCTGGGTGGCTCAGTGGGTTAAAGCCTCTGCCTTCAGCTCAGGTCATGATCTCAGGGTCCTGGGATGGAGCCCCGCATCAGGCTCTCTGCTTAGCAGGGAGCCTGCTTTCCCCTCTCTCTCTGCCTGCCTCTCTGCCTACTTGTGATCTCTCTCTCTCTCTATCAAATAAATAAATAAAATCTTAAAAAAAATAAAATAAAAAATATTTCTGATAAAATAAGGAAATAATATAAGAGAAGTATTCTATGGTAAATATTTTAACTAAGAAATGTGCAGTTTGCTAAATAAAAATTATGCTGTCTCCTTAACCATTTTCCCATATTTTTTAGCCAAAGAAATGATTTTTAAAATAACTAAAATGTAAGATACTTTTCTTGTTAATTCAAAATTTTTTATGTTTATTTTCTTCTTTCAAGATTTAGGCTTTCTTATTTTTTTTTAAAGATTTGATTTATTTTGACAGAGAGAGACACAGCGAGGGCAGGAATACAAGCAGTTGGAGTGGGAGAAGCAGGCTTCCCCACAGAGCAGGGACCCCAATGCGGGGCTCGATCCCAGGGCTCTGGGATCATGACCTGAACTGAAGGCAGATGCTTAACAACTGAGCCACCCAGGAGCCCCAAGATTTAGGCTTTCTTAAAAGCACAAATGATCATAATGGAATCTGTACAAAAACTTTAAATAGCTCGCATATCTAAATTAAGTAATCTAATAAGAATGTGCGTGTGTGTTTGTGTGTGTGAAAGTACAATCTTACTTCATATGATCACCCTTCATTTTAGCTTTTTCCCAACTGGAATTTTTTTTCCTCTCTAGACTTATACCATAGTTTCAAAGTCTTTTGCCTAAGTTAATTTGTTTAATTAATGTAAATACAGTTTTATCTTTTGAAATATGTCTAATATCATAGAGGGAAGAAAAAGATAATGCTAAATGCTGTCTGAATTTGGATAATTTTTTCATCTGTAATTCTATTATTCTTTTCATAAATCTGTATTTTACGGAACATCTATTCTTTGACAGGCCATGTACTTAGATATGTTTGAAACAAATATAAAGAACATTGTAATATGATCTGCTTTGATTAAGAAATTACTAGCATGTGAGACAGACACCTATAGAAATAACCAATAGGTTTGATTACAAAATGCTTGCTTGCAAAGATGGTAAAGAGAGGGCAATTACATCTGACTTGGGTTTCATGGAGAACCTAAGGGAAAGGTGACCTTTATGAAGCAAATACCAGGTAAGAAGAAGTACATTGGTAGAAGAATGGAGGCCCAGAACCTTGGACTATGTGCTGAGAAGAGCACGAAGTGCTTTATAGCTGGAGTATAAAGGACATTGTGTGCAATATGGTGGTTGGGAAGACAGTGATAGATAAGACTGAAAACATAAACTAGAGCAAAAGTGCGATAAGCCTTACTTATCTATGCTGAGTGGATGTGACATTATTGTAAAAGCCAACAATAAGAGTTTCTGTAGTACTTTGCATAGAGGATGGATATGATATCATCTAGAAAAATTAACTCTGGAATATTGATAAGGAACTAGATAAAAAAAGATATAGGGCTAGAATAATGAATGAGAAAATTACTAGTTGCCTTCATCCTATAAAAGATCCAAGAACATTAACAGAATGGAATGGAAATAAACAATTAATCAATAGATGTTTCATCTCTAAAGCTGATAAAATTGCTCTCTGATTGCCTGGTAGAAGAGATGGTGTCCGAGTTTCCTCCCAAGCTTTCTTGTTTCAAGAGTTGAGTAGACAATTGTGTGACTATATTTACATGGAAATTAAAAATGAGGTTGCCCCATAAAGTGACAGGAAAATGGAAAAAAGAATGGGAATGTTGTCAACTTTTAGTTTGAAGTACCTGCTCAAACTTTAATGTAGAAAACCAACAATTATAAGTCTATACTACAAAAGGATGTTCCAATGAGTTAATATTCTAAAATAATTCAAGAAAATTCGAAATTATTTACTTTAGTGAGGGTGAATAAGGTAGAAAAAACAGAACTAGACAACACATTACTGTAAGTGGCAAGTACGCTTTGTTTTCTATCTTCTGTCCATTTTCTTTCCAAACTAATCTAAATTTTATTTGGAGGATACATTTTCTAGACTAAAAAATAACACAAAGAAGAACTGATTCATGGGTCTCTCCAAAAGACAATAACTGTGTGATATAATATTAGCTCATGCTATGTAAGAAGGTGTGTTCTGTGTGGGGATTTCAGAAAAATTATATTCCTAATGAAAAAGGCCAACTCATCTATCTAAAACTATTGCTTTCATATTCTTTCTCAGTTTTCTCTGAAATGTTAAAATGGTGCTAGAGATAGAACAACCAACTTGTGAACACAAAGAAGAAAGCCACAAGCCACAGGATCATGATTTAAAAAGAGACAAAACCTAGGAACTTGAGAACATAATGACAGCAGTGAAGGGATACTATACAAACTTGAGTCACCAGCATTCTTTTTGTTATGTGACAAAAATAATTCCACTGCGGGGCATATGGGTGGCTCAGTCCCTTAAACCTCTGCCTTTGGCTTATGTCATGATACTGGGTTCAGCCCCACATTGGGATCCCTGCTCTCTCCCTCTCTCTCTCTCTTTTTCTGTTGCATGCGTGTACAGCCGCACACTCTGTCTCCTTGTCTCAAATAAATAAAATCTTAAGTAATAATAATAATAATATTTCCACTGAGTTCTTTAAGATAAAGATAATGGGTTCTTCCTCTCCTCTACCTGGATTCTTCCCTTCTTACAGGAAGCATGAGGTCTCTGGATCAGAGAACAGCCCATTTATTACTCACAGAGTACCTCAGTGTATGTTCCTTTGTTCTCCAACCTCTGTAAGGTGATATAATGAAGTCATGATGCCACTCTTCACATGCAACAAGTTTGCACAAGAGAGCAGCTCCAAAATTATAACCCTCAGACCTTGTATAAGTCAACTGGCACAACATTCCCTCCTCCTCTCCAGAGAGAGAGAATAAGAGATTCAATACTTTACTCTGTAAACTAATTTTACCCAGGAGGGGAGGAAAATGTCTAGTTTCACCTAGAATGTAATACAATAGATGCAGAAGAGAAGATTATCTAAATTTCTCTGAAGCTGTACAATATCTCTAGCTTCCAAGGTGTATTAGTTTTCTCTTGCTTCTCCAGCAAATCACCACATGTTTACTTGCTTAAAATAACACAAATATCTTAGAGTTCTGTGGGTCAAAATCTAATGCAGATTTCACTAAGCTAAAATCCAGTTGTTAGCAGGACTACATTCCTTTCTAGAGAATCTAGGGAAGAATCTATTTTCTAACTATTTTCTAACTATTGCCTTTTCTAACTATTAAAGTCTGAATTTTGGATCATGGCTCCATTTTATCTCCAGAGTAAGCAGTGGTTGCTTTTCTCTTTCTCTTACTGCATTACTCTAACCTTGAGTTTTCTGTCTCCTTTTATACATTTACTCACAATTCTACTGAGCCTGCCCAAATGATATAGGTTAATCTGTGTATTTTGAGATAATCTGATTAGCAGTCTCAATTTCATTTTTAAATCCTTTTTTTGTCATGTAATATAACATACTTTCAAAATGTGAAGATAAGGAAATGGGACATCCTTGGAAGCAATTCTGCTTACCACACATGGAGTGTTTGCTATCCAATCACCTTTGAGTTAAATTTGCTAGTACTCTTTACTCAGGAAGCCCAGCCTGCAAAATAAAGTGAAAATATTCATAGATAATTGTCTTTTTAAAAAATCAGTGTGTGTGTATATGTGTGTGTATATATATATACACACACACACACACACATATATACATATATATATATATTTAAATCAACAGACTTGCACACGCATGCACACACACACGCATAGATAGATAGATAGATAGATAGATAGATAGATAGATAGATAGATAGATATTATAAACTACAAGACAAAATGAGGTTAATTGGGGAGTCATTGCATGTGGAATTGCTGAGGCACTTTAATATTACCATTCACAGGGATTAGGAGTTCACAGAAGAGATAAAGGCAAGAAAGGGAGTGCAGAGTGCAGAGTGAAGGTTAAGGATTAAGCAAGGTTGTGGTCTCTTGGAAGCTAAATAAAAAAACTGAAAGAGAAGGAAATGATCAAATTTTTTTCATGCTGTCAATATGTCAAGTGAGATGTGGATTGAGAAACAACCATCAAATTTGATAGCCTAAAAGTAATATACTATCTAATAAAGGACATTGAAATAAGCTATAGCTTTAGTAGTTCATATCATTTATCATGCTATCCCTATTAATTTGACTTTTTAATGACAAATAACAAGTTAAAATGTTAAGTCACATCTATATCTCATTCATGTTTATATTGTTATCCAAATTTTCTTGATCACAGAACTCACTAGGAAAAACATTTTAAAAACCATATAAGGCTAATGAAACACAAAAGCAATTGAGAAACATGAGTAAGGCTTTATAAAAACAAATCACAAGTATGATGTTTATAAAATTGCAGTAATAATACAGCAAAAATCTCTTTAAGTTTAGTTTTAAAAATTCAGACAGCAATTTTATTGGGAACATTGGGGATAATTGTTTACTATTTACATTTTGTTAGCTCCACAATGTTTATAATTTTTGACAAAGGCTATCACTAATTTAGCAGTTAGTTAATCATATAGGACCTTTATTCTTTTCCTGCAGTTATTGAATGTCATGATGGAATAATTACTGTGGGTTATTGCACATACAGATAGTTAAAAGTCATACCTAATTCTTGTATGTATTTGCTTACAAATAAATATTTTTATATTCCATAAAATAGTGTATATCATGATCTCTAAAAATACAGATGATAACACTTTCAAAAACTATTCTTGCCACTGAGATTTATAATTTTAAAACCAAAAGAAAGCAAAAATGACAGTCTTTAATGAATACTGGAAACCATTTTTTCTTTAATTATTTTAAATTATTTTTGAATGAATTACAGGTTTTAACAGGAAGCATTCGTTGATTATATTTCTTTCTTTCAAGACTCCAAATGGTAGGAACAGGAAAGGGACACATCTCTCATTGACTTCTTTATGGTATTGTTTCCACAAATCTTGATTTTAAAAGCATCCAAAGAGAAAATAAATAATGAAGTGAAGGTTGGATATTGGAATATAGAAATGTAAACAAAGGCCATACCTTTCTTTATCTAGAAGAGAGTATTATATTAAGGATAGAAAAGTATGGATCTATAGATATTTTTCATTAAAAAATCCTTTTTATTTTTTTTGTTGAATGATAGATAAATGCAAGGATATTAACATGTAAGGCTAGAAATATATATATGGCATATTATTCTTTAGTAGAAAATAGAGCTTACCACGCAGTTTTATCTTTTATATTTAAGCAACCATTCATTGTGAAAAACCACTTAAAAGGAGAAAGTAATATAAATTTGTAAAATACCAAAAAATCACATTATTAAATAATTATCTCTGATTATAAACTGAAATGCTGACAAATTTGGACATGGGGCACTTTTAAAATCCTGCATTAGCAAATTTTACTATACAAATATTCAAAATTGAATTGTCACTAATTTTATAAATACTACTCTCCTTTACTTACCTTTTCTGCAAAAAATAGAAATGTTTTGTGGCTGTCTTTGCCAAAGTTTTGAAATTATTGTTCACCTATGTTTTTTAACGTGTTTAAAAATGTGCTCATTTAAAAACCAAATTATAGTGTTGGTAATAACGTGATAATAGAAAAAAAAATGGGTGGGTAATATTATGCCTTCCTTTATTTTTTAAAATTTTATTGTGGTAAATTCACATAACATATTTACCATCTTAAGCATTTTTGAAAAAAAAGCATTCTCGAGTGTACTATTCAGTGGTATAAAGTACGTTCAGGTTGTGCAACCATCACCACCATCCATCTCCAGAACTTTTTGGCAAAACTGAAACTCTCCACCCATGAAGCAACTCCTCCATTATTGTATCCCTCCAGCCCCTAGCAGCCACCATTCTACTTTATGTTCCCATGATTTTGATTATTCTAATTATCCATATAAGTGGAATCATACAGTCTTTGCCTTTTTGTGACTAGTTTACTTCACTTAGCATAATGTTCTCAAGGTCTAGCATATTGTAGCATATGTAAGAGTTTCCCCCTTTTTAAGGCCAAAAAATATTGCCTCATACGTAAGTACTACTTTTGCTTCTCCTTTTATTTGATGATGGATTCTTGGTTTGCTTCTGCATTTTAGCTATTGCAAACAATGCTGCTATAAAAATGAGTGTACAGATATCTCTTTGAGATTGTGCTTTTAATTTTTGGGTGTATACATAAGAAATGCAATTTCTAGATCATATGGTAATTTTATTTTTTAATTTTTTTTATTAACACATAATGTATTATTTGCTCCAGGGTACATGTCTGTGAATCATCAGGCTTACACATTTCACAGCACTTACCATAGCACATACCCTCATTATTTTTTAATTTTCTGAGAAATCACTGTACTGCTTTTCACAGTAGGTGTAATATTTTGCAACACCACAAACAGTATACAATAGTTTCAATTCTCCACACCCTTGGTAATACTTGTTATTTATTCACTTTTTTTAATAGTAGACTTTCTGATGAGTGTGAGACAATATCCCATTGTAGTTTTGATTTGCATCTCCCACATGATTCATGATGTTGAGCATCTTCTTGTGTATGTGTTTGCAACTTATATATCTCCTTTGGAGAAATGCATATTTTAGTCCTTCATCCATTTTTGAACTGAGCTTTGTTGTTGTTTCTGAGTAGAAGTTCTTTATATAACAGATACAAAATTTGCAAATATTTCTACTATTTTGTGGATTTCTCTTTTACTCCGCTGATAGTATCTTTTAATGAATATTTAAAAATGAATCTATTTTGTTTATTTTTTCTTTTCTTGCTCCTACCTTTGGTGTTACATACAAGAAATCATGCCAAGTTTCTGTTGCAAAGTTCTTTTCTCTATGTTTTTTTTTTTTTTTTCTCAGAGTTTTATAGTTTAAGGTCTTACATTTAAGCCGCAGATCCATTTTGAGTTAATTTTTGTACACAGTTTTAGGGAAGTTTCAACTTCATTCCTTTGCATGTGAATATTCAGTTTTCTAAGCACCAGTTGTTGAAAACACTATCCTTTCTCCTGTTAATGGTTTTAGCACCACTGACAAAAATTGTTTGGTCATATATGCAAGGGTTTAACTTTGGGCTTTCTCTTTTATTCCATTGCTCTATATATACATCTTTATGCCATTACCAAATCATTTTGGTCATTGTAACTTTGTAGTAAGTTTTGAAATTAGGAAGTTTGAGTCCTCTAATTTTATTCTTTTTAAAATTTTCTTTATTTACTTGGTGTCCTTGAGGTTCCATATGAATTTTAGAATGAGTATTTCTATTTTTGCAAGAGACATCATTGAGATTTTAATAGGGATCACACTGAATCTGTAGATTACTTTTGGTAGTATTGATATTTTAACAACATTAAACCTTCCAATCTATGAACTTGGGATGTGATATGCAATGACATGGTTATTATGCCCTCTTTAATTTCTTTCAGCAATGTTTTGTTGCTTTCATTATATAAATCTTTTCCTCCTTATTTAATTCCTAAGTATTTTATTCTTTTAGATTCTACGTTTTGTTTTGTTTTTTAAGATTTTATTTATTTATTTGACAGAGAGAGAGACACACACAGTGAGAGAGGGAACACAAGCAGGGGGAGTGGGAGAGGGAGAAGCAGGCTTCCCGCTGAGCAGGGAGCCAGATGCAGGACTCCCATCCCAGGACCCTGGAATCATGACCTGAGCGGAAGGCAGACCCTTAAGGACTGATCCACCTAATTTCCTTCTTAAACTGTTTTTTGTTAGTGTAATACAAATGCAGCTGATTTTCTTGTGTTCACTTTGTTTCCTGCTACCTAGCTGCATTTGTTTATTAGGTTGTAGCAATTTTCTTTTGGAAACTTGAAGATTCTCTACAGATAATATCATATCACCTTCAAACAGATATACATTTTCTTCTTCCTTTCCAGTTTGGATGCCTTTTCTTTCTTTTTCTTGATTAACTGCTTTGGCTAGCACTTTCAGCACTATGTTGAATAGAAGTGCTGAAAGCAGGCATCCTTGCCTTGTTTCTGATCTTGGGAAAAAAGCATTCAGTCTTTTTTCACTGAATATGATGCTTGCTCTGTGTTTCTCACATATGAGGCAGTGTCTTTGTATTCCTAGTTTATCGTGCATTTTCGTCATGAAAGGGTGTGAAATTTTGTCAAATACAAATTATCAAAAATTTAATGACAAATCAAAACCACACTGAGATACCACCTTACACCAGTTAGAATGGCCAAAATCAACAAGACAGTAAACAACAAATGTTGGAGAGGATGTGGAGAAAGGGGAACCCTCTTCCACTGTTGGTGGGAATGCAAGTTGGTGCAGCCACTTT
>CM052898.1:173539447-173761059 GCA_028534135.1 Potos flavus | reverse complement strand
CCAAGCCTGGTGGTGGGTATTGAGGAGGGCACGTATTGCATGGAGCACTGGGTGTGGTACATAAACAATGAATCTTATAACACTGAAAAAATAAAATAAAAGTATTTGGGGGAAAAAAAATTTAATGACAATTTAAAAAATACCTTACTTTCTTTGCAACCTATGTATGGCTTAGCTGTGTCCCTTATGCAGTCCTTAGTAGGCAGAAATTTAGGTGCTGATGGGGTCTCAAATCTCATCTGAGGCTTGAAGATTTCTTCCAATTTCATTGGTTGTTGGCAGAATTCATTTTCTTCTTGTTATAGGATGTATGTTCCTGTTTCTGTTTTATTGCTAGTTGCTTGTTGGAGAACTGCTTTCAGGTCTTAAAAGCTTTCTTCATCTCCTTGCCATGTATCCTTCTCATAAACGAATCCCAACATAATTATTTGCTTCCTTCCAGCCCAGCCAGTTGATGATAGCTGCTTCATGCTACCTCTTTTAGGGGTTGTCCACTAGGGATGACCTCCATTTTGATTAACTCAGTCAACCAATTATGGCGTTAATTACATATGCAAAATCCCATTTACTATAGAGTGCTTGATATCACATCCTATTTATAGGTCTTACCAACACTCAAAAACAGGAGATTATACAGGGCAGTGTACCAAGGTATAGGGATCTCATATCCATTTAAGAAATCTGCCTGCCAGAATTTGAGCAGCAAGAATTAACACCTATAATGGGGTTGACACACATCAAATACACATATAAAGAAAATTAAGAGAGCATAATTATACTTTAAGAAATGAATTTGTCCTCTTTGCTGATTCCTAGGGCTGCAGTGAATTCTTTGGGATATTGATAAGCACAGAGAAAGAAACAATCAAGCATTTATTCTATTTTTCTTATACGGTTTGATTTTCAAGTTAACCAAATAGATCATGATAGAAAGTTCCTCACTGGAGAATTCTAAGTAATAAATTCAGAAAGAATGACAGAATTAGAAAGTTATCTTTTTGTAAATGTTAATGAAATAATCTAAGAAACTACCATTAATGACTATAAACTAGTTCTGAAAGATTTGTGCAAAATTGTGAATAGATAAAGTTGACAACTCCTAAGCTCATTGATTCACACTAATAGAACTACAGTCAGGATGACCACACAGTATGTGTCTCTTGAATGATGCAATAGGAATTTTACAAAATGGTCCACACATTTATTTCTCCCAATGAATTGGATCTGACTATATTCCAACTTCTAAGTCTAAATGCCATCATATGGAATTATGGGGAGCACTATGATGATACATGTTTCTAAATCAAGAATGTAAGATTGTCTACAGAATAAAAGACTAGTTTGTTCCACAAAAAGTGACAAGAAATAGAGAGATAAGAATTTCTATGAACTAGAAGAGATTTAAAAGATAGCAACCTAATATAGTGTATTGGTTACTCTCGATCCTGACTCAGAAACCAAACATGAAAATGCATTTATGAGATATTTAGAAAAGCTTGAACATGGAAAAAATTAGATATTAAGGACTTACTCTGAATTTTGTTACATATGCTTTATGTTGGTAATAAACCTATCTTTTGGAGTTACTCACTGAGGAATTTACAGGATATATAATAATGCTTTGAAATGGAAATGAATAGATAAAACCAGATTAGTGATATGTTGACAACTTCTGAAGCCAGATGGTGGCTAACCGGGATCCATTATTCTATTCCCTCTAGTCTTTTGTACGTTGGAAAAATAAATCCATAGCCAGTGATTTTCTGGATTTAGTTCACTGGCCATATTTTGCTGAGCTCTACACTGAATTAATATCAACTCATTGGTAAGGATTGATTAAACCAATACTGGTAACAATTCAGGTTTTAAAAACTTTTTTTTATACTACCTTATAATAAGCTTTGTTGGAATTTGCAATTATAAAATTGAAATTATGACTGTTGTCAAGAATCTGCCAGACAAGAAATGGTATAAAACACACGCACACACATACACACACACTTACATACAAATGAACAGCCGATTTAGTTTTTTTGTATATGATCAGCCTCAAAATATTCTTACTGATTTGTGCTGCAGTGCTATCCACTTTTTATAGATTTGAGATGTCACAGCAAGTCAAAATTGATATTTTCTACCTAGATATTTTTGGTCATTGAATCAAGTTGAATTATACTGCTTATTAATTATAATTCAGGCATTATAATCTGTTTTTCAGGTGTGACAACCAGAAAGGAAGAGATATTTTTGTTCTATTTAGCTTAGGTTTTAAAAATAAATGGCAATTAGTAGCATAAAGGACAATTAACCTACTGTAATGAGAGTTCAAAACAAAACACTAGTCTTGTTCCAGTAAGCTAATTACTGAACATGGTAGTTTATGGATGCATGGGAAAGGACAAGGGATTCCCTGGTGGGAAGGGGCCTGAGCACCTGCAAAAATGTCTATATGCCAGGTGAGAGGAATTTTGTGGCCAGAACAGAGTTTGAGAGATTAGTCTAGTGACCACCCAATATGAATTCCTGTCCAAGTCTTAGATAGTAAGCACATAAAATAGAAATTTAAAAAAGTCATCAGAGATATTTAAAATTTCAAGCCATTACTTATCTTATTTAACTAGACGAAGTGAAACCAAACACACTTATACACATTGAGTGAAGGAAAAAGATTCTCCACATATTAGCTGTGCAGTTTTGTTAGAAAATGTCATTGGCAAAATATTATTTGGGGAGATGTCATTAGGATACAAAAAGCAGCACTGTTCAGGAGACCAGTACTGAGTCAGTCCCCTTGTATATGGCTTTCCTGGCAATATCAAAAAAGGTTATCCTGAGGAGAAGCAGGAAAAATTGACACATTGACATGGTATATATTTTAGGTAACTGTAAAAGTCAGTAATTTAGAAACAATTAGAGGAATTGGGGTGGAATATGGAAGGCTGGGCAGAGAAACATGGCTCTAAGATATTTCAACCTTTTATTTTTTTTTATTTTTTATTTTTTTTAAAGATTTTATTTATTTATTTGTCAGAGAGAGAGAGCACAAGCAGGCAGAGAGGCAGGCAGAGGCAGAGGGAGAAGCAGGCTCCCCGCTGAGCAAGGAGCCCGATGTGGGACTCGATCCCAAGACCCTGGGATCATGACCCGAGCCGAAGGCAGCCGCTTAACTGACTGAGCCGCCCAGGCGTCCCTATTTCAACCTTTTAATTTCAACATTCAAAAGAGCATTAAGGTTTCTAAATACCAATTTTTTGCAATTACTATTTCATCTCCATTGTCTGTTGAGCCCCTTCATAGGCTGTCTTGGATTCTTCATTATTGATCTGTAAATTATTTCACTTGTATATGATTTAAGTTAGTTATCATGACTTTCACTTTTCTCTAAGACACATAATTGTGCCCTATCCAATTGATCTTTTTGTTAAATTTTTTAAAAAGATTTTATTTTATTCATTTTAAAGAAAGAGAGAGAGAGAGGGAGAGTGGGGAAGTGATGCAGGAGAGGGAGAAAGAACTTTAAGCAGACTCTGAACTGAGCGTAGAGTGCAACGCAAGGCTGGATCCCACAACCTCAAGATCATGACCTAAAAAAAAACAAAAACAAACAAACAAAAAAAAGATCATGACCTAAGACGAAACCAAGAGTTGAAGGCTCAACCTCCTGAGCCACCCAGGCACCCCTCTAATTGATCTTTATTCTTTGATTTCTCCCTGATATTTTACTTTCCAGTCTTTCCTCAAAACTGTGGAAAATAATCACCTTATAGCTCAATATCTTCATTACTGAAACATGCATATTAACACATGCTTTTAAAATTAATTCAAGTTCCAATATCACTCCAAATTTTAACCCTCCAACAAATTTGAAAATTTCGGCTTCTGTTATAATTAGAAAGATTTATTATAGTTGACATCTTTGCACTTGCTAAGATCCTACACAAGAAATATTATTTTTATAATGCATCAGATAATGGAGCCCTTAAAAAGTCAAAATTCTGTTAAAATAGAAGCGGCAACAAGTTTCTAGAACTTTGCCCAAAGGAACTCATATTTTGATGTTTTTGTTTGTTTTGCTTTTCTTATCTTTTGTTTTGTTTGTTTTCAAAGTCTGGAAATCTAGATACGCCGAGCAAATTTTTGCCTGAAATTTCTGGTTTTTCCTGTACCTGAATTCTAGTGTAGGTAGTACCCAAATACATGGAAATATTTCTCTCTATTAGGACTTCACATAAACCTCACTTTCTGGTTCTATTTTATTTAAAAAGAAAAATAAATATTGCAACAGCTGTCAACCCCCACTGATAATCTATTTTCAGAAGAAGTCTCATCATACTGTCCAGGAAGAAAAAATCTTATAAATATATTGTCACTTAAGAGTTTTCAAAGTGCTTTTAATATTTTACCAATATGCTCACTCAGTTCCTAATTATTTTTGGATCCTGCTGAGTAATTTTCTCAGCTTCTTAGTATGGTGATTTGCATTCCTTCTCACATCTGGGTTCTTTTTCCTCCTTTTATTTTTTATTGTTAGGTGTGACATAGGAGCTTCAATTTTCTCTTCTTAAGAAGACAAGATGACATTTTTCTTAAAAATGAAAATTTCCTACAAACTTCTAAGTTGTCTCTAGATGTCTTATGTTCCCATGCTTTGAAAATGCAGCAGTAAGTATTGCTTTGTTTTTCTTTGTCAGAGAATGCTGGTTCATGGATTTTGAAAAACAAACCAAAACATATATTCTTAGTTTCTCTAAAGAGGAAAAGCATGAAAAAAAAAAAAGAGGAAAAGCATGAAATTTATTTTTGGAGGAGATGAATGGCTTCCAGACAGTGATGGAAATATCTAAAGAAAATTCATGACATTTATATATTTTTCTTTGGAAAGCATTTTTCAATAAGATACAACGCTACCTTTTCCAATATAAGGTTAGATGTTTGAATCACTTAACACTGAACTGCAGTGCACTTTACCACGAAGGATTTCAAACATACCAAAATGACAGCTGCGATGATGATGATTATGATATCCACCTGCAAAAGGCTACTAGTGCTTTTTTAAATATTTGATATGTAAAATCTCAAAATTAGATAAGATCACTATGCTTTAATGCTTTAATTAATAGAATATTGAACTATGAGTTAGGAATTCTGACCTCTTCTTTAGCCAAGTTTAGGAAATATCATCTTAAAGTCAATCCCCTATGATTTATAAACTTATAATTATTTGCATATTTTCTTTTGTATTACATATTTGTTTCTATTGACTTGGAGCTTTATATAGGTAAGAACCACATGCTTTTCTTTATATGCCAATATGTAACTAATTCCTAGCATATGGAGAAGAATTTTCAATAAATGGTTGCCGAGTGAATTAATGAATCTCTACTACTGAAACACATATTTGATATCTTATTACTGTTATGCATCAGGATTAAACTACTATTCTTTTTTTAGTATTTTGAACATCAAGTAAAATCTTTTTAGAAGGATGTATATTCTGAAGCTTTCCATCTCATCTGGACAAATGTCCAAAATATTTGTATCTCAATATGTTTATCTATATGTAATATTTAAATATAAGACAATGTTATTCAATTATTTGACAGGCTTAAAATTTATTTGTAAATATTCAACATAGTAATCCATTTGAGAATAGTTCAAGAGGAATTTATAAATAAGTGCTTAACTAGTCTGATATTGAAATGACTCAAGGATTACAATACCCGAATTCTTTGTATGGAGTTATAAATATTACAAAACAAACTTCAAGCAATACAAATATAAAGCTATGAGTAGATTTAAGTATATATTCAAGAGCTCATTTTTTGTATCTATAATTATAGTAAAACATATCGTGGTGAGTTATTAAACAGAGAAAATTGTGCTTGCCAAATTTGTAAGGTAGGACTCCCCATATCAGTTAGAGATAATATTGTAAACCCTAGGATAATCACTATCTTTTAAAAGAAGTGTGAATTATAAGCCAGTAATTGAGGTCATAGAGAATTGTGAAAAATACTGAATAAATCCAAAGTAGGAAGAAAAAGTGGAAATAAAAGAACAGAAAAGAACATAAATAGAAATAACTACCAAGATGGTAGGTTTTAATCTAAATATATCAATTATTGTATTAAATGTAAAGGTCTAAAGCACCACAATAAAAAAAAAGATGATGTGATTCAACACAATGTAAGGCCTGACTATATACTCTCTACCCAAATCCACTGTATTATAAAGACATGGATGTATTAAAAGTAAGGGAATGGAAAATTGTATATCATGCACATATTAATCATTTATTAAAAAGACTACATTTTTCCCATGTGTTTCCAAGGGAGCTTTGGCAAGCAGACAAATTGCCCATGTAAGTGCTGGTCAATTTCTGGACTCTAGGCAGTTCCACTAATCTGTGTCATTTTTTTTTTCTATATTACATTGTTTTGGTAACTTTATTGTAAATCCTGAGATCAGATAATATAAGTTCAACACTTTTAATATTCTTTTCAAAATTGTTTTGGTAACCATAGGTCTTTCTTATTTCCTTATAAATTTTATAATCAGGTTATTAATTTCACAAAAAAGCCTGCAGGGTTTTGATTTCTTTTTCAACAAACCTATGACATATTGCAACATAGAGGCTTCCAATCATTAAAGATGTTATATCTCTCCATTTTTAAATGTTCTGTATTTTTTTAGTAATAGTTTATAATAATCAATGTGCCAGAATGACATAATTTTAAATATTTTGTCTTGTGTATTTGATATTACTTGATGTAACTTCAAATTTTACTTAACACCACCAATAACAAGATAATGCCAGAATATGCATTATAAACCTAAATGTAATGACTACTTGCTAAACTAGAAGATTGAAATAGAAATAAGATTCTTTTAGCATGAGATATAAAATGTCTGACACATAGTCCAAATTGCTCACCACACTAAGAACCAAAGAAATCTTAGCTTGAATCAGAAAAAGAGAATCAATAGACACCAATAGCAAGATGACACAGATGTTAGAGTTATTGGAATGGGACTGTAAAGCAACTAGTGTAAATAAATCATCTGGGAAGCAATTGTAGATGCCTTGAAACAAAGCATAAAAATAGAATATCTTAACAAAGAAATAAGACATAGAGAGAAAAATCAAATTGAAATTTTAGAACTGAATAATGCAATAATGAATCTCATTAGATGGTTCAATAGCAAAATGAAGTTGAAGAGAATGCTTATCATGATGGGCACTGAGTGATGTATAGAAGTATTGAATGACTATATTGTATACCTGAAACTAATATTATACTGTATGTTAACTATACTGAAATGAAACTAGAAAATAAAACTAAAAAACTTAAAAATATAAGTACAGATACCCCACCCCAGAATTCCCTATTTTATTTAAAAAAATGAGTGAACTTGATTTTAGATTAATAGAAATTATCCAGTCTGGACAAGGGTAGAAATACAACTAAAAAAGTTCTGAGTCTCAGGACATGTGTGACAGTAACAAAATATTAAAGATCCAGAAGGAAAAGAGGCAGAATAAGGGCAGCAAAAAACATTTGAAATGCCTGAGCAATGCCTGAAAACCTTTCAAATTAAGTGAATAAGATAAACTTACTGATTCAGGAATATTGGCAACCCCTGAATAATGTTAATATAAAGAAATTTGTGGAGAGAAATATAATCGATTCCTGAAAACTAAATACAAAGAAAAATCTTGTAGGTAATCAGAGAGAAACAATGTAGTATCTATGAGAAACAACAATTATTTTAAAAATTTATTTTTGGCATGCCTGGGTGGCTCAGTCAGTTAAGTATCTGACTCCTGGTTGTGGCTCAGGTCGTGATCTCAGGGATTGAGCCCAGTGTCCAGTTCCATGATCCAGTCTGCTTGAGGATTCTCTCTCCCTCTCTCTCTGCCCCTCTCATGTGTGCTCTCTCTCTCTTTCAAATAAATAAATATATCCTTTTAAAAGAAGATTTTATTTTAAAGTAATTTCTGCTCCCAACATGGGGCTGGAACCCACAACCACAAGATGAAGAGTTACACATTCCTATCAACCAAGCCAGCCAGGCACCCTTGAAGAACAAAAAATGACAGGGCATTCTGATATGGGTATTAGAAGTAAAGGAAGTAGCACAATATTTTTCAGGTATTGAAAGAAGGTGACCGACAGCCTAGATTTTTTATCCCCAGTATAAATATCCTCACTAGTGAAGATGAAATGAAGACATTCTTAGAAGGAAGAGACACCAACATACTTGGCCCTTAAAGAATTGACAAAGAGGAGATATTATTGGATTGAACTTGGAACATCAAGAAAGAAGAAAGAGCAGGGTGTGGATAAGTACATATTAAATGAAAAGTTTATGCTTTTCTTTTGTGTTTTTAATTGTAATTTATAGTTGAAAGCAAAATTGATATATATGAATACTTAGGTGAATCTTAAAAGCATTATACTGAGCAAACAAACAATTACAAGTATTAAGTAAAAAATTTTATCTATAGAATACTCTTTGTAATAGAATTATAATCCTGGAGCAGAATTCAGTAGTTGCCAGGAGCTAAGTTTGGAGTAAGAATATGACTATTAAGATACAGCACAATGGGATTTCCCGGTTTTGATGGAACAGTTCTGTATTGTGATTGTGCTGATGGCTATGTGGAATTATACATATAAAATTTCATAAAACTATACTCAAAAATTAAAAACTGGTGAAATACAAGAATCCAAACATAGTTTGTATGCAAATGTCAGTTTTCTGTTTTTGGCAGTGTACAATGATTATGTATGATGTGATCACGAGGAGAGATTAGTGGAGCCACAGGAAATGTCTGTACTACCATTACAAATTTTTGCATTTCAAATGATTTCAAAATAAAAATACTGAAAAATGGGTCAGTACACATTTCTTCTTCTCACTTTCTGATTGATTTTAGGTTGCATTGGTAATATTTCTTCCTTCAATGTTCAGCAAAGTTTACCAGTGAAGTTAAATGAATCTGGAGCAGTCTGTGAAAAAATGTTTGTTGACCATATACATTTTCTAATTTTTAGACAGTTTTTGTAATTTGTAGTCAATCTGTCTACTTCATAAAGTTGTCTAATCATTGGTATAAAAAGAATTTTATTATTATCCCATTTTAGTATCACTACATTTATTACATAGTCATGGACTGTTTTTTGTTAGTGATTTTTGTAATTCATTGATTCTTCTTTTGTATTGGTAAACTAGCCATTGTTTTGTTATTATTATTCTACTTAAGTAAACAGAAGTTGATTTCATTGATTTTCTGTATTTACTATCTGCTTTATTTTATGGACTTCTACTTTTATTTTTTTTAATCTCCTGACTTTATATTTAATTTATTCTTTTTTTCCCCTAGATTTTTAAGATAGAAACTGAGATCATTGTTTTAGATTTTAATAGAAATCTGTAGTCCTATAGATTTTTTGTATCTCACAAATTATGATATATTGTGTTTTTATTTATATAAATTTCACAATGTTTTAATTTCCTTTATCTTATTTTTGACCCATGTGTTATTTAGACTATCTACAAAAGACCATACATGAACTATAATTTAAAAAGAAGATAAAAATATAAGGGCCACAAAATAATATATTTGGCAAATGCTACCCTAGTGTTTTTTATATCAGAAAAATAATTTAATAGAAATAAAAAATCATTAAAAATGATTTTAATGCATCATGGATTAATGATAAAATGAACAATTCATCTGGATTGTGTAGGAATCCTGATGTTGTGCCATTAAATAATATGATCCCAAAATATATTTGAACAAAATTGACAATTTTTAAAAGAATTTATTTATTTATTTAAGAGAAAGAGAGAGCATGTGTGTGGGGGTGGGCAGTGGGAGAGAGACAGAGAGAGAAAGAATCCAAACAGACCCCCCACTGAGTGTGGAGCCTGTCTCGGGGCTCAATCCCACAACCCTGAGATCATGACCTGAGCAGAAATCAAGAGACAGGTGCTTAATAGCCTGAGCCAAACAGGTGCCCCCAAATTGGCAAGTTTTTAAAGACAGATTGATATATTCAAATCTATGATGTGACAGATTAGCCTAGTTCTCTCTGAAAGTGATGGATTAAGTAAGTACAAAGCAGTGAGGATATAAATAACTTGAAAAATATTAACAAATGGTAAATACAAACTAAATTCTTCATAACAAGAGTATGTACATTTTGTTATAGTTATATGTGGTCCACTTCGATTGTTGCCCATACACCAAGCCACAAAAGGAGGCTAGATGTAATCCAAAGAACTATGTCTCCATCCACATTCTTTGATGTCTGTGAAAACATGCTCATGATTCCAGATTGTATCATCCACTGTAAAGTATTAAAATATTCTCACAAATAAATAAAAGGACAATGGTCAAAGTAAAATGGAAGACATGACCAATTTAAAACAGGAAACAGTATAAGTACAACAGTTCCTATGAGATAAAACAAGGGAGTAAATAGAAGGAAATTTGTACCATTAATGCAAATATTTGGAAAGACCTATTATTATTTTTTTTGGAAAGACTTATTAGTAATAAGTTGAGTAACTCCTAAAAAGTAGGAAAAAAATGACTGAGCCAAACTAATAAAATAAAATTAAGAAAATAATAAACCTAACAGCAGAAAGTAATAAAACAGAGAATGTTTTAAATCTTCTCATAAGTCATCATCATGGGTACAAAATCGGGTTGATACCAGGAATTTCTTTTATAGTCTTTATTCTCCCATTCTTACACACTGGGCTGACTTAATTTGTCTCTTCTTTGTAATTATTACAAGAGAAACATTTGACTTTACATGTTTGCTATGTAGTTTCTTGATCCTATTATTTGCTAAATCCTCCAACACAAATGAGGACAGTGTTGATCTTTTGTAGAGTTGATATGCTAGATTTGTATATTTTTCTCTCCTACTTTCACATTTGTTCTTTTTTAATTCATCTCATGGCTTCTTCCGTCTTAGATTTCTTCTGTGATTTGCCAGAGTATGTACATATGTAATTAGCTTTCCCAGGAAATGTGTATAATATATACATTTTATTTACTTATTTTAGTCTTTAAATTATAAAAACATTTCCCTCAAAACTTTGTGTTTTCTAGTAACTTCTAGAATTCACTTTGCTGAAAAGAGGTCTACTGTTAATCACATTTTATTTGTTTTGTTTGTTTGTTTGTTTCGTTGACAGCTTACATATTTACTTTTAAGTTACATTCTTTGTTTCGAATTATATCTCAATATTTTAAGGCCAGTGTTTTGTTTTTGTTTTGTTTTGCTTTTCTGTTTACTCCTTTTTATCCTTTCCCTATTTTGCTACTTACTTCCTTAAAATATTTTGTAAAATGTAGATCTGTTTTTATTTATATGTAAAAGGATATGTTGATGAATACAAGTACTGGCTGTCACTTCCATCCCTCTGCTAATTCTCTCCCCTTAAATGGCTCACTTTTGGCTTGTGTTGTGCCTAGGGCATTTTCATGATGATTCATTTAAGGGTGTAAATTGGGTCACAAGCAGATAAATGTGTCAAAATGAGGAAGATACAGTTTGGGAATTGACTTTCCAGCAGAAATATGCCAATCCAAGTTAGATTTCTTAATAACTAGTTATTATGAAGTTATTTTTCAATCTAAATATAGAGCTAACACAAATTTCATTAACAGTTCTTGAGTCGATTATCATGATTTCTATGACTTTTGCATTCCCCAAGTCACAATGCATATCATTTTCCTTTACATTTTCTGAAACGAAGCTCCACAGCTTTAGTTTATTGATCATGGGGTCTCATCTTCCGTTTTGCAAAAATTCACCAGTCCGTGGGAGACTGAGGGTACTCTTCCTTTTTCCAACCATTTTGATTGTTTTCCTTTTTGTATGTAATCATCATATTGCTAATATTCTGAAACAGCAGGGAAGTGAATCCTTTAGATCAGTCTATCATCCTAAATGTTAAATATATCCTCTTTATTTTATAACTAATTTTTGCAGAAAGTCAGCAATACCCCCGTCAGTTCATTCAATATGAAGAAACACTTCCAGCTTCTAGATATGTGGCCAACTTTTATCACTATGTTTCAATCTTTCAATCCAAAAGCGTAAATATGCGCATTTGTTCTATGTATCTACACATTTTCACTGGAGTTCAGTAATAGGATTTTTATTATTATTATGTTTATCTATTACTCATTAATTCATTTTGAAGTTGTTCTCATTTATCACATACTGGTAACCAGACCATTTCTTTCTAATCAGAGAAGAAAACTATCAATAGCTGAAGTTTTAACAGCCATTATTCAAATGTACTCTGTTGCTTGGAAAATGATTTATTTATAAATAAAAAAATATTGTCATGACAAGACTCTAAAAGAGTTAAGTTAGCTCTAACCTTTCACATGAGATTTGGAGAAATTATGACAAGTATTATAATTTTTGTCACCAACTGCAATTGCAGAAAAAATACATGCAACTGCAGTGAAGGGGTCAGATTTCATTTTCTCCTTATCAAGGCTAATGCTAAGTGGTTTACATTTCGGGAAATCTTATCCTTTGGTAGAAGCAATAGTAATCAGTGGAAGAAATATGGGAAATTCATTCAAAGAAAATTAAAAAGTAAATAAATTTTCTGGATAAACTTTGTTTAGTCAAATAATGACTGTGAAGGAAAAATATTTTTGTACAGTCCATGATATATTGACTGTAGAATTCTTTTTTTTTTTTTTGACTGTGGAATTCTTAACAATCACAAATTTGGCTATTATTTCTTCTAAATTAAATGCAAGCTGGATTTATAAGCATGGTTGAGCAATGAAATTTCAATCTTTTATGTCATGGTTGATATATATTACTTTGATAAAAATTAAAAATGAGTTATTTGAATTAAATCTTTTTAAAAAATAAATACAATATGTTTCTAGTGCCAACTTACAAATACAAAATGGTAGCATTTCAATATGCTCCACTAGTCTTTTTTTTAATTTAATTTTATTTTTTCAGTGTTCCAAGATTCATTGTTTATGCACTACACTCAGTGCTCCATGCAATACGTGCCCTCCTTAATACCCACCACCAGGCTCACCTCTCTCCCCACTCTCCTCTCCTCCAAAACCCTCAGTTTGTTTCTTAGGGTCTACAGTCTCTCATGGCTCCTCTCCCCCTCCGATTTCCCCCAATTCACTTTTCCTTTCCTTCTGCACTATTCTAATAAGTTAGTTCTTTGGTATATCATTTTTGAAATTAATCATGGATATGTCTAAATGTTAGAAGTCATGCATTTTACTTGTTAATTCTGTTTTACAAGTTGAAATATACGTGTGTGTATATATATATAGAGAGAGAGAGAGAGAATGCAGGAGTAATTCCTTCTATATAGAGAGCTTTGTTAGTTAGCTTATCTTTAAAAATTTAAACTTGTGTGGGGCACCTGGGTGGCTCAGTGGGTTAAAGCCTCTGCCTTCAGCTCAGGTCATGATCTCAGGGTCCTGGGATCGAGCCCTGCATCGGGATCTCTGCTCAGCAGAGAGCCTGCTTCACCCTATCTCTCTGCCTGCCTCTCTGCCTACTTGTGATCTCTCTCTGTGTCAAATAAATAAATAATCTTCAAAACTCAAAAAAAAAAAAAAATTTAACTTGTGCTTATTTTTGGCTCTAAGACTTACTTTAATTGGCTTGCTAAAATGGGATAGATAATTTTTTATTTCTACTTAAATTATTCAGATTTACTGATAACATTTTCTACCTTCTAGTCCCCATTTGGTATTTTCCCTTAATTCGTAGTATAATGATAGAGCCCACTCACTTTCACATTGCTCTTGTTTGAAATGATGGGTTAGAAAACACAGTTTACTCCTGATATACTGCTTTTCCTCTAGCACTTCACACAACCCATGAATCATTTGCCAAAGCTAAATATTTTCCATGACACTCACTTTAAAGTTAAGATAGTCAATGACATTTTTTATCATCTTGTTTCTAATCTAAAGGAAGATATTTAGTTAAAGTTAAGCTATGTCTGGGGCACTTAGGTGGCTCAGTTGGTTGAGCATCTGCCTCAGGCTCAGGTCATGATCTCAGGGTCCTGGGATTAAGCCCCAGTCTGGCTCTCTGCTCAGCAGGGAGCCTGCTTCTCTCTCTCCCTATGCCCCTCTCTCTGGATTGTGCTCTCTCTCTGTCTCTCTAATAAATAAGTAAAATCTTAAAAAAAAGTTAAGCTATGTCTATATAAAGTAGACTTTTCTTCATATTCCATCTTTTGCCAGTATTCAACCTAAACTGTCAGATTTTGCCTTATTCAATAAAACACACATGACTCAGCAAGGGAAACATCCATTTGCAAAGGAAGAATTTCCTGTTACCATACAAAGGGTTTAATCAGTTAGATACTTTACATCAGCCGCTCTTCTAAACTAAAGATAACAGTGCTTCAAGCATATTTTTCAAAACATCTCTAATACCAATATCCTTTTATTGGGCTATCTTACATTTCTATACTTCTCTCAAGACAATTACTGGTAGTACATCTGGCTTAGACGAGCATTCCATATAGGTAGATTTTGGTCAGTTGAAAGAAGTATTCTGACCTCTTTCCCACCTCCTCCAAGAGGCTATTGGGACCAAATGTATCATCATGACTTCTATCCTTTCAATATCTACTCTGAATAATGTCATCGGTTCTTAATAAAAGTAAAAAAAAAATATAGACAGAGTTCATAGCTATAGGCTGCCATGGCTAGAATAATCTCAATGTAACACATATATATCATTAAAAAGGAACTCTACAGTATCCCGGTCCCTGAAGTGATACTAATATGTCTAGACGGAAATTAGTTAATGCTGAGTAATATGTATAGATCTACAATTAGGTATCAGAAGAAATAACATTTCTTTCACAGGCAAGGGTATGGAAAGAGAAAACAATCTAAAGGTTGAGTACCTTGAACATTTGACTCAAATCAACCAATAGAAACCACCAGAAGGCTGATTTTCTGCCTAATTCATTATAAAATGTCTGCATGGAATGCTATCAAGTATTAGAAACAGGTCAAAATAGGGACTTATGCCACTGTATGGCTAATTAAGTACACAGACATGATCAGAAGACTTGGGAGAAACAACTCTGTGTCAGATAGTCTCAGACACACTCCGAGCCTTTATGAACTTATTCAAATAATAATAACAATAGCAATAATAGTAATTATCATCATTATCATCATTATCATCGCTATCTTTTTTTATTCTCACTCCAGATTTCATAAGATGCTCATTAACTTTCCCCTCATGGGAAATTTTCAGGGCCATCTCTACCTCTTTGTTATCATTTCATTTTAATTTGGATAAGGACCTATTACCATTTGGTTTTCTCTTACATGTATATAAATTTTGATAGTAATCAAAACTAAAAAAAATCATTAATTTGATTTCTATGATCTTTTATACACACCAAATGATTTCAATCATCTCGTGTTTCTTTATTGTCTATAAATCTGATACTATATACTTTTTTAATTGCACAATGGTTTTTGCTAAAATGGCTAAATCTTATTATGTGAATAATATTTATAACTTATTGAGGTACAATTCAAAAAAAGAAACATTAAAAAAACAAAAAAAGAAACATTAAGAGATCTATTATTTACTGTATTAACGTTGCCTGAATATTCTACATTATTATAATCTTGCCCATCTCCAGTTTGTCCCTCATCTTTTCTCCAAAACCAGATTCTTCCTTTGTGGCTTTTGGAAGTGCTACTCCATATCCAGGAAATACAGTAGTATCATAAGCTGCTATTTTAAAATGATGCTTTACTATTTCATCTTAACTGAAACTTAGCTTTTTTCCAAAGTCCATTTCCCTGAAATTCTCCCAGATAGTAGTCTCTTATCCCCTATCTTATATACCTGAGGATTGTTACATGGTTTTGTTGTCCTAATTCCTCACTATTGCCATTTCATGACCATCATTTCTTTACCAAGTTAAAAAAAGAACTTTAAATCTATGTCATCCACTTGACCTACACAAATCTCACTGATACTACCTATCATTTATTAAAGACTTAGAGATATGGCTTTTGTGCATCTTCGCTTTAGGCTCAACCATCCTTGTAGAGGATTTTCTCTTTAAGGAGGACCAATCTAACACTCTGAAAATAAAATCCTAGAATTCTGGTCAACTCAGATCATCCACCTGTGTCCTATACCACATTTTGGAAAACTGCATGACATAAACTGGGATAGCCCATACCATTTATCATTTAAACTGGGACATTTCTGAGAATAAAAATTAGTAATAATAATAATTATGTCAGAAAAATGGGCATATGTGAGTACTTTCCTGGATGCCTGAAATATATAGTTACTCTCCTTTTAACTGATTCGTCTCCAAGTATGATTAATGTAACATTCTATTTGTAACAATTTCTTTTCCTCATTAACCATATAGTATTCAAATAATAACTCAAATGAATATGTCAATTGAATTAAAAAGAAAAAGTCACAAAATTTTATAGACATATAAAAGTTTTTTTGAATTATGTAGGAATAAATGAATATGTATTATATTATATATGATATATATTATATATACATATAAATGCATAATATATATTCATTTATCATATTATATATATAATACATGTATTTTATATGTATATATATGTGTATATATATATATATATATATATACACACACACACATTACCAGCATAGATGCCTCTGTGTCACTTGCAAACAAATTTAGAATGGATATCAGGTCATGATAAAAGCAAACATTAATGATCTTATGAAGAACTCTGATAATCAATAATACTCAAGGACAAAGGCTTCTGTTTTAAGTATTCTTGGTCAATAAACCAAATTAGTTCTTCTATTAACCTGCTGGATCTGGCTTATGATGCCCGAAGAGTCCTCCCTAAAACCAGTTACTATAGCTCTCAAAACTTTGCTAAACAAGTATGTCCTATTCCTGAAGGATTAATTAGGTCCAGAAATGGAGAAAGACTCTGTTGACTTAGTTGCTTTTTTTGTCATCCTGCTGAAAAAACTTCTGTTGTCATAGTAGAATAATAATGGAAAAGCAAAAACACTTCTAGAAATAAGGATAACATGAAACCAGCCAAAATAGAAGCTTTCCTGGTCTCACTTTTCAAATATAGGTGATTCCTATGTCAAATGTTTATAGTACTTCTCATGCAGCCACAGCTTCACGGTAGTAATGAACATGCTGTAGAAAACAGGTGGCTTCTTAATGAAGAAGGAACTGAATTTCTTTGTTAAGGCTTTGAAGTGCTTTGGATTTGGTGAACCTTGGAATTGCTGATACTTTCAAGGCCCTACTTGAACTTTTTATTGTGTATAAATTTTGTGCTTTCTAGAGTTTCTATATTTATAGCTTCTAGGTAAAAAAAGAGAGTCATATATCTGTAATTCTCTTTTTGAATTAACTTTTTCTGATCACTTTTTTGGGGTTATTTATTTATTTATTTATTTATTTATTTATATTATGTTCAATTAGCCACCCACCACATACTACATCATTAGTTTTTGATGTAGTGTTCAATGATTTATTAGTTTTATATAACACCCAGTGTTCATCACAACATGTACCCTTCTGATCACTTTTTTACTTATTTATTTGACAGAGAGCACAAGTAAGCAGAGTGGGAGGCAGAGGGAGAGAGAGAAACAGGCTCTCTGCTGAGCGCTGAGCAGGGAGCCCGATGGGGGGCTTGATCCCAGGACCCTGGGATTGTGACCTGAGCTGAAGGGAGTCACTTAACCAACTGAGCCACCCAGATGCCCCTGATCACTTTTATATTTAACAACATAATATGGAAACGAGATAACTTCTTCTTGTGAAGGGGAAAGGAGACAAAGTTGACAATGTATTAAATAATAATGTACTTTTAGTGATACTCTAAAATTATCTCAAAATAATTTATTTATATACTAACATGTGATTTGTTTATAAAAGGGATGAAAATAATTAGTACTCAAAAGACTCAGAACCAGAACATCATATTTAACTTGAGGATGTCTTTCTCCATTATAAGCATGGTCCTGCCTAGTGATGACTATGGTTTTCCCTGAGTAAATATTGTCAATGAAATTTCATTTTTCTTTCAGTAATCGACTTCATTATTTCTACCACATTGCTTTTCAGATTTTAACATTAGCCATAATGCTGCGATTATCACTGGTAACTTCCTTTTATTCATTAATAAACGAAACCTGTTGCTTCAAATTAGAACACCAGTGGAGGCATTATTTGCATAGGCACAGTGAAGGAGTGATTAGATTAATCAAAATTCTCTGATTAGGAGAATACTTCCCAATGTCAGTCTTGCTAATTACTCAAAAATCATCATATTACAGATATTTTGATTGAAAATTTGTTGCCTATGCTTTCTTGCCTTCTTCACTTCTTATAACTATATGATATGCTTGCTGCTTTAAAGTCTGTGAAAATAATCTAGATTATTCATGTCTGCAACCAATGAATCCGTGCCTAAGTATCTTAAGTATACTTAAGTAAATCTGTGCTTAAGTATAAGTCTTCATTACCTATTTTTATAATCAAGGGAATGCTGCTATTCATTAGTAGAAAAGATTCAGAAGAAAATGCTACATATTTGTGTTTTTTTTCTTTTATTTTTAAGAGAAAATAAAGAACACACAAAAGCTTTGGAAGTCTTATCTACATTTATATGAGCAAAGAAATGTGAGACATAATTATCTCTGTTTCAGAGCTCAGGGAAATTATTTCAGAGGGTGAAATTAATACTCCTTGGTTAACTATTTGCATATTTTTAAAGTTCTGGTCATGTATAGAATGAGTGCACAATATGTAATGTTTCATGTCTTAGAATAATCTTTTGTATTTGCTAATACGTGTACACAGCTATTAGACCCAAAATCTTTACTTCAGTGAAACAGTAGAAGCTGTCAAACTGGATCTTTTGTTCATCATTATACATGAAATCATGAATCTATGCATTTGTAATGGTAACATTTCATTTTTCTGTTTTTGCAAACGGTGAAGTTTCTGCATCATCATAGTCTTCTTGCTCCTATGTAAGAACAACCAATTCATCAAATTGTTTTCTGGTCTTCATATCCTATGTTCATTATAAGAACTTTACTTCAGCATTTCATATCCCTCACTAACTTGCATCACCAATGATTTGTTTTTAGTGGAAAATTCCACCAGTATATAAACATGCTCTAGGAGTTCCAAAACAAAATAGTAAACAAACATATAAAAGTGTCCCACAAACTATATCACCAATTCTGTCTTCACCATTCAAGGAAAAAAATTACTATTTCCACTATATTACTTGCCTCAGACTCTCTCTTGAAGTGCTTTTAATTACACCCCCCACCCCAAATGCATAGAAACTGCTTTTATTTGAGTTCTATACTGACAAATGCAATAGTTCCTTTTCTGCGATCATTTTATCTAATCTCTTATTAGCATTTGATCTCTTATTTTGAGACTCTACCTACTATTGACATCTGTGGTAACTCTTGATTGAAAGTATTCATCTAATCATTTAAATTATATAATTTCCTGGGAATCACATAATATGCTCTACTGATATAACAAGGATCATATCTGCAGCTTCGAGCGTAACATAGTCTTGGACTCTCATTCAGGTAAAATTAAGATATAAGCATCACAGCACACATAGCCCTCTTTTCCCACTGCAGATTTGCCAGTGATCATATTTTCAGTCATTGTCACTCATCCCAGTAGGTGATGAGTTGATTAAATTAAACCGTAAACTCTAGTGAGCTCAGAGAGGTTTATATTTTATTCTGAGGACAGATAACACAGGCAATGTACTAATAGAAATGTGCTAATTACCACTAGCCTCCATCCATATTCCCAGAGTTCAACAAAAATAAATGAATTAAAATAAACTTTAACCTCACAGTACATAATACATGACCACTATCATTAAATGTGATATATGCCTCTTAAAATTAAATGCTTTCCCCAGCAAAAATACACAAAATATATGTAGATGAGTTATAATTATGAAAAATCATAATGATTTTGAAGAAAAACAATGGAACAAAGTATTTAAATCATCAGTCTCAGAATGATAAATGATAAGTAAATCTGTACTCTGCAATAAACAATTTGCTCATCAGAATAACCTTGGAGACTAATTTGTTTTAGGTAGAAAACCCATAAATGCTTGAAAATTGCTAACATGTGATAACAAGGATACTTTTTGACGTTGACACAAGAAGAAAAATGATAAAATTGCTTTGAAATGAGATCTTATGCTTCTGGATCATTTGGAATGAAATCAAGTATAACCACTGCTCTGTGGTTATACTCTTTCATGCTTATACTCTTTCAAGCAACTCTTTCATGCTCATACCATATTTTTGTCTCTATCTCTCTATCATCAATCAATCTATCTATCTGTCATCTATCTATCTTCAAGAAAATCAGACAGAAAAATTTTAAAGTAGAGAATACTTCCAAACGTAATGCCATGGAGGCAGTCTTCAAACAATGATGAAGAATAATGCTTGGTGGAGAAGTATTACAACTTCCTCACCCTTCAGTTGGGAAAGCTCTGAGACAGATGCTCCACTCTCCTACAGGGGTCTCCAGTTATGCAGTTACATCTGCTCATTGATGCCATCCATATTGCATTTTTTCCATTTACTGTTCACTTTCCATTGCCCCAATATCATTTCCAGGAATTACTTCTTGAATAAATTACTTGCACCCAAATTCTGTTTCTGCTTAGAAGATGAAAAAACAAAAGGAGATTGTTCATACCCTAAAACAAGAAAACAGGAGTATCAACAGAATCCTAACTTTTCTCAAGTTCATGAGAGAGCTGATGTTTCAAGATTACCAAGTCAACCAGATGACAAGATTCTCCAAGGAGAGAGGAGAACATGGTAGAGACGACTGTCCTGAAAGTGTGAAAGAAAACAACAAAATGTAACAAATTCTTAAGTGTCAAATAATGTATGGTGTGACCATTTAAAATTCCTTGAAGCCCCAAATGCAAGTGAAATTCACATTTACTTGTAAGATCTTTTCCATTTCTGCTATGAGATAGATTGTGGGCAGCACAGAAAGCTGGAAAAGCACCCTTGGTTGGACAAAAGCACAAAGCCCTGACCATTTCTGGACCCGTTTTTCATAGAAAATCCAACACCATGAATGGCTTGATTAAGGGCAGGACACTTTTCTGCTCCAAGAACTATAGCCTAGATCCATTGTCTCAAGGAAAAAGTCAGGAGACCACCATGCTGGTCCTTGTCCTGGGCAGTTACACTGATTCTCAGGGAAGAATAGAAGTAAAAATTAATCTCTGGTGGAAGGCTAAGAAACTGCTTGGGTTGAAAATTCTGTACTGAGTCAAGAAAGATCTGAATTACCATGATAAGTAGTGAAAACTCATTGCTACCTAAAATCTTCTAAACATAAGGCAGGCTTTGGTTGTCTAAGGAACACTGATAAAGCCCCACTCCCAAAGGACAAGGCACTGAGGCTAAAGAAGTTGAAGAGAGAATCATCCCTACATTCACTTTGATTTTTGCACCAAGAAACAGCAATGGTGTTCTACCACTCATTAGCAGAGAGACAAAAGGATATATATAGAGAGATTCTCTGTGGCATATGCATGTTCATGGATCAATGAAAGGTGAGAATATAGTATGAAGACCAACATCTTTTTGAAACTCCAAACCCCCCACTCAGCACATGGTATTAGCTGCCTAAGGCTGAAAGAATTTGAAGTCCCAATACAAAGGTGACAGATACAGCAACAACAAAACCCAAACCCAAATGGACTCCTGACTAAATGTCTCACAATCACAACTTGGCAAAAGAAAAAGCATTCCCATTTCAAAGGGCGAATAATACTTACCTCATTCTCTATTCTTCATTTATGCACAATCTTCATCATAAAATCTAAAAAGATGTGTTATACAATAAAGTGAGAGATACCATGGTCAAGAGATAAAGTAGTCAACAGACTTACACCTAGTGATCATCCAGCTGTTAGACCAGTCAAACAGAAACATAGCCTTTATGTGCAGTGCTTTAGGTGACATAAATATGTGTACATGGGTTGTGCTTGAAAGAATGATGCTGGTCTCTATTTAAGGATATTAAGTTTAAAATTAGCATGTGAGTGTATCTACAAGCAAATACTAATATGGGACTAGGTTTCAGAGACATGAGGAAATATATAAAATACTTAGAATTCGTAATCATCTGCGTAGGGAACTCTGAAAGTATGTGAAATTTAAAAAAATCTTTAGAAAATACTTATATTTAAGATGTGCATACATCAACAAAAAATAGAGAAGTTCATTGTTAGTGATTTAGGATAATAGTCAGTTGAAGAATTCTGTCACAAAGGAGGCAAAATTCCAGGCAGAAGAGGTGAATGGAAGATGAAAAATAAAAACAAGATCATAAGGCGCAATGAGATTAATGTGCTAACCATTCAGTCCCTGTGCCCTTCTAGACAGTATTTTTAGTAAAGTGTTGGTTCAATAGGTCAAATTAAAAGCATATTTTATAGTCAACAGTTAAAGGAAAGACTATTTTTTGAGTAATTTAATAGATTGTAAATAACCTAAAAGAAATATTGAAATTTTTATGATTATATGTTCTTTATAATTTAAATTGTCTCTCTTTTTTTAAGATTTTATTTGTCTGAGAGAGAGATACAGAGAGAGAGCATGAGTAGTGGGCAAGGCAGAGGGAGAGGACAAGCAGACTCCCCACTGAGTGTGGAGTTCGATATGGTGCTTGATCATGACCTGAGCTGAAGTCAGATGTTTAACCAACTGAGCCACCAACGTGCCTCATAATTTAATTTGTTTCAATTAAGTAGGACAAATAAAAATTTTATATCAAGAAAAATGAATAAAGTTGTTTTTTGTAATTTAGAATAAAGTATGACAAAATGAAATCCTTAAATTTTAGCATGACCAATTTATATAAAATATAAAATTCGGGATGACTGTGTGGCTCAGTCGGTTAAGCATCTGCTTTTTTGACCTCTGCCATGACCATGGCTTAGGTCATGATCCCAGTGTCCTGGGATCAAGTCCTGCATTGGGCTTCTTGCTCAGCGGGAAGCCTGCTTCTCCCTCTGCCTGACACAACCCCTGATTGTGCTTGCTCTCTCTCTCCCTCTCTGACAAATAAATAAATAAAATAATTTTAAAAATAAAATAAAAAAAAAAATAAATAAATACATAAATAAAAAATAAAATATAAGACTCTGTTTAGTTGTTCAGTAAAGTATATGTATTACTATAGTAAAAGAATAATAGAATGCTAAGTAAACTTGAGCTGTATCATTATATGCCCAATAAAAAATAGAAAGTGTAATATTTTACTAATATTATTTAACATTTTAAATTTTGGTTCACATGTTCAAACTACATTTCAACTTAAACATCTAATTTCTTTTTGAGTTAGCATTTATATGGGGAATCTAATTTTTAAAATTTTTTGTTTGTATTTTAGTAAAAATTGCAAATTACATCAATATATATACATCAATATATGTATACACATGCACTGTATATACATCTATCTTGTGTGTGTATCTGGTCATTCTGCTTCTAAATTGTGATAAAAATAAAAGCAATACTCTGATTTCTTTCAATTATTACTATTCCCAGACATTTGTTGGAAGGAAAATTAAACGCTGTTAATTGACTATATGTTTTTGTTTTTGATCATTAATGAAGTATTAGTAGTCTCAGTATCATTCAAGCCCAGATTTATTTTAATCTCTCTACCAATAACAATTCACTACATATACTTTCTAAAATAATGGAAATAATTATTCTTCCTCATAAAAGCCTCAGGAAATTAGACATTATAAATGCTTTTTAATTAATTAACATCAGCAAATTGATAAATCTATCATTTATGTTGCCAAACATGCTCTAAACAGATACACTCTAATAGA
The DNA here is from genome assembly GCA_028534135.1 of Potos flavus. Lineage (NCBI taxonomy): Eukaryota > Metazoa > Chordata > Mammalia > Carnivora > Procyonidae > Potos > Potos flavus. Next base: position 173,737,064 of record CM052898.1, on the reverse strand, counting down.
TAACTTTTTATCCCTTTTTATCCATTTCCATTTAGATCTATATTTTGTATTAGAAAGTTTTTATCATATATTGGGAATCCATGACAAAATTGAATTGTTTAAAAGTTCAAATTTAAGATCATTGTCCATGTGGGTTTGAAATATGAAACATTAATTTTAAACAAATCTCCACTGGAAGAACAAATCTCGAACATAGAGGCTTGTTTTTATTCTGAAATTTAAAATTTTTTTGACTATGAGTAAAATGCAATTGGACTGAAAAAAATCCAAGTTAATAATATGTTTATATATTTCATTATGTGAAACACTAGAAAAGTATCAACAAAGTGAAATAAATCATATGTTTCATAAAGAACCTCAACTCTTTTCTATGGCAGCAGTGAGTCCCTCATGTTCATACAATGTAAGAATGCACTTGACATCTAGGCACCCATCTCCTTAACTTATGTAGGTTTGCTGATAAATACTGTCTACCTGAGTGACAAATGGATGTTAGTTCAGGAAGGCTAAAATTCAACATGGCAATATAGTATAATGATAATAAAAGCCTATTTTTATATGAGTCATTCTGTTATGCCTTTTTAGCTATAAGAATAACACTTAGTAATTCTCTTCCTGAGGCAAAATTCTAATATACTCAGCAAATCTTAATTAAGATCTGGAGAAAAAATATATGAAAACTTAAAATCTGGGAAGGAGTTTCACTATCTTAAATTCAGAACAGATTATAAGATTTATTTTTAATAATAGTCCATAAGAAAGTCTCATATAATCCTTACATGGTTTTAGGCACACTGAGCATAAAGACACCTACTTTTTTTCCCCTTTTTTTTAACATCTTATTTTATTTAAATTCAATTAATTAACATGTAGTGTATCATTAGTTTCAGAGCTAGAGTTCAGTTATTCATCAGCTGTGTATAACACCCAGTGCTCCTCACATCACGTGCTCTCCTTAATGCCTGTCATCCAGTTACCCAATTCTCCCCTCCAGCAACCCTCAGTTTGTTTCCTATAGTTAAGAGTCTCTTATGGTTTGTCTCCCTCTCTGATTTTGGAGAGACCTACTTTTCAAATCTCTTAGAAAAGGCATTTGTGAAATAACATTATGTCCTAAAAGCCCTGTAGTTCCTTGACTGATGCATTATTTGTACATCTATCTTTCAGACCCTCCCACACAATCTAAAACATATAAGCTCTGGTTTAAAAAAAAATGCCAATACCTACTAATTGCTTCCTGAGTAGGTTTTGGTGTTATTTCAAAGAAAGGTATAATTTAGCAAACAGATTTAGCAAGCAGCAGATAAAACAATTAGTACAAAGATCTTTTGTGAAAGAAGTGGCTGGCTGTACACCCGCAGTGAAGGCTGAATTTGTAATTTAGAAAACAGATTTAGCAAGTGGCAGATACAACAATTAGTCTAAAAATCTTTTTGTGAGAGAAAAAGCTCACAGAATAGGAAGAGGAAGGCACATTTGCATAAAAATCATATGTCAATTTCACTTAAAAGCAAATCATTTTTTATCTCTACCTCTTAACCTTTTCTTTTCCTTATGGTTTTATTTTCCCTCATATATTACAGGTGGTCAAGGCATTAGAGTATTTCTAAAGTCATGACACAAGCAATGTTGTCTCATGTAGTAGACCCGCTAAATTTTTAATGAATAATAACCACCATTCACTGGGCCACAATACCTATTGCATTAGACGAGGAAATGAACCCCTTTCTCTTTTCCCTAATGGGTCTTTTTTCCCTTGATTATAGCTTAGAGTTTTCAAATAGAATTGACATACTAGTCACAATTAAAAAATTTGGAAACCAAAATCAATGTGGACTTACAGTAACTATCTAGAATATCATTCATTATTAGGGTTCTCCTATAAAAGCCAAAATGCATTACAATAGTACAAATGGATCAAAGAATGGATTCACAGTAAATTTCAATAGGTTGCATCAGCTTCAAATTTCTTCCCCTTGGGAAAGGATGTTAGTATTGTGAATGCTGGATCCTCAGGGATAGGGCTTTGTGTGACTCTTAGATTACATTGCTATCAAGGGAGTGGTGTCGAAAACCAATGAGATTCATTAAAGCAAGAGGCACTGCTCAGCAAGCAAAGCTTTTACTTGTTGAGCTTGAGCTACTCTAAAGTGAGCTCCTGTAAAGTGATGAGAAGTCCTTCAAAACCTGTGACTGTTGCCAGGGATCCCTCTTGACATTTACACTTATAAAGTCCTCTGGTATTTTTGCTGTTTAAACACAGCTTACTGATTTCAGAGATACTACGTCAGACTCTCAGGTTTAGAAATCTTTTGTTAATTTTTTTTTTTTTTTTTAATTTGAGCCACTCAGGTGCCCTGTCTCCCTCTTCCTTTGTTTAATTTTAATATGTCCATTGCCAATACCCAACCACTCTTGGTTAACTTAGTGTTTAATCCATCAAGCCCTTATGGATAATGGTGCACTTCTTTACCCTTCCTCCAACTCATAGACCATAGGAAAGAACTCACTGACCTAGATTGTTTATAAAATTAATGTTGCACACATACACTCACAAATAACATTTATTTATGTAACTCTACATTTGAAGCATACTCAGTTTACTCAATTCAGAAAATACCTTATGCAAAAAATCCCTTGCACATTCTCAATTTCCAATCTTCATCTGTTAGTCATGCACTCTAGCATTTTGCTTTATGTTGTGCAATGATGCTGTTTTGCATGGTTATTTAATATTTACTATTCCCAAAGGAGGGGTTGGCAAATTTTCTCTCTATGGGGCTTTGCAGAGGCAATATAGTCTCTGTTCCAATACTCAACTCCATCACTGCAGTGTGAAAAGCATTTTAGATAATAGGTAAAAAAAAATGGGCATGCTTGTGTTCAAATAAAACTTTATTTATAAAAACAGATGGAAGACATGATTTGACACACCCTGGCCATATTTAGTCAAATTCTGCTTTAAGAAATCACTAGTTAGGGTTAAGTTGTGTTCATTCACTCGTACTGTGTTCACTCTGGAAGAAGCTTCATTGACCATATGTTTAGAGAATGATTGCTCACTCTGGGGCAACTCCATGAACTATGAATTTGGTATTAAATAACAATTATTTTTCAACACATTACTTTTCAATTTAATGAAATATCTTCTAACCCTTCTGATATTATGTGGTAGTGAAAAATTAATTTTATTTTTAAAATAGTATATTGTAGGGGCATCTGTGTGGCTCAGTTGCTTAAGTGGCCAACTCTTGATTTCTGTCCTGGTTGTGATCTCATGGGTTGGGGGATCCAGTCCCAGGTAGGGCTCTGAGCTCAGCTGGGAATTTACTTGATGATTCTCTCCCTCTGCCCCTTCCCCTGATCCGGTGCTTCCTTTCTCTCAAATAAATAAAAACAAATCTTTAAAAAATAAAATAAAATAGAAAATGATACATAGTTAAATGTAGGTTTATGATATATCAGATGTTATATGTCATATATTAAATGATATTTATATGTATTATAGTTTCAAATTGCTTCAATTTTAAATTATTATATAAATAATCATGAATCAATCATTAAAATTTAAAATATACTTTGGAAATAAAATAAATTTATTCAAGCTTCATAGTTCTACAAATAAGAAACTGAAAGCAATAATGCCACACATATCATAGTTCTAGATAAAAACAAGGTTCTGATCTGCTTTCATTCAGTCCTTATTAATATTTTAATATTTTGGGGGAAATTTGCCAATTTTTCTTCCAAAGAACTGATTAATTTCAGATGTAGTGAAAATTCTATCAGTTAACAGCTTACATATCAAATATACTACTTATTCAATTGACTTAATAATATAGTTGCTTCTTAAATGTTAGAAACTAATGTATATTTTAACATAATATTGTCTCTAGAATTAATTATTAAATACTGATAAGCATATATTGAATTCACACAACTTAAATTCTTCCACTATATGTTTATGATTTCCCTTTGTTAGTAAGATATTATAAACTGAGATGGCTCTAATATAGCAAAAGAATCTGCTGTAGCCTGCTTATTGCTTAAATAGTGTCTTGGGTTGGGGATTTATTTTTGTGTTTAATGTATTTTATGTTTTATATTATATATATATGTGATTTTTTTGGTGATATATTTGCTCTATGAAAATGGCTGAGTCAGTTAGCAGAAGACTTAGACATTGATCTTAGAGTATTATGGTTAACTAATAGTGAATAGTCAGTCCATTCATCATTTCCATAATCGACATGCTAGCTAAACATAAGAATTAGTCCTTCATTTGAGGATCATACAATTAAAAGTTAAATTGTAGATGATAGTAACACTTGTAAATGTAAACCACAGAAACTATTATTTCATTTAATTGATTCAATAGCTGACCTGTTTGATTTAAATATGCATAGTATCAAAGGTTGAATTGTGCCACAAGCCATATAAAGCAATTTACTTATAACGAATTCTGAAATTTACTTAGAATGAATTCTCTAGAATTCACTGAAATTTACTTAGAATGAATTCTCTAGATCAAATACACTTTGCAAATGGCCAGGAGTACAATGCTTTGATGATCTCAGCAATAATGGAAACAGTTAATGCATTTATCTTTTTTTTTTTTTGCATTTATCTCTTTTATCTAACTTAGCAATTGCTCCATTTTTGCAAGTCTAAAGTCCACCAGTTTTTCAGTTGTAGCACAAGATTATGAAGTCATAATTTTTGCCTCATCGTACATTATCCATTCTCAAGACTCCTATAGACCTTATCATTCTTATGACAGCACTGATGTTTTGTTATATATTTATATGAAAATTTTATCTCTACTGCTAAACTCAAAGATCTTAAAGAATCCATATTACCGTATTTACATCTATCCATCATCTAGTATTCTATTCACTTATTTCAACAGTTATTTAACTTTGACAGGCTAAATAATGCCCCCCCCACAAAGATGCCCATATCTTTTTTTTTTTTTTTCAAAGATGCCCATATCTTAATCTCCAGAACCAGTGAATATATTACTTTATGTGGTAAAGGGACATTGGAGATGTAATTAAGTTACGGAAATTGAGATGAAGAGACTTTTTAGGTTATCCAAGTGGGCTCAGTGTGATCACAGGTGTCTCCATGAGAGGGAAGCAGGGGGTTGGTCACAGATTTGAAGATACTAATCTGATAGCTTTGAAAATAGAAGATGGAACCATGAGCCAGGGAATGCAGGCAGCCATTAGAAGCTAAGTGAGGAAACAGATTTCTCCCCTAGAGCCTCTAGAAGGAAGGCAGTTCTACCTTGATTTTAGGACTTGTGACCTCAAGGGCTATTTGATAACAAATTGTGGTTTTTCAAATTACTACCCACTACCTTCGTGGTAATGTTTCTCAGTAGCAATAAAAAACTACATTAACTTTATTTAATTTATTTAATTTGTCTATCTTTATTTAATTTGTCTATCTTTATATGTGTATCAATTTATATATACATATGTATTTATAATACATATATCTATGTATGTACCTACATTATTTAATAAATAGTTTGAATCAGAAACCATTTTTCATTTGGGGTAGAATGATTTCTGAGTAAGTATTGTTGAGTCACTCACACCACTTACTGCAATAATACCAAGAGTATTGTAATAACACCTGGTACAGATGTGTGTATTAAGGGTCCTATGGAAGGAGGGAGGAATTCTTTGTAATCAGACTCTAAATCAAAATGAGGTACCTGTGAAGGTTGAAGAATATATGCTAGACTAAGATGAGTGGCGGGAAAAAAAGTTATGATAGCAGATAAGCTATTCTTATTGCCATTCTCATTCAGGTAAACTCAAATTGATTGATTTTCTTGGTGCAAGTGGTACATGGAGAGTGACAAGTAGACTTAGAGAGTTAGGAAGATATGAGATGAGATTGTTTACTCATCATATGTACTAAATTAGAAATTTCAACTTTATCCTGAAAGCTTTTGAGGGTCGCCGAAGACTTTTATGATAAATCAATATAAAATGAGAAAGCCAGAAACAAGTAGAAAGCTTAATTGGACATACTGAGCTTTCATTAAAATGGTGGTGTTGCCATTTGTTGAAATTATAAGAGTGATGGATTCTTTGGTTAAAAGATCTAGTTTAAGTAGGAATTTGACATAGTACTTCATGAAATATAAACATTTAGATATGATAGTTGTGCTGAGTGTGAATAGGAAATGAGAAATCCATGTGCCTTTAAAGAAAACCTCAGAAGCTACAAAAGTGGTTGTGGCCTCAGGCTGGCTTGCTTGTAGACCTACCAGATAATTTGATAGTGGATTATCTTTAATGACCAAGGTAGCAGACCCCTTTAATGACCAAGGATTCTTGGCTCAAAGAATGTCAAATGTTATATGTACATCATAAAATAGTATGGACTTTCTCAGTTACAGCTGACATGTAAATTCTCACCCTACCATCCAACCTTGGCTTTGTGCAATTCCTTACAATTTTTGCATCAAGAATGATGAAGTATCTGTTAATTTCATACAGCTGTGCCCTTCAGGAGCCCCTTCCAGATATGAATAGAAATGCTATATGCAAAAAAAAAAAAAAAAGAATTAAGATTTTGGTTGTTTTGATTTTCAGATGACATTGGCAAATTGGTATGATGGGGAACAAAAATAAGCTTAACTATCCCTTTAGCTTAATGAAGATTCTGATCTCATAATTTATTTCTGTCCCCTGATCTGCCACACCAAATGTGAGGTCATAAATGGGAAATGAATAATATTTGACAATCAGTATATATCTAATATATTTATTAGGGGGTTTAGGATATACCTTTACAATGCCACAAAGTGGTGTAACTGTCATTTGATTTAAGCAGTCAGTTGAGAGATTAGAACAAAGTCTCAAAAAAAAAAAAAAAGAATAAAGTCTCAGAACCGATTAACTAAATTAAGAAAACAGGTGTTTTGTTAACATAAGTCTAAACAGGTGCTGGGTTTTGAATTATGATTAATTAAAAAGAGAGAGTGATATTGATAGAACATTCAAGAGTTAATGGGGAAAATAAAGATCAACAACGCCTTAAAGAAAGAAGAGGAAAAAGAAGAGGAAATGTTTCCATGAAAATGTGAAACCATAATATTTTGAGAGTCTGTAAGAATTTTTCAGTTCACTGAGTAACAATGTTGGAACCTACAATCATTTCTGTAAGAATCAAACAGGTGACAAGAATAGGTTTAGCAACATGACCCATTCTTTCTGAAGATACTCCTCTGTTTGCTACAGTTAACTGATTCTTTAAATTTAATTAATAAAACATTTTATACAATGAAAACTTCAAACAGATGTAGACATTTTTGGATGAGTAGTGATGACAATTATAATCTGGATTTACTACATTTTTAAGTTTTTCTTAATTTTTTCTATTTCCCTCTTTGCCAGTAACGATGTCTATTTTTCTGTGTCTTCTTAAACTTTTGATTATCCTTTGTACCTACCAAATGCCTACAACATTGTACATGCTCAATTCCTGCTGTTTGAATAATTTGAATGGATTGCATGATATTTAATAAATAGAAATACTGTTTTGGAATACTCACAAGGAATGACCAGGAACTCAAATCTGGCAAGCATATCTATGATAGTTTTGTACCATTTTAACAAATGAATTATACTACATATTAACAAATGACTTGCAAAATTACACAAGATACAATTTTTATGTTTTTTTTTTGGTATCTTGAATTTATAAACCTTTTATTACCAGTTTTGTATAATTCTCAATTCCTCAGCTTCAACATTTATACTCAGACTGTGTCGAAATGTAGAAGATATTTCTACAGATAAGATAATTCATTGACGGTTTCAAAAATTGACTATATCAATGGATATTAATTTAGTAATTTCTAAAGGCTAGTGGGTAGCAAAAGGTAGTGCTGTCAACTGGTGGTATGAAAATAGAAATTATGATCTGCTCCTTTTTTCACTACTACTAAGATAAGTGGCATGAATTGCTTCTACATTTTTCTCTTTCTCACTTCTGCAGTTTTCTTTCTAGTAACTTCTTTTTTCTTCAAAGCTGTCCATAGTGTTTAACAACAACAACAAAAAAAGTCTTTATTATGGAATGAGAGGAAATAGGAAAATGCGTGTGATGTCTATCACTTAACCAAATATTGATCATGATCATAGAATATTTGGAGACATTTGTAGCTATTGAAACAGTTGCAAGCTTAACAGTTTTAAATGGAAAAAAGAGAAATAAATTGATACTCCAATATCATCAAGTGGAATAATTTCATTTTAAGAAAAAAAAAAAGAAGATTCGGGGCACCAATGGTATTATAAACTATTATTCAGATATTTAGGGGAAAAGTGACTACTTGAACTGTTCTGTCTCATGACAGTGTTCTCAATTCATATTTTTATATTTATGTCACTAGAGTATAACTTTGCCTTTTTTCAGGATATTCTCTAATACTTCCTTTAAGTTGTAAATACAATTTTTTCTTTCTATACTTTATATTATTGTCAAGAGATAAGAATACAAACTATTAATATTTTGTAGCAATTTTATTTTTTTATAATCTTGTATCAATTTATCTGAATTAGGTAATGTCATCCCTCATATTTCTGCTTAATACTCTAGTTGATGAGACACCCACCTTCTTTCCATATGTAGGAAGATACTTTTTTCCTTGAACTGTTCCTTTTACCAGCCTCTCCAATGACTTAAGGGGTATCTGAATGAAGAGCATTAATACTCAGGGCACATTCATTGGGGAGTGGGAGAAAATATGAATTAAAGGCAAGGACCAAGACTGCATCTTCTCTTCCTCTTCCTTTTTCCATTTCCTGACCTCATGCATCAAGCACAAAGGGGCAGCTTTGCTTTCTACATGCAAGCTATATGGATCCCATTCATTCAGTTGTTTAAGTAAACAGATTTGCAGTGGATAAAGAAACTTCTTCTGTTTCAGGCTCGGTTTCTCTCTCCAAGAAGTTATCTTGGAAATATTTTAGGAGTTATAAGAAGCAGTACCATCTAAATGAAGCATTACTGCCTTTCCCATTAGAGATGCTTAGATGGATAGTATCAGTGAGAACAACAAATAAGAGGAGAGGTAAGTGGTACCTTAGACCATAACAATGAGACCCAGGCAACAAGATCGGAATATAGGTATGCCAGGCATTATTACAATCTTTCTTGCTAAAGAGGAAATGGAAGTAACATAACTAATTAAAACAAATACAGGACTCAGACCCAGGCCGTCTGATTTAAAGTCTACTTCTTACACCATACCACACAGAATAACTGAATTATTAATTTTAATATTAAAAAATTACAAATTTTTTAAATTACCATTTGTTTTTTATTTGCAAAAGTATCTCTCCAGCTTAAATTTTCCATCTTCCTTTTCAAGTACATGAAGTTCTACACTAGCCCAACAGTATACCTATATACTTCCCTATCACCAATGCAGTTAACTTAGCTTGGAATGCCCTACTTTAACTAATATAGTATTATTCATGCAAAATTAGTTTCAAATATTGAGATGCCTACTATAATAATAGTAACATGTTAAGAATCAAAGATTTCCTTAATTTATCTCATGTAATTAAGACTTCACGAGATTATGAATTTGTAGTAAAATACTAAGTACTACACCACTAGTTTTGTTACCTATAATCATATTAACAATTTATCATTATTCATGATAATAACCTTAAAGATTTGATCCCTAACACCTTGAAAAGTAGCTCAAAGATCTGTAACAAACAAAAACAGTATATATTCGGAAGCTGACACAGCACTCAACACTAAGACTTTCAATAGTTCACAGAATAGTGATAAAATCAGATGCTTACAATATAATGGATGGAGTCCCAAAGCAAATTCATCGTTTTCTCTTTAGATCACTTCTTTTCTAAAGGAAAAATCAGTATCTTATTCATCTAGAATGCCCAAAATTATACAAATAAACTCTTAAAACAAGTATTTTTGAAAAAAGAAATATACGAGACTGGAATCCACATTACAACAGGGTAAGGACTTGGCCAGCAGTCAAAGTTGAATAAAGTGGGATCAGAAAATAACTACTCTACTAAGAGCTGAGTCAAGGTAAAATTTCAGCATTGCTATTGTTGCTGATTTTTGCTTGTTTTTAATAGAGGTGATCTGAACTTGTTAAAGAAGAGAAAAGGCCATATATACATATATAGGTGAAAATATAAAATGCCTGTCAGAGAAAATAATATTTTGATAACAGAGTGAGCTTTTCAAATTCTAGTTTATGCCCCATAATTGCAAGGGCATATCTCTAGAGCTTTGTTGTCTAATGATGTGACTATGTAAATTTATATTTAAGTTAAACAAAATTAAAAATTCAATTGGACTAGCCAAATTTCACGCACTCAGTAGTCGTATGGGCCTGGTGGTTACCAGAGAGAAGTGCAGATATAGAATAAATTTATTGTCATAGTAAGTTGCATTGCTTAACAGTAGACTAAACACAAATATGAGTGAACATATGTAGTTTGGAATAAATCATAACTTACATGAAAATTATCTATCACCAGCACAAAACTGAGTGTCTCCTCGGCATTCTATTCTGCACATGTTAGATATGCATGTATTGTGTTAGGGAAGCCTAACTCACCCCTAGAATACTCCTGTAGTTTTGATGTATTATGTAAAGGAATAAAATGTCTTCCAACTGTATTACATTCTTTCTATGGATTCATTTCTAGAGCATCTCTTTTATAACTTCTTGAAGTATTCTTATTACAGGAAAAATGAATCTAAAACAAGCCTCAGGTACTTTTTTGGGGTTGGGGTTCCTGCACTGGACAGTTATAGGTTTGCTGTGTTATGAGACCTCCTCTCTTCTATAGGGCATTTTTTTTCATTGTTATAGACTTTTACTTGACATTTATGGTTTAGTGACAATACAATTTAAGAAATGAACACATTGAGCAAATTTACTTTAAAAGTAAGCCCTTCTAAAGATAAATGTATGTTTAGCATATGGGTGGGAGTTGGAATAAGAGAGAGGACAAGTGACAATGCTATGAAAGAAAAAGAGAAATGGAAATTAAATTCTGTGCCTTGCAATAATTGAGGTCATGCCAATATAAAAGGAAGTTAAAATGTTATTGTCTTAAAGAGTTTGAAGAATCTTAAGGTCTCATAAGAGTTCTCAGTAGAGTTGTTAACATCTGTAGATGATTGCCAGGGCCTGTGTAAATGAAAATATTCTACAACATCATATATACATTTTGACAGGGTTGGCAAAGACAGTAGATATTCAGGATAATTGAAAAAAGGTGAGAGATACAAGGTCTGGAGTTCAAAATGTTTGTTAAGTGAAGCGAATCATGCACCAGTGAACTGGGAGTGGCCCTGGCAGGTAAAGGCACAGTCAATACCGCAACTGCTATCATTGAAAGTCCAAGAAAGGGGTGCTTGGGTGGCTCAGTTGGTTAACTGACCTTTGGCTCAGGCTCAGGCATTGATCCCAGAGTCCTGGGTGTGAGGACTGCATCAGGCTCCCTTCTCAGTGAGAAGTCTGCTTCTTCCTGCCCCGCTCCCCCTGCTTGTGCTCTCTCTCTCTCTGTCAAATAAAAAAGTCTTAAGAAGAAAAGAAAAGGAAAGAAAAAAAGAGAAAAGAAAAGAAAGTCTAAGAAAATTGGGAAGAAGTCCCCTCAATAAAAGTATCAGGGTAGCATGTTTGAAAGAGAAGTATATGCATACAGTCTTTGCTGAAGTAAGAGCAGTATTACCATGGGTTATATTACAGTTAGAGGCAGAAGAAAAGGCGAAAGTAATTTTTTTTTTATTAAAACAAATGAACAAAGGAGAGTTGTGTGCAAGGAGTTTTTGAAGGCAAAGAGGTGAGAAGTTCATTTACATAGTGGTAGATGTGAAGAGCAGGGATGATTGAAACAATTAGTGAAATGTATTCTGACATTTTTAAGTCTAATTTACTGGATCCAAAAGAGAGGGTTCATTATCACCTGGGTATCTAAACTAAGATATGGCCATCTGACTTAAATGATTTTCTCATCTTCTTCTACAAGAGTTAAAAAATGATATGCAAATTCAAGTTGTCATGAGACAGGATGAAGTCATTTATATAATAACATATTTACATGTTATTATTCTGTTCAACCTTTATATCTCAGCTCAGATGGTTCCTCTTTAATGAGATCTTCATTAATCTCTGTTCATGACTGGGTTCACTTTTATGTAAGAGATACAGAATGTTAAATTACCTGACAGAAAAGGAAGTAATAAGGAGCCAGACAGATGTTTTAGAGATAAAACAATAGATGAAGGGCTGGAAATCAGCATCATCTTGGAAACCATGTCATATCTGCCAACCAAAAATTTTTCATGTCTCTGATACTATCAATCTAAGTCTAAACAAACTTGTCTCCTGCCTATAGCAGTGGTCTTCTGTGTGCTCTGCCAAATTCGATGTTTATTCCTTTCCCAGCAATGTCTACAGAGTTGACAGACTCAACCTCAAAAAAATTGGAAATCAGGTCAAACTATTCTGCTTTCCAAACAGGTTTCAAACTTATCCATATATTATCAGGCTGCTTACCTACTTTTAACATCATCTCCCATCTCAGTGCTTTTATTACCATTTACCAAGCATACTTTACAATATCCAGCACATCTTGACCACATTCATTTTGGACATAAACTCTGGGCTCTCTGTAAAAATGCCATTATTTCAAACATTTTCTATTCCTTTCACTATGTATGCATCTTGTCATGTTATTTTAATGAGTTATGCATATGAAAGCTATTCTTGATCACTCTTTAATTTCTAAAAATGATTTAGGAGAAAACACTTTTCTCTAGTAGCTATTTACCTTTGCCTTTCATTTTAAAAATAAATTTTGGTTGTAACTATATCAGTAACATATCTTCTAATGTTATTTATTTATTGTTACTTAATGTCACTGGGAAGTAATAACAGAGGTTATATAGATGTTTAAATGTTGGTACCAATTTACTTATAATCTTGATTCACTGAATATTAGATTTGCAAAATAATTTTGACATATGACTTTTCTGGACTTAGCATTAATTATGGTAATGGTGAGAAGTGACCATTCTGATAACATGTAGGTCATAGTGTGAAAATTAATGATGCAATGAATATTTTCTGAATGAGTATGGCAGATTTTAAAATAAGTGTTGTGTATTTATGAGAGGAATTTGGTGTAGGAGAATAAATACAACAGCTGCTTTTTAATCATATGTAGAAATTATGATTCTAATCTGTTACGTTTAATAGCACAATACATTTGAAAGAATATACTACTAAGTATTCATGTTACTAAGCATTTTTGCACAATATGCATCACTAAAATAACTCATACTCTATGTTTTTGAAAACAGATTGGCATTTTTACCCCACTGCGCTCTTTCCTTTTCTTAACATGTCACTAGAAAATAACCTTGAGCTTGGTTGGAGAACACACTTTCCCCTCTCTTTCCTTAGCTCTCGAACTTAGCCATCTATGTCTCTATATGATAGGTAGAAGTCTTCATTCTGGAGAAGAGATACACTTCGGAAAAATTAAGAATTAATGCCTTCTTTCTTAAACACTCATGAGAGAACATAATTATTGTCACTAGAATAAACAGCAAATCTTACTTCATTGAATGTTAAGGCAGTATTTGAGATGGTGGCACTATTGGCAATAACACCATCCATGCACACATGTGGTTATAGTCTACGTGTGTCTTATTCTGAAAGTTTAACCCTCAAATCCAGAATAAATAGTCATCTCTATTCACCATCTGGGTCCAATAAGCCCTTTTTAAAAAATGTTACTTTAGGAGCTAATCCAAAAGGAATACTAAGGGGTGTTGAAAAGAAAATTATTAAGAATTTCACAAACAATTTAACTATAGTAAATTTAAATTTTATTCCAAAATGTTCCTCATTTTAAAGACATAGTGCAGTGTGGCCAAATGCAGAATTTGGCAACCCATGTAAATAATAAATAAACAATAACATTGGACAAATAAAATGTCTAAAACAATCACTTCAGGTCTATGAAAATCAACCAAAGGCATTCAACAAGTTGGAAAATAGTTCTTTATAGAAAACTACTGAACTTTGAGTAAGAACACTGGGAATCTATTGTATTACTGCCTGAGGTTGCTCCTCTTTCCCACCTAGCTCTATGGTTTAACCAGAGAAGGCTGGCCATAAAAATCAACATCTTCCTGAAAGAAAGGATGTAGCTTTTTTAAAATAGAGTGCAAAACACTGCATCCAGAGAATATATTAGTAATAGTAAGAACCTCAGTAGTGAATAATGGGAACAATGAGAGACTTGGGGAGACTGAAGTTTGATTCTTGCTGGGGCAAGCAGTAGCCAAGTAGCCAGTTATGTATTAGGGAGATCCAGAAATTATGACAGAAGGGGATTTGCTAAATTACCAGACATCTTTGGCTGACTGAAACAGCTTCATGTAGAAGACAGCCTGCAGAGGACACAGTCATCAATACATTGGACTCATTGTTCGGTGTCCACATGACTGTGTACACACATAAGGAGAACATAAGACAGTCCAGTAAAATGGAAAAACCAGGACAAAGTTGAAAACAAGTTGGAAATTGAAACTGCTCTACAACACAAATGTAGATCATTAGCAAAAGGTGAAAGACTTACCAGATCAAAGTGTTTGATCCCACCTTCTGAACAATCATTCACTAATCAGTAAACTAAGTAGATACGGGGCTGACCTCTCAAAAGCCATCAGTTATAAAGGATCAGTAAGCACATGAAAGGATGCCCAACCTCATCATATATTATGAAAGTGTTTATGAAAACAAGACACCACTTTCCTCCCAACAGAATGACTGTAATAAAATGACAAGGAATAGCAAGTGCTGGCAAAGATGAAATGGAATTTGTGCCCCAATGTATTGTTGCCAGGAATTTAAAATGGCACAGCCACTTTGGAAAATAATTTAGCAGTTTCTCAAAGTATTAAGCATAAGGATATCACATAATCCAGGAATTCTATGCCTAGTCAATTGAAAGTAAAAGAATGGAAAAGGATGTGTACATTAAGCAAAAGAGAGCAGACTGAACAAACATCCAGCTTCTACTATTTTTGAATGCCTCATCTGCTCCCCAGCAGAAAATATCACACCGTGGATTTGGATGATATCATCCCTTGAGGATACTGGCCAGATATTAGCAAGTGAGTCATAGAAGAATGTTTAAGTATTAGTTTCCTGTGGCTGCTGTTAGAAATCACACCACAAACTGGGTTGCTTAAAATAAGCAAACAAAAATTATTTTCTCACAGTCCTGAAGGCCAGAAGTATAAAATCAAGGTGTCAGCAGGGCCTCACTCTGTCTGAAGTTTCTGTGGCTACATAATTCCAATATTTGCCCCTGTCTTCACATGACATTCTGTCTCTAAGTCCTCTCCTCTTCTTATAAAGATAGCAGTTATTGGATTTAGGGCCTATTATTATCCAGTATAATCCCATTCTGATCCTAAACCACTTACATCTTCAAAGATCTACTTCCAAATAAGATCACAATCTAGGTAGTTCCAGGCATATATGAGTTTCGAGGGGATATTATTCAACCCACTCTTTCTTACCACATGTCATGGCAGCAGTTCATCCCTACTGGAATTGAAGCCTTGGGAGCCATATACGTCTCTACAGAATACCTAATTTAACAGTATGGGATCCTGTATAACTGGCTCAGGCTCAGGGCACCATTCATTTGTTCGAAAGAAGAGCAACATTTGACACATGACTTTTGTCCAGTGATACAAGCACATGCCACATCATTAGGAGACAGGCATATTAGTAAAATAATGGAATATCCTTTTATAGGTAGAGTTAATTTCTCTCAGGGCTCAGGGAATACTTTAAGACTCTGCAATTCAAGATGTAGTATATCCATTTAACCAATGACCGAGTGACAGAATAAATGAGTGAAAATAGGATTGGTTCTTTTCACTACGCTCCAGTGTCCCAACAGTTGAATTTAATCTTCCTACTCTTGTAGTCATGAGGTCTCCTAGTTTAGAGGTTCTGGGTCCCAGAAAGGAAAGCTACAGTTATAGCTAAAAAGTTTGGGAGGGGAGAAGTATGATCCAGAACATTTCCTCTCAATATCTCAAGGCTCTGTAAAAACTATTAATATATAATTTAGCAACTGTGACCTGCCAAAGGTAATACAAAAATACGGTTCATACTACCTAGAATAGCCAATATGGGAAAACTAAAGTTTCCTGAGGTACAGCATTGGTGAGTATTAGTTATGGCCTCAGGATCAGTTACAGCATCAAGGATGTTTTCAACAATCATCTTATACTGACTTTCCTGGAAAATTTGCAGCTTGTCATTTTCCTGCAGACTCACTACTTGAACAGACTTGATGTAGGACCTGAGTTGATTCAAGTGCTAAAGGGGGTGGACTGTAACAGAAGCTTCGGGTGCCCTGCAGGATCTCCACTTTGAGCAACTCTCATTTCCACAAACACCTCTGTGCCATTTCAGACTTTCCTCAGACTGGAAGAAGTCCACTCTATTCCACTCTTTTTTTTTTTTTTTTTTAACTTTTTGTCACCAGGCTTTTTTTTTTTTTTTAAATCAATGCAGATCCCCACTCATCATGAATATGCACATACAACCTGGTAACGTGAAAGAGTTAATCTTTCACCAACTTCAACCAATGGGACAGAAGACAGTAAAGAATACTTCAAACATCTTTCTTTCAGTTGACAGTTAAAGAAGGTAGGCTATAAACCACTTAGGTAGTCCTAATAGAAACAATTCTGATTGTATCGATACTGTCCCAATCACAGACATTTATGTTGGCTTTTCCCACTTCCTGTCCACTCATCTCTCAATTTTTCTTACTGAGATCATCACCCAGAGAAGCTGATTGCATTGAAACCCAGCTTAAATTTCTACTTTCAGCAGGAACATGACCAAAGTCATAAAGGTATTATTGTCATCATTGACTACAATAATTAGTAGCAAGGGTTAAAAAAATTATGCTTGGACGTATCTTTTTCAAAAATAAATCTAGTATTTAATTTTGTTAACCACTTTTTTTTTTTTTTTTTTAATGCAGTGCTGTATAAAAGTAGCTCCAAACATAAAATAGATAGGCCAGATCCAACATTCAGTGCAATTGCTAGTTCCATCCTTCTGGGACGTTCTATAAATATAAGTGATTGCATGTGAATTCATCAGGTTGAAATTTCCGTTTTTACAACCACTTACTCGTATTCAAAGGGCTTCCAATTTGAATCACCATTACTATTAATAATAGTACTATAGGGAGCTGGAGATAATTACCATCAATCTGCTCTGTATTGCAAGTTATTTCTTGTATCTGAGATGAAACTTATAAACTCCCTTTCAATTTGTGACTTTTTCAGAAGCAGGGAAGGATTAGGAGAGAAAAGTGTTATAGAGTACAGGAGTATAGTAAGTCTTGGTTTATTCAAATGCTCAGCTACAAAAGCTCAGGTCTAATCAAATAATCATGTCATTTATCCTCATACCTGGCAGCAATTTTCTAAAAGATGAGATCTTATTCTGCTGAACTGCTAATTAACTAGAATTTGAAAATTCTTATTTAAATCTGAAAAATATGAAGAAAATTATAGGAGTGGTGGGTACTCTGTGAGCATGTTTTTAAATCTTTTCAGACGTATATCTGGTGGTTTCACTGAAATCTAGATTATTTGTTGGCAAGGGTCATGATTTATTATGTTGTTGTTGTTCTTTCAAAATTCCAAGGTGTTCAGAGATATTATTTTAAATTTTATGGGTTACATGATGACTCATCTGAGAAGATCAATAATGCATTGTACTAAGAAAGAATCACTATGAAGGGACAAATCAGGCATGTCCAATATTGCTCCACAGTAGAGAGTTGTAACTATTTTCGCACCAAACAGTCTTGAGAAGCCTAATGAAGCCTACAACTTTCTGCTGTATTTTTCTTCTACTGTGGTAAGATACACATATCATAATATTTACCATCTTAACCATTTTCAAGTGTACAGTTCATTAGTATTAATTATGTTTTCTTTGTCGTGAAACAGATATCCAGGACCTTTTCATACTGTAGAAATGAAACTCTATATCCATCAAATACAACAATTCCCCTCTCCCCATACACTTGTAACCATCAATCTAACTTTTATATCTGTGAACTTTACTACTTTAGATATCTCATAAAAGTGGAAATATATCGTATTTGTCCCTCTGTGACTAGCTTATTTCACTTAGCATTACGTATTCAAGGTTCATCCATGTTGTAACATAAAAAAGGATCTCCTCAATTTGTATGGCTCCATTGTATCAGTGTATGGAGATACCATATTTATTTACTTATTTCTCCATCGATGGACATTTGTGTTGCTTCTACTTCTCGGCTATTGTGAATGGTGCTAATGAACATGAACGGACAACTATCTCTTTGATATTCTAATTTCAGTGTTTTTGACTGTATGGCCAGAACTGGGATTACTGGATCCTATGGTAGTTTTATTTTTATTTTTTTAAGGAAGTTACATACTGTTTTTATAGTAGTTACATTATTTTACAATTCTACCAACAATGCACAAGGGTTGCAACTTCTCTACATTCCAGCCAACATACTACATTCTGTTTTCTTAACAGTAGCCACGTCAAGGGGTATGAGGTGATATCTCACTTAAGTTTTTAATTGTATTTTATGATAATTGGTGATTTCGAGCACCTTTTCATATACTTGTCCATTTGTATATCATCTTTGAAGAAATGTCTATCGAAGCCCTTTGTCCATTTTTTAATCTGATTACTTCATCTTTCATTGTTGAACTATAAGAGTTCTTTATATAGTCTGGATATTACCTCTTATCAGATATATGCTTTGCAAATATTTTCTCCCATTCTGTAGATTGCCTTTCCATTCTGTTGACTATTACTTTTGATAAACAAAAGCTTGTAAGTTTAATACCATCCCATTTATCTATTTTTGCTGTTGTTGCCTGTGCACTCACTATAATTTTTGTAAATTCATAAAATACTTAGGATTGCAAAGAATCAAATTATAATGAAATATGTTAATCAAAATATCAAAATTACTAAAAATACAATTATATATGTGTTCATATTGATAGATAAAATGATGAATTCTTGTGGTGGGAAGCATAAAAAATATAATATAATAAATATATCTATATAAAAGTATAATATAATGTAATAAAAGTTATAAAATAATAAATGTAAATATATAATATATAATATATATAATTACTATATCATATTAATATTGTAAGAATAAAATATATGACTGACAACATATTTCAAGATATTTGAAGCTCTTGTTATGTAATATGAATCCATACACCATTTTAATTGGTGATAAGCTAAGGTACCTTCATATTACTTGTCATTGTGTATATATATTTAAGATGTACAAAATTTCAGTTAGATTATATTAAACATAAAGGATGCGTTTGTTTGTTTCCCATCAAAGTTCATGGATTAAGTCTCATTGGCTACAGATAAAAAACTGCTTCTGTAGTGCTTAAGCATGTGATCTAACAGCTGCTATTAAGAAAGCTAAGCTCCTCTGCACACCATTCCACTGCCACACACTCAGGAGCCTGCTATCTAAAATTGTCTAGAAGAGGGGCGCCTGGGTGGCTCAGTCGTTGAGCGTCTGCCTTCGGCTCAGGTCATGATCCCAGTGTCCTGGGATCGAGCCCCGCATCGGGCTCCCTGCTCCGCGGGAAGCCTGCTTTCTCCCTCTGCCTCTCCCCCTGCTTGTGTTCCCTCTCTTGCTGTGTCTCTCTCTGTCAAATAAATAAATAAAATCTTAAAAAAATAAAAAAATAAAAAAAAATAAAATTGTCTAGAAGAGAGTCCCACACCTAAGGACCTTGGAACCGACATGATGCAGAAAACAGGCTGCATAGTAGAAGACACAACTCTATCAAAGTTCTTTAGAAGTCTTCTTATTAAAGTTCTTTAGAAGCTAGAATTATTATTATTATTATTATTATTATTATTATTATTATTTAGAGAGAGACAGAAAGCATGAGCTGGGTTGCGGGAAGGGCAGAGGGTGGGAGAGAATCTCAAGCAGGATCCCTGCTGAGTGTGGAATTGAGGCAGAGCTCAATCCCAGCATGCTGAGCTCATGACCCACTTAACTGATAGAGTTATGGAGGCACCCCTAGAAGCCAGAGTTAGTATACACCCAGTAATTAAGTCAAATTAACCTTACAAATACACATATTTAAATCTTTAAAAGGGCTTTGCTAATATCCTTTGTTAATATTCTATTATCAGTTCTGATAAGAAGCATGAAGATTTAAAGCCATTCAATATATTACATTTGCACAACAGACATACAGAAGTACGTAGCCTAGAAAATCCTTGTGTTGGCGTTTATAAAAAAATAAGTTTTGGCAAGAAAAAATATCAATAGAGGAGACATAAGTCACCCATATGTCTCATTTCTTGGAAACTGATTCAATCAGAGAGCCTGGAAAAATACTGAAAATCAAAGTTTTCATGGTTTATGAACCAGGGAAAATGGAGCAAATTAAACACAAACCTCCAGGAGCTACTTCTATGGAATAAAGCAGCAGGGATTCTTCAGTTGGTCAGTTGCCCTAATGAATACAGTCTATTAATTAAATCAAGACCCTAACAAAATGACTTTTATAATGAAAGAAAATGGTTGACAGGCAATAAGAAGTCTACGTGAATGTGTCTTTAAAAGCTTATAAACAAAAGAGCAATATTTTCAAAGGAACTTTGTAAAAATGTAACTTATAGGTATAATAGAATTACCAGTAGACCTGTTAAGAAGGCAATTTAATTGCTGTGACCTACTTTAGCAACTGAAATTTTCATGATATTCTGTATATCTCTTTTAGAGATTTCTTTCCATGTTATAGATTGTTTTTGTCTGAAATGCAATAGTTAAAATAAGTTAAACTTTATGAAATTTAGCTGAAAAGTATTCATATTGCCATAGTCAGCACCATTATTTATTTATACACATGCATAACATATATATTACAGAAATATAAATATCTGTAATTATACATATTTATAACTTAAAAATCGCATTATCGAATTCTGATCTTTATTTGGTAATGTCAAGTTCTCAGAAGTTAACGGAGCTTCACAATAAAAATAAGGTACTAGTAAAGAGTTTTTTGATGTCCTGAAGATAAGAAATTTTCAATTTTCAGTCAATGGGCAGAACTGGCAGATTTATTCGGGGATTCTATATTAGAAAGGAAAGTAAGCAAAACATACATTAATCAGACATATTTAAATAATTCAGACCAATTCCTTAAGTTAACTTTTGTTTGGTGACATTTATTTCATTTACTCTAATTAGTAGTATATTTCTTTCCTATGGGTGATAATTCCCCTGCATAATAGTATGCACTGCACACAGTAGGGCATATTTCAGGTGCACTGGTAGAGCTTTTCCTTGGGTAGAACCATTTGTTGCAGAGGTTACTTTTACATGCTTATACATCAAACACTTTGTGTGTGTGTGGGGGGGTAGTGTGCTCCTAAGTGTGTGTGGGAGAGGGTATGTATAAAATGTTTCTTATAATCACTTTTGCAAAGAAATACATTTTTTTCTAAACACAGACAATTCATCTTGATGTTGTGTATTGCCTTTTTAATTTCCTAGCAGTTCTGTTCACATAACTTCTGTGAACTTTATGTTCACATAAAGGCATATGATAGAAATGTGGGTGGGAAAGAAAGAAACTGAAATTGAGGAAGAGAGATGACAACATGACATGTTGAAGCATAGCTTTCTACAGTCAGATCTCTGGATTCAGACTGCCCCACTTAGAACCCTAGCTTTGCCATTTAATGACTCTGTAGTTATAAGAAAGTTATTAAATATTTTCTAAGGCTCGTTTTTTCTTTAAATAAAAAAGTCATAATAATTAAAAATGAAAATAAGAAAATCAACCTAGTCAGGTATATACATGCTTTTAAGAATAGTTATTTATAGCAGGGATTAAAATTTTTCACTAGACTAATTGTAGTAGCTCCAATGTCATTTAAAATAATACAGACTACTAAAGGAAGAGAACAAGAGTTTTCAGAAAAATGGGGAGGAGGTGGTTATACTTTTTGAGACCTTCCTAATTTTAACATGCTTTCTTTCTATTTGAACATTAGTTCATATACTACATATCCTTGAAAATGTAGTGCAAGGAGGCATTTCATTTTGAAGAATGAAAGCAGAAACATATAGTCTTGATCAATAAAACAGGGTTTATTTATTTATTTTTTATTTTTATTAAAGATTTTATTTATTTGACAGAGAGAGAGATCACAAGTAGGCAGAGAGGCAGGCAGAAAGAGAGGGGGAAGCAGGCTCTCTGCTGAGCAGAGATCCCGATGCAGGGCTCGATCCCAGAACCCTGAGATCATGACCTGAACTGAAGGCAGAGGCTTTAACCCACTGAGCCACCCAGGCACCCTAAAACAGGGTTTAAAGAGGAGGGAGCATTTGAAGGAAAGGAATAATCTCAGAGGTGTTGCCTATCAGAGATTGTTTTTTTCACATGTGTTCTCAAGTTGATGTGCCAGAGAAGTAATCAGGGATTAGAAGAAGAGTATATGTATTTATAAATGATATGCTGTGAAAAATTAACTTGCATTAGAGACAAATGTATTAAAATATTCAAATATGGATTTTCTATGAGGGAAAAGCATAGGAAAGAACAAGGGAGTGCAGGGTTAAAATTACTGTTAGCAAATAATATACAGAAGATTCTACTAACATTTAGAAAAATTCCTCAGCAGATTCTTGCAAGAGAAATTTCCATATATATGGACTCTTCTTTCTAAGTGGGAGAACTTCGTCTAGAGGAACATTTCTACCTTCTTGCTGTGCCTCTCAGTCATGGAGGTGAATAGTGTCTATTAATTCACATTTCTTGGCTGGGTGGAGGAAATTTATTAAAAGCAACAAGCATTAGCGTAACACTCATATTCTGGTTTTATTGTTCTTCCCTCCTTATCAGTAAAACTGGCTAAATGCACCAACCCCAAGATAGCCACTTCTCCTAGGAGAGATATCCTATTGTCTAGAATGGTATGGGGGTGGTGATGAATAGGAACAGTTGGCAAACACTTTGGCCACAGATCTAAATACACTTTACCAAATTAGTTTTACTGCAGCAAAGCTATTTTAATTCCATACGAAGTGCCTTTTTTCTCAGGTTGTCCCAGGCTTGGGAGGTGAAGAAAGGCATGCTGTTTTTAACTGTGTTTGTGAGCTAGGATCAAAAAATCACACAGAGATAACTGCTTGATATGAAAATACAGTGTCTGAGGCCTAAAGGAAGATTAGTAGAACAGAATAATTGTCATGAAAATTAGAATGCAATAAACACTTAATTTGGAATAATATAGAGGTTATAGAATATTGGTTTTGTAAAGAAGAAAAAAGCTTGAAATGACATTTTCATATACAGAATATGTTAACAAAAACAAAATAAGCAATGAAGATAATGACAACCTACTATAATATTAATAAATAACCATGACTGATAAGATTACTTAGAAAATATATATTACTTTTCTATTACTTAAAACAAAAAATTGATGGGGGGACCTTATAAATGTACATAGAAAGGTAGCTGTGTATTTCTTTAAAAAACAAAAACAAAACAAGATGATACAAAACAAAAACCGAAGGAATTTCTATACTTTGGCAACACTAGCAAATTTAAATTAAAGAAAGGCATAGAGAAATAACCAAGGTAATACAAATCAGATTAACCTAAGATTTCTTTGTTGTGGGAATAAACTACAGATCACACTATGGTAACATTTGTAAATTTTACAGTAATCAGGTTTTCCCTAATTCTGTAATTCTGAGACGAAGTTGTCTTTCATCACCTCTGATCTCAGCTATCCAACATCTCATAGAATCTAAATAATATTGACTTAAGTTAGGCCTCCGATAAGGAAAGCCTGAGATGGGAATTCCTGTAAATGTAATTCTTGAGGTAGTGTCCTCAGAAAGGGAGTAGAGAAGCTGGACAGGGCAGTCCAGACAATGAAGAAAGAATGAGATTTCAGCTATAGACAAGCTTTAGCCTAGCTTCATGGAGTCATCTGGAACATGAATTGCACTATAAAGTTAGACCCACTGTGAGGGTGTATCAATGCGTTTTTACACCCCTGCAACAGTGAGAGAGACATTGGATGGATGGGTGTCCTGGGAGGAGTGACAGCATAGCTTCCTGGATGGGATACCTCCCTTACCTGAGGACCATACTCTGACGGAGACAACTGGTAGCCATTAGCAGTTAACAGTCAAAGCCGACAAGAAATAGTGCAACTGCTCAGTGAAGGGGCTAGGTGGGGTGCAGGGCATCCTTATATTCCCTCCTTTACAACATAGAGATTAACTTGTTTATCAGTAACATAATTGTTGACAATTTCTGTGAAAATTAATAAAAAGAACATTAGTGTGACCAGCTAGAATCTCTGCGGCTTCAGTTGGTCCCGAAGATGATAACCGATATATATCAACCCCCTAATCTCCTAGAATCTAGATTCCCTTTCCATGCATCTATCATTTCTGCAGAAATCTCTGGAGAGCCACTTGTTGGTGGCTTTCATGATGGGGTAAGTGGACTCTGAAACATTACCTTAAGGGTCTAAGCATCTGAGCATCTGGCCCTTACAGGCCAAAAGGCCCTGTAAGGGCCTATCTGCAGGTAAAATCTTTACAGCTAAATGTGTTATAGGAAACCTGAAAGCTATCCCACTGAACCCTGTGGGGTTGCCAGCCTGCTCAGAGGCTACTAATAAATTCTGAGAAGATTAAAATATAAAGTTAATTCAAAAAGAGTTATAAAAATTAAAATACAAACTTACAGATTGAAATACATACTTGAAGAACAAAATATATAATGTAAAAATAATTTTCAATTTATTATCTGGATTAAAAATACCATATTATATTTATGCATTCCTGAAAAAGTTTTGAGAAGAGGAAAGGAAAAAAAAAATCCACAGGAATTCTTGCCTTTAACTGGGGTGGAAATTGGAAGGCTAGAGTGTGTCAGGGATGTAGTGTGACATTTCAAAATATCCAGTAATTTAATGTTTGTTTTTTTAACTTAATGTAAACAGTAGGAGAGTCCTAACCAGAGCAACGGACTTGTTAAACACTATTAAAAAAGGGAAAGTGTTATAACAAATTCATTTCACACTAGAAAACTGTAGAAATTTTTGAGTAATCATAACAAGATGAGAGAAGTAAGTTAAATATTACAAATCTGCCAAGGAGGTCCAACCCACACGTATCAAAAGTTTAAAACAAAGATACTTTGGAGCACCTGGGTGGCTCAGTGGGTTAAAGCCTCTGCCTTCGGCTCAGGTAGTGATCTCAGGGTCCTGGGATCAAGCCCCGCATCGGGCTCTCTGCTCAGCAGGGAGCCTGCTTTCCCCTCTCTCTCTGCCTGCTTCTCTGCCTACTTGTGATCTCTCTCTGTCTGTCAAATAAATAAATAAAATCTTAAAAAACATAAATAAAATCTTAAAAATAAAATAAAAACGAAGATACTTTGAACACATAAATTCATCATTATTTATATAAGGCAACTCACCAAGGTGAAAAAAAAATAAGAATTATGAAAAGATAGTTCAAACAGAAGAAAAAATGAAGCATCGATGGCCTTAATCACAGCAAAATAAGCTGAATGCAAGGTGGATAGTATGAACTATAGCAAAAAGGGTAAATTTATACCAATAAATAGTTCAAAAATGAATAAAGGTACAGTTATCAGCTTGTGATCATGAATTAAGTATACATAATATGTAAAAACAAAACTTATCTGAAGGAAACAAAGTTATATTTCTCACTCTGATGAATCAAGAATTCAAAGTAAAAATAGGGTATAGAAAATATTAACAAGTATCATCCTGGTTATAAACAGGAGTTTCCATAGTTGAAAAAAAAAACTTAAAATAGGCATCATTGCACAATTTATAACAGCATGCCATCTTTGCCTAAAAGCTGTTTTTTTGTTGATTTATTTTTTTACCCGGAGCTTGAACTCATGACCCTGAGATCAAGACCTGAGCTGAGATCAAGAGTCAGACGCTTAACCAACTGAGTCACCTAGGCGCCCCTCTAAAAGCTATTTAAGTCAATAATGTCTTATAATTGATGTTTTAGAACTGATAAATGACATATTTCGTAAACATTTATATTACTTGAGAAACTGATTTGGCTGCTGTGACAGGGCAGAATCTATATGACTGAAATAAAACAGAAGTTTATTCTTTCCTCATATAATATTCTGAGCATAAAACATCTGCGGCTGATAGGATGCTGCCATGATAGTGAGGGATCTGACTCATTCTATTTGGTTGCTCCACTTTTCTAAAAATTCAATTTCCTTTGAATAAGATGGTTTTCTTGTTCACATTTTATTTCACATTAACCTTAAAGTCAGTGGGAAACACTGAAGAGGGGGACATATATTTACATATAAACAAAGCCCTAAGATAATTTTATAAGAAAAATTTAAAATTTATATTTTAAAAATATAAATACTGACTTAATGGAAGAGCATGAAGAACACTTTTGTTTCAAAATAAAGGAGTTTCCAAAGCATTTACTCATTTTTAAAAATATATCTGTTGGCTATTTGTATGTCCTCTTTGGAGATATACCTATTCCAGTAGCTCATTTAAAAAAAAAATCAGGTTATTAGGGTTTTTTTTTGGCTATTGAATTGTAGAAGTAGCTTATATATTCTGAAGATTAACCTTTCATCAGATATGTGTTTTGCAAATAATTCCTCCCATTCTGTAGGTTGTCCATTCACTCCGTTGATTGTTTACTAAGAAGAATCTTTTTTAGTTTGAGGTAGTCCCATGTGGCTATTTTTGCTTTTGTTGCCTGTACTTTCGGTATTATATTCATGAAATCTCTATGTCACTAATCATCATGGAAATGGAAATCAGAGCCACAATGTGATATCACCTCTCATCTGTTGGGATGGCTATTACCAGAAAAACAAAAGGCAAATGTTGGCAAGATTGGAACATGCTAAGCATTATTCACAAAAACCACGATATGGAAACTACTTATATGTCCATTGACACATGATTGGATAAAAGAAAAAAAATGTAGTGTAGCTCAGTGGGTTAGGTGCCTGCCTCAGGCTGAGGTCATGATCTCTGGGTCCTGGGATCGAGCATCGTGTCTCGCACTCCCTGCTCATGGAAGTTCTAATATCTCTTTGAGATCCTGATTTCAATTATTTTGAATAAATACCCAAAAGAGGAATTTCTGGATCACATGGTGGTTCTACTAATGTTTTGAGGAATCTCGATACTGTTTCCATGGCAGCCACACAATTTTGCATTCCCTCCAACAGTATACAAGTGTTCCAACCTTGTCAACATTTGCCTTTTATACATATACACCACATTTTTAAAAAAGATTTTATTTATTATTTGAGAGAGAGAGAATGAAAGAGAGAGAGAGCATGAGAGGGAGGAGGATGAGAAGGAGAAGCGGAGTCCCTGCTGAACAGGGAGTCTGATGAGGGACTCAATCCTGGGACTCCAGGATCATGACCTGAGCCAAAGGCAGTCACTTAGCCAACTGAGCCACCCAGGTGCCCCAAGAATCACATAATTATTAACCATAATACCATATTGGTATTTCCTTCCAATCCATTTAATGTGTTTAAACATTTTATGTATTATCTACCATTTGTGTTTTTTATATCATAGGGACTTTACGTACTCAGTCTTAATTTCAGCCAAACCCTAAGTTGTTTCATATTCCATGCTCTTTTTTATTCTATATACTTTCCTTGTTATTGTAAGAAAGAACAGCTCTTATCAAGAAAGATATCATCCCTATTATTTTCTACACTATAATCTTAAAATGTTGCACTTTTTTTTTTGGTTGGTCTCTCTGCTTAAATGTTAAGATTATGTCAATCAGGATTACCTGCATTTATTGGTATTAAGCTTGTGCAATGCTCACCAAAAATAATTTTAAGGTAACAATTATATTTTCAAAATATATTTTCTGCATAAACCCCTGTGAATCTTTTTCATTAGTAAGTAGAGGAACAAATAATAATAATAATAATAATAATAAAATTCCACCATACTTGAATGTTTTTCAGAATTCAACAGAAGAGGTAAGAAAAGTAAAGAAAATTACATGATTCCTCAGCTAATATCCGTTTTTCTAAATATGAACAACAATGGCTAAAAGTGTTTTCCTTTAAAAACCACACCTGCAACTTTATTGCTTTCCTTGAATTAAATGTACATCTTGTTATAGGATACGATGCTGTTATTTTTAAAAATTATTTCTTATTTTCATGCAGCTAAAGATTTAGACATAAAAACAAAGATGAATTTTTTGGTTTTCATGTCAATTAAACAAGCAGCTCTTCTTTCTCTAAAATATACTTCAGAAGGAAAAATCAGAAAAAGCATCACATCTATTAAACCCAAGACAGAAGCAAAACAGAGGATAAGGAAAGGATCTTAAAACTACCTCAGACCTACCCTATGAAATCACTGGGTCTTGGACAGAACATTTTGTATAAGATGCTTGAAACTTCTTAGACAGATGTCAACCAGAACACTAAAGACCAGGACACAAAGACTATCTTAGCAGGATATTTGTTTCAGTAGAGATTTTGAAGAAAATTGGGGGAAACACCCGAATCCTCTGCAGTGTTTCTTTCCCCAGAGTCATCATATCCTTTGTCTCTGCTGGTATTTCTTTAAATTATTCTCAGAAGGTATCTTTACATCTCACTCTACCCTCCCTCCCCACTCTGGATTCACCTTTTCTCCACCAAGACCCAAGAAGGATGGGGCTGTCACCAGGAGCAGCAACTGTCACTTCAATTTTCTACTTTTTCTAATACACTTAAAAAAAAAAAAAGATATATTTATTTATTTTAGAGAAAGAGCATGAGCAAGGGGAGGGTGAAGGCGGGGAGAGAAGCTGATTCCCCATTGAACTGAGCCCTTTGCAGGGCTTATGACCCAAAGGGGAGGACTCAAGGGGAAATGAGGTATCCCACACTTAACCAACTGCATCACCCAGGCACCCCTAACTTTCTCAAGTTTTAGCTTGCAGGGATAAGAATCTTCAAATTGTTTGCTGAAATGTCAAACTGGGTGAGTTTGGGCTTTGTTAGCAAAGTACTAGGTTAATTTTCAGAAATTGTCTGGAAAACAATTGACTACTCTTTGTGTACACAGAACTTAAATGAGCTCATACTGAGAGCCCCATTTTCTTGTTTTTGTTTAGAATTCCTACAGGGTTAAGCCAATTATAAATTAGTTCTACTCATTAGAGAAGCAATATAGTCTCATTTTTCTTTGTGGCAAGCCTCTTTTCAGTGAATTTCAAAAAATATTTCTGAATGATGCTAAACTGTATCAAATTCTTGAAATCTTTTACACAATGAGAATGTTGTGGAATTATAGAAAAGATGAAGCTATTGGTATTTGTATGAAAAAAGTATTTAAAATAAAGAAAGTAAAGAGAAACTGGTGCTTTTTGTTATGTCTGATATTTCATAACAAGACAGAGATAGTGAAACTTTTCCTTAGATCATCACAATTTAGATATAATGAAACCCAGGGAAATTCAGTGAAGCACAATTAAATGATATCCACAAGCAATGTGGCATAATAGCTAAGCATATGGTCTCTGGAGTTTGACTCTGGATTAAAATACTAATTCTACTACATCCTAGCTGGATGATCTTAGACAAATTAAAAATTTAAAGAGTGATTAAACTAAAAAATCAACCATCTATAACATTTTATGTACTCTATTGTGCACGAAGACATTTATATCAAACCCACAGTATGTAAACAAGAATATTCATTATTAACACATTCAATGTCAGAGTCTACTCAATGTCATTAGAAGAATATTTTGATGAAATAGTTTACATATTTTTTAATTTAATTTATTTTTTTCAGTATTTTTAAAAAAATATTAGAGAGGAGCAGAGAGAGAAGGAATGTGCAAATAATTTAAACTATTGAACGCCATGATTTAAAAAAAAATTGTTTTTTAAAGGAAAGTTAAGTTTTCAGTTAGCAATAATGGCGTCTTGGATAAACCTCACTGGCTACAATACTGTCACTGCACAAAGCTAAGAGGAGAATTAAGGAAATATGGGGCGCCTGGGTGGCTCAGTTGTTAAGCGGCTGCCTTCAGCTCAGGTCATGATCTCAGAGCCCTGGGACCAAGCCCTGCATTGGGCTCCCTGCTCAGCGGGGAGCCTGCTTCTCCCTCTCCCACTCCCCCTGCTTGTGTTCCTGGTCTCACTGTCTCTCTCTGTCAAATAAATAAATAAAATCTTAAAAAATATATATATTTAAGGAAAACTATTCATGATTTGGGAGGAAAATATAAAAATGAATGTTTATATAATAGTATAAATATAAAAATAAAATAATAAAAATTCATGTATTTCAAAGCAACTTGATATATTTTAATTGAAAAATAAAAATGCATAAAATTACAATAATAAAAGGGAGATAATGATACACATCAAAATTTATAAATTTAAATATGTTAATTAAATTTGCTGACAAAATGCACATCTGAATGTTTTCATATAATCTACTAGTTTCTAGGAAAATATAAATGAACAAAATTCATCCAATAAAAATCCAGAAGTGAAGCAGAAGAAATGAATTTAAAGGTAGAAAGGGAAAGAATAAGAGACAGATTATTCTTCCATGGTTGGAATAAGACAAAAATGACCTCCTCACCTGATTACTTCACATTGCTCTTTAACTGCTAACTAATCTACTGGATAAAAATAAAGAAATAATAGCTTTTCAAATTTGAAGTACAAAGAAAAATGATTATTTATATATATATATATATATATGAAGTGCCCAATGCTTCAAATTCCCAATAGAAATAACTGAAAACAAATATCAATAACATGTGAATTCGTAAGATTAGATATACAATGAAAATAAGAATTGAATGTCTTTCATATATATATGTGGTAATAAGTTAATAATATAATAGAATTTCATATTATTTAAAATACCAAACAAAAATAACAGAAAAGTATACATGAATAAACCAAAGAAAGGTGATCTCTTGAAAGACAATTTGAAACTCCACTGAGAATTATTAAAGAAAATTTGAATGAAAATAATTATACTTTTCCAAGAAGTTAATACTGTAAAACATTCAGTGCTCTCTCCATTGTCTTACAAACTCTGGCAATTGAATAAAATATGGTGTCCCCAATACCCATCAACCGCCACTCTAATCTCCATCTCTGCAATTCTGCCATTGCAATAATGTTATATAAATAGAATTGGAGTATGTAAGCTTTTGAGATTGAGTCTTTTTAACTCAGTATAGTTCCACAGAGATGCAGCTTTTTTGATTTATCTATGGAATTTATGAATGTATCTCACTGTAGACTTCTAATGGTTTTTCTAAGCATCGCTTCTAAATACATAATAAATATATTATACATGTATAATACCAGTGTCAAGGGGCGCCTGGGTGGCTCAGTCAGTTAAGTGTCTGCCTTTGGCTCAGGTCATGATCCCAGGGTCCTGGGATTGAGCCCCACATAGGGCTTCCTGCTCAGCAGGGAACCTGCTTCTCTCTTCCTCTGCCCCTCCCCCTGCTTGTGCTCTCTCTCAAATAAATAAAATCTAAAAAAAAAAAAAATCAATGCCAACATTTTATTAGTTCAAGTAAAGTATAGGAATGTTATTTCTACTTAAGTCTTCTTATCATCTTTCTTTACAGTGTATTGTTTTAAACATTTCCTTTGAATCACATCAGACAAGTTGTAATTTTTAATTAAATCACTCACATAATTAAGAAGATTAAAGAGAATGGTCTACCATATTTATCCAACTTTTGCTCTCTCTTTTGCTCTTTCTCCTTTCCTAATATTCCAGATTTCCTTTTTTTATCATTTATTTCATAGTTAGACAACTTCATTTAGCCATTCTTTAGGGTAGGTGTGCCAGGAACAAATATCTTAGTTCTCCTTCTTTTCAGAATGCCCTCAATTTACCCACATTCCTGAAGGATATTTTCAATGGATACAGATTTTTTAGTTGACAATATTGTTTTGATTGTTTCTCTTAGGACTTGAAAAATGTGTCATTTCCTCCTAATCTTCATGGGTTTCTGACGACAAAGTCATGGTATTTATAATTATTCTTCACTTATAGATAATGCTTTATTTCTCTGTAGCTGCTTTCATTTGTCTTTAATTTTCTGAAATTTGATTATGATGTTCCTTGGCACGTATTTTTTAGATTTATACTGTTTGAGGCATAGAGCATCTCAAATAGGTAGATTTATCTCTTTTGCCAAATTCAGGGCATTTTCTGCCATTATTTGTTTATACTTTTTCAGTGCTGCACTCATCTTCTTCTTCCAGAATTCTAATATGAATATAGATATTTTGTTATCATACCTAGGTTTCTGTGACTCTCTTAATTCTTTTTTGGTCTATGATTTTCTTGTTGTTCAAACTGGTTACCACACCACACCAGGTGAGGGTAATTGTTCTTTCTTTACTTGGACTTATTGGGAAGTGGACTGGGAGAAAGTGGGTTGTATATTAGCACTACCTCAAACTTCTTGATTTCACCTCATTGCTTTCATTTTTCATTATATTTTTTAACCTGTGTCTTCATTTTTCCCTTGTTAATCTCATGTTAAATTTATCTATTTTATTTTCAAATAAGTAACTCTTGGATTAGATGATACTGTTTGTTGTATCTTTGTTTAATATACCAATGAAAGAAGTAAAAACGGAGTACAGCAATCTACTGCACACAGACCAAACTGGCCTATTGCCTGGATTTCTAAATAAAACTTTATTGGAACACAGCCACCCATTTGTTTAAATATTACCTATGTTTGCTTTTATGCAACAATGGTAGCATTATGTAGTTTTATAGAGTTGGTGGCCTGCAAAGCCAAAAATAGTTACAACTTGACAGTGTGCAGAAAATCTGGTGCATCGGGACGCCTGGGTGGCTCAGTTGGTTAAGCGGCTGCCTTCAGCTCAGGTCATGATCCCAGGGTCCTGGGATCGAGTCCCACATCGGGCTCCTTGCTCGGCAGGGAGCCTGCTTCTCCCTCTGCTTCTGCCTGCCACTCTGCCTGTTTGTGCTCTCTCTCTCTCTCTCTCTCTGACAAATAAATAAATAAAATCTTAAAAAAAAAAAAAAAAAGAAAATCTGGTGCATGAACTGAATGTTTGTGTCCCCCCCATTCATATATTGAAGACTTTATCCCCCATATGATGGTATTTAGAAGTCGGACCTTTTGGAGAAAATTAGATCATGAGGATGGAACCCTAATGAAAGAGATTAGTGCCCTTAAAAGAGACATGGGAGAGATTCTCTCTTTCTCTTTCAAAGTGCAATGTGAGTATACAGGAAGAAGGCGAATAATCTGAAAGTCAGGAAGAGGACTCTCACCAGAAGCTTAGCATTCTGGTATCCTGATCTTGGACTTCCTAGCCTCCAGAACTGTGAGAAATAAATTGCTGTTTCAGCCACACCATATATGGTATTTTGTTAGGTAGTAGCCTACCTAAGACAAATGGATGATTACCAGTTAAAAGCACATTCTGGAGGTAGTCTACATGAGTTTCAATCTTGGTTCTGCTGCTTATTGGGTTTTTGTTTTGTTTTCTCTTTGTTTGTTTCCTAGCTCATGTTTTACTTATCTCAGTCTGTGAAAAACCCTGGAGCACAAATCAATGAGGCTTCTAACAGAGAAGATTTGTGCTTCCTTTTACCAGAGCAGGAGAAAATACAAGATCTTGGATCATTGGAATCCTTCTTTCTTCTACTTAATTGAAGACAATGATCCTCTTTGTTTGCTCCTGGTTTAAAGGTGACTTTATGATGAGCACTGGGTGTTATATGCAACTAATGAATCATTGAACACTACATCAAAAACTAATGATGTACTACATAGTGGCTAACTGAACATAATAATAAAAAAAAAAAAACTGATTGACTAATATTTGCACTTGCCCTCTGGAAAAGTCCTCCCCTTCTATTATTCTGGCTTAGTCTTCATATTTTATCTGTATACACATACATACACACATACATACTTTACACAAGATATTTTTTAGAGCATGAAAAACTAGCCACTCACAGTATCAAAATTCTAACTACATGTTAAGTTAGTGTTAACTCATTTTATTGGAATATGAATATATTGAAATAACTTAAATATAGAAATAATCATGTTCTGTTGTAAAAGTTTTATAGCGGTATACTGTGTTTTTACATCCATTTTTTCTTATTTTCTTTAGTAAAAATTTAGATCATAGCAATTATTTACACTTTGCAGTGATTTGCAAGTTTAATGACTAAATTAATAGGGACAAAGCTTATGTCTGGGTAAGGGCGTGAAGTACTAAGGATAATTTGGCAGGTCTATGCTTTTAGTGATATGAGGGAGAGATACCAAACCAAACCAAACCAAACTGCTTATAGTACTCCTATAGAACTTTTAAAAAATATGTTTTTGGGAGTTTATTCTTATAAGATTTTAGGTATTTTTGTTTGTTTTCAAGCTTGGTTCTTCTCCTTATCAGCTTGTTTCTGTTTTATTATTTTTGTTTGTGTCTTAGCTCATGTTTTAGAATATATGTTACTCTAATAGTCATATTTAATGAATAGTAATAATAATAATTTTTCAGTAATTCATTTAGAATTCTTATCATCCTTACATCTTCACTCTCTGGGTCTTACTGTAATTGTGACAATTTGCAGTTCTTTACAGTTTCAGAGGCTATGTTGCAAAGCAAGGAAATAGAACTGGCCTTTAAGTCCATTCTGAGGATTGCTGAGCTATTATTCTTCTTAGATATATTTTGTAATTTACACAAGTTATTAATGGGAGAAAGGACACAGTGAGAGAAAGGACACGTGTTTCATGATTGAAACCCAGATGATGCTCTCCATCTCAAGCCATTGTCTCCAAACCTCTGATCAGAGAGTCACCTTTTCTGAATTGAAATCCAACAGGTGAGGTATGGCATGGTGGCAGCCCACAGGAATGTGTATTGTCTTCAGTATCTTCCTCCACCACTCTCTATGAAGAAAATTCTCAGCAGCTGGCCTTTCTTGTTAAGTATAGTCTATTTCTTGTTAAGTATAGTCTAATTAATTTTCATTAATTAACACTGGGAAGCATGGATATAAAAATATGCAGCTATGAAAAGTAATCATGTTGAAAGACTTAAAATAAAAAGCTGTTAAATGCTTTTTTTAATGCTTGCCAAGTCTCTTGATTTTACGTGAAATTTAGTAAAGACAAATATTCAAAGTAAAGATGATTGTGGAGATGGGATTTACACTTAAATAATCAGGCATTAGTTACATGAATCCAAGGACCCCATTTTTATTTCAAATACTTTATTCCTCAGTGAATATAAAAGTAAGTATAAAATTATAAATGCAGCAAGGATAGCTGAGACAAATATGTAGACCATTAAGATCATACCTCATTTTCCTCAATTATTTTTATTTACATTTCCTCTATTCTTTACTTCTCTGGGAATAATGCCATATGTAGAATGCTTATTCATTGATTTTACCCTTTTTTGAGTAGGCGTATGACTATGAGTAAATCAGGTTTTTGTGAGATGTAGTGAATCTTATACCCATCAACAATGACTATATCTGTTGAGTAATTTTTTAAATAATAAATTGTATCTTATCTATTTTTTTAGTCAGGGTATAATTGACATACAATATTATATTATTTTCAGGTGCACAACATAGTGATTTGACATTTGTGTGCATTGCAAAATGGTCACCACAATAAGTCTAGTTACCATTTGTCATCTTGTAAAGTTAATGCAACATTACTGAACATATTCTCTAGGTTGTACATTACATCCTTCTGACTTATTTATTTTATAACAGGAAGTTTTTACTTCTTAATCCCTTTCTCCCATTTCATAGCCCTCTCACACTCTCCTCTCTGGCAACCATCAGTCTCTTCTCTGTATCTATGAGTCTGAATTTTGTCTTGTTTTGTTTGTTTTACTTTTAGATTCCACACATAAGGGAAATCATGCAGTATTTGTCTTTCTCTGTCAGACTTATTTCAGTTAGCATAATACCTTCTAGGTCCATCCATGTCATAAACGGCAAGATTTCATTCTATATTTTTAATAGCTGAGTAGTATTCCATTGTAGGTACATACCACATCTTCTTTTTTTTTTTTTTTTTTTTTTTTTTTTTTTTTTAAAGATTTTATTTATTTATTTGACAGAGAGAGAGAGATCACAAGTAGGCAGAGAGGCAGGCAGAGAGAGAGGGGAAACAGGCTCCCTGCTGAGCAGAGAGCCCGATGCGGGGCTCGATCCCATGACCCTGAGATCATGACCTGAGTCGAAGGCAGAGGCTTTAACCCACTGAGCCACCCAGGCGCCCATCCACATCTTCTTTATCCATTCATTTATTGATGAACATTTAGGTTGATTCAATATCTTGGTTATTGTAAATAATGCTTCAGTGAACAAAAGCGTGCATATATTCTTTTGAATTGGCATTTTTATTTTTTGAATAGATCCCCAGTAATGGAATTACTGGATCACGTGGTCTCTCTATTTCAAAATTTTTGAGGAAACTCCATATTGTCTTCCATAGTGGCTGCACTAGTTTACTGAGCAACCAACAGTTAACAAGGGCTCCCTTTTTCCCAATTCCTCACCAACAATTGTTATTTATTTTCTTTTTGACAGTAGCCATTCTGACAGGTATAAGGTAAATATCTCATTGTGGTTCTAATTTGCATTTTTCTGGTGAGTAGTGATGTTGAGCATCTTTTCACATGCCTGATGGCCAAGTATGTCTTCTTTGGAAAAATGTCTATTCCTCTACCCAATTTTAATCAGATTTTGTTTTGTTATTGTTATTGAAATGCGTAAGTTCTTTATATATTTTGGATATTAACCCCTTATTGGACATACGATTTGCAAATATCTTCTCTTAGTTAGTAGGTTCCCTTTTCATTTTGTTGATGGTTTCCTTCCTGCACAGAAGCTCTTTAGTTTGATATAGTCCCATTTGTTTATTTTGGCTTTTCTTTTCCTTATCTTTGGAGTCAGATCCAAAAATAATTTTGCTAAGATCAATGTTATAGAGTTTACTAATTGGTGCTTGTTTTGTTTTGTTTTGTTTTGCTTTGTGTGTGTGTGCATGTGTGTGTTTAGGAATTTTATGGTTTCAAGTCTTACATTCAAGTCTTTAACCTATTTTGTGTTAATTTTGGTGCATGGTGTGGTATAGTTGTCTGCTTTCATTCTTTTCATATATGTCAGTTTCCCTAGAGCCATTTATTGAAGAGACTGGTGTTTTTCCCATTGTATTTGCTTGCCTCATTTGTCATAAATTAATTGTCCCTATACACATGGGTTAATTTCTGGGTTCTCTATTCTGTTACTTGATCTACATGTCTCCTTTGTTCACTTATTTGTTTTTGTTTTTTGCCCATTCCATGTTTTGATAACTCTGTCTTTAACATATAGTTTGAAATCAGGGAATGTGATTCTTCTAGGTTTGTTCTTTTTCAAGATTTTTTTTTTTTTTTTTTTTTTTTGGCTCTATGGGGTCTTTTATGGTTCCATACAAATTTCAGAATTATTTGTTCTACTTCTTTGAAATATGCCATTGGGATTTTGACAGGGATTGCACTGAATCTGTATATTGCTTTGGGTAGTATGGACTTTTTAGTAATTTAATTCTTATAATCTATGAGCATGAGATATCATTTCATTTACTTGTGTCTTCTTCAACTTCTTTAATCAATGTTTTATAGTTTTCAGTGTACAGGTTTTTTACCTCTTCAGTTAATTTTATTCCTAAGCATTTTATTCTTTGTGATACAATTGTAAATGGGATTGTTCTCTTAATTTATTTTTCTTATAGTTTACTATTAGCATATAGAAATGCAAGATTTTTTTCTATTAATTTTGTATCCGCTACTTTACTGAGTTCACTTACTAATTATAACAGTTTTTGGTGGAGTTTTTAAGGTTTTCTGACATGTCGGGGCGCCTGGGTGGCTCAGTCGTTTTAAGTGTCTGCCTTTGGCTCAGGTCATGATTCCAGGGTCCTGGGATCGAGTCCCACATTGGGCTCCCTGCTCAGTGGGAGGCCTGCTTCTCCCTCTCCCACTCCCCCTGTCTGTGTTCCCTCTCTTGCTGTGTCTCCCTCTGTCAAATACATAAATAAAATCTTAAAAAAAAAAAAAAAAGGTTTTCTGACATGTCATGTCATTTGGAGTTCTTCCTTTCCAGTGTGTATCCTTTTGATTTCTTCTATGATCCAGTTGCTCAGTTACACATTCCAAAACTCTGCTTTTTACACCCCCTGCTCCCTCTAGCTACCACCACATTTTTTATTTTTGAAGTCACTTATTGTATATTTTTGTTTTCTATGTCCCTTAACTAATTATTGTAGTTTTAATTAATTTTACCATTTTTCTCTTTTAAATTCTTAGTAGCTTTATGTGTGGTCAGTTTGCTACCTTACCTTGTTATTTATTCATGAAATTTCTTTTCAGTTTAAGGAAGTCCCTCTAGTATTTCTTGTACTGCTGGTTTAGTAGCAATGGAAAGCAATGAGCTCATGCTTGTTTGGAAAATTATTTTATTTCTCTTTCAAATATGAATGATAACCTTGTTGGATAGAGTATTTTTGGTTGGAAGATTTTTTTCCTTTCAGCACTTTAAATATGTGATGCTACTTCTTCTGACTTGCAAAGTTTCTTTTGAGAAATCTGATAGCCTTATGGTGATTCTCTTATACATAACAATTTGTTTTTGTCTCACTGTTTTTATATTCTCTCTTTAACTTTTGACATTTTACTTATAATGTGACTTTGTGTGTCTCTTTTGGGGCTCATCTTATTTGGAACTCCTTGGACTTGCTGGACTTGGATGTCTATTTCCTTTCTTAGGTTAGAGAAGTTTTCAGCCATTATTTCTTCAAATAAGGTTTCTGTCCCTTTCTCTTTCTCTTCTCCTTCTAAGACCCTTTAATGAGAATGTTATTCTGCTTGATGTTGCCACAGAGATTCTTTCAGTTGTCTTCATTGTTAAAAAAAATTTTGTTTTCTTTTTGCTGTTCTGTCTGGATGAGTTCCATTGCTTTATTTTCCAGCTCCTTGATTTTTTCTACTTCATCCAGTCTGCTATTGAACCCAGTTGTATTTTCTTTGGAATAAGGAGTACTGTTCATTTAATTTTTTCAGAACATAAAGGCCAGGAATGGCCAGCAAACTCTGTATGAAGGATGAAAGATTACTCCAAACTTTGCTCTGAAAGAGAGGAGAAGGCAAGGGATTCAATACTCAGAGACCAAGACCCTTTGCCCTCTTCCTTCCCGCTTTTATTCTTTTATTGGTCCTTCAGAATAATCACAAATCTTTATCACTGTTTCTCAAGCACATAATGTGTGACAAGGGGTCTTACTGGAACTAGGAGAATCTGTTTACAGGAGAGATGTGATATGCTATTCTGTATGTTCTAGGAGTTCTACTAAACATAGCCTAAGGGAGAATGTATACATCTCTTAGATCACAGGGCAGCTGTCTGGGCTAAGAAAGCTTCAGGGAAAGCAACTCCCCACTGCATTCCAAGGACAGAGTGGTCACACAGGCCTCAGCATTCCAAAGGCACACACACTTCTCTGAAACCTTCTTTTACCCCCAATGGCTTCTGTGTTACGTTTTAGCAAGCCAGGTATTATGGATGATTTCATGCTCTACATTAACCCCAACATATAAGAAGATCAAGAGTCAAACATGCTTTTAATAATATCTTATTCTAAGTGAAAAACTAAGTTATTGCTATTTTTTAAACCAAACAGCAGAACATAAACCCTAGCCATTCTGCTGCCCTGATAAGATAATTGGTTTGGCTCAGTTAAAGTGGTAAATGCTGAAAGCCACTGATGTATGTCCATGTACTTTCAGTGGCTGGATATTTTGATCAAAAAACATTTATTTGTACACTTATTTCCTTAATGTTGGCTGCTTATCAATTTTTAGTTATTGTCCTAATATAAAATCTCAAATTTACATTTTACACTTTCAAATACAAAAATGTAGAATACACAAAGGGAAAAAATATGTTAGTGTACTACAAGTATAACAATAGTTGAACTGGATATTCGCCTGAAAATATTTTTTGATCAACGGAGATCAAAGGAGAAGTCCTTCTTAAGTGATTTCTTTTTTCTTTTTTTAAAATCTGGAAATCATTTACAATATAATTTACACTAACTCCACTATTTCATCAATACAGAGGTAGAACTAAGACTCAGACAAATTGACAGATTTTTAAGGTTGAATGTCAAAGATTTCTACCATGTGATTTTTTGAAGACATTAAATGACTCTGATAATAAATTAATTACTGATAAACTTACTAAAAATCATGTCAAAGAGAATTTATTAGAATCAGAGCTGAAGTTTTGTATTCATTAGTATTATTTAAACAGAAAGAAATTATGTTTTATGAAACGTCTTCTAAATTATAATTAACAAGCCTTTTATTTTCATTCACTATTCAATAAAAGTAACCAAGATATAAATTAGCATAACATTGAATTTCCTCTTCAACTCATTGAAATGGAACCCAATTCTTTGCCTTGTGACTGCCTATGCTCATATTATTTTTCAGTGTGACTTTCGTTTGATCCCAGAGCTATGGTCTCTTTTCAAGTGTACATAATGTGTTTTATCCATTTTTACAAAAGGTTATAAATTGGGAGAGAATAACTTGTTCAGATGTTCACGGGAGGTGTCTAACAGTGAGGAAATATTTCAGTAAATATGTTGCTTAAACCAGCATATTCTGCAACCATTAGAGGAAATTTCCTGCCAAAATGTTCCTTTCTTTTCATGCAAAAAAATGAAAAAAATAGTTTGTTGGATATATTATGAACCCTTTTTAATTCTATTTTATTCATTTCACTTCTTCGTAAAAAAGTATGTTTGAAAAATATATGTTTAGATTGGGAAATTTGCAATGGTTTCTTCAAGCTTAAAAATATTTCTTAATTAAATACCTTTACCTCTGAAGATGGTTTAGGTTTAGAATTGTGAAAAAATCTATAGTTCTAAACTCTAATTTTTATCAATTAAAAAGAGAACATTTCCTCTTATGTAAGACTCATCTTTTTCATTTTTTAGTTTTTGCTTTGATTTTGAGTTTCTTGTTGGAAAAGTAGACAACTCTCCTGGATAACTTAATTAGATGGGAAATTATTAGAAGGTTAGATGATAGATATTTGAATATATAAAAAGGCTAACAAGAAAGCTTAAAAAATAGTGAAGAGCCTAGAGCAAATCTAGGAAGACGGAATATAGTCCTATGTGTCCCTAATCACACCGACAGATTCAAAGACGCATGTAGGAATGTCTAATTGACTGAGATTATGTTTTCTGTACTTGATCTAGTTCCCAGAAAATGTGAAGGACTGACTTGCCCTTTTTTTTTTTTTTCCTGTTAAAGAAGATTCCTGAAAAAACCCAAGTTCAAATGCTAGGCAAATATTTACTTTAATCTATTCCTTTGGATATTTAATATCAAAGGAAATGACATTGTTGGTTTTATTTATTTTAAACACACACACACACACACACACACACACACACGAGAATTACACTAAAGTTTAAAAAAAATGGCTTTGTAGTCTTATAAGGAATATGACCATGGTGCAAGTGAAAGTAAACCCAGTCCAGAGTTACAAATAATACCTTTCCTTGATCAAAACCAATTGTCAGTAGGAAGCTAACTGAATACAACAGCTTTTGTGTAGTCAATGGAGATAATTAACTCAATATTAATGATGCCATAAACCATTTTTAAAAAAGAGCGCTGATCAGGCTTTTTCCCCCCTACTATGTGCCTTGTGTTGTTTGATGGTGATTAACTTTAGAGTTAAACCAAACCTACAATGTCACAAAATCACAATATATTAATAATTGCTAAAGGCAAAATATAAGAAGGATGATTATAATGGGAAAGTCTTAAACTTGGATTTGGCTTCCATAACTGATGAGACTTTGGGAGTATAGGTATTTGGCTTAAACAAGGGTCAGTTTTAATAGATTTGTAAGAGAGGAGTATGTACATAAACCAATATTAGCTAGGGATTGAAAATCAGATACCTGAAGTAAAATATAGAAAATTATGAAAATAGGGAAGCCTGGGTGGGTCAGTCAGTTGAGGGTCTGACTCTTGGTTTTGGCTCAGGTCATGATCTCAGGGTCCTGGGATCCACACTCAGAGATGAGTCTACTTGTCTCCCTCTCTCTCTGCCCTGAACCCCACTCATGTTCTCTTTCTCAAATAAATAAATCTTTTTAAAAAAAATAAAATTATGAAAATAAATCTTAAAATGAGAAAAATTCAAACATCCTGAAAGCACTGAAAGTTACTTAAAAAAAGATGTTGAATATGAGGACATATACAATGAACAGGAGATTAATGAAGAAATTATCACCATCCCAAATACAACTAACAAAGTTACATTCATCAACTACAACCTTTAATCAAAACTGCCTAATACATGCTTCAATGATTGTTTTCAATAATAGTTGTTTTTGAAGAACTTGAACAAGCATAACCTCAAATTCTTTAAAAAGGAAAACACTAAGTATAGCTTGCATAAAACTCTCAATTCTGCAATGTTTTATTTTTAAAGCAAAATTGGAAAGAAAATTACCTAGATAGATTGCTTTTATAAGAGAAACATCTTAACTAAGAATGATGTAATTAAAGTAAAAACAAATCAGTAAGCTTAAGATTGCTGAACTTTTTTTAGAGATCAGTTTCAGAAGTCACCTTAAAATTATAACAAATCATAAATTATGATGTTACCAATAAATTTTTATAGCTGCCCTTAACAGTTTTAGGAAAATTGCTTTAATTCTTGCTCAGAGTTTTAATCATGAAGGGATGTTGAATTTTGTCAAGTGATTTTTCTGCATCTATGGAAGAAAACTCTTTCTTGTGTACCTAATGCATGTATATTTCATCTAATAACACAGTTCTCAAATTAATAGTCTTGCTTTCAGATATTAAAAGTGGCAACTTTTTTCCTGCTTTGGGTTTAATTATAAAGCTTCTTATAAAAATGGCACTGTGGCATTATGTCCAAATTCTCTGTTATTGTCTAAATTTCTCTTTTGACCTCAGGAATGGAAATAAAAGAGATAGAAAATTCCATTTACATCACCATAATTTTGCTACATTTTTAATAAATTCTTTTACTTTAGAAAGCTATTAATTTACAAAAAAGTTACAAAGATAGTACAGAGAAATCCATGTACTTCTCACTTATTTTCCTCCATTGTTAACATCTTACATTTCCATGGTTCATTTGTCAAACTTACTTATTCATTTGCTAAACTCAATTATTAATTCTAGGAGTTTAATCTAAGAAACTGACATTTATAACTACCATATTTTAATGTTCAGACACCACTTCTAATAATAGCAGGCATTTCAGTCCTTTTCCCTTCCCCAAGTAATTTCTGAGAATCCACTTCTGTCGTGCTAACCTGATTGATTTATTTGTGGTGTTAACATGTGGTACTGTCTGCCTGTCAATAGTCAATGTCAGCCATGGGTGGGACAATGAAAAGGCTAAAGTTGCCTC
The DNA here is from genome assembly GCA_028534135.1 of Potos flavus. Classification (NCBI taxonomy): domain Eukaryota; kingdom Metazoa; phylum Chordata; class Mammalia; order Carnivora; family Procyonidae; genus Potos; species Potos flavus. Next base: position 173,693,284 of record CM052898.1, on the reverse strand, counting down.
TGAGCCTCTGATGTTTAATACTACTTCTTAAGGACTTGCTACTTCTTTTTCTGAGGATGCTGTCTCTCCCTTTCCAGCTACACTGTGAACTTGGCACACAATTTCCAAATCTATCACTGAATTTTACACATAAACTCAATCTCAAGATTTCTTTTTTTTTTTTTTAAGATTTTATTTATTTGACAGAGAGAGAGAGTACAACCAGGGGGAGTGGCAGGCAGAGGGAGAAGCAGGTTCCCTGCTGGGCGAGAAACCCAATGTGGGACTCAATCCCAGGACCCTGGGATCATGACCTGAGCTGAACACAGACTCTTACACGACTGAGCCACCCAGGTGTCCCAATCTCAAGGTTTCCTACCTACCATTCACCAGGCCACTCCGTGGGAGGGAGAAAACTGATAATTTACAAATTCTTACAAACTGGTATATATTCTACATCATCATACAGAGAGTGAATCTGAAAAGCCCTTGGGACTATGCTTCATCACAGCCCGGTAGTCAGACTTATCATATGATGGTTAGAACTATACATAACCAAATTAAAATCATCCCAATCTGGTTATGTATAGTTTGTAACTATTAACTAGCATAACATAATTTCTAGCCTTTTTTTTTTTGTACTACATCAGTTTGGTAGCAAAGAGAAATTTCTGTTCAAAGGTATTTAGTTTATAATTATATTCTTGCTCTTATCAGATTAATCTAAATGTATTTGCATTTCCCATAGGTAAAATAAAGCCGAACTCTCTCATAACTTGGAGATACCTTACATATAGTATTTAAACAATAACTCTGTCTTTAGAGAGCAGAATCAAGAAACGGATCTATAATGTAGCAGGTGGTTGTCTGACTAACACCTATGAAGAGTCTGACTGTGATTTGGAAAGATCCTTTCTACCACAAATCCCAAAGAACAGATTACCTTGGCAACAGACAATTTAAAATAACAGATCAGCCGCCCTAAAATGCTGTTAACTTTTCAAAGATTCAGTGGTAGTTGTTTGGGAAATATAAACAGTATATAAAAACTATTTTACAAGGCTTGAAAACTCTCTCTTTGCTCTTTATCTCATTAATTCCAATTGATAACGTTCTTGGTTTGTCAAAATATGTAATTATTTAGTAAAGAAGCTAGCAGTGGATCCAGCGCAGCATGTTGATTTCTCCAGAGCAATTTCTCACATGACAATGGATGATTTTTCTGTATTATTGACAGATCTACATACTTAAGTTCATTTAGCAGATGAAGTATCAGAACCTCAAACAGGTTAAGTAACTTTGCCAGGATTTCCCCGTGAGCAAGAGGAAACACTGGAACAAAACCCTAAGAATTGTAGACTTACACTTTTATCCACTGACACCCATAAAGTAAAGTGAGGTGTTTGACAAAACTAAAAAAAAATGCAAAATAGGAAAGATACAAATAAAAAGAAGACATAAAAAGTTACATGGCACTCAAAGGGCTTCATGATCCGGTTAGTGAATTCTGCGATCTCATATATCAGATTCTTTTCCACTTGCACAGAAACATTTCCAACTCTCCAGATAGATAGTGTTCTCTCTCACATACAATTTTTGGCAAAAGACTTTCCTGCTCCCTAATATATATTTCTCCTCTTTTAAGTTTTTCTAAATTATTCTCATTCTTTAAAATTTCCCTCACATGTCACTCAATCTGGAAGTTTATCATTATCTCCTCCAATTTGGTATCATTGCCCTTGTCCTGTTTGAGCATATCTTGATTTTACTGTCAAGCAAAATCACACTCCTGGAGATCTTATAAAGTTAACAGGGTCCCTCACTAGTCTGCTAACAATTTGACAGCAAGATCTGTATTTATTTATTTATTTTTTAAGGAGTTCCTAGTCTTATCTAGTACATTAGCTAGCCCACTGTTTCATCAGAATGAAAAGTGAGTGAAATTCTAAAAATAACATACATATTGACATGATTGTCTTTAATTGGACACTATCTTTGGCTATAAATAACTTGTTAGTTAAGTATAAAGAGGGGCTCCTGGGTGGCTCAGTTGGCTGAGCATACTGACTTTTGATTTTGGCTCAGGTCATGATCAACTCAGGGTCCTAGGATTAAGCCCTGAGTTGGGTTCCAGCTCAGTGAGATGTGAACTTGTCCCTCTCCCTCTGCTCCTCCCCCAACTTGCGCAAACCCGCCTTCTCTCTTTCTCAAATAAATAAATAAAATCTTTAAAAATAAAAGTTAAGTATAAAGATACTTTATTGGCTTACTTTTTTCTTTTTCCTGAAGGTCCTATATTAACTGAAGGTTAGAAATCTCAGTAGGATATAGCATATCAATAAATACTTAATGAGCATTTTCAAATTTTACATTAAGAATTCTACTTGTTTTTTTTTTTCTTTATCTGTATAGAAAACTTTGGATGCTGAAAATTTGTGTTCCCAGATTTATAAAACAATAAATAAATAAAAATAGGATATCCAAGTAGATTTGAATTTCAGGTAAATAATAATTTTTATATAATTATTTTATGCTTAATTATATATATTTGTGTTACAATGTGTATTTTTACTTTTTATTTCATTTTTAAACTGTTTATTTATATTTAAAGTATTCTTGTAACAACTTGTAGTTTGGTCTTACCATTTTTATTCACTAGGATAATCTTTGTTGTTTAGATGGTTTACTTATACTATTTATAATTAATTCAATTATTGATATGATTAGGTTTAAGTCTGTCATCTTATTGTTTTTATATTAGTCCTATCTTTTCTTTATTCCCTTTCCCTCTAGTTTTTTTTATCTCCTTTAAATCAATACAGTATGTTTTTATAAATCCATTTTTTCTCCTCTCCTGTCTTATTAGCTATAACTATTTTGTTATTTCGGTGATTGTTAAGGTTTTTTTTAATATTTTATTTATTTATTTGACAGAGAGAGAGATCACAAGTAGGCAGAGAGGCAGGCAGAGAGAGAGGAGGAAGCAGGCTCCCTGGTGAGCAGAGAGCCCAATGCCTGGCTGACCTCAGGACCCTGAGATCATGACCTGAGCCAAAGGCAGAGGCTTTAACCCACTGAGCCACCCAGGCGCCCAGATTGTTAAGAGTTTAAAGTACACATTTTAACTTGTCACAGTCTTTACTTTAAATTACATAGCTTTACCTGAATTAAATACCTCTAATTTGTATTATACCACTTCACATATAACATTAGCACTTCAATTTTTCTTCTTTGTGTCTTATGCTACTATTGTCTTACATTTCACTTATGCTATACCTATGTTAGTATTGTTATTTTTATTTAAACAGCTAATTATCTTTTTTAAAGATTTAATAAGAAAATATTATATGTATAATCATTCATACCCATTCCCATAGAGTTATCATTTCCAGTGTTCTATATTCCTTAGTATATATCCATATTTCCATAAGTTAAAAAGTTCTTTCTCTCCCATGCTCATTTTATGATGTCTCACAGATAGCCAATTATTCATGTAACAGAAATAGGTTATGACTGAATTTATAATTTTAGGAGTAATAGAGCTACATTTTATCATGTATATTCAGAATGGGACACATTATTTCAGAAGAACTTTGAGCTAACTAAATAAAATAGGGTATGTTAAGAACTAGACACATAAGTGCTTAAAAATGAATTTGAAACTATAATAATTAACTTTGTATGTAATAATAAGCCACCCTTTATATTTATGAATGTTAGGATGATATGTTATTTCCATCTAAAATTTTCAATAAGGATAAAGAGAGAAAAACAAATGGAATTCCAATTGGTTCTTTATATGCTAAATATAAAGACAGTTGCAGAGTTTCCATAAGTGATAACTGATGCTGGAAGTAACTCAATATTCTCAAAAATCTTCATAGGTGAAGGCTTCTCTGAATTATAGTCCATAGTAAATTTAAGATAAACAAATTAACTTCAACAAACAATATGTTATGATTATCTGGTATTCACTTATAAATGTGTTTCTTTGAGTTTTTTTGTGATAGGCATATCTGCTGAATAATGTTCATATTAGTTATTAGGGTTAAAGTTTTGGGTATAAATGTACACATATTAAAATATAAATGAAAGAAAAGAGAGAAATTTATACAGACTTCATAAAGTTTTGAAAATAACTTGATTTCTTCAAAACCCCTTTATAAAATTAAAATAAAATTCTGATCTTATAAACAATTTTAAGTTTAAGTTCAAACTCTAGGTAGATAAGTTGCAACACAGTGTGAATACGTATCTTAAATGTAACATTGAGTAAATAACAGGGCACAAAAGAATACACAAAGAATGATTCCTGTTGTGTAAAGTTCAAAAACAGGCAAAACTATCCTAGGCTATTAGAAGTCAAGATAAAGTTTAGCCTCAGCTCAGAAGTAAGAAATAGGTAAATAGTGAAGGAGAATAGGAGAAGAGATTTTCAGGTCTTGTTTATGTTTTGTTTATGGAATTGTATACTGGAAAAGGGTGCTTAATTTGTGAAAATGCATCATAATAACATATGAACTTTTATGAATATAGGTTACACATTGTGAGAATTAATTTTTTATGTCAACTTGGCTGGATCATGGGATGCCCAGATATTTGACTTAGCATTATTTTTGGACGTATCTGTAAAGGTGTTTCTGGATGAAATTAGTATTGGATTAGTGGACTCATAAAGCAATTTATCCTTTGAAAGTGGGAAAGCATCATTCAATCCAAGTTGAGGTAGTAAATAAACAAAAAGGCAGAAGAGGGAACAGTTCTTCTCCCTTTGCCTGATTGCTTGAGATGCAACATTGGTCTTCTGCCTTTGGCACTCCTGCTTGTGAGGCTTTCACACCCAGACTGGAGTCCACACTGCGAGCTTCCCCGGTTCTCAGGCCGTAAGATGTGGTCTGAATTATACCACTGATATTACTGTCAATCTCTTTATATACTCTATGGTCTTCTTCCTCTGGAGAACCCTGATACATCCTAATCCATCAATAAGCATTTATAAGATTCTTAATCAAACTACTTAAAAACTTATAGATTGTAGAAATATCATCTTCTCTGACAACCGTCTATCTGCCAGTTATCTTAAAATAATAGATACTGTTAAAACCTACTCCTGTTGCGTTTCTAATTGTTATCTCCTTTTGGCAATCTAAGGGACATCTCAAACCTGCATTCAAAAGAAAACAAGCCAAAACATTAAAAATTTTTTTGCAAAGACAAAAACAAAGGCATCATTTTTCCTATAGTCCTAACGCAATTCTATCAATGTCTGTCTTAATAATTTCAATAACGAAACGCATCTTAAATCCATCCACTTCTTTCTGTCTCCACTACTAGAATCCCAAATTATGTATCTTCTATCAACCAAACTGATGAAATAATCTCTTAATTTGTTCTCCCAATTTTAAATTTTATTGTTCTAAAATCCACTCTTCACACAACAATAAGAATGATATTTCTGATTGTACCATTCCATTATCTAAAACTCCCTGGTGGCTTCCCTTTATACCTGGAATAAAATGTAAATAGGGATTAAAACTACATGCTTGGCCCTGCCTACCTCTGTGACAGCATCTTAAAAAGTGCCAGTGAATGTCTGCTTTTGTGTCTTAGTTCTGGCTATATGTCCCTGGAAAGCATAGTCCTATGACCCAACATTTTCTTTTTATCCTTAAGATGCCCATGAGTTCTTGTTTAATACTTATTTACCATGTCTCTACCATTTCACCGTATTTTAATTCTCTATATGATTTATTCATTTGCTTAGTATTTTTCTCAACCCATTAGAATGTATGTCTAAAAGACTTTGTTTTATGACTTTGTCTCATTGACTCTTATAAGCAAAATTTCAAAAAAAGATACATGAGACATAATAAGTGTTCAAAGTAAGAAAATGAGTAAAAAGAGGTTGTACATATCCTACTATGTAATTAATGCTTATTTAATATTTACTTTTATTATTTGACATCCACATATATATTACTCATATTAAATTTAATTCTACTTCAATATAAATATTTTCTTTTCATATAAACTCAAAAATGTTTATAAATCATGATAATATTTTTCTCTACAGTCTTCATTAGCTCCTAAAATGTGAAGCAAATTCATCACGTTTAAAGATAAGTCTTGTCTAATTACAAAATTAAAAGGAAAAAAGTAACATTAAAAATAAAAAAAAGTGTTGCTTTAATCTTTATTATAGCATCTAGTATTGTCAACTTGATTAAAGGATAATTACCAGCTCAGAGAGTTTAAAAAAAAAAGTAAGGATGATTTTGATGAGATTTCTTCTAATTAGTTTTCAGATAAAAATCAACCTTCACAACTGCGTGTTTAGCTTTGGCTGGGAGGTGGGGAAGTCATCCATTTTATCATTATCTATAACTGCATTATAATAAAAATTATATTTAAAAAAACTTTTTCTACCAAAATAGGTTTTGAATTGTTTCTTAACTTTTGAAATATACCAGAAATTACTAAATTAGAGTTACTTACTGAAGCCATGTGTGTTCTCTCAGACTGGCGATTAGATGAAAATCAATAAATAAACTTTTATGAATGACAGAATATTTTTTGTTTTACTGACCAGTATCTTTTACATGCATATGAGTACGTGCCATGTACTTGTACCCTTAGGAAAACAACATGGCTAGACCTAGAGGGTATATGCTAAGTGATATAAATCAGACTGACAAAGACAAATGCCATATTTTACTCTTATGTGGAATCTAGAAAAAGAAAAATGAATGAATAAACAGACAAAAAGCAGAATCAGATTTCTAAATACAGAAAAAAAATTGATGATGGCCAAAGGGGAAGAGAGCAAGAGAAAGGGCAAAATCGATGAAGGGGTGTGGGAGATACAGGCTTCCAGTTATGGGATGAATAAGTCATGCGAATAAAAGGCACAGGACAGGGAATATAGTCAGTGCTACTGTAATAGTGTTGTTTGGTGACAATGGTTGCTACGTTTGTGGTGAGATAGCAAAAGGAACAGAGAAGTTGAATCACTATGTTTACACTTGAAACTAATGAAACACATCATATGTCAACTAGACTCAAATTTAAAACAATTTAAAACTCCAAGGAAATGAAAAAAGAAAAAATTTACAGAATCATTTACCTGAACGATACAATAAATATATACATATATAATTTTCTTTTCTAATTGTTGATACCTAGAAATACCTTTGCAACTATAAATGTATACATTTTTTACATATATTTAGAGTTTTAAAACATTCAAAAATGTAGATGGATCCATGATATAACCAAAATAGTTTCCAAACTAATACGAAACAATAAAATTTCAATTATAAAAAACATATTTTCTTGCTCTATGATTTTAGTATACTTAAAATATTAAATATCCTTTACCATATGTAGGAAATATTCTTGAGGTGCCTGAGTGGCTCAGTCAGTTAGTGTTCAAGTCTTGATCTCAGCTCAGGTCTTGATCTCAGGGTTTTTGTTTTTTTTTTTTTTAAGATTTTATTTATTTATTTGACAGAGAGAGAGAGAGCACAAGTAGGCAGAGAGGCAGGCAGAGAGAGAGAGAGAAGCAGGCTCCCCGCTGAGCAGAGAGCCCGATGCGGGTCTTGATCCCAGAACCCTGAGATCATGACCTGAGCCGAAGGCGAAGGCTTTAACCCACTGAGCCACCCAGGCGCCCCATTCTCAGGGTTTTGAGTTCAAGCCCCATATTGGGCTCCATGCCAAAAAAAAAAAAAAAAAAAAGTCACTTTAACCCTCTTTTACTTTTGATTTTGTAGACTATTCCTTTATAAATATTCAATATCAGTTAATAATTGGTGTATTAAACATATAACAAATCAGCATGAAAAGTTTCCATGTAAGCAAGTGCCAATGATGTTAACTAGTATTATAATGTTCTGATATTACTCATTTTGATGTTGAGGATTGTGAGGCTTTCCTAATTCTTTTCTACAAGGTAAAATATTTCTTTGTTTTTAATAGAAATTTTCATATATTTTCATTAAAAAGTAAATAAATATCACAATATTAACCTTAGATATAGCCACTTTACCACATATAATCTTATATTAACAGAATAAATTACACCAGCTATACAGTTGTAGTTTTTAATTTTTTTTTATTCAAGCCAAACTCACTCCAGTGTAACAAATCCTATTGATAATCAACCTCAAATTCCCTCATCCCACCCCTAAGTTGACCCATACATGTGGTGGACATTTTCAAACACTCTGAAGTTTTGGAAAATCATAGGGAATTTAGGAAATTTTAAGATAACTGGTGGTGGTGACACTCAAATGGTTAACATTTTCTTTTTTATAGGTTCTAGGGAAATGAGATTAAATTCTACTTTAGTAAAACAAATAAAGCAATGAGTAGTTATTGTCCATCTGAGTTTTTGATTGATAGTCACAAGACTGATAGATAAACTTGCCATGGAATACTAATATAGATAATGACTTGTAACAATTATCCATACTAGAGAGAGACTACACATTTCAAAATGATTCTGATATGTGTCAAGGATCGCCACTTACTGAATTTTAAGTTTTCCTTAAAACTTAAATGACTTACAAATCACAGTGAATGACAGGCACATTCTTCAGAATTACACTGTGAAAGGAACTAGACTTGACTCCTTTCTTCTGAGTCTTAATTCACATCCGCTATTTTACCTCTAATGGAATGAATTTTGGTGTAGTGAAAACCACCCTGTGGATCTTTAGGAACTTTGCTCATTGCTATATATTTCCTAGAGTTTATTCCCAGTGCCTGGTTCAGAGTGAGCATCTATCAAAGAATTGAATGAATGAATGAATGAATGATTCAATGAATACTGATATAAGAAAGTATTATTCTATCATTGTTCTGAAATGAGTGATCAGGCAAGGTTGTCTGAGCATCAGCCTGTTAATCTGGTGAGCAGATAGGAAGATCTTACAATAGGTATGTACAAGGAAAGGAGTTTCCAAAATTAGAGAGAACTGGGTACTCTTCTAGGTAATCTCATTCAGTGGATCTTTGAATTAGCAATATTCCCAGACATTCTTGCAAATACAAGACTCCCAGCTATCCTCAAACATTTAATAATTTAATTAAATAAAATTAAGCACATCACCTACTAACTCCTCATATAGTATAATGACAAATACCATTGTATTTCATATTGACATTTACAGAGCACTGTTTCGCTAAATATTTTATCCTCATTAAAAACCCTTATTTGGGTAAAATGGATAAAGGTAGTTAAAAGATACAAACTTCTAGTTATAAAATAAATAAATCCTGGGGAATGTAAAGTTCATCATGAAAAAAACCCTGATTCTTAAGTCTATAGCTGAATGATGACAGTATCTTTTAAAGGGCAAAAATAGACATAATGAAGCCCAAAAATAAATCTTCTCCTTCAACCCATTATATTTCACCTACACCACATTTATATATAATTATGATTCATCTTCCACTTTAACTATTTTTTAAAGATTTTATTTATTTATTTGAGAAAGAGCAAACTAGAGAGAGAGAGATTGAGAGAGAGAGAGCACAAGCAGGGGGAGGGGCAGAGGAAGAAGCAGACTCCTCGCTGAGTAGGGAGCCCTATGACGCCAATGCCAGGCTTGATCCCAGGACCCCGGGATCATGACCTGAGCAGAAGGCAGATGCTTAACTGACCGAGCCACCCAGGCACCCTCATCTTCCACTTTCTAATGTAACCTCAATATATGTGAGGTATACATTTAATTCCTACTTCTGATTTATTAATTGTATGTTAGTTTCGACTTGGCCAGAAGACTAAATGGAAGATGTCAAATGCTTGTTTGCCATATGGGTTGGTCCAGAAAATTTCACATCTTAATGTCAGTATTTAAAAAAGAATGCTGCCAAACTTAAGATATGAACATTGCTAATAAAGTAACCTGATAGGATAGAAAATGGTGAAGTAGACTCTTTAAGACAAAGAATCTAAGATGATTATGGAATATAATTTATCTCACAGATGTTCTTTTCTTTTACTGTGCTTTCTGTGCAGACAAGTCAGTGTTAAAAAATAGGATAAATAGAAAACATTGAAAATACTGTCACAAGTACATAAAATTAGTTGTGTCTCTTATTCAAATATAATGAAAAAGTATAACACACTCCTAACCTTGAGTATATGAGTTTTTAAATTTTTATTTAAATTCAATTAACATATAATGTATTATTAGTTTCAGAGGTAGAGATCAGTGATTCATCAGTCTTATATAATACCCAGTGCTCATTGCATCATGTGTCATCACCCAGTTACCCCATCCTCCCCACCCCTATCCAGTCCAGCAATCCTCAGTTTCTTTCCTGTGCTTAAGAGTCTCTTATGGTTTGTCTCCCTCTCTGATGTCATCTTGTTTATTTCTTTTCCTCTCTTCCCCTGTGATCCTCTGTTTTGTTTCTTAAATTCCACATATCAGCGACATTATATGATAATTGTCTTTTCTCTGATTGGCTTATTTCACTTAACCTAACACCCTCTAGTTCCATCCATGTAGTTGCAAATAGCAAGATTTTTTTTTTTTTTTTTTTTGGAGGCTAACCTTGAATATTTAAACATCTTTACAACATTTTCCAAACCAGAAAAAAATGTATGCATGTTTTATACTTTTTGGCTTTAAAAAAATTATGGACCAGTTTCATTCTTTTGCACGTTGCTGTCTGGTTTTCCCAACACCATTTGTTGATGAGATATTCTTTTTACCATTGGATAGTCTTTACCACTTTGTTGATGATTAATTGACCACATAGTTCTGGGTGTTCTATTCTGTTCTGTTGATCTGTGTGTTTATTTTTGTGCCAGTATCATACTGTTTTGATCATTATGACTTTGTAATATAGCTTGAAGTCCAGCACTGTGATGCTTCCAGCTTTGTTCTTCCTTTTCAAGGTTGCTCTGGGTATTCAGGGTCTTTTGCGGTCATATGAATTTTAGGATTGTTTGTTATAGTTCTGTGAAAAATGCTATTGGCATTTTGATAGGGATTACATTAAAAGTGTAGACTGCTTTGGGTAGTATAAACATTTGAACAATATTTGTTCTTCCAATCCATGAGCATGGAATGTTTCCACTTCTTTGTGTCATCTTCAATTTCTTTCATCAATGTTTCATAATTTTCAGCATATATGTTTTTGACCTTTTTCATTATCTTAGGTATCTTATTGCTTTTGGTGCAATTTTAATTGGGATTGATTCCTTAATTTCTCTCTGCTGCTTCATTATTTGTGTATAGAAATGCAACAGATTTCCGTACTTTGAAACTTTACTAAATTCGTCTATCAGTTCTAGCATTTTTTGGTGGAGTCTTTCGGGTTTTTTTTTTTTTTTTTTGGTAGGGAGTTATATAGATATCATATTATCTGCAAATAGTGACAATTTTACTTCCAACAGACACATGAAAAGATATCAACATCACTCATCATCAGAGAAATACAAATCAAACACAAATACAAATCAAATACAAAATACAAACCTACAATGAGGTATCACCTCGCACCTGTCAGAAAGGCTTTCAACCAGACAAGTAAGAACAGGTGTTGATGAGGATGTGGAGAAAGGGGAACCCTTGTGCACTGTTGGTGGGAATGTAAACTGGTGCACTCTTTTAAGGTTCCTTAAAAAATTTTAAATAGAACTACCCTATGACCCAGCAATTTCACTACTAAGTATTTACCCAAAGAATACAAAAATACTAATTCAAAGGGAGACATAATCCCAATGTTTATAGAAGCATTATCAACAATAGTCAAATCAGGAAACAACCTAAGTGTTGTTTTTGTATACCTGAAACTAATATTACACAGTTTGTTGGGGCACCTGAGTAGCTCAGTCGGTTAAGCATCTGCCTTCAGCTCAGGTCATGATCCCAGGGTCCTGGGATTGAGCTCTACCTCAGGCTCCCTGCTCAGTGGGAAGTCTGCTTTTCCCTCTCCCTCTGCCCCTTCTCCTGTTAGTGTGCTAAACATTGGGGTGCAGGTGCCCCTTTGGATCACTACATTTGTATATTTGGGGTAAATACTTAGTAGTGTAATTGCTGGGTTGTAGGGTAGCTCTATTTTTAACTTCTTGTGGAACCTCCATACTTCTCTTTCTCTCTCTCTCTCAAATGAAAAAATAAAATATTTTTAAAAATTACACTGTTAACTGGAATTTAAATAAAAACTAAAAAATGCAAAAAATGGTGGAAATTTTTAAGAATTTTTTAAGAATCATTAATTTTTTTTAAAGGTGGGGGGATCAGAGGAAGAGGGAGAGAGAGAATCTTAGGCAGGCTCCACGCCCAGTGCAGAGCCTACAAGGGGCTCGATCTCACAACCTTGAAATCATGACCTGAGCCAAAATCAAGAGTTGGTCGTTTAACTGACTGAGCTACTCAGGTGCCCCAGAAGCATATGAAATTTTTAAAAACTCGAATTCCGATATGTTCCTTTTGATTTTTACAAAACAGACATGCAAATATAATTATATATTTAGTTTTAAGATGTTTGTGAAATACTTTTTCTCCTGACCTCATGTGCTTATTTAAAAATGCCATTAAAATTATGTGAACTATAGTTTGTTCATTGAAAATCTTGCTGCATGATCATTAGCTTTCAGATTATAATTTTTCATGTAAATTAGCAATGTTTTTTTTATCTAAAAAAGGGCAACGAAGTTTATAAAAGAAAATTTCCACAATTTTCATTCATAAACTATTTTCATGGATTTACTTAAATATTTCTTAAACACAAGATAATTAATCTAACAGGAACAAATTTATGGAAAGCATATACTTGTCTCAAGATTGTTTTGACAAATTAAGCTTCGGCTATTTTGGATTGAAACTTGGTTACATAAATTGAAAGCTTCTGAGAAACCATTAAAAAGCTGCTAAGACCATTTAAATAAATTCAATTTCAACAGTTGGAGAGAGACATTAGAAACCACAGATGTTTTTCTCTCATGTTCAATATATTTATGAAGAAGTCAGGTGAGTAAATAGAATGAAATATTTAGGGGAAGAGAAAACAAATAAGAAAGGAATGAATATTAGTGCAATTAGTGAAGAATATTGAGTCACATGATAATTCAGAAAGTATTTATTGAGGAATCAGAAATGATCAAGATACTTTATTATTCAGGTGTTGAGCCACATGGGAGAGGTTAGAGGTGGAAGAGGAACAGATAGTGTCACAGATCACTAACCTTGAGGGTTTCAAATGACAATTATAAATGAAAAATGGTGTGTATATTCAAATGAAAGTTTGTATTTGGTTAGGAAATCAATAAAGCACCAATAAAAGAGAGTTGTCTGATATGGTTGTTTTGTTTAATGTATAGAGTTGGATATGAAGAGGTTTCTGGATGGTGTTGGTGGCAGGAGGAAACATATACCATCATGGAGCATATTAGCTGACCTCACATAACTTACGCTGCCTGGGGCTTAGGGCATTTGGAAGGGCATAAAGTGAACCAAGAGAGATCAGATGTATTAAGATAAACTGTGGACTGCCTTGAAGACCAGCACTGAGTCACACATTTTTCAATCCTTAGGAGATATGGAACAAAAGCTTTCTTTGTCATCTGGAACTATCCTTGCATTAAGTTCTTTTGAGGGTTGGCTATCTGAAGCTGAACCATACCAAGTATATGCTATTTCACTCCACATTCTTACAGAGTTGAATTTCAACAGTTTATAGTGAAATCAAGAGAAATTACTTTTTGGAGGAACTTGACAAGTTCATATATCAAGTGTGTGTGTGTATATATATATATATATATATATATATATATATATATATATATGCCACACTTCTTTATCCATTCATCCGTCGACAGAATCTCAGCTCTTTCCACGGTTTGGCTATTGTGGACATTGCTGCTAAACATTGGGGTGCAGGTGCCCCTTTGGATCACTACATTTGTATATTTGGGGTAAATACTTACTAGTGTAATTGCTGGGTTGTAGGGTAGCTCTATTTTTAACTTCTTGTGGAACCTCCATACTTCTTTTAATTGCTCGACTAATAGTCTATTTTTCAGTGAGCACTCTGTCCAATCTTAATTGTCCAACTCTGAAAGACACTTTTGTAAACCCACTCTTTGACTGACTTTTAGGACACTACCCTTCACCTGTTCTGCAATCTCAGGGAATGATTGCCAATCTTTATTTCTCCAATATATTCTTAACAATATGATTATTTTCCTAGTAACCATAACAGTTTAACATTAGGTGATGACATGGAAGCCAAAGAGATTTGACCATGATGAACTACACCAATATTTTAGAAATGCCTTCCTGTTTCCAGAGGTCAGCTCCATTGATTTCTCAGTAGTACCATGCAATAGGTTATTGGACCAATTACTAGTCACTTAGACATTAGAATCAGGTAGAGCTAGGTGCAAATTTCTATTTCATTATGTATTAACTGGACAAACCCTTTTATTCCTTTGAGAGATATTAACTCATAAAGCTGTTGTGAGGTATAAGGCAAATAATGCTGACAATGTGAATGGATTAGTGACTTTCATTAATTCATCTCTCAACTCATCCATTTTTCATTGATTCTCTAATTGCATTTGCATAAACTGCTTGCATAATAACTCTCTACCTTTAACAAGGACAAATATCCTGAAAGCCTTCCTTGGAAACTCTATTGTATCACCTTCTCTTTATATCCAAGATAGTTCGCTGCTTAATTAGCTGATGCCTTTTCTTGTTATATTTTCATTTTCCTTCTCTAGCTGATTAGAAATCTGTGGAAGTATGGTTACTTCGTTTTTGTGCATTTTAACTTAACTAATCAAAACATCGATGGTAATTATATTGATTGAAAATTGAACCTCATGGTACATCTAAACACAACTTCAAAGAGTTTTTACTCTCAAAACAAAACAAAGCAAACATGATTAAATTTGGAAAGTACCAAAATAATCTAAAGTACACTACTTAATATCTACTTATATCCTAACCCAAGGGGTTATGGAACATAGTCAAAAATATTTGACATGATTTTATAAATCAAAAGAGGGATAAACTTCATTTTCAATTTTGAGGATCTGTATCAAGACTTCGAATCAGACATAAGACAGAGTCAGAGAATGAATTATGTTTGAATGATTAGAGAAAGCTTCCTGAGAGCCAATTAATTGAGCTGTATCTTTATAAATAAGCAATATGTTTTTCTGCTGACTCATTTTCCAAGACTGTAAAAACAATTTATGGTAAAGAGTAAACAAGAGCAACATATTTTGCTTTCAAGAATAAAAAAAAAAAAAAGAACTTTACTCTAAGTGTAGCATGTAAGTAGTTTTTATATTTCCTAATTTATAAACAGTAATTTGCAGTACCTGTATGTCGATCAAGTAATTTCTCTTTTATCCCTGTATACAGTTTCTTTATCTACAAAAAGAGTGAGCTGGAAGAAGTCACCATATAATCTATGGCTCTGAACGATCACAAGAATTTTAACATTTTAATTTAATGTTGGGAGCCAAGAGGAAGGAGTAAGAATATGAATGCAGAAGTCATGAATGGACTTTGTAGTTCAGTACAAAGATTGAGCTCTACACTTAGAGAATGTTTATCTGAAAGGATACATACAACATTACTAATTCCATCTTGGTTGTTTAGTGCCATTTTCCAAATCTGAAAACTGCCCACGAAAGGACTCATTAACTCATCAAATTCTACGCATTTAGCAAAAGAAAAAAAAGGGAGAACCTGAAATTCTGTTTTATCTGTGGTGTTTTAACATCGTGCAACACAAAGCAATGCTCTCAATCCAGTAAGCAGAGAAGTACAATTTATTTTGATTTTGATAGAAAGCCGTTGAAAGGGGCTGAGTTTTGAAATCTATGGAAAGAAACCCTTCCAAAAAGTTTTTTGTCTTTTTGCATTCTTCCTTAAACCTAATGAATAACTTTACAGCACCATCAATGTTTGATTATTGTAAGTCAATCGAAAGATATAATTTCTCATGAAGTGACTGCCTTAAAATAATCTATTATCTATCCAATGGTGGCCCATGAAATGTGAGGAAGGTCTGCCACTATGAAATTTGGGGAAAAATTTCCTGCTCTTAAAAAGGTCTGTTCTTTTTTTTTTTTTTTTTTGGTTTTGGAATTTTGTGTATGAAGACATACCGATATTCCTTAAGTAACATGGGTCTACAGGTTGGGTCATATATAGTTAACCCATGAGCAACATGGGTCTAGACACTGGTCTACTTTTATGCAGTTTGTTGTTATTGTTTTGTTTCTTTTGTTTTTGAGAGTTGACTGCAAAAGCCAGAAGCATTTATTTACAACTTCCCCCCCACCCAGTCTCCACAGGACCAAATGGAATGTGACTGGCACAAAGGTCACATCTGCTTCCCTCTGAGTACCCAGGGAGGCCCACCAAAGTTATTAGCAGCCCCTGGGACTGGGCAAGGCTGCAGACCACCTCTAGTGCAGACAAAAAGAGAGCCAAAAGCTTCTCTCTTACCCACGTTTCACAGCATGACAAAAACCATGAATCAGGATGAGGGAAGAAAACTGAACCAGGTGCCAGGAATAAGAGATTCTACTACATCTTTTGTGGACTACTATTCTCACTTTGCTTTCATTTATATCATAGTCTTTGATTTTCCTCTGAACTCTTTGGCTGATACTACTCTCATGTTGATGCTTCCTTCCATATGCTACATCTGAGTGTTGGAAATTCTCCTGCATCATCTACTCCTTTCCTTTCTTCCCTTAGTGATTAATATATTCCCATGTCTTTAAATGCTGTATAAATACTGAATATTTACATATATATCTCAAATTTGGCACTCTCAAACTACACTCTTAATCCAACCCCCAAACTGATCCTACACAGGGACTGTGTGGGAACCCTTTCCTGAGGCAGTATTCTTCAATGTGCTCCTATGTGACTGCAAGGTGATGGCCAGGAGCTGGTGGTACACCTTCAGGCAAATTGGGCAGTGGTACTATCCCTCCAGGCTGCTGTCAATGCTAATGGATCTACCCAGCAGCTGCTGCTGCTAAACTAAGGCCCCTTGGCTGTCGAACATGTCCACCCCAGCACCAGGCCCCCCACTACGGGTACTCCTGGCCCGGCCTGGCCCTCCTCACCTGTATGTGGATTTTTTTCAATAAATATACATGTAGTGCTATAAACGTATTTTGTCTTTTTTATTATTTTCATAATATTTTTTCTCTAACTTGTTTATTGCAGGGACACAGTGTATAGTACATATGACATATAAAATATGTCAATCAACTCTTTATGTTATTGGTAAGGTCTGGTCAACAGTAGGCTATTAGTAGGTAAGTTTTTGGGGAGTTAAAAGTTATATGGATTTTCAACCCTGCAGGAGTCTGCACCCCTCCCCCCCCCATGTTGTTCAAGGGTCAACTGTATTTGTTGCTTCTGCAGACATGTTGTAAACTTGAAGAAAACAGAATAACATGGTGAATGTGGCAGAAAAGAAATATGGGATAGACCTTGATCTTTGATGGTAGCACTGAGCCACTAAACTAACCAAATCCGGAGTTGTATTATCTCAGAACCTGATTCAAAGTGAGAAAATAAATGTATCTGAGAATGCCACTCATAGGGATTTTCTGTCATAACAAAATAATTTCAACTGACCCTGGCTAATACGGCCTATAATGGAAGGTAAAAATGGGACACAACGATGATCATAGAATTAAAAAAAAAAGACCAGTGGAACGTGAATAGAAACCTGAGTAAATATAGTACCTGAGAAGGAAATACTAAAAAATTTCATAAGGCTGTTATCAATGAAAATAATTTTTTATAATAATTATTTTCTACCATGTTTTTTTGTTAATGATATAAAATTCCAGAAAGGGAATATTTGATCACCTTAGCTCCTGCTATGTGTCTATTTTTTGGTTACAGGAATAAAAACCATCTGATTAACAGTCCCACAAGAATATCTAAGAGAACAGTGTTTTTTTTTTTTTAAAGAAAATATTATTAAAGATGGTGGGATAATGTACAACAACATTTAATGATTTTTTTATGGGAAGTTCTTCTACTGTGTGAGAAACCGCTAAGTGAGAACTGTACTTATGAATCATCAGCTCTAGTCCATATCCTCATGGAGCTTACAGTTGGGAAAGTCAATAACATATCGCAATAAGTATAATAAATGCATGAATACAGTGCAAAGGCAGACAATAATGATGGTTCTTGAATGGGCACAATTTAAAGGGACTTTCTTGGGGCACTTGGGTGACTCAGTCTGTTAAACATCCAACTCTTGATCTCAGCTCAGTTCTTGACTCAGGGTCATGGGTTCAAGCTCTGTGTTGGGGGTCCATGTTGGGCATGGAGCCTTTAAAAAAAAAAGATTAAATTAAATTTAAAAAAAGGGGGGGCATTTCTCTGACAGTCAGTATTTAACTATGAAGGGAAACCACAGCAGCCTTGTGAAGGCATGTGGCAAGTGTTTGAGATAGAGGAAAGTGCACAGATAAAAAGCCTGGGCCAGGAAAGACCTCAGTGTGTTTTAGAAAATGAAAGGCAGCAAACCGGCTTAAGAGTAGAGGAACCAGGGGAAAGAGAAACGACATGTGTTTGGAAAGGTATGAAGGGCTGTGCTCAAACACAACTTCTAAATCACTTTTATTTGAAGTCAACAGAAGCTTTCACAGGATTTATTTAGCAGGATGACATAGTCCAATTAGTTCTTTCATAATATCTGTGGATGGCATGTGGAAAACAACTATGAGGGGGCCAGGAGTGAAATCAAGAAGATATGTAAAGATGCTATTTGATGCTCTAACTGGAGGAGTGTGATGCCAATTTTTGAGGCGGAGACAGGATCAGTTTGGAGGCTGGATTAACAGTGTAGTTTGAGAGTGCCAAATTTGAGATAGCTGTAAATTGTCCATATATAATTATGCGAATATTCAGTATTTATACAGCATTTAAAGGCATGGGAATATATTAATCACTAAGGGAAAAAAGGAAAGGAGTAGAAGCACAGGAGAATTTCCAACACTCAGATGTAGCATATGGAAGGAAGCATCAACATGAGAGTAGTATCAGCCAAAGAGTTCAGAGGAAAATCAAAGACTATGATATAAATGAAAGCAAAGTGAGAATAGTAGTCCACAAAAGATGTAGTAGAATCTCTTATTCCTGGCATCTGGTTTAGTTTTCCTCCCTCATCCTGATTCATGGTTTTTGTCATGCTGTGGAACATGGGTAAAGAAGAGAAACTTTTGGCTCCCTTTTTTGTCTTCTAAATGGCATGAAAATGTATAACGTGTACTGACTGTAGGACTCGACTTTGCAATTCTCTTTTGGAAAGCAACAGTGTTGTTTGGTAAATTTCTGTGCTTTAGTAATCTAGTCCAAAAGGTTGGACTGTCTTTCAGTGCGATATTCAGTAACTACAAACTGAAATTAAATATCAGGCATTATTAAGTACTGAACTGAGCTGTGTTCAGATAGAACAGAGGGGCAGAAGACAAGCTTCAAGTTCAACTAAAGTGGTATCAGGGATACCAGCCGAGTGGGGAGGGGCAGAGAGAGAAAGATAAACCTCCCACCACCCAAGGAAAATATGTTTGCTTTATTTCAAAACAGTAATTTCCTTCAATTGGAACAGTAGCCAAAATTGAATATTGTTACAAATATAAATTTCTTAGGTCAAAATATGTAATTCTGTCAAATTTTCTGAATTTCTTTTAAAGGTAGGATTTTTAAGTTACATGAAACATTTAGAAACAATGTAAATCAACAACATGGGTAAAATAAGCCACAGTTCAATTTTAAGCTGAATAATGCTTGCTAATATTGAGAACACTGCACATATTTTCAATAACTTAAGTAAATGTCTACTCTTCGTATCTCCACTTCTTTTTACTAGATTTAAATAAATCCAAATATTTACTCGTGGTAGGAGATTCTAGAATTAACTATAGCTGAGTTTAACAGAAATACAGAAAACCAGAAAAATTTATCGAGCACTCACAAGCAATCACTTACAGCAATTCCTCGGAAGTCCTCAGCTGGAAAGGCTCTTCTTTACTTTCTAAGAGCACCTAAGGTTTGCTGCATAACGTGATTCAACACAACAGCACTATGACCAATGATAAACAATTTATAGGAAATTCTTTCTTTCATTTATTCAATGTTTCATTATAAAACTACTGTATTTGAGGGGCACCTGTGTGGCTCAGTGGGTTAAAGCCTCTGCCTTCGGCTCCGTTCATGGTCTCAGGGTCCTGGGATTGAGCCCCATGTCAGGCTCTCTGCTCAGCGGGGAGGCTGCTTCCCCTTCTCTCTCGGCCTGCCTCTCTGCCTACTTGTGATCTCTCTCTGTGTCAAATATTTTCAGATGAGGCTTTTCTGAAGACAGGTTTGGTAAGGAAAATCACCTGCTTGGTGGCTTATCAAAGAAAGGAAGGTCATCCTGAAGGGGTTGGCTTGATCTGACCTCTGTCCGTCATCTTATTAAACACTCTCCTTCTTTGTCTACCTGTCCAACATCAGCCAAAGACACCACTACATCCTTTCCTGGATGAGTGGGGCTCCATTCTGTTGTAGGGCTGGAAGCTGAAACTGCCCTCTTGGACAGTGGATCAGAAATAAATTAGTACTTTGAGATAAACCATAAGGCCTCCCAGACCAAATACCAGTACCGCTTGCATGCTTACTCTAATGTATTGAAAAACCATCCTAAATAGGTGCTTAATTCAGCCAAGCATTTAGATGAAAAGTCTCTCCAAATTTGCATTTCAAGTACTTCAGGCATACATAGCAGCAATGGTCCAATAAGCACACCACCCCATGGCAGCTGGGCACCTTTCTCCAGGAAGAGAGAGAATCTCTCTGCAGTCCCAGCACTACCCCGACCCGGAGCTCAATCTCAGGACCCTGAGATTGGGACCTCAGCCAAATCAAGAGCCAGGTGCTTAAACAACTGAGCCACCCAGGTACCCAGGAATATTGTAATTTAAATGAGAACATTAACACAGTTCAACACTCACTTAAGCACTATTTGCTTCATCATGCAAGCATATTTCTCCTTCCAGCCTGAATTAATAAACATCTTGATTCATTTCCAAAGACAACTTTCCCTTCTTTCCTCCTTTGTCTCTAAGAAGGTGTTAAAATTCTGTCAGTTTAATGTGACACTGTATAAAAGGTGCCAAAGGTAGATTGAGCTGTGATTTTTTTTCTGTTGTTTCCATTTAAATTAGTATATTTGAATAAATATGCCCCATTAGTAATATGATTTGTGACAATGTAGCCACTCAACCTTAATAATCAAATGATCTTTAAAACCACTTAATAATGACAAGATACTTAAGTTTAAAATCAACCAAAATGGGGCACCTGGGTGCATTTGCCTGCGGCTCAGTCCACAATCTCAGGCCCAGTATCAAGCCCTACCTGCTCAGCAGGGAGTCTGCTTCTCCCTCTCCTTCTGCCCCTCCATATCCCCTGGCTCATGGATGCTCTCTCTCTCTCTCAGTAAATAAATAAAATCTTTTAAAAAAAATCAATCAAAATAATTGGGTCAAATTAATATTATTTTAGAAATCACAGCAAAAGTGAGTTTCTATAGTTTCTGCAGCTAAGAAATACAACATACACAACAAAATGTGCCCTGAAAACTTTCCAACATTTTGTATTTAGCTCCCATGTTCCTCTGTTTCAAAGGCACTGCACAATCATTCTGGCGTTTGTCATTTAGTTTTAAATGATTTGAAATTCACAGCTTGCTTCATCACAATGCCCAATTAACAATTCTGAAAGAAATGTGAGCCCGTGAAAACATGAATAGGCATTCTTAAAAGAGAATAATGTGGCTTGCTTTCCAAAGCATCTCATCAAAATACTTGTTTCAAACCAGTATGTTTTGGGTAGTAAAGCGATGTTTCCCTTCCATCACCGATTCTTTATCTTTCTTAGGAGTGACTTTCGCTGTGTTATCTTAGAGAGGGAGCGTTCTATCCTTGCGTCTTAAAATGAAGGAAACCTCAATCCATAAGAGTAGGATAGAATTTATTAATCATTATAAAGCACCATGGCCCCAAAGATGATTAAAGACATAATTAAGTTCTGAAAATAAAATTTTGGGATTTTTTTTCCTTAAGATTTAAAATCCCTCATATCTTTTCAGTTTAATTTTGACTCATCGCCATGAGTCAAAGAGATTGTAAAACATGAAATGAGACTTCAGCTCAGTCACTGACTAGGTATGTGGATGGAATCCAGTCACTTAAAATCCCAAGGTCTCAATTTTATATTGGGAAAGTAAAAGAATTTGGGCTTAATAATTAGCAAGCATACTTCCATCTCTTTAATTTTTCTATATTGTTTTTCTCAGCATTAACGATTTCCAAAACATATTCTCATCAGTTCTTTTTTGTGTCAATTACATACTACTGACACAAAGTTACTTGACTCAGTGTAATTGTTCTGTGTAGGCTGTATTAGTTTGAAAGCTATGTGTAGCGCTATCAGTTTTGTATTCAATTATGGTCCTTGCTTCTCAAATTTTTAAATGATTTTTTGATTTAAGTTTTGATTATATAAAATATTTACCTTTGTCTTTTACTAGGTTGAAGTAAAGTGTCATTGACTGATACCGTTTGGGTGGTAGGTTTCTTCCATTTTTTATCCTGCATGAGATTCCTTAATTTCTATCACATGCTTCTGCTTCTTTCTTTCCTTTTGGTACAGTGTCTACAAAAAATCCCTTCTACTACCAGCTGAATTTCTTTTTGCTGGGAGACTGAACCCTCCCATTACTGCTATGTTTTGCCCCTCACATGTTCAAGTCCATTTCTTTAAAACACGAAGTGCACCAATTAATTGGATTACAAACTTGTTCTCAACATTTCACTCTTGGTCATGTGGTCTGTTTCTGGGGACATTTCTGTGTCAAATCACCAGCTGGCCCTTTCTGCACTTGTTTTTTTTTTTTTTTTTTTGTTTCTGTACATCCATTTATTCATTGAACATATTTGCTGCCAAATATGCTTCTAGGAATTAGGAATCCAGCAGTGAATAAAATAGATGAAAACGTCATTCCTTAAGTAGATTATCCACAGTTCCTGTATATTCAGGTGTAAATGCATAGAAAAAGTGTAACTAATAAACCTGATAATAGCATTTATCCCATAAAAAATAGTGGTCAAGAGGTTTTTGATTTGTTTACTTGAATTCTTCTATAAGCATTGTATTTTCTGTCCTGTGCCCCACATCAGGCTCCCTGCTCAGTGGGGACCCTGCTTCCTCCCGCTCCCTCTACTGTTTCCCCTGCTTGTGCTCTCTGGCTCTCTCTCTCTCTGTCCAATAAATAAAATAAATAAAACCTTAAAAAATATATATTTTCTGTCCTACGTAATTGAAAAGAACAGAAAACAGATTAAATAAAGTTTGGCAAAAATATGTTTTAGTGCAATAAAAGTAACATTTTTATTATAACACACTATTATTCTAAGGCATAGCTCTCATTCAGACATAGACATGATAAAGATTTTAATTTCATACATTGTGTTCTTATAAAATAAATCAGTGTATTCTTTATATTTCCATTCTAGATATTGTAATGCTAAATTTATAATAGTGATCTTTCATTTTGATAATCTCAAATACTTCTTAGAAGTAAAATTTTATTTTCTTCTTAAAGAAATGTTAATTACCTTTCAAGGTTCTTCTAGTAGTATTGCTAAATTCATTTTATAGTTAAGAGACATAAAAAATAGATATTTAAGAAACTTACCAAGACACTCATAGGAAAGAATATGATACATATAACTGGGGAGATACAAATGGAATAGCTATAGCTGTATTATGGAGTCTGAGCAAATATCAGAATTTATTCAGAATCACCAAGTAGTAAAAGTATCTGCGGTAAGTGACTTTACTCTGCTCTACTCTTGGAGACAAAGCTGCTTAAAAATGGTACCCAAGTCTATGCTCATTCATCTTTCCATAGAGACAGAAGATTGCCTCTATCTTTACTGAATATACATCACAAAGATGTTAGAATAATTTCCCCAAATACGCTTTGCTTATATCACCATCATGTTGACAAACCTTTTTATTTCCATGATCTTCAGAGCCCCCTCTCATTCTAACTCCCATTCTTACTTCTCATCCACTCCTGTGAAAACTGTCCCTTTAATCAGACACTGACGTTCATTCACACTCCCTTGGACTTGACCTTAGTGCTTCAATACTCTCCCCAATGACCATGGGGATCCCACCATTTCTTTCTTACTTCCTACACTTTCTTCAAATTCTTGCTCAGGTCCTGCTTCTCTAGTGACATGTTCTTTTTTTTAATTGGGGTATAATTGCCATACAACACTGTATAAGTTTAATCATGTTATGGTTAGTACCATAATATTAGTTAATACCACCATCCAGTCACATAATTATCATTCCTTTTTTGTGGTGACAACATTTAAGATCTAGTGTCTCAGCAATTATGAAGTTTGTACTAGAGCGTTGTTGACTACAACCATTATTCTGTGCATCAGACCTCTAGGACTCATTCATCTTCTAGTTGCAATTTTATGCCCTTTAGCCTGTGTTTTCTGAAAAATGGGATGTCTTTTTTTTTTTTTTTTAGATTTTATTTATTTACTTGACAGAGAGATACAAAGTGAGAGAGGGAACACAAGCAGGCGGAGTGGGAGAGGGAGAGGCAGGCTTCCCGCTGAGCAGGGAGCCTGATGAGGGCCTCAATTCCAGGACCCTGGTATCATGACCTGAGCTGAAGGCAGATGCTTAATGACTGAGCCACCCAGGTACCCCTAAAATGGGAAAATGTCTTTTAAAAATATTGTTTGTTGTGTTTTTTTTTTCCTCTGTTGCTTGGCACTTCATGATTTCACATTAATAGTAGCTAAAGAAAGTGTATTTGAACTAACCTATGGATTTTGCAATTCTAACCATCAGGTCAAATCTGAGCTTGTGTGAAGTCCTAGAGATAGCAAAAGAAGAAGCAGACATCACATCTTTCATGATATATGTAGTCAGACAGGTGCCTGTTTTTGACCTGAAGTAAATAAATGCATTTTAGCAAAGTCATTGGTCAATAAGAAGGATCAGTCTACCCCTACATTCATTTTTCATTAAGGGGATTATGCTCATCATTTCCCAAGAGTTATGTTGATCATTCCATAAAAGAAAATCAATAAAAATCAATGAATAAAATAATCTTTATTATAATAAGTAAAACTACAGACCAAATGGTTTTCATGCTTCAGTATTTGCTGGGCTGATGCTCACTTGTACTGTCCTTGGAAATATTTTTTGATGACATCAAAATGGTACTTATTTTTAATCTATCACAAAGAAAGAATAAATTATAAGCTGCTATAGTCTATTAAGAATTAGCTGCTTAGGTAATGAAACTTTTTCCCAACATTGGGTCTGACCCTATCTGTCATAAAGATTCATCATGGAATTTTTCATTTTCATTTTCCTTGAATAAATATCAGATAATTATGACATATATTTTCTATCATCAAAAAAGCCAGTAATTTTTTTATTGCTTTGGATTGTTATTTAAGATGTCATTTTGGGACATCATCTCATCACATTGCTTGATGTTACTGAATAGGTTAACAGTGTGATATCTGTTTCTAATGAATCTCTGGCTCCCTGCTGAATGATATATCTCTGTGTTTATTTTAGAAAGCTTACATGAGGTCTTTTGCATTATCTTGGAACTGTTTACTTCATATTTATGTAATTTATTCTAAAAGTGTACTTTCTTTTCTTGTCATTTGCTAGTTTTAAATTCTTTTTTTTAAAGATTTATTTATTTGAGAGAGAGTGTGCAAGTGCCTACACAAGCTGGAGGAGGGGCAGAGGGAGAGGGAGAGAGAGAATCCCAAGCAGACTCCCCACTGAGCACAGAGCCAGACATGGCACTCAATCCCACAGTCCCAACATTACGACCTGAGCCAAAGCCAAGAGTCAGTCACCAAAGAGACTAAACCACTCAGGTGCCCCTTGCATGTTTTAAATTCTTGGTATGTGGATTAAATCGATTTTTTTTTCTGCTCAAAATTTAAAAATAGCAGAAGTATTAAAATTTCTAAAGGTAATTAAGATAAATGATTAAATAAATGAATGGAGATATATATTTCACATATGATATCATAAACTGATTTTATCATTCAATTTTCATTAAGGAAATCACTATTAATTCATGATGTCTAGATTCAGAAGACTCTCTTCCTAGAAGATTCAACTTATACTTCCATAATTAGGCAATTATTCAGTTTTCCTTATATTGAAATGATAATGAGTAAGGTTATTTTTTAAGAATTTTAATTCATTTATTTGACAGAGCGAGAGAGAGCACAAGCAGGGGGAGAAGCAGAGGGAGAGGGAGAAGCAGGCTCTCTGCTGAGCAGGGAGCCCAATGTGGACTGGATCCCAGGACCTGGGGATCATGACCTGAGCCAAAGAAAGACGCTTAACTTACTGAGTCACCCAGGTGCCCCATTTTTTTAAATTATAAAAACAGAAGGGTATACATGTTTCTAATCTATTCCCCTACATTGGAAACAACGTAAGCAAGCGATGGCTCAAAGTATTTAAATTACTTCTCCATGGGCTGATGCAGGAAGAAGTGGAGGCAACTTTGACCTATAAATGTTTCATTCCAAAGCCAGTACTCCTTCAGTACTGACATGACACAGCTGGTGTCATTTCCAATTTCAAATGCTTCAGAGCACTTCATTCTTTGTCTTTTCCTATCCATGCTTCTGTCTATACATAATTATAAATAATATCTAGAATGAGTTTTATTTCATGTTAATGACTGATTGGACCTATTAAAGATCAAAATTTGATGGAGTAGATTTTAAATATCTTATTGGCTTAGTTCAATAACTCATGATACAGGCAGCGTCCAAGCTAACAGATAAAAAGTAGCTCTGAAGAGCTGTATAAGGTGATAGATTTTATAGACCAAAGTGAGCAGAAACAAGGAAGTTATACTGAGCATTTAATAATTGGTTAAAGCACAGTTACTTTCCTTATACAGAACCAAAGTGATGTCTCGAATTTGAGTCAGGTAGTTTGTGCTGAGCAGACAGGTGCTGATTGATGGAACTAGGCCTTTCTTTTCTGAGAGAGGCAAGAACAGAAATTCAGGCAAGTTTTGTTTTGCTGATGTGGGGCTTAGCATGAACAACTTCATGTAGGGCCACAACTGGATTCTTTAACAGAATTGAAGTTTGGACTTGTAGTGACTTTAGCATTTTTTTCCCTCTTAACTCAAATTCTTGGTAATGAGCATGGGAAAGTAGGAAAAAAAAAAGTTTATTTTATATTTTGTTTTTAAATGTTCAATTTAGGGGTGCCTGTTTGGCTCAGTCAGTTAAGCATCTCTTGATTTTGGCTCAGGTCATGATCTCAGAGTTGTGAGATGGAGCCCTGCATTGGGCTGCACACTGGGCATAGAACCTGCTTAAGATTCTCTCCCTCTCCCTTTCTCCCTCCCCCTGCTTCTCTCTCTCTCTTTCCCACTTTCAAAAAAAATTCTATTTAAATATTTAAATAACCTCTTTTAAAGAGATTTAATTTATATGACTTGATTAGTATCACTATCTTAAATTGAGTAGATTAGTTTATATTCAGATAAAGATATCTAAACATTTTGCATTTTCTTGAAAAGATTCTCATATATCATATCTTTACTTTTTTACAGTTTAAAGATGGTGTCACTTATACAATAATTGTATTAACATATTAATCCAAAACCAAGTAAATTAATTTTTATATCTGGATAATAACATTCAATACACGGTGGTCTCGTGAATAATCATGATTATAATTATTATAAGAGCATGGATAAATTAATATATCTGACCAAGCTGAATAGGCATCATCAAAATACAGTTGTTCAGGCTTTCAACCCAAATCTATTGAATTCTTTCTTTGTTACTGGTATTAACTAAGCTCTAAGGTGACTACATACTTTCTAGATTGTGAGAGTCTAAAAAAGATAAAGATGAGTATTACAATAAATAA
The DNA here is from genome assembly GCA_028534135.1 of Potos flavus. Taxonomy (NCBI): domain Eukaryota; kingdom Metazoa; phylum Chordata; class Mammalia; order Carnivora; family Procyonidae; genus Potos; species Potos flavus. Next base: position 173,665,262 of record CM052898.1, on the reverse strand, counting down.
ATAAAAAGCAATATATTTATCAACAACAGTAATGTAATTTTGGAAGTTCCTTACATGTTACACAGTCTTATTTGAGGTATTGAAAATAACAGATGTAAACCATTACATTAATGTAACTACATAATAAGATATTGGAAACTTTGTTAATCTTCAGGGGTTGTAGCCTAGGTTCCCAATCTTCTTGACTGAGGTAATGATATAGGGGGCCTACAGGCATTCAGGCCTCAGGAGTTCACACTTATCATTCCCCATGAGTTCATACATCTTTTATCCATTGAACAGATAGAGGTGATCTCCTATATCTAGAAGAGGATGTTACTAAAAGTCCTGTATCAAGCATATTATATGTATTACAACAGCGGGATAAATCCAAAGCATTTCTTGTTCTCAATATTTATAAATTTCTACTTCATTAAAATGGTTGCATGTTTGTTAGTTTGTAATGTCTATGATAGAACAGAAAAAAATCGTATCTCTCTCTAGCTTAAATGAGAATGTAAATATGGTTTAGGTATCAACACCACCAACCCTCTTTGTATATAAAAAAGAGAGGTAGAAAGTCTTCTTGAGCTAGAGAAGAAAGAGACAAATATATACTTTTAGTACTTGATCTCTAAGAATCTGCCTGTCATTTATAAGACTGTTAGAAATAGGGAGGTACCAGTTCTCCTGATTCCTTTGTAGTAATTTGAAATAAGTTTCCTTACCTGTAGAAGTCTTACAATAATATAATAATATCTTATTCTTAATTTTTATATGAATACATGGATAAAGAAAACAGATAGTAAGGTTCTATTGATTACTTTTGTGCCTTACAGTTCTAAAACCTTTTTAACAAACTTTTTAATCAAAAATTTATTTTAAAACTCTATTAACTAATTTGGGATCCGGCAAGAGAAGAGAGTTATTTTGATTTTTGGTCAAAAATTCTCAAATAACAAGATGATTTTAGTAAACTCTAAATTTCTTTGTTTGGTTGTCATTGTTGTTGCTGTAGTTTTTTAAATACCTTCTAATATTAGTTTATAGGAGGTACACTCAATCATGAATTATGTTGTCGAACGTAAATCCAACACTCACCTGGAACTTATATAGAATTTCTGGATACTCCCTTACAATTTTTAAGAGCTTTGGAATTTCTTGCCATTAGTAGTGATATATTTCATTGGACAGTCTTTGACTTCCTGATAGTCAATAATAGCATTTGAATCTATTCAAAAAATGAAATCTTTGTCTGAAACATGTGCCTCTGCATCATATTGGTACATCATCAATACAAAGAGAAACTTATTGTGGTTCATTGTCACAACAACTGAACTTAAAAGTCACTTTGCATATGGTAAAATGCATTTTTTTCTTGCTTTGCAAATTTGTTTATATGTTAGTTTAGTGTTAGTTATTAGTTTTAGTTAGTTTCCTCGCTTTCTAAACAAGAAAAAGGGAGAAAAATCTCATATATTTATATTTGGGGGTGGGGGTAATGAGAAAGGGAAGGAGAGAGAGTGAAAAAAAGAGGGAGACAGAGAATGAGTGTGAGAGAATATGTCCTAAAAAGGTCAATCTTCAAAAGTAAGGACAAAATGGAGAAATCTCTATTCTTTAACAACTTCAAAAGCATGCTATTTTAGAAACAACAAAAACAAGTTTTCACCTTTGTAAATCTCTAATTTCTAAGATAGGCTTACTAGGGGTTAGGGCCAATTATTTGGCAAGTAAAAATAAGTAAGAGGATGAGCTGATTCATGAATTATTCCACTGATTTGACATTATGACCCACTGAGTTTGTTTGGACCTCTTGATAAAAGCACTCTGAAATGTCTGCCACTAAACACTAATGCATTTTGCATTAGATCTAAGCAGCTGGAGATCCAGAATCTTACTTTTTAAGTGCCAAGGGGATAATTTTCAGTATTGTTTCTAATGGCTGATTTGCATTTTGTTATATTAAGCTGTTTCTATGTCAAATATCTCAAATATCTTATGTTTTTATTAATAGCCACCTAAAATATATATTACATTTGTTCAAATTTTACATTTGATCATTTTTTAAATCCCATTGATTACCACCTCACTTTTAAAGACATTTTGTTCCTTATTCTGTTGTCTAAATGCAGAGAAGTAATTTCTTTAAATAATCAATAAGCATTTGAGTTTCCAGAATCTACCGGTGTTCCTCTCTCTTAACTTATATTCCCAAATAAATTTTTAAGTAAATTGCACTTTAGTATCAGTGAAAATTAAATCAGTGAAAGTTAGGGTTTATTAAGAACTTTACTGGACTTTTTTCTATCATTTATAGAATTACTATTCTTAAATTTACTATTCCATGATGTTTATAAGATTCAATTAACTTCTCATTATGTAATGGTGTTTTTTTTTGTTTGTTTGTTTTCCTTTCTACATATCTACTTTGGTAGTGATGTCCAAGATTCATAGAGCTAAAGAGGATATTCTTATTTGAACAAGGTGGGTATGTTGTTATATCCTATTATTAAAAAAAAAAAAAGTTACAAACAGAAAAAGCATGAAAGAAATAAGAACAAAGGGTGCTAATGCAGCCAGACAGTGTGGTTTGTGCATGGTTCTCTCCTCTCCTATTAATTTGTTGGTTGGAGAAGAAGAAGGAAGAGGAGGAGAAGAAGAAGGAGAGTAAGGAGAGGAGAGGGAAGAAGAATAAAGATATTGAGTGTATATGACTGACCTTTAAACAGCTTAAGAAACAGCTGTAGTAATCCTCTAATTAAGACTATATTCACCACAGGGGCACCTGGGTGGCTCAGTGGGTTAAAGCCTCTGCCTTCCGCTCAGGTCATCATCTCAGGGTCCTGGAATCGAACCCTGCATTGGGCTCGCTGCTCAGCGGGGAGCCTGCTTCCCCCTCTCCCTCTGCCTGCCTCTCTGCCTGCTTGTGATCTCTCTCTTTGTCAAATAAATAAATAAAATTAAAAAAAAAAAAAAAGACTATATTCACCACAGAATTGAAGGATAAGGAAGCTGGGGTCTTTTCTTCTCCATGTATAGTAATCTGAATAGTGAAAACTATAGTTTATCAACTCCATTTTCCATTTGTTATCTTTACTACTTACCACAAGTTTCAAATTTGGCATTATCTATATTTAACGGGTCAACAAAAATGAAAGATGAAAGAAATTAGGTTATTTGCCAATATCCCCTGAGTAGTAATTTCCAGGGTTAGGTTTGCATTTTGGCCCACTCTGCTCCCTGCCACTTCACCACCAACATGTCCCATCCAGGTCAGAGGCCCTCTTCCTAACATGGATTTCTACTTGACGTACTTCATTGCTGTTCAGTGATGAAGTTTTTATTTAGAGACATATAGTCAATGATTTTTATATATGTATTCAAACACATACATACATACCTGAGTGTAGACATAATATATTATACACAATATATACAATAGGTTTTCTAAAAAGTATAAAGAAGAGTCAAAACATAAAGGAAAAATCATGATAAAAGGTTGAAATTTTGATGACCCCTGAAAATCATATAAAAAATCAATACAATATTTGTACTTCAGTTTAGACTCTGTTACAGTTTATTCTTTAGCTTTCTGAAGTCATTTGTGAAAAGCCATATCAGCAGCTGTAACGGTTATTTTCTTTCTTTTTTTTTTAAGATTTTATTTATTTATTTGACAGAGAGAGAGATCACAAGTAGGCAGAGAGGCAGGCAGAGAGAGAGGGGGAAGCAGGCTCCCTGCTGAGAGCCTGATGTGGGGCTAGATCCCAGGACCCTGAGATCATGACCTGAGCCGAAGGCAGAGGCTTTAACCCACTGAACCACCCAGGCGCCCCAAAAAAGTTAATATTTTTTAAATCCCTAAGGAAATTTCATGAAAACTTACCTACTTAAAGAGACTATATTTCATCTTTTATAAATCACATCTTTACAATACAGTCAAGGAGCACTTGGGTGGTACAGTCAGTTGGTGTCTGACTCTTTGTTTTGGCTCAGGTCGTGATGTCCAGGTCATAAGACCAAGCCCCGAGTTGGGCTCGGTGCTCAGCAGAGTCTGCTTAAGATTCTCTCTCTCCCTCTGCCCCTCCCCCCTAAACACACACATGCTCTCTCACAAATAAATAAATAAATCTTTAACAAGCTAATGAATGAATGAATTAATTAAAATACAATCTAGAAGTGCCTGGGTGGCTCAGTCAAGTTAAGCATCTGACTGTTGATTTTGGCTCAGGGTCCTGGGATCGAGCCGTAAGATAGGCTTCACCCTCAGTGGAGAGTCTGCTTGAGGACTTTTTCTCTCTTCTTGCCCCCCCCCCCCACGATGCTTTCTCTCTCTGTCGAACAAATAAGGAAATATTTTTTTAAAAGATTTTACGTATTTATTTGACAGAGAGAGAGAGATCACAAGTAGGCAGAGAGGCAGGCAGAGAGAGAGAGGGGGAAGCAAGCTCCCTGATGAGTGAGTGAGCCCAACATGTGGGGCTCGATCCCAGGACCCTGATTCATGACCTGAGCTGAAGGAAGAGGCTTAACCCACTGAGCCACCCAGGCGCCCATAAATAAATCTTTAAATAATAATAAAAAATAAATAAAATAAACTACAACTGATAGCTAAAATGGAAGTTTTAATATAACTTGTTTAAATTGATATTGCCAAAATTGATTCCCCCCCAAAGTTTAAATAATTATTCTAGTTTCATATTCAGTATCTATTCTTGTCCTACTAAATGCAATGTTCATATATAACTTTATTCATTTAAAAGACAAAAATCTCAAACTGTAATGGCATCATACTCTAAACATGTACATGATTCTTATTCCTAATATGACTGATTTTTTATTTTATATACATTTCTTTTTCTAATTTTGAAAAAATTTCACATGTACTATATATATTTATATGTAAATATATATATTCATATATATATATGAATAACACAAATAACATTTGCATCTGTACAATTTAAATTAAATTGCTGATATATCTCAATTTTACTTGCCTGACATTTTTTCATGATTAGATTTAAATTACGTGATTAATTTTTATTCCTAGAATTATAATGTGACCTTGAAGAAGCTTTTAAAGTAACATGTACACAATTTCCTTTCTCTTATGAAAAGATTGTATGAGTTTCAGGAAAGATGAAATAACTTAAAGTTATTGTGAGATCAGAAGTCCCTTTTCAAAGGGTCTGAACATATTATTACTCTAAAGCATTTCTTTAAATGCTAAAACATCTAAAGCATTGTTTCTAGGTTGAAACAATGAAATAAATAACAGTTTAACCTAACGTGAATGTTTTATTCCTCACACTTCATTTTTATTAAATCAAATATAATAAATTGTATCCATTTAAAGCATCCACTTTGATTAGTTTTGACATACATATATATCCATAAAATCACTATCATAATTAAGATCCAGAACATTTTCACAATTCCCAAAAGATTTTTGTGCCCCTTAGTAAGCTGATTTCTACCCTCAACTTTAGACGCAGGTAGCCAAGAGTGATTTGTATTCATTTTAAGTACACTGTGTATTGTTTTGTGTTTGACGAAGTTTACTCAGCAAAATAACTTTGAGATTCATCTATGCTGTGCATTTACCAGTATTTTAATCCTTCGTATTGTTGAATAGTATTAAATTATATGAATATGACAAATTGGATCTATGTACATACATGTTGATGGACTTATGGGTAGGTTCCAGTCTGGGGTTAATTTTAAATAAAAATCCCATGAACATATGTACACAAATTTTTGAGTGCAGATACATGCTGTTATTTCTCTTGGTTTTATGCCTTGGCATGGAAAGACAACATTGTATACAGAGTAACTTTAAGAAGTAAGTAATTTCCAAAATAGTTTTCCAAATTGGAATATGTTTTATACTAACCAGGAGAATTTTAGATTACAAATCTTTATCAACATAAAATTAGTCGTACAAATTTTAGCCATTCTGATGTATGTATATTGACACCTTATTATAATTTCAATTTGAATTACCATGATGCCTCATGATTTTGATCCTTTTGATATTTGAATGCTTTGTTTTTGTTATTTATTTACTTGTTTGTTTGTTATCATTTCAATTTTTTTTTTAATTCCAGTTAGGTAACATAGAGTAATATTAGTTTCAGGTGTAGAATTTAGTGATCATCACTTAAATACAACACTCAGTGCTCATCACAATTGCCCTTCTTAATACTCATCATCGACCTAGCCCATTCCCCTGCCCGCCTCAGCACCAGCAACCATCAGTTTGCTCTCTATAGTTAAGAGTCTGTTTCTTGGTTTGCCTCTTTTTTTTTTTTTAGCCCTATGTTCATCTGTTTTGTTTCTTAAATTCCATGTATGAGTGAAATCATATGGTATTTGTCTTTCTCTGACTTATTTCACTTAGTGTAATATGTTCTAGCTCTATCCATGTCATTGGAAATGGCAAGACTTCACTCTTCTTTACGGCTGAGGAATATTCCATTGTATATATATACTACATCTGCTTTATCCATTTGTCAATTGATGGATATTTAGGCTCTTTCCATAATTTGGCTGTTGAGAATGTTGCTATAGGGGTACCTGGGTGGCTCAGTGGGTTAAAGCCTCTGCCTTCGGCTCAGGTCATGGTCTCAGGGCCCTGGGATCGAGCCCCGCATTGGGCTTTCTGCTCAGTGGGGAGCCTGCTTCCCCTCTCTCTCTGCCTGCCTCTCTGCCTGCCTCTCTGCCTACTTGTGATCTCTCTCTCTCTGTCAAATAAATAAATAAATAAAATCTTTAAAAAAAAAAAAGAAAGAAAGAAAGAAAAAGAGCTATGGAAAGTCCACACAGGGCTTCTCCTGGGTCTTTACTGAAAACTAGTAGCAAGATGGAAAATTTAAAGTCAACAGTATTTTAATTGTATTAAATAACATGTTAAAACATTACAGTTAAAAGAAAAGTTGAACTTAAAAACAAAAACAAAAACAAAACAAACCCCAGCTATATGTTATCTACAAAATACAATGGCTTGTGCCATCATCTTTTATACTGGAAGTCATATTCAAATATCACTTCAAATCTTTGGAAAATGGTACTTAAATTTTTTCCTCATCATTATGCTACATTTTTCTGACTCTACCATTCAATTTTGATAGCCAAATGTTTGTCAAGGTGAATTCATTATTATTCTTTCTTTAAATATGTTATTTCATCATAATGGACACAGAACTATGGGCATCATCTTTTCCCTAAAAATAAATTGTTAGTACATAAATCCTTCAGAGATAATTAATGTTGTGTTTTTATAGGGATTAAAAGAAACAGTGCACATAAACAATGAATCTTGAAACACTGAAAAAATAAAATAAAATTGGGGAAAAAAAAGAAACAGTGCAGATACAAAAAAATATATATAAAGGGAGAAGAACCCACTTTACTAAACTGAATGATTTTTTCTTTTTTTCCTTATGACCCTGCTCTATTCCTATGCTTTAAGAACATAGACTAGTTGAATTAAATGATCAGGAAGATGATGGCAAGTCTGTGTTCAGACCTCATCAGTATTTGAAGTACTCTCTGATTCTGATATATCATGCACTTTGGACTTTGTGAATTCAAAATGCCCACATGTGAGATTACTTGTTCTAGGTCAAAGAGACATAACTGCACCTAGGGAAAGGAGGAAAATCAGATGTAATGAAAAAATATGGCATCATCTATGTATCAAGGCATTGTAGATTACATAGGAACATATAAACCAATTAAGTTTTCAAAACATGCCTTACATAATTAACTTACATTAACATTATTATGTCATTTATGTAACACAAAGATATCTAATGGAAAAATGTTCCCCTCTTAATTACAAAATGATAATTCTTTTTTAAGAATCCTGTGCTTGAACATAGTAGAAATTAGTGATTTTGTAGTCCATTTTTTTTTTTTTGGCTGTAGTTCATGTTCTTTTGTTTCAGCATATTAATTTTTCATTTATTTATGTATATCAAAAATAACCTCCAATTACAGCCAGAGATTCAAGGTTTCAAAAAAAAATGAATATTTATGTTACTGGCTATGCATGAACTACAGTGCTGAGGTAGGTAGATTTAAAGGTTTGGTAAATTAATAGGAAAATAAAATGCCAAAGGATAGAGCAAAACTGTAGGTTCTAACGTGTTCAATAATTTCTTTTGTTTGGTTGCCTACTGGAAGAGGTTAGTCCTGCCAGTCTTTACAGACAAAAATCAGGGTAAAATAACTCCTTTTTATCTGAGTATTTTAAGAAATTAAATTATCATGTAAGGTACTCCCTAGGAGAATGTCCTGTTACCTTTTGTTAGCATTCTCTCTTTCATGACCTTTGAAGACATTTTGCTTTTCAGACATATCTTTCCTCCAACTGTTCTCTAGAAAGTAAATTGAAAGTTCACCTGATGGTTATCACCTAATAAGGAATAATTTTTAATGTCAAATTGAAATTGGAGAAGCACATTGGAGTGTGCTTTGATTTTAGATATATTTTTTACTTGGAAGCTAAAACATTTTTCTCAAGGCTTCTTTTTCTTCTTAAAAAAATAAATGAAAAACTCTTCCTTCACAGTATTTTTGAATGGACTAAATAAGGTTCTGTGTACATTTCCTCCTAATATAGGACCTGATTTATGGTCTTAGAGAGAAATAAATAAAAAAAGATTGTTTCTTCTTCCTTTCCTTAAACCATAGTTATTTATGTGTATGCTTTGTCTTCCCTATAAACATAATCATGAGGTTATGCAACATGTCTATTTTATTTGTACAATTTCTCAAGGCTAATGAAATGGTACATTTCATCCCTAAAGTACTCAATAAATGTTTATTGGTGAATATAACATATTATATTCATTATAAGCTTTATTGGCAAACAAATGGTCATAAATTTATTATTTATGTTGATTATTTGATGAAACCTTGTGAGGAGGGCATCTCTATTCCCATTTCACTGGTGAATAACAAAGATTTTAAAAGGTTAAGTGACATGTTCAACAAAGTCATACACTTAGTACATAAGCAATTTTTCAAAATATAGAAAACAGTTTCACATCCTATCATTTTACATTACATGATTTACAAGAAATTAATGTAGACACAGTGTGTCATATACTATTTTAAAATATTACATGGATAAAATGTTTTTATTCATTATTAATAACTGATGTCTGTACATTATTTTACAGCGAATCATGGGGCAGGAAAAGCCATTGGATAGCTTATCCTGTGATGTCACAATGTGGTCAGCTTGATAGGTTTTTACTAAAACCACTTTATATGAAGTGCTAATAAAGGGGCTGCTATAGAGCTGATGCTCAGTACACAGTTGTAGAATGAATGAGTAAAACTGAAATCCCCCAAATTTTATACCCTCAGGTAAAACTACTAATATCTGCATCATTTTGGTAATCAAATTCTCAAAGACTTCCCATACCACCTTGCCCACAAAATATATTTTTCTTCTTCTTTGAACTTTCATTCACTTTTGATTTGCTGTTTATTTCATGCTGCTAAGATTGTAATACTTTGCTACAGGTAATATCTATAAAATAATCACATTCAAGAATTTTAGAGGACAGAGAAGGCACACATTAAATAAAGTTATCAGCATTAAATTGCCATCAAATATATTGTATTATGATGGCAATATAATACTATTATTTGGAAATCCACAAATAAATGTCAGAGGATACCCCATGCACATACAGGAAAACCCAGTCAAGTTTACTTTTCAAGAATAATTGAGTTAGACATGTTACAAATGTATGTCAATTCACTTTATTGATTGATGCAAAATAAAATTTTTTGTCTCGTTTCAGTTTTTCTATTTTTTGTAGGTGTTTTAAAACTAGATAACATGTGAGAGTTCTGTAGCCTAATTTATCCTTGCATACCTGAAGGTTGATGATTGTTTTCTATTTTGTTCACTGCTCTGTGCTCCATACCTAAGACTTCTGGTTTCAGCTCCAATACATAAAGAACTTGAAAGTCATCACATTTTTACAACAACAAAATGCTTATTAACCTCAGTACCTGTTACCTGATAAAATGTGCTTGGCTTTCAACCAAAACTTACAAGACATGCTAAAAGGCAATAAAAACACAGTAGAAAAAAAGAAAAGAAAGAAAGAAAGAAAGAAAGAAAGAAGAAAGAAAGAAAGAAAAAGAAAGAAAGAAAAAGAAAGAAAGAAAAGAAAGAAAGAAAGAAAGAAAGAAAGAAAGAAAGAAAGAAAGAAAGAAAGAAAAAAGAAAGAAAGGGAGGGAGGAAGGAAGGAAGGAAGGAAGGAAGGAAGGAAGGAAGGAAGAAGAAAGAAAGAAAGAAAGAAAGAAAGAAAGAAAGAGAGAAAGAAAGAAAGAAAGAAAGAAAGAAAGAGAAAGAAAGAAAGAAAGAAAGAAAGAAAGAAAGAAAGAAAGAAAGAAAGAAGAAAGAAAACATTAGTACCAGACTCAGATATGAGACTAATGTTGGGGTTATCAGACAGGAAGTTTTAAATATATTTAATATGTTAAGACTATTGAAAAATGCAAACAAGATGAAATAACTGATAGGTAATGTGAAAAGAGAGAGAAATTCTAGTAGTGAATAAAAAGTAAACACTGAAAATCAAAAACATACTAATAGGAATAAGGATTGCTTTCAGAATGTCAAGGAAAGAATCAGTGGCTTTGAAGATAGGTCAATAGAAACTTTGAAATTTAAATTCAGAGAGAAGAAGAATAAAAAGTGAAACAAAGCATTCAGTAACAGTGGGACAATTTTAAAAGATGTAATATATGAATAATTGGAATACTAGAAGAAGAAAGAATGAACAGGAAATATACTGAAGTTACAATATTTCAGAACTTTCCAAAATAAATCACAAATACTAAATCAGAAATCCAGAAAAATCAGAGAACTCCAAACAGGATAAACACCAAAACAAAACAAAACAAAATCCTAGACTAGACACAGGAACATTATATTAAAATATTCAAACTGATGTGAATCAACTACAAAAAGAAAATCTTGAAAGAAGACAGAAGAAAAAAAAAACACATTACCTAAGGGAGAAAAGAGTATTAAGAATTAGTGCAGACTTTTCATCTGAAACCATGCAAGCAAAAAGACAGTGGAGTGAAATACTTCAATGTTGTCAGAAAAAAACAAAAACACTATACATATATAACCAGTAATGTGTCTTTCAAAAGTAAAAGAGAAAAACAAGACTTTGTCAGAGAAAGAAAAGCTTAGGAATTCATTTCCAGCAGTCCTACCTTGAAAGAAATGTTAAAAGAAGTTCTTTATGGAGAAGGAAAATGACATAGGTAATTAACTCAGATCTACATAAAGGAAGGAGTGTCTGAGAAAGAATAAGTGAAGGCAAGATAAAATAGTTTGTTTTTCTTCTTCTTCTTCTTCTTATTTTTTAAAGATTTTATTTATTTGCTTGTCAGAGAGAGAGAGCACAAGCAGGCAGAGTGGCAGGCAGAGGCAGAGGGAGAAGCAGGCTCCCTGCTGAACAAGGAGCCCAATGCAGGACTCGATCCCGGGACCCTGGGATCATTACCTGAGCCGAAGGCAGCTGCTTAACCAACTGAGCCACCCAGGCATCCCTGTTTTTCTTATTAGTTACCTAAGAGATAATTTTTTAAAGAAATAATAAACAATGTATTGGACCATCATAACATATGGAAAAGTGAAATGAGTAATAACAGCAATGCCCTAACGGACAAGATGGAAGATTTTAAAAATATTTATTTATTTATTTATTTGAGAAAGAGAGAGCATGTGCATGAGCAGGGGGAGGGACAAAAGGAGTGGGAGAGAGAATCTCAAACTCCCCACTGAACGGAGAGCCCAACTCAGGGCTCAATCCCGTGACCCTGAGGTTAGGACTTGAGCCAAAATCAAGAGTTGGGTGTTAAACCAACTGAGCCATACAGTAACCAAGATGGAGGATTTTAAGAATTGATAGATATTGATTCAATCCTATCAATAATCAATTTAAATATAAATGGTTTAGAAAGTAACATTATTTGGAAGATAGGTGGGCCCTAATCTAATATGACTGGTAATCTTATGAGAAGCAGAAAATACCATGTGACAACAGAAGCAGAGATGGGAGTGATGAAGCTGCAAGCCAAGGAACATGGAGGATTGAAGGCCCCCACGGGCAGGAAAAGGTAAGGGAAGATTCCTTCCAGGGTCTCAGAAGTTTCACAGCTCTGATAAAATCTTGATTTTAGGGGCACCTGTGTGGCTTAGTGGGTTAAAGCCTCTGCCTTCGGCTCAAGTCATGATCTCAGGGTCCTGGGATCGAGCCCTGCATCAGGCTCTCTGCTCAGTAGGGAGGCTGTGTCTCCCTCTCTCTCTGCCTGCCTCTCTGCCTACTTGTGATCTCTCTCTGTCAAATAAATAAATAACAGCTTTAAAAAAAAATCTTGATTTTATTCTTCTAGGCCCCAGAACTATGACAGAATAAATTTCTGTCGTCTTAAGCAAAAACAAACAAATAAAAGAATGGTTTAAATCAATTAAAAGTCATAATTTGTCAGAGCGGATTTAAAAACAGAAGACTCATCTCTGTGTTATCTACAAAAAGCCCACATTTAATAAAAAACTCAGATACACTTAAAGTTAAGAATTTGAGAAAGATGTGTGACACAAATCAAAAGAAATCTGGAGTAGTTGTATTAATTACAGATAAATCAGACTTCAGAAAGAGAAGATGATTATAAAGGCATCAATTCTCCAAGAAAGGGTAACAATTTTAAATATGTATGTACCTACAAGTGTGTTCCAAATTATTTGAGATAAAACTAATAGAACTTAAGAAAGTGAAGTTAGAAAAGTTAGAAGTTAGAAAAAGTTAGAAAGTTAGAAAAAGTTAGAAAGTGAAGGACTAATAGAGAAATCCACAATTGTAATTGAAGACTTTAATACCTTTCTTTCAGTAATTGATAGGCCAATCAGACAGTTAATCAATAAGGTATGGTTGATCTGAACAGTACTATCAATCAACTTGATTTGCTTGATATTTACAAACTATTCCATCTAATAGTAGCAGAATACACATTCTTCTCAAGCTCCAATGGAGCATTCAAATGACAGACCAAATTCTGCATCATAAAACATCTTAACAAATTTAGATAAAGTGAAATCATACAAAGTTTTTATCAGTACACGATGGAGTTAAACTAGAGTTTAATAATAGAGAGATGGAATATCCCAAAATATTTGGAAAGTACGTTTCTAAATAATAAATTGATGAAGAAATCTCGATAAAAATTAAACTTACATAAGGGCACTTGGGTGCTCAGTCAGTTAAGCATTCTACTCTTCATTTTGGCTCAGGTTTTGATCTCGGGGTCATGAGTTCAAGTCCCACATAATCCACTCCCAGAATGGAGCCCAATTAAAAAAAAAATTTATTTAGAATTAAAGTTAAAATGAAACAAATCAAACTTTGTGAAATGCAGCAAAAGCAGTGTTGAGATGGAACTTTATAGCATTATATTTATATATTGGACAAAAATTGAAAATCAATAAACTAATCTTCCATGTTAGAAAGTTACAAAAAGATGGGTGCCTGGATAGCTCAGTTAGTTAAGCACTGGCTCTTGATTTCAGCTCAGGTCATGATCTCAGGGTCCTGGGATTGAGCCCCACATGGGACTCTGCACTTAGCAGGGAGTCTGGTTGAGGAGTCTCTTACCCTCTCCCTCTGCCCCTTCCCCTGTTGTTTTTCTCTTTCTCTCTAAAATAAATAAATAAATAAATCTCTAAAAGGTTGTAAAATAGAAAATTAGAAGAAGAACAATTCAAGCTCAAAGGAAGGAGAAGAAATACTAAAAATCAGAGCAGAAATGAATTAAATCTAAAACTGGAAATCAATAGAGAAAATTAATAAAATCAAAAGCTAGTTCCATAAAATGATCATGCAAATGGATAAAATACTAGACCAGCTAACCAAAACAAGTAAAAGTTATGAGAAAGAGAAAGAAAGGAACGGAATAGGGAGAGGGGAGAGGGGTAAAGGAGGGAGGAAGAAGAGAATGAGGAGGAGAAAGTGGAAGGAGGAAGGGGAGGGGAGAAGAAAGAAGATACAAATAATCAATATCAGAAATAGTCATGAGTACTGATCCCATGGACATTAAAGAGACAGTAAAGGTATACTATGAGCAACTCTATGCCCATAAATTTGATGATTTAGATGAAATGGACCAATTACATAAAAAAATAAAACTACCAAATCTCACACAGGAGAAATATATAATCTACACAAGACTCCCCCAAATTTCATATATTGAAATCCTAACTCCCAGTACCTCAAATTGTGACTGTATCTGGAGGTAGGGTCTTTAAAGAAGTAATTAAGTTAAAATGAGGTCATTTAGGTGATCCAATCCAATATGACAGATGTCGTTATAAGAAGAGGAAATTAGGACAAAGGCACACACATAAGGAAGACTATGTGAAGACACACAGAGTAGATGGCCACCTACAAGTCAAGGAGAGAAGCCTCGGAATGACACCAACCCTTCCAGCACCTTGATATTGGACTTCTAGCTTCTGGTACCATGAGGGAATAAATTTCTATTGTTTAAGCTAGTCAGTGGTACATGATTATCATCACCCTGGAAAACTGCTACACAATCCAATTAAAATATAAGCAAAAATCTGAATATACCTCTCATCAATGAGTATATACAGATGGCAAAAATGCATATGAAAAAGTGGTCAATGTCATTTATCATTAGGGTATTGCTAATTAAAACAACAATGGAATATGACTATGCAAGTAGTAGAATGCCCAACATCCAAATGTCTGACAACAACAATAACAGCAATTGCTGCCAAGGACGCAGAACAACAGGAACTCTCATTCAGTGTTTGTGGAATGAAAAATGGCAATCCACCCTGTGAGCCATTTTGGCATTTTCTTGAAAATAGTCTTACCTTACAACACAGCAATTGTGCTTCTAAGTATCCACCTAACTGATCTGAAAACTAATCTCCACACAAAAACCAGCTTGTAAATGTTTACAGTTCTATTCATAATAGCCCTAAACTGGAAGCAACCAAGATGTTCTTCAATTGGTGGAGAAATAAAGAAATCGTGATATATCCACACAATGGCCTATTATTCAGCAGCTAAATGAAGTACGAAACCACAGAAAGATGTGAAATCTTTAATGCATACTGCTAAGTGAAAGAAACCAATTTGAATAGGCTATATAATATATGACTCCAATTATATAAAATTTGGGAAAAGACAAAGCTATAGAGATAGTATAAAAATCAGCAGTTGCCATGGTTTCAGGTGAGCAGGAAAGATTTAGGTGAAGCATGGAGGAATTTTCAGGATGATAAAACTATTCTGTATGATACTGTAATGGTGGATACATGGCACTGTGTAATTGCAAAGCTCAGAGAATTTTACAGCACACAAAGTTTGTCTTATATATTAAAATTGTAAAAAAATAATAACAATTTAGGATACCAGGGGGCCTGGGGATAGAATGAAAAATGTCATCAAACTGTGTTACAAATGGGTGTACAGTCTGATTGAAAGTGGGGAGGAAGGAAGCCAACATAAATAACTGGAAATGAGTAGTAGGACTTTTTAAAGTGGTACTACTTTAAAAGTAGTACTTTTAAACTAAAAGTAAAAGGAACTGTATGTAATCATGATATTCTAGTTGTTAAAACTGTGTCCGTGAGGATTTCGGTTAACAATTCTGATACCAATATATGTGGAAAGTGGAAATGAACAATTCAGCAAATGAATGACAGGTGGTGTTATTTAGGTTTCTCACAGTTGGAGTGGAAGTTTACAGGTCCATAGGAGAGGAGGCAAAACTAATCCATGTAGTAATGACCTGTAGTTAGATATATTCGTATTAACTCACATAGAAGTAGATATATTTACTTATTTAAATATTTACAGATGTACATGCACAGTTTAGTATTCACACAGGGTTCCTTCTTATTTCAGTTGAGAGGGTGTAGAAACAATAGCACTCCAAAAGCAGTGAGTACATTTAGAAATGAGACCTTGATTCCTAACACCATTTTCTAGTAAAAGAAGCCAGGCTCCTTGGAAAAAATGCCTGATTCTAAGAGTGAGGCAGGAGATATACAAAATAAGCCTGGAGTGTCTTGTAGCACCAGAAACTAACAAAATGCTTAAAAAAAAATACACACCTAATGATAGATGTATGTCAAAGAGACACAGGAGCCAGTAGAAAGACTTCTATGGTGAAATCTGTAACAATTCAAGCAGAAATAAACAATGTAGTATTCGGTTATAGCCCAAGGTAAAAATAAATATGGATGTTTCCATATAGATATAAATAAATATCTGAATAAGGAAAGAAGGAAAGGAAGGTGGGAGGGAGGAAGGAAAGAGAGAGAGAAAGAAAGATAAAGAGGAAGGAAGAAAGAAAGAGAACGAGAAGGAAGGAAGGGACGGAGGGAGGGGGAGGGGAAGGGAAAGGGAAAGAGAGAAAGAAAGAAGGAAGGAAGGGAGGGAGGGAAAGAAGGAAGGAAGGAAGGAAGGAAGGAAGGAAGAAGGAAGGGAGGGAGGGAAAGAAAGAAGGAAGGAAGGAAGGAAGGAGGGAAGGAAGGAAAGAAAGAAGGAAGGAAGGAAGGAAGGAAGGAAGGAAGGAAGGAAGGAAGGAAGGAAGGAAGGAAGGAAGGAAGGAAGGAAGGAAGGAAGGAAAGAAGGAAGGAAGGAAGGAAGGAAGGAAGGAAGGAAGGAAAGAAAGAGAAAGAGAGAAAGAAAGGAAGGAAGCAAGCGAGCAAGCAAGCGAGTGGGCAAAGGTCTGGTGAGTAAGGTTTTCGAATAATTAAAATAGATACTCTGCCCTTGAGAAGAGAGAGCATAACTTTCATCCTGTACATGTGGGGTGCACACAGTGACTTTCTTTTGAGGAGCGCACCACAGAAAGCAGTGGAAGAAAGAGTACCTTTCTAGCAGAGGAATAAGAAACAGTCTTACAGCCAAGTGGTCAAGGATCATATCAGTAATAACAATTAAGATTGATGATATGTACCCTTGATAGGATATCATGAAATGACATTTTTCCTTTATCATCTTCCTACCAAAAACACATAACCCTGGACTACTCATGAGTAAAACATCAGAAAATTCTCAATTGAGGGGCATTTTACAAAGTAAACAAACAGTACTCTTCAAAACTGTTAAGGTCATCAAAAACAAGTTTGAGAAATTGTCACAGCCAACAGGAGCTTAAAGAACATGGTGATTCAATGGAATGAGGCATCCTGAATGGGATTCTAGAACAGCAAAATGGAATTAGGTAATAATAACAAAGGAAATCTGAATAAAGTAGGGACTTTAGTTAATAATACATCTATATCAGTTCGCTAATTGTAATAATGTATCCTACTGATACAAGATGTCCTAAAAACTCGAGAAGTCATTCTGAATCACTGACAGATTTTGTGGTGAACATGAAAAGTTTGTTTATGTCTAGTTTATTAAAAACCTTAAAGGAGGATTGACACATTTCAAGCAGGTGAAGAAGGTACTTCCTTTTTCTCACATTTTTATAAGTCACTATCACAAAGCTTTAAATTATTTAACTGACTCACATGCCTGCTGACATAGGCTTCTTTTTAATAGTACATCAGTTAAATAAAGACAGATGTTGCCCCGAAGGTGTTATTTTCATAATAATATTATATTATTTTGGTGTGATGCTTGTAATATCCAAAGTGCCTTTGCATTCATTCTTTCATTTAATTACAGAAAAAAATATTTCAAGAAGTCAGCAGTCTTCAGACCTATTCCCATTTCCATGGTGGCCTTTTGCATTATTCCTATTTACAGAAATGTTCCTTCTAACATGGATGCTGTGCTGTGATTCTCATATCCTTCCTCCTGGATAGATCCTCTATTCCCAGGCCCTGGGAATGTTTAGTGCTGACAGCTCACAGGGAAACGCAATCTGCACAAGGGAGCTGCCACCTTCACACTGTGCTCCCTCATGGGGAATGTCTACAGACATTTAGAAATCCATTTATAATTAAAAACTCCAGGTCTATTTGCCCAATAGGGAACATTCTGAAGTCACATCACAACTTTAATTATTTCTGTAGGATTATCTGGATCCTCTTTGTCACTGCACCTTAGTTCAACATTTCTGTTCTTCCAATTCTACTTCTCTGACCCCCTGACAGTAGTTATTAAGAGAATTCTGCAGTAAACCCCCTGCACCCCTGATTCATAGTCTGATAACTGGGAAAATCCTCCCAAAGACCAGAGATTCAGGCAGCACACCTGGTTATCAAATTTGTGTAGAAATACAAGTGCCCCAAGGAAAGAATAAATAAACCTGTGGATAGTGAGAAATAACTTACATGATTGGTGAAAAACTTGAATGGACATATTTGGAATGTTAGGTGTTTAGATTTGTGGAGGTAACACGTGAGAGGATCTATGTGAGTCAGAACAACTTATGAAGCTCTTTGTATTGCATTTTAACTCAACCAGTGAACACCTACCATAGAAAGATTAGTCACTAAACAACTGCATAGAAACAATGACTTGGCAAGTTATATTCAGCCATGCTGCCATCTGCTATCCCATAGCCCAAGGTACATACACGGAGTAGATGAAGTATCATAATAGGGTCTATCCATAGTTAAAAACCATAACCTCCTATTCATACAAGCTAATTTAGCTGATGCTGCTACTGGAATAACAAATCTCCAAGAAATGGAGATGAATGGAACCTTTGCTATGGCACCATATTTCAAGGAGAACTTCTAGCTATATTCAGTGAAAATTTGATTTACATTGGATATTCCCAATCTGGAAGCAGTGCTGATTTTTCATTATTATAATGTGGTTTTGCCTTTCCTCTGTGTGAGGCCTTGGCCACTATTACTAAAAAATAATTTACTGAAAATTTGGTGATCTTGCAAAACCATTCTTTCAGCACTTTCATTCTCACAGCAAAGGAAATGTAACAGTAGAGATGTGACCATGGGATCCATAAATCCTATTATATACTGCATTGGCAGAGATCAACAGGCAAGGGAAGGAGCCAACATACTGTCAGGAGTAATTGACCTTGATCATCAGGGGGAAGCAGGGCTGCCATTATTCTTCTAACCCAAGGTTCTTAATTTAAGAAATTATGCTGTACCTACATTTCTACTTTACTATAAATTAGTGCCGTTTATACCTATGTCTTTTCCTAGAGATTCTCTCCTATTCCATTATTTTATTTGTTTTGCCTTTGTGCCAATACCACATTTCTTTATTTACTATAGATTATGATGAACTTTGTTAGCTAGTAGAATACATCCTCCACTTTGTTCTTCTTAAAATGAGTCTTGGTTTTTCTTCATCCCTTTTAATTTCTTAGAAATTTTATAATTTATTTACAATTAATTCTGGTGGAATTTTGGCATGATTGCATTGAGTCTATGACTCTGTTCAAAATAATTGATGTCTTTAAAATGTTTCCAACCCATTAGTATTATAGTGCTTCATTTCTTTATGTATTGAATTTATCTCATTTACATTTTTCTAAATAGACATCTTACCCTTTTTTTAGATTCATTTCTGAACCTTTCATATATTTGAGAATGGTATCTTCTAAAATTTTATTGTCCAAATATTGCTTGTGTATAGAAATAAACTTGATTTATATATCAAGCTAAACTTAAGCTAATATCTAAATTGTAAATTCACTTTTTAATTCTAAAAATTCTATAAATTATAGATGTCTTTGGATTTTTTGTACAACCCGTTTGTTCCTTCTTCAAGGGAAAATATATTCCATGGTTCTGAAGAGACCAGTGAGTAGAAACCTCCAACCCACCATCAGTCACTCAAGATCTTCCAAAGTTACAGAGACCCTTCTTGCCCAAAGTCACATCCTTCCCAGGGTATGACTTATCTGGGAATATAAAGGCCAGTTTGGCCTCATGGAGGATAATTATTGTATACATATCTCAATCCATGCTCTGGGTTGGTGGCTTGTGCATTTTTCACAGCTCTGATTCCTCCTTCACCAATCCTGCTTTTTCACAGGTGTTGATCCTAATAAATGTCTTGAGGCCCAAATTCTGGTTTGTCTCCTTCTAGAGTACCCACCATGAGGCATTCACTAAAAGAATGAAAGAAATCAGACTTTTCTAAGAGTAACTGTTATTACAAAAAAGCAACATGGGCTACAATTATTTTTGGAGTTTCCTAGGCAGAGAAGATTCCAAGCAACCATCAGATATACTGACTTTCTAAAGGTAAACCCACAACTTACACATTTTAGAAATAGACTAAAATGCAAATTTGCTTGTTAACAAAACATAACATTCACTTCTAACATAGCTCAGAAAAATAGAGTGCTTGGGAAGAAAATTTGAACATATTTGATGCATTCAACAGCTTAAATCTGTATGTGATAATTTCAGCACCAAATATCAACACTAACACTTATCTGAAAAAGCATAAATACATTTCTTGAAAATCATCCCTCTTCGTTGTAATTCATTTACAGAGGAACATAAAAGTCTTGAGCTATGGAAGTAAAATTCAAATGCTAAATTTAACAACTTTAAACTCTTCGATGATTTCAGTATGATTTATTATATTTTTGTGTAAATATGTAAGAAAAGTTACTTCATGAAAGTGATTTTGAGTTATTAACTGTTCCTTCATCCTTTTTCACACCAACATTGCTTACCTGTGAAGCAAAAATTTGATCTTTGATGCTACTACACTTTCATATATATATATATATCCACCATGTGTATTTATTCTCCTCTAATTGAGCAAGCAGTAAAGGTGGCACCAAAGTGTCATATCTGATACAATGGTATAGTGAAGATGTGAAAGACTAGAATATAACATTTTTCAACATTGCAGTTTCCTTTTTATATTTAGTTATGCATTTGTTATAGTTTCTTTTTGTATTTCCTAATGTATTTTTCATTAATGCATTCCAATTTTTTAAAAATATAATGAAAATAGTATTTCAATTTATTTGGGGTCAGGGAATGATGTCATTTGAATTACATTTTTCCCAGGTTTCCTTGTCATTTTTCTATATTTAAATATATATTTAGCACCAAAGTAAAGTGAGTATTATTTTCACTTTATACAGCCCAAATACACAATGAACATACACATACACAGAACATTCACAGAACTTCAGGTTCTAGGTATAGACCCCAGATTGATTTGTTCACATATGTATAAGGCACAAGATGTTCAAAATGACAGGTTTTGTAATTTCAAAAAAAAATTACAAAACCTCAATAGTTATCAATGATAGAATTAGATTAAAATATGTTTATAGAACGGATTCTATGCAATGATGAAAAAGAACAGAATACAGACGCATATGTTGGAATGAATATATTATATTGTTGGGGAAGAAACCAAGTTGTAAGCAAATCTATAAAATATGTTCCATTCATAGGGAGTTTACAAGAAGGGAAAAATTAAGCAAACAAGCAAGCAATAACTACAAAGAGAAGCAAGAGAGTAATTAACAACATATAGAGAGTAGAAAGTTGATCCCATCGGGGGAAAAGGAGGGTGATGTGGTTTGAAAGGATCATGCAAGAGACTTAAAAAGTTGTATTGCTATTTTCTCGAGTGTAGTCATGTTTACTCAGATATTTATCACTTTCAGTTGGACATATACACTCTTAATATGTGATGTCAAACAATAAAAATAAAAGTAATGGAATTTTATTGGAAAAATCTGAAAGCTTATAATATTTAATAAGTATGTATTGACTATTTCCAGGTGGCGGGCACTGTACTGAGTGTTGGGGACAATAGTGAATAAGGGAAGCAGGAAACTTGTTTAAAAAAAAAACTTCATTTTAATTGAAGCAGGAATCATTTAACAAGTTAATGAAATCACACTTATGATGTCTGTGCTGGGCACTAAGTAGTCTAGAAACAGACAAGTGAAACAGTGTAAATGGGGAAATTGCTTTAGCTATGGTAGCAGAGGCAGCTTCTCTTACCAGAGATCTTAAGAATGATAGTGAGCCAGCCCTGTGAGAAGATACAGTAAAATTTCCAGGCAAATGGAATATGTGAAGTACTCTCCTTGACCTTTAAAGTGGAATATTAATAGATACTGTGCAATATTGATAAATGAGGAAATATCACTGCATATTAAGAATAATGCTGTTACTTAACCAGAAAAATAAATGGTGAAAAGAAATTTTAGGGAATGAGACTAAAAGTAAGTTTTGGGCATAGGAGATACGTTCAGGCAGTGAGGATGGGCTTTAATTTATTTGAAATATCTATAAATGGTTAGATTTTTGTTTTGTTTTGGTATGACTCATAAAAAAATAATAAACAAAAAGGTGAAAAATATCCCACTGTATTTAGACGAAAGTGTGGTGAGCCAACTGACATACTTCATGTTACATTTTCAAAATTTGAATTGCTTGACAACAGGAGACTCATCCAAAAAGTTCTCGTTTAAAATGGAGAAATACTGTTGCCTAAAGCATATTTCATTTCCTACACTGGTTTCAGCTGGGATTTGTCAAGCTTTTTCACTGACTCCAATATCTCTGATGTTCAATTATGACCAATGTTTTGATGCTCTCTTAATGTCTGAAAACTATAAATCACAATCAAGCAAATAAATTAAGCAGACTTGAATGAGGCCTAAATTTTGAAAGAATATATTTATAAAACATCTGTGAATATAATAACAGGTTGCCCATCCAGTGTAGTACATGGTTAGACAAATAATTATTTTAAAGATCCAAGTAACACAAATGGATTTAGTGATTATACTGAAACTTGAAATGTTATGATTAATTTTTGGTTTATCAAGTTTAGAATAAAAGCAATCAGATTTTTTTCCTTTATAACTTGAGATTTGACAATCAAAGCCTTATTCTAAAAATCACATATTTCTGTCTTTGTCTGTTTGTGTGTCATACAAAGAGTTAGATTGATACTCAATGCCCTGAACTAGTTTACAGAGAATAGTTTTAACTAAGACTCTATCAGCTGTTAAGTACGTAGTTTAAGTGATCTCTTGTACTTGGGAATCTTTTCTGACTCATATAGACATAATTGTCAAGAAAAAAAGTAACTTAACCTTCTATAGATATGGCTACCTTGGTTAAAGAGCTAATTGACTTTTACATTTTGTAATAATCTTTGATCCTATTTAGGCATGTGCCTTGAAACCTCCTGATATATATTTTTTTGAAACAGAATTTCCAGAAATTCAAATCCTAAGTAAAGTCTTCTGACTAATTAATCGTTAAAAAGGAAAAAAAAAATAACCTAAAAAGCTTATTGCCACTATTGAAAAAGTTAATTCAACTAGCTATTTAGAAACAATTACTCAAATACATCAAGTTGAGAAGTTATGAATTGATGTTTGTATTGCAGTGATTGTAAATCTATTCTGATAATAGAAAGGCTTCATATCACCTCAGGAGCAAATCACTTTTTATTTTTCTTTCTTCTCCCCATCCATCTTTTTCTCCTTCTTCCTATAATCCTCCTTCTTTGCTTCCCCTCCCTCCTCCTCCATTTTCTGTTATATTTTGAAACAGAGAAATAATATTCTATGCTAATTTCCCATTTGGAAATTTCTCTTCCCCATTTGGGAGTTGTGGAGTATCTGACTTATGAATGCCAAAACAATAATATTTAGGAAAGTTACAAAAAGTTTTTTTAACTTAATTTGAAGTATCAGAAGATCATCCTCCAAGAAAACTGCACTTAGATATAAAAACTCAAATCCATATCTACATTAGGTTTATTCTCTTCAGTATGGAGGGCTTCAATTTTTCTTCTGAATTTTCTAGAATTTATGTATGGTTCTTTTGTAGGATATCTGATATCTTGGTGAGCCACATTTGCACTAGCTTTTTTTTTTTTAACAGAAAGAATAAAATATATAGTCTTTGAATGTAACACAGGACTAGAGAGCATATTCAAATCACTTAATATTTGCACATTCCCCCAGCCATGCCTGCTCTAAAGATTACTTTTCTTCTTCCCTCTCCTGAGGTTTTTGAAGAAACATCTGAACCAAAAGAGTTGATCATTTTAACTTGGAAATTAGCTAGAATATTACTTCTCTGAATCAAAGTATAAATTTTTCCTGCATTCCAATTCCTTGGAACCCCAAGTGTGACTTTCAGTCTAAGTTATTGGGATAATTATCACAATTCCTCATTTCTCCTGGTTATGAAATTCAGCCTGGGTGTTTTATATGAATGAGAATATATAATCAAGCTGTTAAATGAATATAGGCTCAGACAATTTAAAAACTTTAATAGAAATATTTGGTGTGTGCACTTAATACTACCAGATCCTTCTATCCATTTATATAAATGCAACTACTAATCACTTATATTAGAATGAACTTACATGTCAATATCATCATCTTTAAACTCTTGGGGCCTCCAACTTGCATATGAGGTACTTAATTTCATGCTCTAATAAAATTGCTGATTTATATTCTCTACTAACTAATCCTTCTAATTTTGTTTAATAATAATTAAATTGTATGGTGTTTTCCAAAAAGACAATTTTAAGCTATTATTGAAAAGAGAAAAGATTTGCTTGCATAAATGTAAATTGGCTTTGTTGTTTATTAATATAGCTAACATTTCTCACTAAATTGAAATATACCAATGTATAACGTAAGAGTATAAGAGCTTAGAAACTTTTCAGAGTTAGTTATGCTCTATACTTCCATTACGATTCAAGTGCAGAATTGGAATAAATCAACTTAGAACTTCGATTATTTCTTTGGCAAAGCAAATCACACTATTTGCAGCTGATGATGCGTTAATGTAATTTTGTGCATAACTCCAACCAAACAAAACTGCTTAATGTGTAATTCATGCCCTAAATTTGATCTTTTTTGAATTTTAATCCTATAGTAATATTGTGATTGCTATTTAATTCCTTGATGTTTTTCATTTTTGAGTTTATAGATTCTAACTCCATAATAATCTCTTAATATGACCAAAATGTATGATTTTAAGAACATAATTTCAGGGGCGCCTGGGTGGCTTAATGGGTTAAAGCCTTTGCCTTCGGCTCAGGTCATGATCTTAGGGTTGTGGGATCCAGCCCAGCATTAGGCTATCTGCTCAGCAGGGAGCCTGCTTCCCCCTCTCTCTCTCTGCCTGCCTCTCTGCCTACTTGTGATCTCTCTCTCTCTCTGTCAAATAAATAAATAAAACCTTAAAAAAAAGAACATAATTTCAAATACATGTTGGGTGATACAACAAAGAATAGCGAGTGAATTAATTTTCTAGAATGTAATTCTTTAGAAAGTTTTAGGTATATTGTGCATTTGTTTCTACTTATAACTAAAAAATTGTATTGAGTTATGGGAGGACCTAGTAATGTCTATATTTTGGGGAAAATACCATTTTAAATATGTTTTGAAATAATTCAAACATCATATCTGCCATTTTCACTTAAATCAATTGTGTGTGTGCATGTGTGTGTGTTTTCTCTTATGTCATATGGTTTCAGATGCATGGGTCTGAAGATAATTTTTATTTTATTTCTTACTTTTTCTTTGTACTATCTGCTACAACTCACTTGTGATTTAGCTTTATTTTATTTTCTTTTATAAGCTATATTCTTCTCTAATTTCCGGTGATCTTAACTACCAAGTAGTTCATGATAAAGACTGAGAAACTAAAACAAGGCTACTGTACACTTCTACTTGCACAGTAAGACTTACTGCAGTGTCTAATCTAAGGGTGATATTACTGGGTTTTCCTTTGGGGAACAATCAAATGTCTTTATTTAGATGTCTTTTCTTGGTTCTGTAGTTTTCTTTATAGAGAAATCTATCATTCTTCTTAATAAGGGGTGATGGTTTTGAATGTAAAAGTGCTAGGGGCACAGCAGAAGAATAAGAATGGGAGAACTGCCACGTCATTCAATTAATACATTTCTTCTAGTCCTTCTGTTTTCCATAGGGGTGCTCCCATCTCAACTCTACCTGACTTCCTTAAGACTGTATTTTCTCTGGTGCGGAATTCTCTAGAAGTCTATCTGTATCTTTCAAACCTTCCTCCTCTTTTAATTCCTGGAGCCATGTGGAGGGGTGCTTAGTGTCAGGAGAATCTGGGCCTATCCTAAGTTCTGCAGGATGCCCGGATGACAGCTAAGCTTCCTGTTGTTGTTGTTGTGTTTATCTTTGCATTCTAGCCCAAGTCAGTTATCACTGATCCGTTTGCTTGTCCACTTTCAAGAAAAAAGCCAGCCTGCCATTTTTCTCCTATTTCCTTTGTCCTTGTGAGATGCATGCTTCCCCCCTTTTCAGATATTTTTATTGTCTTTTTTGTTGGTAATTGAGAAGGCATTAAAGAAAATGCCTGTGATAAATCTACCATCTTTAACTGAAAGGCTTTATTTTAAACTACTTAAAGAAAAAATTATTTAAGCAAAATAGTTTTAGAATATAAAATACAATAAATATATCCCCTCAGTTAGAAGGTTTTAATGCATTATATCTGAAAAATTAAAAAAATAATTATACATACTAATTTGACCAAGTTGTGCCTTTTGGGAAAGAAGCTATCTTCTTGCTTGTCCTTTTCAAGACACTTTCATTGTTAGTTACTAATATGATCCTCAAACTTTGAGGTTCTAAGAACAAAAAAGTAATGTTATGTTTCTCTCTTAATGAGGTATACAGTAAGAAATATAACTATCTTTAGAAGCTTCTTTCGATCTTAATTTGGGAAAATGCTTAAAAATCACCTGGTGTCTGTTATAAATTATCTGTTTAGTGTTGAAATTTGATTGAAATTTCAATTACTTTTCAAAGTTGTAAGAAAATTTTTAAGATTGATTTTCTCATGAAATTTAAAAATATGTATATAGTTTGATGAAGGTTTTTCCTGCCCCTAGAAGTTTCTTAAGCTCTTTGAGGAAGGAAAGAAGCTTGTAGACAGTTACATCTACTAGGTAAAATGGAGCTGAACAAAATGACAGATATTGTAGTTATTGGTCCTTTCAAGGTTCACATCTAATTCTCCATTATCTCAACATCCTCAGGAATAGATTTTGAAATTGTGCATGTTACCTGAATATTAAATGGTCTCCTAAATTTACAGAAAATACTACCTGATATCATTTGATCATTTAAAAAACTTCAGTGAGATCTTCGTAGTATTATTACCATAATGGATTAAAATGTCCTTGCTTGTTGACTTTGCTTTGTTTTATAAATACTATTCTTTTTTAAAAAAGATTTTATTTATTTATTTGACAGAGAGGGAGAGAGCGCAAGTAAGTAGAGTGGTATACAGAGCAAGAAGCAGGGTCACTGCTGAGCAGAGAGCCTGATGCAGGGCTCAATCCCAGGACCTCAGGATCATGACCTGAGGTGAAGGCAGACACTTAATCGACTGAGACACCCAGGCACCCTTGTAAATAATATTCTGTCAGATTTGCTATATGTCACATGATATTTAAAGGTTTTATTTGGTTTATGTCTATTTTTTTTACAGTTTAGTAAGAAATATATTTTTTAAAAATATATATTGGAGAAAAAATGAGATAAAATAGATCCTCAAAAGAAATACTAAAGTTCTCAGGAAACCAAGAATAATTGTATATGTAGCAATCTCTCCTTTAGTATCTCTTTTTATAGTGATTTCATGGTTAAATCACTTTTGTAAAATCACCCTATTCTTGGGGCGCCTGGGTGGCCCAGTCCTTAAGCGTCTGCCTTCGGTTCAGGTCATGATCTTAGAGTCTTGGGATGGAGCTCTGTATTGGGCTCCCTGATCAGTGGGAAGACTGCTTCTCCCTCCCCCACTCCTCCTGCTTGTGTTCCCTATCTAGCTGTGTCTCTCTCTCTCAAATAAATAAATAAAATCTTAAAAAAAAAAAACACCCTATTCTTTGTCCTTCTTTGCTTAAATTTTCCTTTTAAAAGGTTATCAAAATAAACCATTGCCTGTAACTGTAGTGTGCTCAGGTGGCTTTAATGTACAATATTGCAACCTTGTCTCTTGTGGTTTTATTGGTCAAATGTGACCTACCCGTTAAATCAAGAATAAAGAATGGTAGGCTTCCTCTTGGTGATATGGAAGAGGTCACTTCACATGAAAATGAGACTGGAATGGTTTGCTTTAGAGAGCAGGTGGCTCTGCTTTCTGTTATTGGCATGGAATTTTAAAACTCAAATGTTACTTGGATATCATGCTGCAGAAATGTGAAAAAAAAAAAATGAAGAAACATTCTTGTCTTGTCTAAGATCACAGAGCTTGTCATTAACATGGCCGGAACATGAATCCAGAAATTCTGATGTATAAGTCCACTGCTCTTAAGGTTTTTAGTGACTTACAGATAATATTTATGCTAAACAAAATAAATGCCATACAGACACTTTAGGATACAGCCGTTATGCCAATGACAAGTAATATGCCTTATTTAAAAAGGGCTTTAAGCAGATATATTTATAAAACCTTTAAATAGAAGAAACACTTAGAGGTGATACATACCTTATATCACTAGCCCGTAAGATATATTTATATCTTTAAAACATGTTTGAAACATAGTGTATAGACTGTGCCAGATGTGTCAAAGGACAACCAATATGTTTATGTTATTATTATAAAAATCCATTTTTTCTTGATTCTCTCAAAAAATTACTAAGGATTTTGAATTATAGAGACTAACACCTATTTGTCGATTTTCTTTTTTTTTTTTAAGATTTTTATTTATTTGACAGAGAGAGACACAGCGAGAGAGGGAACACAAGCAGAGGAAATGGGAGAGGAAGAAGCAGGCTTCCCGCCAAGTCAGGAACCCGATACCAGGCTGGATCCCAGGACCCCGGGATCATGACCCGAGCCGAAGGCAGACGTTTAACAATTGAGTCAACCAGGTGCCCCTATTTACTGATTTTCTTTCATGTTTTCTCTCCTTATATACAAGTATTTTTCCTAGGATGCACTACCCATTAGTACTCAGAAACTGGGGTCTGAGATCTTGAGTCACTGAGTGCAATATTAGTTAATCTTCGTATTATAAATGGAAAGGATTGAAGGGCTAGCCAAAAAGTAGACTAAGAAAGAAAAAGAGAGGGATAGGTAAAGAACGCATCCTTCCCTGATCGTTTTATACAGTACTATTATAAAATGAGACAATCAGGAGACAATGTCCCATAGTTCTCTCTTATTTCTCTATATCTTTTCAGTGGAGTCACTGACAACTTTTGTTCTGGACTTTGATTTCAGGGATGATTGTATAGCAAATGCTTTGGAAAATAGAGATACTCTCTTCCTCCAGAGCAGAAGACTGGTTTGTTTGCTGTTCAGGATAAGAAAGTTAAGGTTTCCTTGTGTTGCAAAGTTTGGACAGGTTTTCTTGCTTCCCCCTTTTGGTACAGGGCATTTCCTAAGTTTGGGCTTCCTTGGTTGAGGCACAGAGCCACTGGATGTACAGCATACAACTGGTCTAAGAACGGCATGATCCCAGTGGAACATGTGAGGCAAGTTGAACTGATGCAAACATGAAGCTTATATTTCCTGTTCTGTCTTAAGTAATACATTTCTTTTCTCTGAACTGGGAAGCTCTTTTCATCTGGCATCCATGAAAGTGTGGCAAACTAAATTGTTTGGTTGAAAGTAGAGCAAAATCACAGTCCCATCACAGTTCTTTAGATAATATTCTCTTTGAAGATCTTCTCATTTCTATGATGAATTATAAAGTCCAAAATTATTTATTGGATTTGTTTACTTGCATTTTTTTCTTTTTCTCTTTTTCTTTCTTTCTTTTTTTTTTTTTAAGTTGTTTGTGTTCTTGTTTTTAGTGGAAATCACAGAAATCATCTCAGTTATTCTTCTGGATTCAGATGACCCAGAAAGACAATGCCTGGATCAGAGTGATATGATAAGATACATAAGTATCAAAGATTCTGCAAAGGATATTGTGAGGTATAAAATGAACATGAAAATATAAGCTTCACAGGATTCATAGAAATATTGAGAGGGTGTGGAATTTTCTCCCAAGTGAATAAAGAGTCCAAATCTATCTGATGTAGATGTTAAAGGGTAAACTCATACAGCTGATCTCTGTTTCAATCCTTTAGCACAAATAATGAGGCAGTTATGTGAACATGTATTCTTTAACAATAAATGTGAATTTAATTCACAGCAGATTTATAACATACCACATAGCCATATATATGGCTACTAACATAAATTTTCATATTTTCTGGGGCTTTCACTATAATCTGTCTTTGGTTGTTTTTAACAAGGAAACCAGTAAACACTGCAGATTTAGCCTACTTTACTTTTAAAAATTTTTCTCCCCCAATATGTATCTTTAACTTATGAATTGGCCTGAATTAGAGGACAGAGAGTGAATTGTCCTTATCTTTGTCACAACTCCCAAGAGAGAGTACAACACTAAGTAAAATCGGATTAATTACTCTATAGGACCAATGTTGGTCTTCTAGATCATTCCAGTCTACTAATAATCATTGTCAGGAAAAGTTATACAGGAAGCTACATGCAGAATTATCAAAACAAATATTTTAGAACTGCTCAAATTCATTGATTTATGTGCTATAATATTTTGCAAGATTCGTAGTATTAAAGCAATACAAACATACAAAAAAGAGACATTTACAATGACCTATAAGAAGTCTGATCAAATGGGAAATAGTAACTGAAGACTGAATAGTAATGGAAAAAATTGTTTTATAATTTCACCATGATTTTTTTCCTCTTCTCTTTTTGTCATTAATGTCTTCTGGGATCTCTTTAATATATTATTATTCATTTAAACTATTCAGTGTAACTTGAAATAATATGCATTAGAACAAGCTTTGACTTATTTTTAAATTGTTTTCCATTAATATTACGAAGTTTGTAACTAGAGTAGACCCAAGAGAAGATCTTGTCCAAATTTCTTATTGTACAGATAATGAGATAAAGGAATTGAAAGATGAAGGAATATTCTCTAAACCTTTTCTTCACTACTGAGAATACCACAAGTTGTCATTAGCATTCAGTACATTGCTCTTCCTACCATATCATCCTGCATTGGAGATACCCACCTTGTGAATTCAGGAAAACAATGCCTGGTGTGTTCCCTGAAGTATTACTTACTCTCAGGAATTTTCATGTATGGTTTACTCTAACTTTTCTCTGACATTTTACAATCCAACCAGAAACATACTATAAAAATATATCAATTTTCATTATTATATTCACTATCCCGAGTAAAAATTGTGATGATTATTTATTTTACAGTAAAAGTATGCCATAATGTAACAGAATTAATGAAGTTACACACACAGACACTCAGAGGCTAGATCACAAAACTATTAAATAGATTATAAACATTTATTAGAATAAATGAAGCATCAGGGGAAATATGAGGAATTTGAAAATATATATTCACAGAGTAGTTATAAAGACTCAAATTAAATGAAAAGTATCCTGGAACCTAATTAGCTCTTAATATAGTATTATAGCATTACTGTAATTGCCCCTGTTATTATTGGGGTGGAGGAATAGAAATTTAAACAAAATGAATTCTTACGTTTGGTAAATTATTAACTTCTGAAGTACACATAATGAAAATAAATATTTTATTAAGATGAATTCATATAAATCATGTGCTATATCTATACACCAAAGTTATATCTGGTGAGTTTTTTATTTAAAAAAAATGATAAAATCCAGAAAGAAATGTTTTATAATCTGAATAACCTGGAAAATAGAGCCTGAAGCGAAGCTCAAAATACTAATATTTAATTGTGGGCTGCAATCTCATAGCACTCATTTTTGAAATGCAGGTCTTGATTGACAAAAAATGTCCTGTCTTCTGCAAGCAGGGAATTGCCTGGACTGACTGACTTTCTTTTTCTTTCTTTCTTTCTTTCTTTCTTTCTTTCTTTCTTTCTTTCTTTCTTTCTTTCTTTCTTTCTTTCTTTCTTTCTTTCTTTCTTTCTTTCTCTCTTTCTCTCTTTCTCTCTCTTTCTCTCTTTCTTTCTTCTTTCTTTCTAATTCAATTAGCCAACATATAGTACATGACTCGTTTCCGATGTAGTGTTCAATAATTCATCGGTTGCATATAGCACCCAGTGCTCATCACATCATGTTTCCTCCTTAATGCCTATCACCCACTTACCCCATCTCCCCCATCTCCCCTTGAGCAACCTTCAGTTTGTAGACTTTCTTTGGAGAGGTAAAGAAGGTCTATAGTGCAGTCAGAGCTCTCTACTGAGCAAGTTGCCAAAGCCCAGGGGCCAAGTGAGACCATAACAATTTGGACCAAATGGAAAGCAGGTGCCAGGGGAACTAAAATTGGATCTGATACAACATTCTTAGTTTGGTATTTGTTTTGTTTTGGTTTTACATTCATCCTAGTAGTATTCATATATACCCCAAATTTACCAGGTAATTTCTAACCAATTTACATTGCTTCTTACATATAAAGATACTATTTGGATCAATGCATTTTTGTAAAGTAATTTTATGTGTAGATATTATATGTCTAGCTCTGCTATTCAAGGTGGATGTTTTTGTAGGCATCCTCCTTTTGTGTACAAGGACCCAGAATAAAACATGTATCACTTAGTGTGGAACAAAGATAAGCAGAAATTACTCCATTCTCTCATTACACCCTGGAGAGCCACACTGATGTTTGAATGATCTGTGGGACACACAGTCGGTTTGTATTCCAGTGTAGAAACTCCAATCTTGTAGCTCTCTAAGAAAGTTAAAGCTTTTAAAACTTTGCACAACTTTGTATATAATTTAGAGACTAAAATAATAATAATAATAATAATAATAAAGTAAATACCATTGAAATAATTATGTTAAGAATATGGACCCTAGAATTTAAAACTCAAATATATAAAAGTTATTTTATTCTGTATTGTTACAGAAAAATATATGTAAAAAAAAAAGCACAGTTTCTTAGAAAATATCAATTTCTTGTTGTATCGAGGCTATATAAATAAAATATAATGAGACTATATTATGTGTGAAATAAATAATATTATCCTTTAACTTCAATTATTTGAAGTTTATAAAACCAAAAATTCTGTTTTAATCTA
The DNA here is from genome assembly GCA_028534135.1 of Potos flavus. NCBI lineage: Eukaryota > Metazoa > Chordata > Mammalia > Carnivora > Procyonidae > Potos > Potos flavus. The sequence goes on along the minus strand of CM052898.1, from coordinate 173,632,193 downwards.
AATTAATCTATTTAGATTATTTATATCAAAATATAAATAATCTAAGCAGATCAATGTTTTACTTTATATTACCTAAGTAAGCTTGGCATTGATCTGCTTTATAAGAAAGAATTCTAACTTTGTTAATTAATATTATAGCAAGTATATAATAGCTTTTTATTAAAATAATTTTGATTTATTTTAAGATAATTGTGTTTTAAGAAATCTATAGACACAATTCCAAAATACAGTGAATATATTGCAAGAATATACACCCACAAATTTAATGTATTTATGTAAAGTTACATAGGCCACAAAACCTCAGTTTTTAAAATAAGTGAATGACAGAGGAATTATCTTTTTCTAGGATAGGAAATAATAAAATTAAATATTAAAATGAGTATAAATAGTGGTGCCTGGGTGGCTCAGTGGGTTAAGCCTCTGCCTTCGGCTCAGATCATGATCTCAGGGTCCCGGGATTGAGCCCCGCATTGGGCTCTCTGATCAGCGGGCAGCCTGCTTCCCCCTCTCCCTCTGCCTGCCTCTCTGCCTACTTGTGATCTCTTTCTCTCTATCAAATAAATAAAATCTTTAAAAAAATAAAATAAATAAAATGAATATAAATATAAATGTATATACATATACATGTATATACATATTCCCTTATTAAAGCCAAAATTTTCAAAGTAAGAATATGTTAGAATATATTAGTGCTTGGATGCCTGGGTGGCTCAGTTGATTGGGTGACTGCCTTTGGCTCAGGTCATGATCTTCGAGCCCCAGGATTGAGTCCTGTGTTGGGAATCCCTGCTCACTGGGGAATCTGCTTCTCCTTCTGACCCTCCCCCCTCTTGTGCTCTCTCTCTCTCATTCTCTCTCTCTCTGATGAATAAATAAAATCTTAAAAAAGAAGAATATATTAGTGATTGACGCTAGTTGACATAGAAATATATAGGATATATATATTCAAACTTTTTTCTCGTGTGATTGCTTTTTTCACATTGTTCATTAATCAGTATTTTACAAAATTGATTGTATGTGCTATGTACCTATCTACATTTCAGACAAGTCTTACAGTTACTTGAATGTTGTTACAAAAAGGAAAATACATTCTTTCTGATAATATCTGAGCTGTATTTTTGAGAAAACTTACATGATCTACAAATATGTTACAATTTTTTGTTTCAATAAGAACCTGAGGGGCCATTCACACAATACCCAAATTTTTTTCGGTGATTTCAGTACAAACCATTTCATTATTATAAGAAAATCCAAATTACAAAGGTCAAAACTGAAAAAATAAACACTGATCACTTCTTCTTTTCCCTTCAATTTGTAACACATCTCTGTCTGTCACCTTTGGACCTGACCTTACTCTATTTTTGTTGCAACCCAGTTTATAACTTCTGAAAAAACAAGAAGAGCTACAAGGTCAATGATGGAACTGTGAACTCTTTTGGTTTTTTTTGACTCACGAGGTGTAGTTTCCTTTTGTTAAGCATTTAAACCAATAGCAGTTTGAAATATATAATTTGTGATACCTAATTAATCAATCATTCACATTCAATTTCTAAAAATTCGTGCTGTGGAAGAAAGGGCTATATCATGCATAAAAGTGGAATGGAATAAGTTGCTTTCAATATCAGCCCAACTTGTGGGCTAGGAAATCATGACTTCCCTGAAGTGTTCAAAATAACCTATAACAAAGGTTAAAACTTCTCTTAGGGAGGCCAGGCAATGGGGAACAGGCAGTCTCTTCCACATCTGGACTTTAACAATTGTAAATGTCCCTGGGGTTTCATAAACCAGAAGCGGTCAATGGTTTCTTACTTCTTTGCTCTTAGACTTCTCATCCTTCACCTTCCTCTTTGCTACTACAATACTGTACAGGTATCACTGCATTTATCATGATGTATTATAATTTATTTGCTTATTTGTTTATCTTCTCAACTAGATGATAGATTATTTAAGGAAAGGCAATCAGTCCTATACTGGTTTATTCATAGTATCTTGCATTTAGGCCATTCTTGGAAAAGTGAGGTGCCATGGGGCAACCCAACCCATTTGAGCTTGCCCAAGATAATTGTATTTGAAAAACAAAACAAAACAAAAATAGGCATTGCTGGCATTTTCAATGGGCCCCTTGGATAAAATTAAAGAAAAAAACTAGAAGTCAGAATCAAAACCATGTAGCCCACTCTCCCAAGCTTTGGGCCCAAAACATTCCAACTGAAGTATGCAAAAACCCTAGCAGAGTCTTTAAGAACATATTTCCAGATCCACAATTTCTGGGCAGTTGTAATATAAAAATTGGTAATTGTTATTCAAATAGCTGCTCCTACTCTTTCTTTCTGATGAAATTAATTATCAATACTGATTTTAATTTTTCTATATGATCGGCCAGTCTCCTCTTCTGAAACTCAAAAGGCAATAGTTGATACATTGAAATGTTGAACCTAAAATTATTTTCTTCCTATAAGAGTGATATAAAAAATTTACACCTGATGGCAAAGTGGAAAATTGTCAAGTCAATATCAGTGGAAGTTTAATATGGCTGTACCAGTTTGCTAGGTCTGTTGTAAGAAAAGTATTACATTCTGGGTGCCTTAAACAACAGAAAAGGATTTTTCTAGAGTAGGAGTGGAAGGTAGAAGTCCAACATCAAGGTAACTACAAGGCTTTTTTTTTTTTTTTTTTGAGAACCCTGAAGGAAGGATTTGTTCAAGGCCTCTGTCCTTAGTTTGTAGATGATCAATTTCTGTCTTCACATCATCTCTGCTTTGTGTATCTGTGTCCAAATTTCCTCTTATAGGGCATCAGTCATATGTAATTAAGACCCAGGCCCAAAGACCTCATTTTGACTTAATTACTTCCATGAAGACTCTAACCTGAAAAACAGTCACATCTGAAGAAATGGACATTAGAACATCAACATATGAATTTTGGGAAAGACAAAATATAGCTCATAACGGTGGCTAAATCAATTCTGTAAATGTCCTAAATGGTAGACAGATTTTACTGAATTATTGAGATTTGCAGTGGATTTTCTCTTCTCAGACAACAGAGCCTCAGCTTTGCTGGTTGAATGCTAAAGAAAATAATGTGATTTCTCTCCAGGAAGATCACACCTATACAAATATATTTCAAAATGTTTATTTTGGACAGATGTTTGAGGAATGCAAAGCTGCTGTTACCTTGCAACATCACATTTTCACTTGCTCGTGCTGAATGCCATATGCAACATTTTAGAAACACACTCACTTCAGGTGGAAAAAATTCACAGTATGGTTGCCAGTTCTCCTGTCTTAAGAGAACATCTATGGAGCTCATCTTCATTCTTCTGGATATTTTATTTTGCACATTAACAACTGATAATTTGACAAGTACTGACAAGTGCTTTTTTGCAGAATCACCTATGCCAGGTAATACATATGCTACTAAAATTTCACAATAACATCTGGCTAGAGGAATGTGATATAAATGTCTAGACACATCATTTTGTGCTTTTACCTGTATTTCACCTTTATTTGCTAGCGGCATTAAAATGAAATGATTATACATTATTCCTTCCATCTGGGTAAAAACTACTTAAATGTCTCAGAATATTAGTTATTTATAGTCTAAACAAATGCAATTATTTGACTAATAAAATAAACTGCTAACTAAACCAGGAAATCATGTAAACTATAAACCTATATGAAGCTTTCAGCCCTCACTATGACAAGTCTTGCCTTGTAAAATGATTGTGTATGCTTACTCTGTGCCAGGCACAAGTTGAAACTCTTGAATTATACATCATCTACTAACGTATGTCATATTTACAACTACCTTATCAATGAGGCCCTATTATTTTCTTGATTTTACATATGAGGAAACTAAGGCACAGAAAGATTAAGTAATTTATCCAATATTCTACTACTGATTATAAAGGAGTGGGACCACAATTCAAACCAAGGCAATGTGATTCCAGAATTAAGACTATTGGCTACTGCACACACTCCCATTTCTGAGAACCACTTAAAAATATACTGAAGATTTATACACATTGACTTTGTTTGTTTGCTTGTTTGTTTGCTTAAGTAGTCTCCATGCCCAGCCGTGGGACTTGAACTCATGACCCTGAGATCAAAACCTGAGCTGAGATCAAGATTCAGAAGCTTAACCAACTCAGCCACCCAGGCAACCCCAAACACATTGACGTTTGATCATGTGACTTGAATTCTAATACTAGCTCTATCACTCATTAGCTGCATAACCTCCCAGACTCTCAAAATATTCTTACCACCCAGTCTTAATCAAGCCAACCATATCTAGCCAATATAAATCTTCTTCATTGGGGTTGGTTGTCAGTCTCCTTGAAGTTTATTCTGATGCATCCTTTCAAATATATTATAGCTCCTCCTTCTATGGTAAGGTGTTTTATATATTGTTCTTGGATTAAAAGTGATAATAAACTGAAAAAGCTTTTAATGTTATAATTACTAATAATAAAATTTATTTTCTAGTGGGATTACCTGGAAATTTTCATTCTATGTTCTAAACAGTGATGATGATTATAATGATAAAAAGTATTATTTATTAATATCTTACCAAATAAAATGCATTATTGTTTTTGAAAAATAATTTATATATTAATCTATATATTTTAATTTAGATTATCTTTCTACATTACCGAGAAAATCAAAATGAAAATAAATATAAATTCTTCTTTAGATTGTTTCATGAGTGTATATGGTTATAAATATTTTACTTGCATAAGATCCTTAATTCCAGCACTGTATCTGACAGTAATGTTAGTGTTTTTGCATAAATAAATTTTTGAATAAATAAATGTTAGTGTTATGAAAACATAAATATTATTTTATTGACCATGTAAGTGGTTAATGAAGGAATCCGAAATAAACAAGATAACAAAGTTTTTTAAATTAAATTAAAATTAATTAACTAATTAACTAATTTTTTGAGAGAGACAGAGAGAAGCAGAGAGAGAGGGAGAGATAGAATCTTAAGCAGACTCCACGCCCAGTGTGTGAACCTGTCGCAGGTCTCTATCTCTCAACTGTGAGATCATGACCTGAGCCGAAATCAAGAGATGGACACTTAACTAGCTGAGTCACCTAGCTGCCCCTGCTGTTTTTTTTTTTTTTTAATTGGTTCAATATTAGAGAGTAATACAACACTTAAATAGTAAGGAATATTTTTATTATGTATAATTTCTTAAAAGTAAGTACTCTGTAAATTACTAGTTAACAGAGGAGACTCTAGTGGTAACATATTTGAGAACTATTCTAGATTGCCTTGATAACTATTAAATAAAATATGCTTTCCTTTGTTCTGAGTGTATGTTTATGAGCAAACTAACTGCTTTCTAAATGTGGAATTAAGAATGGGATCAATGTCAAAAAAAAAAAAAAGAATGGGATCAATGTCATCAGCATTAGTTCTGTAACATTAAAATGTATAGACCAAATAATTTCCCTTGTGGATCAAATATCCTCATGAGGTAGAGAGGGGACTAAAAGAGAGAAATATCTGAAACCTATGCATGTAAGCTTCATTTAAAGTGTATTCTCATACAGGCCTACATCATAGGTAATGAGAGGCTCTCATTAAGCATGAGACAAACATGAAATCCCTCAGGGGACAAGGTGAAAAATTGAAGTTAAAGAATAAATCAATTGATTAAACCATCATGCCTGACTTTTAAGCCACCTGTACCCTTTCCTAGATATACCACCTATCTGCTGACAGGTTGGTGTCATGATAAATTTGAGGTCTTGACCTAGTCTGTCAACAGAGTTTTTCAAGACAGTGGCCTAGACAAATGCTTCTCAAACTGTCTAGGGGGGAAGAGCTATACCATTATTTCTAATTCTATATGTGTAATGTACAATAAAAGTAAGTAACTAGAAAAATTAAACTAAAAAACATAAATATACAACCTAGACCCATTTAAAAAAATATTGGATCCTGTGGTCATAAATGACTCCATTATATTACTAAAAATGTTCTAAATATTTATTCTCACTATTATTTAGATAATAGATATTCTTACTTATGTTATCACAGACAGATGACAGATTGAAAATTGACTCAGTTGACTGACCACACATCAGAGAATCTGATTAACAGAATGTTATGGTTCACAGAACAGGTGTTTTTATTGTTGGTGTCAGTGGTGTGGCTTGTTTGTTTTGGTGGTTGTTTAGTTTTGTTTTGAAGTTTCTATAAACCTAAACTTCTAGGGAACTGGCTTAAAAACAAGTCACACTTTTATTCTGCTTCCTTACCAATTCCCCTTCTCATTGTCAATTTAGTAACCAAAGAGATGCATTTTGCAATAGTCGATCAGAAACATGACATATAGCATGTAGACAGCATTTTCTTCTGATGAGATGACAACAATCTCGCATGGGATTGGAGCCACACCTGACTTCATTAACTCCAGTATTTTTCCAGCCAAGTTGGAAAAACATTTTTCAAAGTTGCATAGATTTTTTTTCCACTTTAATTAATGTGACACATGCATTGAAAAGCCATGGCAGCACTATAGAATAAGAAGTTATATTTGGCAAATTATATTTTCCAGGAAAATGGGAACTTCATCTCATTCTATTAGATGCAAGCTATATCTGCATTTTAACTGCAGTAAAAAAAAACAAAAAACAAAAAACAAACAAACAAACAAAAATAACTGCAGTCAAGTACAGACTGATACCATTAAGTTTGCTTGCCAAATATTTGCCAAATTCGCAGCTTTGCAAATGCTTTAGAAAATTCATGGAAGTGCCCTGATGAAAAGTAGTTTTAGTTTTGTCATACTTGTTTCTTCTGATGTAGCCCATTTTTTATTTCCTTCCTATACTTAAACAATATCCACATGAGGATACAACACAGAAAAAAAATAAAAGAGGAAGTACAGCCCCCATGGAACCTTCATTCTCATATAGTTAACTTCTATTAATTTTTGGAACAATAATCTAAGTGAGATAGTATGTGGATAGGGATAGATTTGGGAAAGGTCAAACATTTCAAGACACCAAGAGAAATATCCACTGCAAGGGGGTTTTACTGACAAATTGTCCTTTACTGCTTTGATTTAAGCACTTGTTATTTCAATGGCATTTTTTTTCCTCATTAATGGGATGAGCAACAATTTATGAAATTCGTTAGATCACCTCATTCCACTAAATTACTGATGGCACTTATTTTAAATCATTTAGAATGTTCTCTGTTCCAGAAGCTGTGCTTGGAAATATGTGAAAAGATGTAAATATTCATAAATTCATGTATTTTACATATGTAATATTGGAAATTAAATACATGAATAGTTTATCTTTATCCACACAGTGATGTCAGAAAGGATATCAACCAAAATATTAACAACAGTTAACTGGTTCTTTTTGGTTTATAGGTATTCACTTTTTTTATTTTTAGGTATTCACTTATTTTAACTTTGTCTTCATATTTTTGTATTGTTTTAATTTTTTTTTCTATTGAACAGTTACACAAATTTTAAATCAAGAAAGATAATGCTATTTTGATTTTGTAAAACACAAACATGTTCCCAACATGTTGGGTATTTATGACTGATTAACATCAATAGTAATTTTACTTGGGGAAAATAGTAAAGAGAATACTTGTTAATCATACTCCATTATGTCTCTGAGCAATTACTGATGACCTCCATGGTAAATAACCATGCTGTCCAATACAGTGACTACTAGCCACAAGTAATTAATGAGAGATTTAAACATTGTTAATTAGAATTGAGATATACTTTAAGTATAAAATATATAATTTATTTTAAAGACACAGTGTAATGTAAATTAACTTAATTTTATATTTATTTCATGTTGAAATTATAATATTTTGTATATATTGGTTAAATAAAACAATATTAAAACTAATTTTAGTTTCTGCTTTTTAATTTCTTAATTGATCATCAGGAACACTTAAAATTGTATATGTAGTTTTTGGTATATTTCTATTGGACAGCATTGATCTAGGGTGTATACTGAGAGTTTTCTCATTCTCAGTGTCGTACACCTACCATGGCTTGCAGCTGAAATCTGACATTGATTCAGGGCTGTTCACCATTCAATCTCCCTTCCTTTCCACAAAGGAGATGGTTCTGAAGTACAAAATAACTAATATCCAAAGACATATCTAACAATATCTGTAGAAAATGTGTACACTGAAAATTGGAAACATTATTTTAAGAAGTTATATAAAACATAAATAAATGGCATCATTCATGGATTGGGATACTGTATTTTAAAGGTATCAATGTTTTTGAAACAGATTTCAAGATACAGAGTAATTCTAACCAAAATCTCAATAAGTAGTAATTCAATCTACTATGTGAATTATTTGACTATATGTAGAAAGTATGTTTTATCTAAAAGACCATATTTATTTTAAAAGAATTGTATAACAATTTATGGGATCTGATTTTATGATTGAAAAATGAACTTCACCTTTCTTTCGGCTCTATTCTATCTAAGCAGTTTCATGACGCTTGAATTTCTACAATTATTTCATTTCTCTAATTTAAAAGTTTTTGTTTTACCAACCATTTTTACACCCGTTCAAATCCAACAACCCCTGAGAATTATAGCTATTTGAGCTATAATGATAATTTACAACTAATAAGAGAAATGACTTCAGAGAAGATTTTTTATGAGGAAACAATAAATATGGAATATAAGAGAATAAGAACGATTCCAAATGCAGCTGATCCTGAACTGAAAACTTTCCTTTATAGCAAAGAAATTAAAATTCCGGTGCACTGAAGATAAACTTTGACTTTTTAACAATTTTACTCAGTGACAATGTTTTTTGACACCCAATAATTATAGTTGTGGAGTGTGTTATTAATGTATGCTATTAAATATATTGTTCTTCTTTCTTCTGGAAGGTTCAAAGCATAAAAAGGAAATAATTGATCATTTTTGTAGTAAAAGTCATTATTTTCACTGTCACAAAACTGTAGAATAAAAATCATGTGTATCTCACTTATAAAATAATAAATCATTACCATTTATATTTGATGTTTGACTTTTGTCTCTTCTTAATATCAGTTGCACACATTTCCCATTCTCCTCCTTTGTAAATACTATTTATTGTTCTACATTAATACCATTGTTATATCCTTGTATTAATCCCTAAATGATTATTTGAACTGAATATATATCATTGTAACAATAAATAGATATATCATATAAACATACAAAAATTATAATTTATTCATTAACTTATGCACTATGTCCAGCATTAAGTACTTTTTAAAATGTATTTATTTATTTTAAAAAGAGTGAGAGAGGGAGCGTGCATAAGCAAGGGGAGGGACAGAAGAAGAGGGAAGAATCTCAAGTAGACTCCACACTGAGCATGGAGCTAACGCTGGACTCTATCCCAGGACCCTGAGATCATGACCTCAGGTGAGACCAATAGCCTGACATTTAACTGACTGAGCCACCCAGAACCTCCAACATTAAGTTTTTTTTAATTCCAATAGAGGTGTCACTCTATATAGATGAGTATATATGAGGGAGTGCTGGATTTCCCTCTATGTGTAGGATGACACTAAAGAAAGATATTTCTATCTATCTCTTCTGATCCAGAAAACTGAGGTTTGCTACATGACTAGATGGTGAGGAGCAACTGGGAGTATAGCAGTCAGGACTCCGGGAGGCCTGGAGGACATTAGTGACATAGACCCCACTATGCATGTCACAAACCCTATCAGGAAGCCTGTAATGAGCTACTTGGGATGTCTCATTGCAGATTTCCAAATTAGCCCGCAAGTACTGTCAGTGCTCTACTGGCCTCATCTGCACACACCCCACCCCCAGTCCAGGGCCAACTACTGGCGCATGCCTCAAACGACACTAAAACCGAGTTTTTGCAGACTGCTACTGACCATTCCCAGAAAGCCAGCCCAACTGCAGAATTGGAAGCACACAAACAGAAAAGTATTCAGCCCTTCCCTAGGGAAAGTAAGCAAATAGGATGCTGTCTGCATTTGACCTGGCTTTGTTGGATTGAGAGAAAACATACAATCTTAAATGTTCTTTCCATGAGGGAATGAGAAATGTGGAGTAGGCTTATCCATTAAAAATGTTGAAAAATGCCTCAAAATCTCTAACAAGGCTGATGAAGTTTATTTCTCTCCCAAAGTCTAGTCAGTAGAGACCAGCGAAGTTTACTGCTTTTTCAAATGTGATGACAGCAATGCAGGATTTCAAGTAACATGAAAAATTAAAGAAACATGACAGGTGTCACCAGAGAAACACAATTTCCAGTAACTGACCACAAAATGAAAATCTGTGATTCAAAATAATTGTTTTAAGGAAGCTTAGTAAACCACAAAGAAAAAGAGACAATTCAACAAAATCAGGAAATCAATTCACAAACAAAATGTGAAGTTTATTTTTTTATTGTTCTAAACATTTATTTATTTATTATAGGGAGAGCTCATGCATGAAGGGCGGAGTGGTAGAGGGAAGGGGAGAGAATCACAAGCAGACTCCTCACTGAGTATGAGCCTGATGCAGAACTTAATCCCATGACCCTAAGATCCTGACCTGAGCCAAAATCAAGAGTTGGATGTTTAATCCAATGAGCCACCCAGGTGTCCCAAATTGAGTTTAATAGTGACATAGAAATTATTAAAAAAACAAAAACAAAAACAAAAAAAACAAGCACCCAGCTAATCGGAATTTAAATAAAAGCAAAAAAAAAATAGAAATTCTGGAGCAGAAACCTTAAATATAGAAATAATGGCTGAGAACGACCTAAATCTGGGGAGAGATCTAAACACCAAGTTCATAAAGTGTACAAGTCTCCCCAAAATTCAAAACAAAAAAATCTTCTCCAAGACATATTGTAATAGAACTCTCTAAAATCAAAGGTAAAGAGTTAATTTTAAAGCAACTGGAGAAAAAAAAATACCTCACATAAAATGGAGTATCCATAAGACTATCAGTAGATTTTTCAACAATGCCTTGTAGGTTGGAGACAGTGAGAGGATATATTTAAAATACTAAAAGAAAAGATAACTGTCAACCAAGTCTACTTTACTTGGTAAAGTTGTCTCTCAAAAATGAAAGAGAAATAAAGACTTTCCCAGAGAAACAAAAGCTAAGAAAGCTCATCATGACTGGACCTCCTTAGAAGAAATGATGAAGTTTTTCCAGCTGAAATGAAAGGACATCAGTTAGTAAAAAGAAAACATCAAAGCACAAAACAAACTTATAAAAGTATGTAAATAGTCAAATTTAGAATACTCTAATACCTTAATATGGTTAAGATCATTTAACTCTACTATAAAGGTTAAAGGACAAAAATATTGAAATAACTTGAGCTATAATAATTTGTTAATGGATGCACAACACAAAAAAGGCTAAACTGTGATATCAAAAACATAAAATATGGTGGGGTAGTAAAAAAGTAGAGTTTTTTTATGTAGTCAAAGTTAAGTTACCAGCTCAAAATAGACTGTTACTATCTATAATATGTTTTATGTAAGCCTTATAGTAGCCACAATGCAAAAACCTACAGTAGATACAAAAATGACAGAGGAAATCAAAGCTCACCATAAGGACAATCACCAATTCAGACAGGAAGAAAGAAATAGAAGAAGAAAAGAACAAAGGAGCCACAAAATAGCCAAAAATTAAGTTGGCATTAGTAAGTCCTTATCTATCCACAATTACTTTAACTATAAATAGGTTAAATTTTCCAGTCAAAAGGCAGAGATTGACTCGCTCATGGATAAAATAACAATATCCAACAATATGCTGCCTATAAGGGCCTCACTTCAGCATTAAGGACACACATGAGCTCAAAGTGAATGGATGGAAGAGATATCCATGCTAATAGAAACAAAGAGAGCAGGGCTAGCTATGCTTAAATCAGACAAAATAGACTTTAAGTCAAAAAATATAGCAAGAAATAAAAAGATGATAAAGGGGTCAATTTTTATGAGGATAAAGCAATTGTAAATATATTTACAACCAACATCAGAGCACCTAAATATATTAAGCAAATAATACCAGATATGAAGGGTGAAATAGATGATACAATAATAGGAGGGGACTTCAATACTGCACTCTTAATGATGACTAGATCAGCCAGACAGAAAATCAATAAGGAAACATTGGGCTCAAACTATACTTTAGAACTAATGGATCTGTACAGAACATTATAGACATAGAGAGCATTCTTTCTAACAGCAGCAGGATACACATTATTTACAAGTGCTCATGGAATATTATTTAAGATGTTATTCTAGATACAGCTTTGATCAAATATTGCATATGTCTTTAGAGTCGCAAGTCAATTATCTTAACATGCGGAGATTATCTGTGTGGGCTTAATCTAATCAAGTATGAGTTGAGTTTTTAAAATTAAGAAGAAAGTTTTCATTAGCAGGTGGCAGAGTAACTCCAAGATATTCAAAGAATGAAAGGAAATCGATATGAAACAGGTTGTCAATTACTAAGAAGAGGGGTCACATCAACATGTGATGTTGAGGTGAAATATATCAGGGTATCCTTTGGAACATGAAAGTTCTCACAACTCACAACCAACAAGAAAACCAGGACCTTAGTCCTACAGTTAGAAGAAATTGGATTCTGCCAACAACTGAATGAACTTATCAATGGTTTTACCCCCAGAGTCTCTAGAAAGAGCTTGGGTATCCATAAACCTTGACTGTAGCCTTGTGAGAACCTAAGCAGAGAACCCAGTAAAGCCTAGCCTTCTGTACTATGGATCTGTGAGCTAATAATTTTATTGTTTTAAGCTGTGAAGTCTGTGATCACTTGTTACACAGCCATGGAAAACTAATGCGATTTGCTACCTGAGAAGGGCTATTCCCTCTAAGTTGAATTTTGGTTTATTTACTCTCTCATTCCATGGCTTTCCAATATAAGCAAAACAGTAATGTTTGTAATTATCCACTTTTTCATTTTATTGCAGCAGCACTAGGGTCTACCACCACCAGCAACATTCCAACTGCTACTCAAATTTTAACTCTTAAATATAAACAGACAGCTAAGAGTAAAAAGAAATACAAGTAAAATTGTTAGGATGAAAGAAATTAAGGATAAGACTCCAGGGGGGAAAATATCAAAGAACTAAAAAAGAGTAATAATGACAATAACAACAACAAAAGGACAAAAAAAAAATAAAGACTCTTTATTAGTAACCTTGGAATTATAATTATAAAAATATGTTGATTTTATTCATAATATTTTTAAAGTTTTATATGTATGCATTCACTAATTTCTCACAAGAAACTTATCAGATAGGTAATGTTTTATCTGTTTTGTTGATATAGAAATTAAAACACAAGCACAAGTCAAGTAAATAATTTGTGCAAATCCAAGCATATAGGTAAAGTCAGAAATAGAACTTGAGTTGAAAGTTTAAATCCAGAGCTATAAAGGACAATACACTCAAAATAAGGAATATTTAGAAAAATAAATACATACATGCATGTATGTATATATTCATCTATAATTTTAGAGGTTACAAAATATCGAAATGTTTAGAGTAGTATCTAGATATAAGAAACATAAACAAATACAAGAGGAAAGATATGAAAACAAAAGGGGCACCTGGGTGGCTCAGTTGGTTGAGTCTGACTCTCAATTTCAGCTCAGGTTATAATCTCAGGGTCCTGGGTTTGAGCCCCTCCTCAGGTTCCACAGGCTGAGTGTGGAGTCCACTTGAGATTTTCTCTCCTTCTGCCCCTCCCCCTACTTTCTCTCTAAATAAATAAATAAAAAAAATCTTTTTAAAAAAAATATGAAAACATTAGGGATATAAAGTAATCTAGATAATGAGTTCTATGAAATTGAAAATACAGAAATCATCAAAGAGTAATTGAAGAAACCTTCCTAGATTTGAAGGTCATAGGAGTTGTCCAAAAAACACTGAAATGGATAAATTTTAGACCCATGCCTAGACATACATCAGTAAAATTTTAGAACACTGAGGTAAAAAAAAAAAAAAAAAAAGTTTAAGTAAAAATAGGCTTCTGATGAAAAAGAAAAAGAAAAAAAGCCCAAAATGACAAAAAAAGAAACAAAAACTTCCTTTTGAATGGTTCATGCCTTGCTATAGTAGACTGATGTTCCTTTTGCTATGTAGTGAATTATATATGCACTGTTATGACAATGTAAGTGAATTTCAGGTTTTCTTTTATATATATATACACACAAATGTAGTTATATAATTACAAATATAGTTATTTGTGATTATGAAAACTTATACAAAAAGAGAAGAGAATGACAGCATGAGGGAATAGAGGCTAGTATCTTTACTTTTCCTAAGACAAATCATTATCTAAAACTTGTAACTAAGTACACATTGCACAAAATTGTGATATAAATCATAAAGGCATGCAGCTGGAAACTACATATAATGATGTAAATATCAAACTATGGGATGGGTATATGAGATAAACAATGGAGATTTAAGTTAGCTATATCCTTATCTTTCATAGCAGAAAGTGAATAGGTATGTGCTAATCTGAAATATTAAGAAATAGATATTCAGACTTATTATTAAAATTATAGATGTAACAGTAACAATCCTGAGGGTGGGTGAGGGCTAGGGGGAGAAGCCAAGGGTTTCTGATAATAAGTACTTATGTATTCCTTTGATGCAATAAATGTTATTTCTTACAGAAAAGTTTTTGAACAGCTTTCATCAAATCACAGATCTCAACTCTTTTCAGGATTCAAGTGCACAATTACAATCATAGGTCATGTCTTCTTGATTAAACGTATACTAAGAATGTTGAGTAATAAGATACTTGTTTTTTACTGTGAAAAATTCACTGGTAGTGTTCCAACCCTATTTTAAATTCTGTTAGAGCTGATACATCTAAAATTAATACTTATTTCACAAAACATATGCTTTTTAAGATCAGTAGAATGTAGTATGGCAAAATTACAGCATGATTTTATGTCATATCCTTATAAATTCATTGAATCAGAATTATATACCTTACGTCTTCCACTTATTATTTTGATTTTGCTATACAAGTACCCCAGATTTTTGGTGTCTCAAGACCCACCTATAACATAGAATAATAATGTCTTACCAACCTAATAAAATTGATATTCAAACAAATTTATCATATCATTTGAAATATAATATATATTTAAAAACTATTTTTGAGTATTTTACTCATTCATTTGAAAGTGTTATGTAAATGACAAAACTCTGTATCATGTTAAGTAATTACTAATGCCATTTTCTTCCATATCTGAGGATATTGATTCAAGAATGGCTAACATGCGAAAAATAAGGTACGGAGAAATTTACTAGGTATGGATTGATAGCATTTCATTTAAAGTCTAATTAAACAAAGTAAAGTTATTTTATTTATGTATTTATTTATTAAAAGATTTATTTATTTTAGAGAGAGAGAGTGAGCAGAAGGGAGGGACAAAAGAAGAGAGAGAGAGAGAGTCCCAAGTAAACTTTAAGCTAAGCCTGGAGTCCAAAGCAGGACTCGAGCTCATGACCCTCAGATCAGGATGGGAGCCAAAATCAAGAGTTGGTTGCTTAACTGACTGAGCCACCCAGGCACCCTTAAAATAGCTATTTTAATTGTGAAAATGTTTGGGGGTACAGGCAATCCAATACTGTTAGAAAACAATTTTCCATATAATTCAAATTACATGACAGAGTAAAGGCCATATTTTTTTAAGTGTTGTAATTGTAGCCTAGAGAAAATGTTTTAAATGTATCTTAGCGACTTACATAGGCATGTCACACAAGGTATTTTATACTTCAGCAAAAGGTGACCACTTTCTGTGTGGTAAGGATACTATCAATGAGAAACAGACAACTAACAACTTAAGACTCATGATTAGTGATGTTTGCCCTCAAAAACTGGGAAAAAAGGATATTAATTCAACATCAATTTACCCTTAATTATAATCATATTTGATGGCTAAATAACCATTCATGTTTAAAAGATTTTTAGAATTAGATTACCATGAGTTTCAGAAATACACGGTTTCATTGACTCTAGCATCTTGGAACATACAAAGTAATCCAACTTCATGGTACTTGGAAATGAACAAAAATATAGTATGTGACAAGTGCTGAATATATGCTAAGCATTTTCATATCTAGAACTGCAATTTGTTATTACAATAACATCTTGAAGTAAATAGGATTATGGTCTGAACATTACAATTGAGCAGGTAAGAGATTGAATCAACTATCACTGTAATTGGTATTGACACCAACCAGGCTGACTGTTTTCCAAAATGTGGAAGCTGTGACAGTAATAAAAAGAACATCTACGTCTGAGTGTTTTACATACATCATCTCATTTTATGCTAATTCAACAATCAGTTATGTTGCAGTTCGTCAGCCCATGGAATACTTAACGCTCAGATCCACATTGTATAAAGGAGAAATAAGGTCAAAATAAACCCAGAGGTTACTCTAAATCCAAATAAGCCCCTTGTGAATTTCTGTTCCCTGAACTATCACATACTTACCGATAGATTATTTCTTTCGAAATATAAAGAAGAGGCTAGTTAAAATTCCTTTTCCACTGCACCGGCCTGTCAGATGTTCTCACTCTGACAAAGATAGCACCCTGCATTAGCTCCAAGTAACGTACAGATTACTTAAGAATTTTGCCTGAAAAAGTTACCATATTCTAGGAAAAAAATAGCATTTATGAAAAAAAAAATCAGTAAAAACGAACCATCCCAAAACCAATTAGATTAGTGTTTTGCGACTTATGATATATTGGCTTCTTTTAGAACAGATTTCATCCATTTCAAGTCATTTGTTCAGCCTTGAAAATGGAAGCATTTTGTGCCATTGTTTTCTAAAGGGCAGATCATGCCTTTTCTATTTGGTATACTATTTTCAAAATGTCACAAAATGGCAAAGAGTAAAGAATCCTAGAGACCAAGAGAAACAAGTTTTGCATATTTAATTGGAAAAGAATGAGCAGAAAAGTATCCTCAAGACTTTCAAGTAATTTTTACCTAAAATATCCACGAATATATATATATATATATATATATATATATATATATATATATATATATATCAAATAGAAAAATAATCATCTCTTGATTTTCTGTACAAAGATATCATGCTTAAGTATATTTATGATTGAAAACATTTAGAAAAATTATTCTAAAGGAGCATATGGATAGGATTATCATTGTTTTCAAATCTTTGCATCTATACCTTCCCACCCCCATGTCTGTTAGGATAGATGACGATAACTGCTTTAAAGTTATGATAAGACAGAATTTGGGGAGGGGCGCCTGGGTGGCTCAGTGGGTTAAAGCCTCTGCCTTCGGCTCGGGTCATGATCTCAGGGTCCTGGGATCAAGCCCCGCTTCAGGCTCTCTGCTCCGCGGGGAGCCTGCTTCTCCCTCTCTCTCTCTGCCTGCCTCTCTGCTTACTTGTGATCTCTCTCTCTCTGTCAAAAAAAAAAAAAAAAAAAGACAGAATTTGGGGAAAACATTTTGCAATTTTCTGTCCTCTTATCTAAAAATACCATTTCTTCCTTTGATTCCAATTATTTTCATGCTATCTAATAGTTATGTCACCCTCCTGATAATACCTAAATTTTAAGGCCCTCTAACTATTCAAACATATATATTAAAACACAGTATACATTGTTCAATTATCACCACTTATGTAACACAGGTCAAACATGGCCTAAACTGAACTCTATTTATTCTGGCTGGATTCTATTCTTTTCTGCAATTCACTACACCATCTATGGCATAATCAATTAGTTACTTTCAAGTTGAAGCTTTTGGTGATATCATTGATTCCTTTATTTCCATCACTTTCTTGTGCATCAGTCTTTAAATTCTGCTGATGTCATCTCAAATTGATCTTTTTTTTTTTTTGGTAACCCCACTGTCACTGTCTAAGTGCACCTTTCATTGTTCAGTGAGTGAGATTATGTACTATACTGTTGACAATATTAAATTTCTTTCTACAATCCTGAATGACCCTATTATTTAGCCCTGCCCACCTTACCCCTCTCTCCCCAGCCACATCCATCATAGAGATATTTTCTGCAAATAGACTATACCACGATAATAATTTCTTAACTTCTTTAACTTAATTTTGTTCCTGGATTGCACAAATACCATAGCATGACTTAAAATGTTCATCACCATCTGGTCCCAACCATGTTCTCAGGTTTCATTTTCTGTTCTGCCCACATACCTCATGAAAACTACACCATAGGCATAATACACTGCTCTTCTGTCATTAGTTATACAATTTATTTTATTATTTTCCCTTTCTATATATGTTTTCCTTTGCCTGAAATTGCTATTTTGCATTCTTCGCCCAAAAATCTTCTCATTTTAAGTTCTCCATTTTAACTTTCTTTTGGCTTTCCTTAATATTTTTCAAACAATCAAAATTTACAGAAAATTTATAAGTATACTAAAGCTTTTTTTTTCCTGAACCATTTGAACCCATAATGTATCATCCAGAGTACAACCAGAGAAACAGAACCGGTAGAGGATAAAGATACTGAGAAATAGACTATAAGGAATTTGCTTTGTGATTTTGTAGGTTCCTAAAGTTGTCTGAAATTCACAGGCAGGTTAAGGAAGAAAGAAAGGTTATGGGAAGGCTATAATTCAATGGGCAGGTTTCAAGCTTTTGTCTACAGATAGTCAGAAGGGGATTATCTCCTGAGATTAAAGTCAACTAATTACAGATTTCACCTTGCAACATTTTTTATCAGTACCTTAAGCTGGTATTTGATTGAATGACTGGTAAAGGGCATGTGTTGGCTACAAAGTGATTGCAGCCCTCCCTTCTATCTTAGCAGATTGGCTTAGACATATTGACTTAAAGAAACCATCACAAGTAATGACCTATTACCCCAAAATTTAGCGTGTATTTCCAACATCAAGATTTAGAAGTTAACATTACTACATTACTACCTTCTAATTCTCAGATCCTACTCCTATTAATTTTCTTAATAATAACTTACATAGCCACTTTGAAAGACAGTTTGATAGTTTCTCACAAGACTTAAAAACACTCTTATCATATGATCCAGTGATTACATTCCTTGATACTTAAACAAAGGAGTTGAAAACCTATATTCACACAAAACCCTGCAAACATTTGTTTATAGCAGTTTTATTCATAATTGCCCAAACTTAGAAGCAACCAAGATATCCTTCGGTAGCTTAATGGATAAATAAACTGTGGTTCATCCAAATAATGGGATATTATTTTGGGCTAAAAGGTAATGAGCAACCAAGCCTTGAAAAGACTTGGACAAATAGTAAACATAGAGTGTTAAGAGAAAGAAACCAATCTGAAGAGACTACATATTGTATAATTCCAACCGTATGACATTCTGGCATAAAGTAAAAGTATGGCTGTGGTTGTCAGGGATTGGAAAGAATGAGTAAATGGAGCTCAGTAGAGTTTTAGGACAGTGAAAATATTCTGCATGATACCATAATGGTGGATACATACCTTTATATTTTTCCAGGTCCATAGAATGTACAACACAATGAACCCCAAGGTAAACTATGGACTTTGAGTAATTATGATGTGACAATGTAGATCCATCATGCATAATAAATGTTCCACTTTCTTGGGGGATGGTGATAATGAGGGAGTGTATGCATGTGTGGGAGGCAGGGAGTATAAGGGAAATCTCTATATCTACCTTTCGATTTTCTATAAACCTAAAACTGCTCTAAAGAATATAGAATATTTTAGGGTGCCTAGGTGGTGCAGTCAATTAAGCCTCTGCCTTTGGCTCAGGTCATTATCTCATGGTCCTGGGATCAAGCCCCGCATCTGGCTCCCTGCTTAGCTGGGGGTCTGCTTCTCCCTCTCCCTCTGCCCCTACCCTTGCTTGTTCTCTCTCAAATGAATAATCTTTTTAACAAATAATGTTTTTATTAAAAAAATGTGAATCTGTATCAGTGATTTTAAGTCTAAAAACAAAGAGTTCATTCTACTTTTCTTCTTCATATTCCCAGTGAAAAATATGGCCCTATGATTTTTAATAAATTTACTCATTTGATCAATCCAACTGATGTAATCAGTATACCTCTGCTCTCCTCCCTGAGCAGATTATTTTATCACTGTTTATACTCTGACTCCCTACTCACTCTGCTCAGTTGCCAGTACCTCACACCAGGCCTTCCATCAAAATCTCCTCATCCTCCTGGGGTTTTAACTACTCACCCAAAGTTGTTAGTCTGTTTGTATAGATGCTCTGCTCATCTTGCCTAAGGCTGACATCTTGGAAAAGTCATTCCCTTAAATTGATGCTACGCTGGTGCTCTCCTCACTCTGCGTAGGCTTAGACCCTGAGCTACCCCCACTGATGTATACCCGCTCTCACTGCTTTGGCTCTAACACTCTACAACTATGTTGCTCTGCCTCCATGTGGATACCCTTCTGAAACTACTCAGGCTGTGACACACTGCACTGGAGAGCTCTCATGCATGGATGCCTGGCTCACATTTGGGCTCTACCTCCCAATGCTGAACCACTATCTGGGTAGACGTTCTTAGTCTCTCTTCTGCTTTGATTTCCCATGATAAGTCTCTCACTTGAGATGACTTAGCTGTGCTACTCAAGCTCGCACTCCCCATGTGAGAAGCCCCTCTTCATGGAAACACTTTCTACTGGAGCTCCCTTACCACATTCAAAATCACCCCTCTGCATCCGCTTGCATCTGACTCATCATGCCAACCATGGAGATACTATGCCCACCCCGCTTGGGTCCTGACACTCTGCTCTGTGCCACAACAGCTTTCTTAGACCCAGAAAATGATCCCTGACTTGCTCTGATCTGTCTAATAGCTTTAAGACTGAATCGTTCATTCATAGAAGAGAAGAGAATGGGAAGAGGAAGAGTCTCAACTTTGCAGAAAATTATTTTCCCATGTTATGTGTATTCATGTTAGATTCTCTTGAGATTATAATACTCACCTATATGAAATCAATATACACATTCAAATAATATTATACTACTCCAATAAGGTAGGTATTCTGCTCAACCTGTATGTTCTTGCTGTCATATATTTTAATTGTACATGTTATAAATTTCATAATATATTATCATTGTCTTGCCTTAAACCACCAATAATCCTTTACATAAAATAAAAATGAATAGATACATGAGAAAATGAACTTTTATTTATGCTCACACATTTACTCTTTCTGATATTCATTCTGTCTTATATCATTTGATGTATTCCCTTAAACTGGAGGTCTTCTTTTAGTTTTTTCTTATAATGTGGCTATGCTGGCCATAAATTATTTAAGATTTTCATCTGAAAACCTATTTATTTAACATTTGTTGTTTAAAAATATTTTTCTTGGAGGAGATTTTGCTGAGTGAAATAAGTCAAGCAGAGAAAGTCAATTATTATCTGGTTTACTTACTTGTGGAACTTAAAGAATAACATGGAGGTCATTAGGAGAAGGAAGGGAAAAGTGAAGGGGGGGATCGGAGAGGGAGAAGAACCATGAGAGACTGTGGACTCAGAAACGAACTGAGGGTTTTAGAGGGGAGGTGGATGGAGGGATGGGTGAGCTTGGTGTTGGGCATTAAGGAGGGCGTGTGTTGCATGCAGCACTGGATGTTATACATAAACAATGAATCTTGGAACACTACATCAAACTAATGATGTACTGTATGGTGACTAACATACCACAATAAAAATTTTAAAAATTAAAAAATAAAAATAAAAGTATTTTTCTTAGTTAAATGATTTTGGGTTCACATCTTATTTTTTCCTTGTCATCCATTGTTTTTGTATTTGTTCCTAAACTAATCTATCTTCTTTTTATTGACCCTAAGTGGATTTTAGAACACATAATCTCTTTTCATTTTCCCATCCTAATCCCAATCTCTTTTTACTCAGATTAAGTCCCATAAAGAATTACTTGTTGAAAGAATTAACAATATGATTGGGATTTCTCTAGATTCCAACCCAACATGCCAGCCCAGACTTGATTAAAACATGGCTATTATTTTAAATGTTTTCTTGGGCTTCTTGATTCTTTTATCTGTTTTGATCTCAACCTCTACAACTGGACTGCATATAAAAGTGTTTCATACTCTTAATCACTTAGGAAGGACATTTTCTATCAGAATTTAATTCTTTTAATTTCTTTGTTCCCACAGATCGTTATTATGGCTTTAAAAAAAAGTATAATTTCTTTTTTTAATATTGTGATAGCTTATTTTTTCTAGGAGTGAAGGTTATCCATGGCCTTCTATAACCTAACCATAAGTGGAATGTTTCAAGTCTCACTTTAAAAGGTATTTCTGAGTTGGATTCCCTGATGCTATGCACATAGGTTGAACGTTAGAATAGATCACTATTCTCTTTGTTAAAAGAATTTGCAGGGCACCTGCATGGCTCAGTAGGTTAAGTGGCCAGCTCTTGATTTCGACTCAGGTCATGGTCTCAGGGTCCTGAGATCAAGCCCCATGTCAGGCTCAGCACTCAGTGGGGATTCTGCTTTAAATTCTCTCTTTCTCTCCCTCTGCCCATCCTCCCTGCTCTCTCTCTCTCTCAAATAAATAAATAAATCTCTTAAAAAAGAATTTGCTATTAATTCCCACATTATTTTATATATATATATATATATATATATATATATATATATATAGGCATGCTATAACATATATATATATCGTATGGTATCTAATATACCATAATATCTATACATCGGTTTTTTAAATACCTATATGTCTCTCTGTTTATCTTTCTGTATCTATCTGTTGTATATAAAAGGCTATGTCTTATTTTTATAGTTCAAATCTCTACTACATAGTGAATAACAATTATGAAATAATTATTGAATAAACAGATGGGTGCATGAATGAATAAAGAAGGTTCTATAAAGGGTGTTCTCAGTGAATCAGTATAAATGTCTTAGACGTACATTTGCATATGGTACATTTTTAAAAAAATTATACAGAAGGTTTCATTTTTTATTAAAATATAAAAATCATTTTTTGAAAAGCTAGGATAGGAAATAAAACATTATCAAATAGAAAAATTGAGTATTAATTATTGCCTTTAGACCCCACTCTTGCCTCCTCATGGTGCCACCTATTGTGATCTTACTTCAGCTTACTAATTTTTACCCACAGATTTTGGGTGAAATCAGCAGGAAGCGAACAGTATTTTTTGTTTGTTTGTTTGAGAAAAAAGTTTACTTAGTTGTAAGGTCTTTTTTTGCTGGTGTCCAATTTCTTCATCTGACTTGCTTTTATAATGGTTGACACCCTTGCTTTGCTTTTGGTACTTTCTCTGGTACTTGTATCGTCCCTGCTTCTTGAATACATGAGTTCAGACTAAAGTGTAAGTGGCAATAGGTTAGCACTACTCAGAGGAGTCACAGTGATAGGTTGGTTAAGAAAAGAACCAGTGTATTCTAAGGTGCCAATAATGTTACACTGTGAATTCTTATGTTGTTCCTCAAATAAGAAGGACAAAAAATAACTATAATAATAAATATAATAAAAAATTTTGCAGGGAGAAGAGAATGTCAATGGTATGGCTTTCTAGTTTTGGTGAAGTTGCTGTTGATAATTAATCTTGGGTTCAGGTAAGCGATTCTGAGCCCCTAGCATCTAGTCACCAATTTGCTTATTTCATGTCCCTTCTTGTTAGTTTTGAACATGTAACTATTTCCTTATTTAGGTGTTTTGTATCTTTCCACATCTATTATTTTCTCCCATATATTGGTAAATAAACATCAAGATCTGAGTAGCATAAAGAATAGAAAAATCAGGTGAAAAGTGCAAGTCTAGTGAGGGCAGAGGTCAAGTCCACCTGAGAGAGTTATGAGCTGATGGGAAGAGGATAGGGCAACCCACAGAGAATAAGGCATAGGGGTCAAGAACGGTGAGCAGTACTAAACAGACCTCACTAAACTGACCATTGATTCTCAGGTCGCAACCTTGCTAGCTTTAGCCCCATCTAGGTGGAGACATTTCAAATATAACCACAAAATGTGTTTGAGGCCTACAGGAAATTTCTGCCTTTGATTCAGACCAGCATAGGCACTGCCTGATGTTGAACTGTATTTCTAACCTGTAATTTCATTCCGATAGAATTTCTGGGCACTGCTAAAGATTGAAGGAATGTGGTTTGTAGCTTTCATTTGCTGTACTGCTTCCACGTGCTAAGGCTTGGCTTAAAACCCTATTTTAAAACTTCTAGAGCTATCCTTTATCACAATTTCCAGATGGGTTAAAGGACATGCCACTAGGTGAGCAATAAGATTTAAAAGGTTCTATTAGAGAAATAAACATTAGTACCATTAAGTCTACAAGGGAGAAAGCTATGGGTATCATGGCAACTATTCCCTTATACATGCAAAGTTACTAAAAGGGTTGCATCATCTTAATCAGCTATTTTCCAGTTCCACCAGTGGGCTGAGATGTGGAAAGGCTATTACAACAGAGAATGGATGGCAATTAACTATGGAAGAAAAGTACTCTAGCAGCAAATATCTTTCTAAATGGAATGAACTAATACATTTTCCTTCCTTAAGAAAGAACCTCACATCACAGAAGTGTTGTAAGGTCCTTTCTCTAAGAGTTTGATTAGGTAATCATTGGAGATCCTTTTAAATTCCTTAAGTGCAATTCTTGCCCTTGTGAAAGTGGTAACTAATGAACTGAAAGCAAAAAGGAAAAATAGTCTCATGCAACTAGAAAGGAATACTGCCAGGGCTACATATATCTTAAGGTCCTTTTATATTCCAAATGAGTATATGTCCAAATGATGAATAGCATTTTAAATGTTATATTTGGATATTATAAGACAGTCTTACTTTGTATTTTTGTCTTTTGAAATAATTTAAATTTTATATAACATACAATATTTTCACAAGTATTATATTTCACATTTGAACATCTACCATCAAAAATAGTAAAATTAAAAAGTGACTTTACCAAGATCTTTACAGATTTAAATACACAGCATTTACCAGGAAAATATAAAAATATTTATTGTTATTTGTTCGAACAACACATAATTATTTATGTGAAATCAAAATACCAACAAAAGTAAGATTACTTTCAAAAGAATGGAGGATACAAAAAACAAAGTGAATATTTTTACAAAAAATAAAAAATTATAAAAGAATATGTGTAATGTAGTTAGACAAAATTAATTACTGTAATTAACACAATTTGGAAAAGCTTGCTCTATTGAATGTTATTCTTTCTGCTCTACAACAATAACTCAGGTTTATCAAAATAGGTTAGTAATTGTTTTCAAATTCACCATTATTAACCACATGATGTGTGAACATTTATGTACTCATTTTCCTTCTGTGGAATAAAAGTCACATTCTAGTTATGATATTACAAACTAATAAAAACCAAGGTATAGCATTCAAATGAATAAGGACTTCACACTGAACTCACATTGGATGAGATAGGGGAAAATTAATATTTAAGAATTTTGCTGTTTTTTATATTCATATGTAGTTAATGGAAAAAAGTATTCTATATAATTTTTAATCAAATCAATTTATTTGCAAGTCTCTTATTATAGAGATAGCAGGAAAAGTGGAAAGACTTGTGATCTAGAGTCCACTAAAGGCCATGATACTTGATTCCTGGTACAAAATTTATATCAGATTTGAAGCAGACCAATTAATGTGCTGAATCTTGGGATTATAAGTGAGTAGGATAAAATATTTCCTAGCTACCACATAGGATTGTTGGTAGAAATACATGGAACAATAGTGTGAAATCTTTTTAAAACAGTAAAACCATCAATGAATATATAATGTCACTTTTAAGAGCCTGCTCTCTAGATATTTCTCATTTATGACAGTAAATATTAGATCAAGGAAACATTTTTAAATACAAAGCTAAAAGTTATTGTGAAAAATATGTGATATGGAAGAGTTATAAAGGCAAGAGTAATGAAAACATTAGTGTGGTGTATCAGTTGACCATTGGAGAAGAAAATTGAAAAATGTACATTTTGTACCATTCATTTAGAAATGAATTTTATGCCTCTCTCCTCTCTGCCTACTTGTGATCTCTCTCTCACTCTCTCTCTGACAAATAAATAAATAAATTCTTTAAAAAAAAAAAAAAAAAAAAAAAAGAAATGAATTTTATATAATGTGTAAGTACACTGAAAACCATATTATAAGAAAACAAATACAACACTTTCAGATGACTAGAAAATCATAAGTATATGTCAAAATATTTTGTTCCCTGTATCAAATTTCTAAGTTGGAAATCAAAATGATAATATTCTAGAATTTAATTTAGTAAAATGAACCACAATGTATCTAATGAAAAATAAACATATCTGCAAAATACCAGTGATAAAAATATTTGCTACATATTTTAAAATATGTAATATCATTTAAAATTTCATATAAAATATAAATATAAAATATAAAATAATTTAAATTCCAAATATAAATAGACGAGGATAATGAAATATTCATGTAAACTGTTGTAAATTATTAGAAGTTAATAAGCAAAGATAGAGAAATGGTAATACAAGGTAGGAAGAAGTACATGAGTACATTAAAATGAGAAAGTAGAATTCATTTAGGAAAATCGCACTGGTTTTAAGTAACCACATAGACTTTAATGTTGTGTAGTGGTGAGAGTTAAGATTAAAGTTTAAGAATCTATAGGTACTAGTATGTGATGGTGTTTATATGTTCTTTGCTATGTTTGTTTGTTATGGTATTTAAATTCTTTTCCTAAAAAAAGTAGAGTGATGTGTCTGACAAATGAGCATAAGAATCATGTTTGCAATTTTAAAAGATCACCAAGGAAATTTATGCCAACCAAAAACTTAGCAAAATACGACAGCCCAAAAAATAACTAGCATTAAAAATTAATATCGTCCTCAGGGTATTCACTAATAAGAAAAAATAGAGTTGTAAAATAGCTGAAAGTTAGCCAGCTTAGTTACTTAAGAAGGACAGAAGTCAAAGGCTGATGCACCCCTGGAGGGAGACTGTTGAGTCTCCACACACCCACATTGAAACTCAAATCTGGGACTCTAGAAGACCATATCCTAAAGACCGAATGGGAAAGAAGTTAGTCTTTCTATGGGCATGCAGGCCTGAGTAGTTCTCCAAGATGCGAGGAACCTTAATTTTTGAATTTGGGTTGAAATTACTGTGGTCTAGTAGGATATGGACTCCTGGAAGATGCTGGACTCCTGACCAACAGCACATATTAATTCTCTTCAGCAGAGGATTCTTTTGCACCAGACTTCAAATTATTTCTTCAAATGATTTTTCAAATAAATGGCTGGTATCAGGTCAATAATCCCAGAGATACAAGGGAAAAAAAAAAAAATAGAGAAAATGTGATAATCAAGAACCAGCAGTAACAGTCATACATTGGCTTCCAAATTAGAATTATCATACAAAGATTATGAAATAAGTGAAGGGGATTAAGAGTACACTCCTCATAATGAGCACTGAGTAATGATGTATAAAATTGTTGAATCACTATATTTTACACCTGTAATTAATATAACACAGTGTCTTATCTATAATGGAGTTAAAATAAAAAACGTAAAGAAAAAATGTAAAAGAAATATGTTTATAATCTATAAAGAAATGAAAGCAAGATTAGAATATCTTCAGGAAAGAGAAAACTACAAAAGAGAGAAAACTACAAAAAATTAAGAAACATATTAAAAGTAAGTATAACTACTTAAAAGGAAAAAATAACTAAAATTAAGAATTCAGTAACTATGATTCATAAGAATTTAAGCAGAACAAAAGTGGGAATTAACTAATTATAATAAAAAAATATTTACAACTTTGCTCCAATGATGTAACCAATATTCTTAGAAAAAAGTTATAGCCTCATTTCTCATTTTTTTGTTAAGTATTGGTTTATATGTGTATGTTACCTATACTAAGTATACCATTTATATAGTGGTCTAATATCTAATGTACTTTAGTCAATACATGATATATGTATAGAAATTTAACAAAACTAAAATGCAAAATGTACTAAATTTGTTAAGAGTTCATTTCATAATTTCAAGCAGATATAAAGTGGAGGTTCAAAAAGCAAGAAAACTAAGAAAAATATTGCATCTGACATTCCATATTGCCTGTTTCTTCTTAGAAATATAACAAGAATTAAAATACTACTATTTGTTTCCTTTGTCAAAATGTACAGTGCTAGAGATCATATAAACACAGAGACCTAGAATTTAACAAATGGATATAGCTTTGTTATTGATCGAGCTTGCAGAGATGAATTTACACTAAGTATTTATCTGGGAATTTTATGAAACTCTAGCAATGAACTATCTTTGTTACCAATCGCATTCATCTTCCTCACGCCATGTGTAAGAAGTTTTATGACTTAAACTCTTGGATCATTAATGATAATTAACAAGACTCTCAACGGTGTCAGGTTATGCTCATATTTGTGCATTGTTTTCTCACAGTGGAAGGGACATTTTACAAAAGATACCATGAATATATTTTCTCCTCTCATGCTCTTTTCCTCTAGCACCAATGCTCTTATAAAACAGGTTTTAAAATCAATGTTTGGCTTAATTTATATATTTTATATATAATACTATGTGATTATATAATATGTAATATGTAAATATATATGTAATAAATATGTAATAAAATATAAAATAAACCATTTTCCCATATTTATTTATAACTCCAGGATGCAATTTGTCTTAGACCTTAAAGACATTTTGTATAAACCTTCCATCTGAATATTTTTGATTGTTATATTTGTTAAAAGAAAAAAGAATAAAATATAGGACTCGAACAAAATGTATTATTATATTTAAAAAAAAATGGACTACTCCTACTTCCTCTGTTCTCTGACAGTACATGTATGTGTATTGGAAACAAACCTTCCCAGAACTCCTATATAAGCATTATGCTTAGGTGTTCTGTGAATTCATGAAGTAATACAAATTTGACCACTCTAAATACTTTTGAGAGTGCTGATTTTTTTTTTGTCTTGTTATCAAGAGCTAAACTATTTAGAAGTGTGGCTGATAAACGTGGTCCTTCCTCACTTGATTTCTGAGAAGAAAATCATCAAGAAAAAAATATCTATTTTCCTGTAGCTTCTGTTTTATATAAGACTGTTGCACCCAAGGAGAAACTGTTCAATTCCTTAGGGTGTGTGTGTTCGTGTGTGTATGTGTGTGCACTACAGGTAAGGGGCATACACAAGAGAGATTGAATAGGTATAAAATTTGATTAATAAATATCCTAAGAGCTAGTATTCTCTACCTAACAATAATAACTATTCTTCATATGCTCTTAAGTTGGAAAAGCAAATGACTTTCATTTGAAAAGAGTGAAGCATCATTGACAGATTTAACATAGTTAATATATTTGAGCTCGACTGTCTTGTGACTGCAAGGAAGGCAAGCTTACTATACCTTGGTCAGGAAGGCAATGAGCTGTATTGCTTGGACATACTGCTCCAAAGACAATGTTAAAAGATTTAACAGAAATTGATTTGACAGTGCAAAAATGGCAGTCAGATTCTAGCTCCGTTTCTAAGCAGGTCATGTTCCTCCCTGGCCAAGGATATTTAGATTCTCTCTATACACAGCTTCAGGATGAGGAAGACCTATCACGCTAGCCCAGAGAATGATTACATTAAGCAGAGCCCTTCTGAATGTTGAGTTCAGTGGATGGACAAAGACCAAGAACACTTTAAGACAATTAAGAGCAGACAGGACACCCAGGCCAAGTAAGAACTATAGTATAAGCCGCATTAGTTCAAGAGTGCAAAATTATTTATTATAACATTATATTTATGATTTTAATGGAAACTGGAATCTTAATCTACTATAGTTTTATGTAGAAGGGACATTAAGAGCACTAGTTTTGTAATCAAACTGGTCTTGGAACTCTATTTAGTCACTTCTGTGTTCTTTTTAAATGTCAACGCAATTGTGAAAATTAAAATATATAAATGGTTAAAACAAGATATGACACATTGTAAACACAGAATTTATATTATTCATAGATAGTTAAATTTAGTGGCTAATACACTGGTATTTTTCTATGGATTAGTTTATAATATCCTTTCTCAAACCACATAGGAGAAGCATCGTTACAAAGTCTTTTGAAATTATAGTAACACAAGGCAACTGAGAAATAGCTCATGTGACTTGCTCAACTCCCATAGTTTGAAAGTGACAAAGCCAGGATGTGGACTCAATTTGACTATATTTTTTGTTAATGTAAAAACTTTTCCAAGCTGCCTGTTATCTTGAAAACTATAAAGATTAGACAGATAGATGATAGATAGAAAGATTAGATGATGATAGATAGATAGATAGATAGATAGATAGATAGATAGATAAATACGTAAGTAAATAGATAGATAAGAGACACTCAGACAAACATGGACAAAACTAGGTTAACAGAGCAAGGACAATAGAGGAAAGGTATTTGGGAATTCATACTAAGCCTGCAATTAGCATCTGCCTATTCTCCACTTACAATTTTAAGACCTTATATACAAAAGCATATTTTCACATTGTTGAAAATTTTGGAGTGCTCCTCATAGCCCTAACTAATAATTTTATTGTCTTCTTTTTATGATTTACATGGTGTGACTTTTTTGGTTATTTGGCAAAGAGTAACTGTAAGCACACTGACATCACCACTAAATTACTTGTGACAGTGGCTGTGAATTAATACAAATCTCTTTTCCCCAAGGACATGCTTCTGAAAATTTCACACCGGGAATTAAAAGTTAAGAATTCTGTATGGTCTATAGGAGGAAATATAAAAGACAATAATATTAACACCACTGGTGTTAAAGGTGGTGCTAACATTTCAGTTCAGATAAGATTTTTACCCTGTGAAGTATTCAGAAATGATTCAAAAGAAAAAAATTTGTTCCAATTGATTATATTGAGATCTTTTTATATCAATATAGGCATGAATTTTGATGAAATGTTTCATTTATATTTTCATGTATTTTCCCTATATTGAATACTCCTCCGGAATTCTATGTTAGAGAAGACATTTACAATAATAAGTGATAAAAAATGATCAAACTAGTAGTTAATTTTTATCAAACCATGTTAAATACATGAATGGATTAATGAATAAAGAATTAAAGATCTAGTGATGATACTTTCATATATTCTAAATTCCCTTTTTTGAAATTTGAGTTATTGTTATCTTAAAACCTTAAAAACACTTAAATGATATAAAGCTTATGTTTGAGGACATTACACAAATATGGTGAGGCAAGTCCAGAATTAACTTAATCACAGTTTTTGTCACTGTTTCTTATATGTTTTGCTGTGGGTTTTATTATTTGTTTGTTTTTTAGGACATCCCAAGTTTATACCTCTTGGAGTGGAACACTAATAATAATAATTATTGTTACATATAATCTAATTAATAACAGAGTCATTGTTGCTTTTATGTTTTGCTGTAGGTTTTATTATTCTTGTCATTGTTGCTTATATTTTTTACTGAGAGTTTTATTATTTGTTTGTTTTTTTTAGGACATTCCAAGTTCACACTTGTTGGATTGAACACTAATAATAATTATTATTACTAATAATCTAATTAATAACAGAGACCTTTCCATTCACAAAATGCCTATTTCAAAAAATAAATTATATGATCACTCTTTTTTCTATCATGTATCTATCTATCATCTATCTATCTATCTATCTATCATCTATCATCTATTGACCTATTTTATAAATTGCTTGTAGAAACAGATTGGCAATAATTTCTAAAATAGGAAATCACATACTGTGTATCTCTAAAGACTATCATAAGCCTGTCTCTAAAAGCAATTTGTTTTCAAGTTGAACAAGAAACATATAAGAATGTTCAAGGGAGCAATTTTTAAAATAGGTAAAGTCTGAAAAAAACATACTCATAAATAAATTAGATACTCATAAATAAGAGATTGGATGTTTAAAATATGGTATATTATTGTCATGCTGTATCATATAATTGTTAAGATGAATGATTTACAGAAAAATAATTTTAAAGCTACATCATTGTATATATGATCATCTTGTTTAAAAAGCTAAA
The DNA here is from genome assembly GCA_028534135.1 of Potos flavus. Lineage (NCBI taxonomy): Eukaryota > Metazoa > Chordata > Mammalia > Carnivora > Procyonidae > Potos > Potos flavus. The sequence goes on along the minus strand of CM052898.1, from coordinate 173,600,099 downwards.
ATAACTTGAAAGAGAAAAGTTTACAGTGTGAGTATATGTGTGGATGCTATAAATTTCATTTTTAAAAATAAGATTCTTAGTATCAGCATTTAGAAAATGTTCTTATCAAAGTTAGGATGGGATGAGGATGCAGGGAATAGAATGGAGATGTGTGTATAAATTTACCCCACCCCAAGGCCCTAGCTTGTCTGTGTTGATGTGGGTGTGAGTGGTTTTATAGGTTCTTATTGCATCATTAAAATAAATAACAATAGAGCAGATTATGAGTAGACGTATGATGAGTGTGTTTTGATTAAGAATTATGATTAATTCACTTCTATGGACAGGGATACCTCCCCCACATACAGACCACAGACATATATACATATCCATAATCAATGCTAGTTAATACTAACACTTTCAAAGGAAATGCGAATCAATTACACTAAATGTGATTATCATGAGAGCTGTTAGTATTATCAAGCATAAAATATTTAAAGGTTATATTTGCAAACAAATTTGCAATCTAAATTGCAGAATATTTCTAAGTTATGTCTTACTTTGAGATTATGAAAATGAAAATTCAAGTTAAGTTTTAAAATAATAGACATTCAAAGGATTCACTTGTCTCTGTATGTAACTGTCATGTTCCACTTTATAACAAGCTGTGTTGGTCAGATTCATAGTACTAAAACCAGTGCCACTAACAGAAATTGATCTTTTTAATATATACTATTTCTATTCTTTTAAAAATTTGTGTTGAACTTGACAGATGTACATTCACTTTTAAAGCATTTGAACATATGCATCTCTCTCAGATAATCAGTGGTCTGTCTCTCATGGGAGCAATTAGGTTGCATAGCCTTTCTTAGACATGAGATATACAACTGGCTTCAAAAATATGTTTTTCCTTTAAAGCTGAGAGCACAATAAAATGTAAAAGATGTTTTATGTAGGGTACTATGTCCTTTATTTAACAGAAGTCACTATAAATTATGAACCATCAAACACAGGAATGAGCAGGTAACTAATTCAAATGGGTATCTGAGATTCAGACCATTTTTAATTGAACCTCACATTATATTTATTCAACAGTGACACTGATATTTTCAGATTAGTCAATTATTTTGTCATTTAATTAATCAAAATGAAAATAGGCAACCTGATTTATTTTTACATGGTAACAAAAAAACAAACAAAATATGTCTTGGATGAACTCCCACTTTTTCTTCTCTTTTTTTTTTTAATTGTAGTAAAATATATATATAATTTACCAATTTAACTATTTTAGAGTACATTCAATACTATTAATTGAATTCACATAGTGTGTAACTATCACCACCATCCATCTCCAGAACTTACACTCCACACCCATCAATGATAATTGCCCCTTCCTGGTCCCCCAGTCCCTGATGACTACACTTCCCAATCTTTATTTTTTTTAAAGATTTTATTTATTTATTTGACAGAGAGAGAGATCACAAGCAGGCAGAGAGACAGGCAGAAAGAGAGGGGGAACCAGGCTCCCAGCCACGCAGAGAGCCTAATGTGGGGCTTGATTCCAGGACCCTGAGATCATGACCTGAGCAGAAGGCAGAGGCTTTAACCCACTGAGCCACTCAGGCACCCCCCTTCCCAATCTTTTGTAGTACTTTTGCCCACACCTAATGATGGCATTTATTTATTTATTTATTTATTTATTTATTTATTTATGTCTATTTGTTTTGCTCAAACAATATTTATTCCTAACAGTTCTGAAGTGCTGAGAAGTCCAAGATCATAGCACTGGCCAATCAGGTGTCTGGTGGGACTTTTCTGGATTGCAGCTGGCCTTCTCCCTGCATCCTTCATGGTGGAGAGCAGAGAGAGAGAGAGAGAGCCCTTATATTCTTCTCTTTTTATCTCCTCAGATTTGCCGAGATATCATTGACAACCAAAAATTGTATAAATTTAAGCAATACAATCTGATGACCAAATTGTCCTGAATTCACGTAGAAACACATTAGTTTTCCTTTAATCATGTTGCAATATTCTCTCGCCAAATAAGTTGACTTTTATTTTAAAGTTACTATAATGAACAACTTTTACAGAATTAGTTTCAAAAATGTTAAAATGTATTATTAAAAAACATTTAACACAAATTTTTTTCAAAATAAACAGAAATTTACAAATGTAGATGACTAAATTTTGTATAAACATTTCAATTTTTTTGCAAATTGAATAATATATTAGTAACAATTAACTAGAAATATTGTGTTATGAAAAAATATTTTAAATGAAAGAATAACAGAGTGAAAGCGCTGTAGATAGGCATCCTGGAAAATTGCCTTTCAGTGATTTGTTACTTATGTTCTTGCTTATTCTAATAATTTAAGAAATGTATATTTTGGGGCACCTGGGTGGCTCAGTGGGTTAAAGCCTCTGCCTTCAGCTCAGGTTATGATTTCAGGGTCCTGGGATGGAGCCCCGCATTGGGCTCTCTGCTCAGCAGGGAACCTGCTTCCGCCTCTCTCTCTGCCTGCCTCTCTGCCTATTTGTGATCTCTCTCTCTCTGTCAAATAAATAAATAAAATCTTTAAAAAAAAAAAAGGAATGCATATTTTAAGGAAACTGCATTTTAGTACTTTGTACTGGATTAGCTTAGATTAACTCAAGTTATGTTTTCCAGAATATTAAAAGTTAAATAGTTAACCTTGGAGAGATAGTTTAATAACTGCCTATGATGCTTATTTGAACCTGTTTTCTTTCTTTCTCTGTTTACATTTTTAAAAAATGTTTTGTGGAAGAATATGGAGGGCGTTTGTTGGTAGTCATCACAAATAAATTGGTAAGAGTGCAAATTGGCTTTCTAAAATATCTATACCTGTGGATATTTTTTCACTTTCTTTGGAGCTCAAATAACATATACCCATTTATTTCTAAGGTTTTTGTTCTATGACACCTCACACAGTGCAGTTTCCTTTAACCACATACCTGTTGAACTGATATTTAATCTTGGCTTCAGGATGTTACAACCAACTGTCAGTTATACAAGATTTTATTTTCTTACTTTCCATTTTTAATTACTATTTTGTTTGAGTATTGTATTAGACATCTGGGAAGAGTGAAATTCCAGTTATAAAATAAAGAAGTTTGGGGATGTAATGTATAGCATAAGGAATACTGTCAATAATATTATAATAAATCTGTATGGTGACAGATGGTGACTAGAATGATCATGGGGATGATTTCATAAAGTATAAAAATAAGGAATCACTATGGTGTACATCTGCAACTAACAGGATATTGTGTATCAATTATACTTCAATAAAAATAAATAAAATAAAATAAGTATTTTTTTAGAAAGGAAGCAAAATTGAAATGAATCTGAGACTTTTTTTTTCTAGTTTCAAGCTTTTATTTAAATTCTAGTTAGTTAACATACAGTGTAGTATCAATTTCAGGAATAAAATTTAGTGATTTGTCACTTCCATACAACACCCAGTGTTCAACATAACAAGTGCCCTCTTTAATCCCCATCACTCATTTAACCCATCCCTCCACTCACTTCGCCTCCAGCAACCCTCAGTTTGTTCTCTATAATTAAGAGTCTTTTTAACGGTTTGCCTCCCTCTTTTCTCCCCACTCCCCGAGCTCATCATTTTTTTTTCTTAAGTTCCATATATCAATGAAATCATATGGTATTTGTCTTTCTCTGACTAACTTATTTCTCTTAGCATAGTATTTTCTAAATCCATCCACATCATTGAGACTATCTCTGAGGGAAAAAGAGAAAAATATCACTGTGGACATTCTACCTTATCTCTGTTCAATACAAATCAATATTTTATTCTTTGAAAAAGAGCCTTGCTGAGCTCTGACGTCTCTGGCTGTACCAGCACTTCCACTCACATCTAAATTGACATCAGTGTTCTGTCAGTGGTAACACTCCCCCATTTATCATTTGGATCACCTTTGCACCAACATTTTTGTAAACAGTAATTCTTAGAGTTCTTTAACGACCCACTTCTCTATGCCAAATATCATACCTTTGCTACCAGCTTGTAATAGAGTTCATATAGTAACTACATGCATGTTCCTTATATCTTCATTTTATGCCTTCAAAATAAACTTAACAACCTTTTAATAGATAAAAATAAGCATTTCTTACTCTATTGCTTCATGAAGAATTTCCCTGAGAAGACTGGCTCTGCCATAAATTCAAGCTTTAATTAGGAGGCCATCGGTCTCTTTTATGTGTTTTGATGGATTTATGGCTCCCACTATGGAAGTGAACCAAACCATGCAAAGCTAATCTTCCTAGCAGGAATAAGCCTCCAGTACAGGACAAATGAAAGACACCTAAGTAATACAGTTTCCCTATGTTCTTCATCAAATGTGTGGGGAAGTGTTTAATCAAAGAAAAGTACCATATAATATTAAACAGAAGTATTATTTTATATACAAAATAATCCTCAAAATCCTACCACTTATAGAAGATGTATATAGAGTACATAGACATAGCAATTCAAATGTGGCATTTAACCTTTAGTTAATTTTCTCAGAATATTTTTGAGTGTCACCATTTTTTTAACTTTTGTAAAATAAAGTCGCTTAATAGCCTAGCAGGATTGCAGTTTGTTAGTATTTCATATTTATAAATCACTTTAAGGCATTCATGAATATTCTCTTGTCTTCCCCTACATAATCCCCTTAACTATCCCCTAATAAAAGCATAAACAGATATTCAAAGAGCAATGAAGTGATTACTAAGTATGTAAAAAATAGAGGCTCCCTAGGAAATATTTTATGACACTTAAATTGTTGAGGGCAGAGACAAAGTAGAAAGTAATACTGGAGAGAAGATGCATGAGTCTGACAAATTTTAGAAGTGTAGCTTTATGAATTCTGTTTCTCTCTTTATTTTATTTTATTTTTTAAAGATTTTATTTATTTATTTAGATCCCAGGACGCTGAGATCATGACCTGAGCCAAAAGGCAGAGGCTGTTTCTCTCTTTAAATATCTCTATTCTGCTGGACTCTTGTCCATATTTGATACTTTTTTTCTCCCAAATCCCATATTGAATTATTTGATATTTCACATGGTCATGAACATTGAGTTACTGTATAGAATTATTTTATATATTTCTCTTTGTATTATTTTTGCATATCCCCATTATAGTTCTTGGTTAAAATCTCTATTACTAACTTTTAATTGCAAAATACTTACTTTTAATGCCAAAGTAATATTCTTCAATTCCATAATAGGTAAATATTTTATTTATTTTTACCAATCTTTATATCCTAAAGTTACCACTAAATTGATTACTCTGAACAATATTTGTGCCTCTTTTAGAAATGTATATAATTGAAATCATATGGTCTGTACTATTTAGTGTGTGGCTTTTTTTGCTCAAGTTAATTTGTGTGAAATTTATCCCTTGACCTGTTTATGTGTGTGTTTTTTTACATGTCATAATATGTTTCTCTTTCTTATTGATGCATGGTATTGGATGGAATGAACGTATGGAAATGAACAATTAATGTTATGTTAATTAAGTTTTAATTATATTAAATCAATACATCAAGTTGCCAAGTATATCATGTTTTATTTTTTCCTAGATTTTATTTTAAGAATATTAAATTTACAGAACAGTTACAAGAATATTTGCCACATTTTTCTGCTTTCTCTCCTTCTTATATACATATATTTTGTTTCATTTTGCTAAACCATTTAAATATAAGTTGTAAACACCTTTAAATTTTAACCCTAAATATTTAACATGTTTCTCCTCAGAGGGGAAACAAATTTTCCTACATAATTGCAACAAAGTTATCACACAAATTGCAATAAAGTTATCACACACAAAATGTTAATGATATTGCAGAACCTTTATCTGATGAAATATTCATATCCAAATTTCTCCAATTATTCAGTATTGTCATTTTAATATAGTTTGTTGTTGTTTGTTCTCAGTTCTATTTTTTAATTTTTTAAGAGGTAGGATTCAATTTAAGATACTACATTGCAGTTAAATGTCAAAATTTCATAATGTGTCATCTAGAACACTACCTCTGATTTCCTTTATTTTTCACCTTTTGCAATTTGTGCCCAACACACTTGATGAAAATAAAATAAAACAAAACAAAAGAAAAAATATAGTGTCCTTTGAAAGACATTTTAAGAACGAGCTATCACCTACTGTTTGTGTGTGATGTGCTTTTGAGTGCTGGTGATGCGATGCAAGGGTAGAGCTGGTTTATAATGAGGCAGACAGAAGATCGTCACAAAACCCACACTAAAGAGACCATGTTTCCAGCATTTAAAAAAAAAAAAAAAAGAATGAGCTATCATATAGAGCCAAGCAATTCTTTACTTTTTGGCATAAAATGTCACTACTGTAAAGTAGTCTTTAGTATGTCTAAGAATAAGAGAAGATGAAAACAAATATGGAATTCATTGCTAATATATATCTTCTTCCAGTTAGTTAACTCCCTGAGTATACTTCGGGTTTCTACTGTCACTGAAGTTCTCTGTCTTGGCACATATACTTTCTGTGTCCTTCAGTCTCTTAGGTCCAGTAACTTCAGAGATTAGAAAACCTGAAAACTGCACTATCAATATAGTAAGACCTGGGAGAGAAGACATCCCATTTTTTTTTTTTCTTTAATGATTTGAATATGTTTGTAACAAAATAACTTAGAAACTGTTAATACAACATGGCCAATATTAAAACAATGAGAAGTATAATCTTAACTTGGGATCATGACCTGAGCTGAAGTCAGTCACTTAACCAGTTGAGCCACCCAGATGTCCTTGTTTTGATTATTATAGCTTTGTAATATAGTTTGAAATCAGGGAGCATGATACTTCCAGCTTTGTTCTTCTTTCTCAACACTGTTTTGGCTACCTGGGATGTTCCGTAGTTCCACACAAATTTTAGAGTTATTTGCTCTACTTCTGTGAAAAAAAAAAATGCTATTGAGGGGCGCCTGGGTGGCTCAGTGGGTTAAAGCCTCTGCTTTCAGCTCAGGTCATGATCTCAGGGTCCTGGGATCGAGCCCCGCATCGGGCTCTCTGCTCAGCAGGGAGCCTGCTTCCCCCTCTCTCTGCTTGCCTCTCTGTCTACTTGTGATCTCTTCTCTCTGCCAAACATAAATAAAATCTTAAAAAAAAAAAATGCTATTGAAATTTTGATAGTGATTACATTGAATCTGTAGATTGCTTTGGATAGTATGGACATTTTAACAATATCGATTCTTCTGATTCATGAGCATGGAACATCGTTCCATTTATTTGTGTCTGTTTCAATTTCTTATATCGGTGTCTTATAGTTTATAATGCATAGGTTTTTCAAATCCTTGGTTAAATTTATTCCTATGTATTTTATTCTTTTTGATGCAGTTATAGCCTATAATTGCTTTATTAATTTTTCTTTCTGATAGTTCATATTAGTGTACAAAATACCACAGAATTCTGTGTATTGATTTAATATCCTGCAATTTTACAGAATTTGTTTATTAGTTCTAACAGCTTTTAGGTGGAGACTTTAGGATTTCTCAATATAGTATAATGTCATCTGCAAATAGTGACAGTTTCGTTTCTTCCTTACCTTGTCTGTAAACTCTGTTTATTTTTTTCACCATTTGAATCACAGGTTCAGTGTTAAGTCAAAATATGGGATAATTTGCCATATAATGTTAAATCCTGATTCATTGAATGATGCCCCAAATGTTAATATGTTTTATGTGATGCTTCCTTCTGTGAGCATTAAAAAGTAGACAAAAGTACAGGCAGATTAAGAGACTTCCATCAGCTTTACACAGAAATCACTGTCCTTATTCAAGCAGGCCTGTCATTTATCTTGTACATATACTTGTTATTTGATATGACTTATTACATTTTATTCATTAAGAAGGATATCTATTTTTGTATTTGCATGAAATTATAATTATTTTACAAAACAGTGGAAATATATAGGTAATCTGTGGCTAAACAGCATATTTTGTCTTGACATTAAAGGAATATATTCTTCCAAAATGTTTACGGCACACATGATTTCTTAATCTGGGATTTCAGTTTAATGCAATAGAGAGGAGTGGGTGGTAGTAGGGATGAAGCAATATTAACCTTGAGTGGAGGATTGTTGTAGCTGAATGGTAGGTACATAGGGATTTATGTAGATTTGCTGTACTTTTGTATATATTGAAACCTTCATTAAAAAATATAAGGTTTAAAGAAGAGAGAGATGCTGTTGGCTAGAGAATGTTTTTTTTTCTCCAGTGAAAAACTACAAATGATCCTTGGATTTTTTATATCAGCCTCTTGAGTCCAAGGCTTTGTTTTTCTAATATGCAAAATACTTACAACAATTATTCTCAAAATAATAAACCTCTTCGTTTTTCAATGCTGCTGTCTGGTATGATCATCTTGCTAAAATAAAGGAAAGAAATGCATGCATTAATGGGAGCCTACCCTCCATGATAATACAATATCAAGTTAATAAAGGAGAAAAATCAGGAAGGAGTGAAGCAGTAGACAGTCAAATACAAAGATTAGATGAAAGGGGTGCAGAGGAAAGCCAGAGAAAGGAAAAACTGTGTCCTTCTCTTTCTCCCCAACACACAAAAATGCAAAAACAAGGGAAAAAAAAAAGATTGGGCAAATTTTTTATTCTCTATGATTTTCATGTAGTGACAATTGCGTCTGTCCTGCCTGGCTTGAAGACTTGCAAACAAAGCTAGTTGAATTATATGTGAGACTGCTCAGAGTCATCTGTGAAAAAATAGGTAAAGAATTTCAAATTTTTCATGTAGAATTTTGTATAGTTGCTACTTAAAATATAGCTCGCTTCTATTAAAAATTGAAGTAGAAATAAAACGTCCTTTGGTTTGTTGGGAATTTTTTAAAATTTGGCCCAAAGAATAAGAGTTTCATCCTATTTTTTTTTTTTGTCTCTTTCATCATTTTGCCAATTTTATACTGGCCCCAAGCGACACTGCCTTCTTATTTTTTGCCACCTACAGGTTCAAACTGCTTCTTGACTTTGAGTAGGGTTTGATTCTTGAATAGGCTGATGTCTGTTTGAGAGTATATATGCTACAGTTATTAAGCTGAAGGCTAATGTTCCAGTCTTTCCAAGACATCTGCTCATTTTATTAGAAATTTCTTTTTCCTTGCCTTGTTAATAGTTACCTTGCTTCTGATCAGTATACTTTGCAAGTCCAGCCTACTCAGTTTATGTGTAGACATCATGACTCCCATGGTAGTGTCCTGGCTGCCTGCCCAGAATGTGTTATTGGTGACTCGGTTGTGCTCTTTTTTAAATGCAAAGTTAATTATGACTTGTTGGAGCCTCTAATGATATCTGATGACCTTCGAGACATCATACACTCCCTTGCTAATCTTTTAACAAGTAGAGCAGATTCTATGTGAAAAAGTATTCTCTAAAAAGGTGCCAAATCAGACCAAGGAAAAGCTATTTGGTCCCTTTTGATGAAATGATACTATTTGTGAGGATGTACATCCTTGGAATTGGATTGAATTCCATGGTATTCCAAGAGAATGGAACTCTCACTCCCTCACCTCTGACTAGTATGTGCTGAATAAAGTATGAACTAGAGTAATAGGGCTGAGAAAAGAGGATTTTATAACACTGGCTAATTTTTCTAAGAAGTCTGGATTTTTATGGGTTTTTATGATATCCTAGTCCTAGATTAGATTAACTTTATTGGTTAATTTTGTTCAATTTGTGTCTAGATGTATCAGATATGAGAAACTATTTTAGGGAATGATAGTAAATTTCATTTGAGGTTTAAAGTGCTCCATGCATATATGAATTAATACATGTTTTTGTCATGTTAATCCAGGATGTGTCATAGCATTACAATCCTGAGGTGGTCACTTTGAGGGACTGGGATAAGACATGGGTAGAAAAGCAATGAATGCGTTATACTCTTGTTCTAGCACTTGAACAAAGTGAAAGCAATAGTAGGGATGAAAACTTCAAAGTTGATTGGTTTCTGTGGTCCTTGGAAGCCTGAAATCAAAAAGGCTTATATGAGCCAAATAGTACTCAAGACATACTATGGAAGCCAGAGGCTCTGAAAGTTTCTTAAGTTTCGTAAACATTTCTGAGAACCGCCTGAACAACCACTTAGGTATTGCAGACTGAGAAACTGGATGATGGTTGTATTGATCCTTGTCCCATCAATGACTGAGTAAACCTGTAATTCTGTCCTTTCAAGCCTTTTCTATCTGGAATACACAGAGGAACTTCTAATTCCTGGTTGAATGCAGAAGGGGTCAACCCCCAAATTATGTTAAGTCCTCTATTATATAATCTCATTGTTTTATTACAACTGTAATTAAGTCATTACATCTGTATCTCTACAGAACAAGTGTTAATTTCTTAAAGACAGAGACTGTGTCTGGATTATTGTTCACTTTATATCATATGCTACAATATATGCAATTTTTGAAGTTTTACTCATTAAAAACGTCAAAATAAATAAGTGGATGAACCAGTGAATACCAAAACATGTTATTACATAAGGCAAACTCTCTGAGGTGGTGGTAGAATTAGTCTAAGGCAATTTATAGGCTTATAATAGTACAATATAAGGCAATATTATAGGCTTATTTATAGTGCATAGCAGGCTTTTAAGGGAAAACAAATAAAATAACAAAGAAAGACAGGAGGTATAGGAAGAAGAAACACAAATAGCGAGGTGAAGAATTTGAATAACATACAATAAAGATCAATAAAGATGTTTGAATTAAAAAATGAGTAAATAGTAAAAGCACATTATATATAGTTTTAAATTTTTATTTATCTGCTATTTCTGACATTGACTATTTTGTTTTATTATTTTGAGATCCCTCAGAAATGAAATTAAATGCTTTTATAACTCAAGCATTGAAATAAATATTACTTGTCTATAAATTTTCATGTGTTATAGAAAGAAAAACAAGTAAAGATGGGGTGCCTGAGTGACTCAGTCATTAAGCATCTGCCTTAGGTTCAGGTCATGATCCCAGGGTTCTGGGATTGAGCCCCGAATTAGGCTCCCTGCTCAGCGGGAAGCCTGCTTCTCCCTCTCTCATTCCCCCTGGTTGTGCTCCCTCTCTTGCTGTCTCTCTAGCTCTGTCAAATAAATAAATAAAACCTTAAAAAAAAAAGAAGAAAAATAAAGGAAATCTGCTTGAATAATTTTTTTTATTAAGTTTTATAAAAGTCCAAAAATAAGGAGAAATTGTCAAATGAATGTCAGGCCAGAAACTTAAAATAAGTAAATATAAATGAGTTTTTAGAGGTTTTCCATAGGAAAAAAAAATTGATTTAAAGGTTAAAACAGGTTTGGAGACTGTGAGGACTCTGTAAGAGGCAGCTCTGAAATCTACTGTATCCATCGTCTCCCAGCTAATTGTAATGGTAATAACAACAATAGAAAGACTGAATATTCTGTCACCTGTGGCTTAACATTAATGACTGGAATGTCAGGTGTATTGGTTGGCTCCAACTGTAAGTCTGGGCTCCCTTCCTCTTCCTAAACTTCATCTACTAAAATGCACTAAACCTTATGGACAAAAGATAAATTACCAAGTATTATTTTAACAATTTAAATGATTTTCCATTCCTGGAATGCTCTTACGTCAAGTTAATGCTACATACAGGTTTTGCACAGAAGAATTCTTGCTCCCTGGTTTCCTTTTGTTTTGATGTGTGATTTCACTAACTGATATTACACATCACTTGTGACCAGGATCAATGTTGCGTGCACACTGAATTTTGAAATGGCAGTAGTGGTACATTTCTGACAAGAAAGGGAGAGAAAGAAAAACTACAACTATATGTTTGGGAAAGAAGATGATGTTGAATGAATAAATGAATAGTCAGAAAAATAGTGATTCAGGAATAAATGAAAAGAGATTTAAGAGTAAGTTTAAGGTGACACGTGTTGGACGCCTTCTCCTTGCGGACCATTACAGTTTCATTGCAAGTTGGAGGATTAGAAACAATTCGTTTAGGTCTTTTGAGGTTATTTCTCAAAGAAAATTAAAAAAAGGTTGAAAATTAAATTGTGTTGAATTGGTTAAGATAGAACCAATTGAGTAAAGGTTCCATGTTTTATTTTCCTAAGAAACAGTCCTGTGATTTCATTCTCCTCCAAAGACAAAGATATTAGTTAATTGTATTATTTTCTTATAACTGTTGTTAAAAAAGAATAGCACAAATCGGGAGGCTTAAAGCAATGAAAATGGATTATCTTATACTTCTGGAAGTCAGAAGCCCTATTTGTATCTTACCAGGCTAAAATCAAGGTTTAAGCTATGTCCTTCTAAAGGTTATATTCCTTAGCATTTTGGTTCATAACAAGTGCTTATGTTTTTCTTCCGATTTCTGTTGACAGCTTATTGTCTACTAGCATTTAGTCATGAAGGTTAAGTTGTAGACCAATATGATTTTCTTCCTTTTTCTGTACCTGACTTTTATTTTTTTGCTGAAAATTTGTGGGAGTTCTTATTTTTAATATATGAAAATTATAATAGGACTTCCTTTCCTCCTCCATGTCTACTCTTAAGTTTAAAACTAGAGTAGGTACATTCTCTGTTACAAATAGAGAATCTGTTTTCTCTGGAATTTAAATTTCCCATTGGATAAGTATCTTGGATTCATTTTCCTTGTTTTATATATTTACAATAGTTTTTAAATCTATTTTCTAACTTTTTTTCATTTTCTTTTTAAGTTCTTGGAATGATTTTGAGTATTTTTTAATGTGGTTGTATTATTGGCATGAAATTAAATCTATTTTTCACTGTTTCCAAAGTGAATTTATTCATTTAATTCATTCATTTTTATTCATTTTAATGGATTGAGTGCGCCTTTTATGTTCAACTTACTTTACTGCATTAAAATTTTTCTCATTAGCATTTGTCAAGGCTTTTTACATTTTTGATAGCTTTTTAAATATATTTACATTTTAATGAACTGAGACATATAGCTTACACACTGAAATATGTTTACTATACATTTAATCTGAGATACATTGCACAAATAGTGGCACTTTTAATCAAGAAAAACAGATCACAATTGGGCTCAATAATCGCAACAGCTTCATGCCACAGTTGGTTGGAAACCGAGTCTCTAGGGCACCTGGGTGGCTCAGTTGTTTGAGTGTCTGCCTTCAGTTCAGGTCCTGGCATCAGGACCTTTGGGTGGGCTATCTGCCCAGCGGGAATCTGATTCTCTCTCTCACTCTCCTTCTGTTCTCTCTCTCTCTCTCAAATGGATAAATAAATAAAAAATATTTTTTAAAAAACAGTCTTCACTTACCTTAAAAGTTTTGAATGATCTTTGTCTCTCTTAACTCAATACGTCTTTGAACTGATCTCCTAAAAATCCTCACCTTCTCACATGCTCCAGCCACACTAGTTTCCTGTCACGTCCACACCAGCTCAGGCTCATTGCACTTAATATTCTTTTCACATGGAACACTTTGCTGTCTGGGATCTGTGCTTTATTTCCCTATATTCTTTAGTCTTCTGCTTCAATTTTGCTTGCAGAAGGGTCTTCTGACTTCCTTGTCTAAACTGGAACTCCTTCTTTTTGACCCATCAAAACTGTCACTGTTTAGCTCCTTGTTTAATTTTATTGGAGCTCCTTTCACAAGTTGACATATTGTATGTGATTTTCTTTGTTTATTTGTCAAATCCACAAAAACATAATCTAGCTATAAAATCACGGTTATTTTGAATAACTAGTGTTTATCCAATGCTTAGAACAGTATCTGACATATAAAAGGCTTTTAATTAATATCTGTGAAATGGTTGAATGAAATAAATTGCATTTTAATTTGTATTCCTAATATTTAATTACTTTGCTTTTGTTCGGAGTGATATGCCAACATAATGCGATATTCCTTAATTTAATAAAAGTATTTTTAAATAAGTTACTGAAAAAATGCATTCTCTGGCTAAAGCAGTTCTTTTGCTGTGAAATAATAAATAAGTTATGACTTCCTAGTGCCTCATTGAACTGCCAGAGGGTAATCATGGTTACAAGAAAATAAAAGAAGCTTGTTTAAAATTAAACATTGTGTATTTTATAAATGGAGAGAGCGGCAATAAATTCCCTATCCTCTATACCACAATATGGCAAAGAGGCACTTTCTAAATCAAAGCTTTTACTATGTAAGTGGTAAAATAAATCAAGCCATTTACCAACACAATGTAAGTTATTGAATCTTTGTTGAAGAAAATGTCACTTCAGTTAGAAACCTCCTTTGTAAACATGGCACCATCAGGGTAACTTCAAGCAACACTAAATAAAGACTTGCAGGTACTCTGAGTGGCTTTATAAATAGTATTCTTCCAAAGGAAAATTTCACTTTATGAAAATGACAACGCTCAGCAAAGTAGCAGCTATTCTGTAACACTAGTCATTTAAGAAAATAATAGAATTTAGATGATGAGCTATTCGAGGTAGAAAGAAAATTAATGTGACATTTCTATCAAGAGAAACACGACAAAATAACAGAATAAAGAAAATAGGCAACAGCAAATCAAATCTTTCCATCTTGACTGTAAGATGAGTGTTGGTGAATCATTAATCTTCTAAAAATGTCTTTTGGGAAGAAATTACATTGTCAAAAGCATTCGTTACACTACTCAGTATTGCATTTATGCACTATTAATATACCACACATTAGATTCTCTCTTCACCCCAGCAACTTTAATTGCTGCTTCTCATTTTCCTACTGTGGCTGATACTGGCATTCTGATGAAGGTGTTATCATACGAAAGGAATATTTGTATATAGAAATGACAAACTGCCCCAATATATCACAGTACAACTACTCTACTCTAGAGTAGCATTAGTTAAGGCCGTAAATAAAGTCTTCCTTCTGCTAAACAAGAGAACATCAATGACATTAACTGTCCAGTTGGAAAAATGCATACTTGAGTATTCCCAAAGGACATCTTAGATGATAAAAAAAGTCACTTCTTAAAGACTGTACTATGAATTCAAAGCATATCCTTACAATTGTCAAGGTCAGTACATTTTCCCTATATAAGTTTATTGTTTAGATAATGCAAGTCAAAAATACAAAGTGATATTTGCCCATGATTTTTTAAACTTATGCCATATATTTCAGAGAGCTCTATTCCTAATCATAAAATCATAAAAATTTTCGATGTAGGAGTTGTTTTGTGTCCATCTACTCATTTTTTTCTTCAAACGACTTTTGCCAAGATGAAAAAAAAAAAAAAAGCTTGTCATTTGTTATATTACCACTCTTGCTTTATCCATCTGTGTGATTTTTCTCAGCTGGTAAGATGGAGATGTGACCATTTCAATGGCTTTAGTAAAAAGAGAAGAATACAGATATCTTAAGGAAAGCAAATAATTAAGCTATCATAAAAACCTCAAATACTATTACCACACATTATCTCACATGTTGGCAATTAGGAGTATATTGAGCAATGCCATTAAAACTATTGCTGTGAAAAAACAAGAATTGATTTTACATTATTCTTTATCAACATGACTTTTGTTCACTGTAAGGTTATTTTGGGAGACTGCATAATATCCTTTAGGTAAATTGCTTTTTGTGTGAAGAAAATTCTTATAGTATCTTTTATCAAAGGGATAGACTCCTCTGCTGCAAAAGATTTTCTATTAACACCATGTCTATATGTCTATTTATAGTTCTTAAGAAGCTGGGTAAGAGAGAGTTTTTAAGGAATCTGTTCAGAACTGGGGTCTACAAGGAGAGCTAGCCCAAGTCTGGGACAGGTTTTGTTAAAGATATACCATCAGACAAAGTGAAGATTGTTTTTCCTCATAAAAGAGATGTGGACCTAGTTAAGTACATGAATAACTGATTAATTAAATACCCCAAATTATGAACCATATAGCATGTTCAGGGTAATTTTACCTTGAGAATTTCAAAATTCATGCTATTATCAGCTGCTTACAGTGGCATCAGTTTGAAAAAGATCAATAATTCCTCCATGAAAAGTTAACTTTATGCAACACTGTGTCTCGATAATACCAGAAAAAATTGTTTGCAAGAAACATTTGATAAGTATGTGAAAAATCAGACTACTATAAACATTATTAGAAAAAACTAAATATGGAAAGCATATAAAAAAGGAGATAACAGTTTTATACAATTGTTAATCAGAAGGTTTGCATGGTTTTATAGCCATTTCTTATTTTAACTCATAGTTAACTGTACTAACTCCTAGTTAATGACTAGCACAATACATAGGATTTATATATTCTGGTTATTTATATTGGACAGCTATAGATTCTGAGAGTGATATGCTGGTAATTACTCTGGGGAGAGAAGATGGTAAGCTCTGATTTGTAGGTTTGCCAATTCCACAGTATAAATACTCCCACCATAGCCAATTTCAAACTACCAACATGATGTTACTAAAAGTGGAATTGGGAGATCATAGCACACTATTATATAGTATTTTCATCATACAGACCTGAACACAAATTTTACAGTAACAATATATTTAAATAACCTTGAGTTAGATAAGAGTAAAATGTGAAAATGTGATGAAATAATTATAAATGAAGAGTTCTGAGTAACTTTTATTTGTAAACTTATGGTGTTTCATTTTTAATAGTGGTTGTGTTTAACTGGTTAGCAAAATTCCTGAAAATTTTATAACTGTCTTTTAGGAGCCTGTACAAATAGGTTCTAGCACATGTGAGACCACCAAAAGACAACAGAATTAAAGAAATGTTTTTAATTAGAGGGAGAAGGACTTAAAAAAAAAGGCCAAACATATATTGACCCTGAGTTTGCTAAACAGAGTATAATTATATATAGGTTATAAGCCCTGATGAATCAGACTTTACATTGCATCTGGGCAACAATACTATAGACACAAAACTATTCCTAACCAGAGTCAAAAGTCAAGAAAAAGTTTAAAAACAGCCACAGAACATGTGTCTGTGAAGGGATGTGGAAATAAATTTTTCCTGTTGTCTTAGAATTGTGGCTAAATCCACAGCGGTGAACCAGTTGCTGCTAAATGCCTGTACGTTTTAAAGAGAACTTCCAAACACATTTTTCTGTTACTTATCAGAGTTCGCAGAAACTGCTTGGTACCTCATGAAACTACCGCTCAATAATTATGCAAGCAGAAAACAGAAGAATTCATGATTAGGATTAAGAGTTGTAAATATTGCAGTAACTCCCCTGCAACCTCAGCTACCTCTTGCCCTGGACCGATAGATAACGTGGGGCACACCGGCCAGACATTGCAGAGGCAGATGTCAAACACAGGAATAATGTGCCAACATCTCCCTTTTTTGCAGGAACTCCTATTTCTACAATCCCTTCCATGGAAGAATAGAAAAGAACTCATGTATTCACCCATACCTGGAGATGATTGCAAGAGCACTGGTTAGATAAAACAACAGTTTTATTCCCCCAACTTCCCTCCCTCCTTTGGACTGAAAGTTTGTGCTCCTCCCCAAATGGGTATATTTCAATCCTAACCCCCAGTGTGATGGTATTTGGAGGTGGGGACTTTGGTAGGTGATTAGATCATGAGAGGATTGGTGCCCTTATAAAAGACACCCCAGAGAGCTCCCTTATTTCTTCTGAATGTAAAAACACAGTAAAAAGATGACCCTAGTCCGTAGGGACTAGGAAGTAGGCTTTCACCAGACATCAAATCTGTTGGCTTCTTCATCTTGAACTTCCAACCAGAACTGTGAAGAATAAATTTTTCTGTTTGTCAGCCACCCAGTCTGCGGTATTTTTGTTATAGTAGCTTGAATGGACTAAGGTACTCCTTCTCCAACACAATAAAAGAGAAAGACCCAAAGAAAGAGAGAATGGTACAGAGTGAAAGATCAAACTGTTATCCTTCCCATTCCAAATTCCTCAGCTCAAGCTAGTAATGTGTAAGAAGATTTAAGAATATGAACCCTGAAAATTTGAACTTTATGGACTATTTTATGCCCAAATTGTCAGAATCCATATGGTATCTGTTAAATATGCAGCAGTATATTATAATATGTAAATATTATAATATATACTATGTGAATATAAATAAATAATATATAAATGATATATATCAATACATATTAATTATATATGTATGAGCTTAATAGATATGAATTCTATATAATTATATATATTTGAATATGAATTATATATTCATACGCATTAAGTTAATATAGCAATTAATATATCTATTTCCAGAGAAAATAATTAGTTTTGTAAAGTGATAATGAAACTCATATGTTACCCACACAATATGTTGGCTTGATGAGCTTGGTGGTGGGTATTAAGGAGGGCATATATTGCACGGAGTACTGGGTGTGCTGCATAAACAATGAATCTTGGAACACTGAAAAAATTAAACTAAATTAAAAAAACAAAAAAACTAATTACTTAATGTATGGTAGGAAAGAAATATGTAAAATTAAGATGTACTGAAAAGGTATGAAGGCACTGCCTGATGAAAATGAGAGAAATATACATTTAGCCTCTCCATACTAGATCTTAATCATGGAGTTATTTAGTCTCGACATGTATATAGCCATTCAGAAAGACCTTTCTATTTGTAATTTCATTTAAGACATTCTGTGATGAGAAAACATATCTTTAAAATGAATTCAAATGAAATGCCTTAATTTAAAGCACATTGGTTTCATATTCAAATATAAAACCCTAATTCAAATATTAATAGTGTCACCTTTACTATCATAAAATAAAATATATAGCTATTAACTTACCTAAGTGTACGTTTAAAAAATCAACAAAAGTTACAACTGTAATGTAAAAAAAACAAATTGTAAGAAAAGTGATTTACAATAAAAATAAAGGCTCATTTCAGTCTGTAAAAGAACAAGAATAAATCACCACAAGACACAATGAAGATTCTAAGCACCTGTAGCTATATGTAGAATCACCAAGAATGTTACAGCTCTATAGACCGATGAGGGTGTAATACGTGGCTCAAATACCATAAGCAGCATTGCCAAGGGGGATAAGAGCGTCCAAGATGGTAGGCCACGCTGGATAAAACTTTGGACATTTTCTTTATTAAAGGGTACTTTAATTTGTAGAAGATTTTATATATATTAGAACTTCAAGATATATTTTATATTGCTATCTATTTTAAATAGGGTCTAAATCAGATAATTATAAAGAGGTGTTTCACTTCATTAAATGCCCAGTGGTCATTTGCAATGTTAGTGGAATGTAAGGCATGACTTTCTTTGCAGTCATCAAGCTTTCCGATCTACTGCCCACTAAAGGACAGTGATGCCCTACAACATCTGTGACAACTGGAAACAACTCTATAAATTTGCAAGCTATTCCTTACCAGTAGCACTACAGGTACTGAAAATATAATGTTAGTGAGCTTTATAATGGGAATCAAGGTACTTGGGCTGTGGTCCTGCCTATTAAATTGTAAGTGTCTTGTTTAATCTCTTACTTAAAAGATAGTTCCTGGTGTTAAAATTATTTCAATAATATCCAATTAATGAAAACCAGGGTATCAACAAATTATAAAAAGGTTAATTTCTATTTTCTCCTAGTAACTCCCAAATTCTTTAAACTTGAAATTTATGTGTAAACATCATACAACAAAAACTTACTTTCACCAGCTATGTATTGCTTTTATTAAAGATAGCCACAGAATGCCATCAGGATTGTATTTCTACAATTGTTGAAGTTCTATTCCATAAACCACTTGGAGCCAAAAAAGACATAGGTATTGATTTCTGTAAGTAAATTAGGTTTTGATTGTTAAGTGTTTGGCCATGTGATTGCTCACGCATTTAAAAATGACATCTTGCAGTACCCTAATTGCTACCTTGGTTAATTTATTTCACATAGATACACCGTTAACCACCTAAAGAAACCAAGGGAAGTGCAAGACATAATTGCATCTTAAAAATATAAGTATAACCTTCTGTATCATTCTAAGCTTCTTTTGAGATTACAAAGTAAAACATGTAATTTTCAATAGCTTTTAAAGCAATGGTGCTTGCCAAATAAGCAGTTACATTCTAGTGATATTTTCAAAGCTTCGCATGAATTAAAAAATAAACAAGCTATTTTCTCATTGATGTATAAATTATTTCTGTTTCACAAGTCTAAAGATTTTTAAACTGTGCAGTCTGATTGTTTTTACTGATCCATTTGATATAAGCAGGCAAAATACTTTAGCCATGTAGATTCAACAGTAGATATTACTCCCAATTATGCTATATTGATGAATGGATACTTCCAGATGAATCTCAGATACCATCTTTTTTATCAGGATCTCATGGTCTTATGGCTAGAACAGATTCATAAACATAATTTGAATACAAAACGTGAAATGTTCTTAGGGCATTATGGACTCATAAATTAAGAAACTATGTAAATTAGAGTAATTCAACTGTCTATGAAAAGTAAATCCTAGAATACCTATGTGTTCACATAATAAAAGTTTGTTTTTCCCTCACAAGAAGTTCAGAAATGTTATTCCTGAACAGTTACCAGGGGAGCCGGAAATGGGGCAGTTATTAGCTTCACTGAGTCACTCAGAAACCAGTTTCCTCCACTGTTTCTGGAGTAATCACCGTGATGATGTCAGGCTAGCAGAAATGAGTGGGGCTTAGGAAGCTGCTTTCCTGAAAAGCTTGGACTGAAAGTGACACACTCCGTGGCTGAGACCCAGCCAGCTGGCCATCCCTAACTGCAAGAGAGGCTGGGGTGTGTAGTCTACCTGAACTTGGTGTTACACATACACGCACACACATACATACCCAAGGGGAGAGAAAGAGAGAGAGAGAAGGGGAGAGGGAAGACATTGAGGGGAAGGAGAGACAGAAAAAGGAAGGAAGGGGAAAAAGAAGAAGAAAAGGAAGTCAATTTTGGAGACCGCATAGCATTCTCTGCTATTCTCCCGAATTTAAAAAAAAAAAAGTTAAATCACAGCTGTAAGCAATAGGAGATTTTAAAGTTTTAATCAGAGAAGTAACATGATCAGTTGTGCATTTTAGATAGATCACTCTGGCACCTGTGTGTCTGAAGAAATTTGGGGGTGACACATTTCTGGGAAATTATATTTTTAGCCATCAATTAACACCAAGCCTCAACAAGAAGAAATTAAACACAGCACAAGTGTCCTCATCTAAATATTCTTCAACTGACAAAGTGGGGTGCATAACAGAAAAATCATTTTAATGAGGGTCACATATTTCCATCAAATTTCCATCAATTCTGCCACGAGTTGTCTTTCAAGTATCAACTCCTGAGCCTTAAATAAATGAGGATTTTGATCAGTTAAGCCAGTAGATCCCTTCTCATCCTACTATTGCAGTGTATCTTTTTTTTTCTTCAGATTTTATTTATTTATTTGACACAGAGAGAGAGATCACAAGTAGGAAGAGAGGCAGGCAGAGGGAGAGGGGGAAGCAGGCTCCCCGCTGAGCAGAGAGCCCAATGCAGTGCTGGATCCCAGGACCCTGAGGTCATGACCTGAGCCAAAGGCAGAGGCTTAACCCACTGAGCCACCCAGGCACCCTTGTAGTGCCTTTTTCTTTTCTTTTTTTTTTTTTTTCATTTTTTTTTTAAAGATTTTATTTATTTATTTGACAGAGAGAGAGATCACAAGTAGGCAGAGAGGCAGGCAGAGGGAGAGGGGGAAGCAGGCTCCCCGCTGAGCAGAGAGCCTGACACTGGGCTAGATCCCAGGACCCTGAGATCATGACCTGAGCAGAAGGCAGAGGCTTTAACCCACTGAACCACCCAGGAGCCTCAAGAGTTTAATTTTTTTTTTTTATTTTTTAAAAGATTTTATTTATTTATTTTACAGAAAGAGAGATCACAAGTAGGCAAAGAAGCAGGCAGAGAGAGGGGGGGGAAGCAGGCTCCCTGCTGAGCAGACAGCCCAATGCAGGGCTAGATCCCAGGACCCTGAGATCATGACCTGAGCCAAAGGCAGAGGCTTTAACCCACTGAGCCACCGAGGTGCCCCAAGAGTTTAATTTTAAAACAAAATTAAATAAAAAAACAATTAGAAGGAAAACAAAAAAAAGACAATTTGTGGAAAAATAGACTGAAGTTTTAATTAAAGGTTATATTCCCATGAAAACTAGATAGATATATTTATTAAACTCGAACCCAAGAATATTAGGTGTATTAATTAAAACACATTTAGCCTATTCAATTAATATTGAGTACATGTATATCAATCACTATTAATACTATTATTTCAGGCACTGGGAATGCATTCCTCAACAATTGCACCAGCTGAAGTGACTCGTGTTTCCAATATTCTTAATATAGTAATAACTTTTGATTGTTGCTGGACTAAATATAGGCTGCATTTCCCGCTTTTCCCTGAGGCCAACTCTCGCCATTGACTCAATTCTGATCTGAAAGATGTCAACGGAAATACCACGTATGCTTTCTGTGTAGGGTCTGAAAGAGAGAGAGGGCATAGACTTTGCCTCCGCCTTTCTCCCTGTCGGCTGGTTGAAATATTGAAATAACAGCTCCAGTTGGGGAACTGTCTTAGACCATGAGGTGGAAGCTGCATTCTGTGAATGGCACACTATAACAAAATAGGAACCAGAATCCCTGAGGTTCATAGAACTGCCATGTCCTGTGTGAACTTTGCTTATGAGAGAAAGAAACTTTAATTTTTTTTTAAAGATTTTATTTATTTATTTGACAGAGAGAGAGAGAGAGAGATCACAAGTAGGCAGAGAGGCAGGCAGAGAGAAAGGGGGAAGCAGGCTCCCTGCTGAGCAAAGAGCCCAATGCGGGGCTTGATCCCAGGACCCTGAGACCATGACCTGAGCCGAAGGCAGAGGCTTTAACCCACTGAGCCACCCAGGCACCCCAGAAACTTTTTTATTTGTTACTGTTATTTAGGGTTTCTTCACTAATCAAAGCAAAACCAAGCTCAGACTGATACCAATAAAATGAAAAGCAATGAATGACATCTGATATTGTCCTGACGCTCATGGAACTATTAGTTTTCATTTATGACATATTTTAAATAATATTTTTTAAATCCTAAGGAGCAATCCTGTTGCTAATTTAATACTAATAATTATTTACATAGAAGTTAATATTTAGCTGAAGTATTTGCACATCCAAGACATTATTTAGAACAACGCTAACACTGCATCTCAGGATGGTTTATTAGAATATAATATAGTTTACTGGTGAATAGGTTGTGAAATATTCTATAGTTATATAATTAAGGTGTAGATATATCCTACAGGCTCTTTAAGCAGACATCCAATTTTTTGAAATTGTTGAACATATAAGTACATTCCAGTAGATTGTATCTATACACTGAACACAAAATTAATTTTATGTCAGCAAACTGCTGTTTTTAACAAGTTATACAATTCAGAGAACCATATAATTGTTCTGCTCTCCAAATATGCTTGCTTTCAGAGATAATGAAGATAGCTAAAGAGC
This sequence comes from Potos flavus, assembly GCA_028534135.1. Classification (NCBI taxonomy): domain Eukaryota; kingdom Metazoa; phylum Chordata; class Mammalia; order Carnivora; family Procyonidae; genus Potos; species Potos flavus. The sequence goes on along the minus strand of CM052898.1, from coordinate 173,576,662 downwards.
AATGCGAGGGAAAAAAATCACGTTATCTATTCAATGAATTGTACTTTACAGGTCGTTGGCTAAAAAATTAGCAGGTCCTATTTTCTGTGGTAATAAACCCTAAAATTTGGAGAAAGCAAGTGCAGATGGATTACCAGTTCATTGCCACTTGCCACATTACAATGAAGATTTAATCTTTATGGTGAGAAATTCAATCTTTATACAACTGCTGTGGTGATATTTTTAATATAAAATGTCATCATTTCATTTATAATGTGGATATCATGCTTCTTCATAGTTTTGTCCAATGAAGATATTGGCATTTTGGGTAATGTTGTAATTTTAAGTAATTGCAATGGATGGTGTTTGTATGTGAGTTATATGCAAGGTTTTAAAATGGAAAAAGGGAATTATGGTTGTTAAATAATCATAACATGTGTCTAATGTGTTTACATGAAAACTTCTAAACCATTTAAAAGGCAAATGCATTTGTGTCAAGACAAATAGTCCATGAATGAGATTTATGGAGCTGCAGGATGAATCAGCTCTTCTAAACATTCTGCAATGTCTGATTGCACAATACTATTGCTCAGTCGTTCATGACCTCTCACTTTTCAATATTGAAATCAAAGTTGCTTACTCTTTCAAGTAGTCATATTTTTTAAAGCTGATTTCAGTAGATGACTAATCAAATTTACAAATAAAAATAATTTCCTAGGTGTAAAGTTCACCTTTTAGATAAAAATTAAAACAAGTGCAGAAGGTTGAGATGTTGTATATCTAGACTTGGAATAGTGGCGGGAGGTGATATTGCGGATGCATGGACCACAGCAAACATTTTTATACAATGCATGTTGTTAACAAGTAGAAGGTGATGTTTGTCTTACTAAAATGGATCTATCAACACTGTGTAACATATGAGAACATTTCACCTCATTTGTATATAGATCACAGAGAAAATTCTAAAGATTTATTTATTTTTTTTTTTATTTTGCCACAGAGAGATCACAAGTAGGCAGAGAGGCAGGCAGAGAGAGAAGGGGAAGCAGGCTCCCTGCTGAGCAGACAGCCCGCTTCGGGGCTGGATCCCAGGACCCTGAGATCATGACCTGAGTCGAAGGCAGAGGCTTTAACCCACTGAGCCACCCAGGCGCCCCAACGCAGATCAATTCTAAAGTTGGTTGTTAGGATGCTGTGTTTTGGAAGGTATAAAATGTAAGTTTGGTTTTGTATTCATCCTAATGGTCTCTCTCCCTCTCTCTCTCTCCCTTAACCCCTCCCTTCCTCCTCTCTTTCTTTCCTACCCTTCTTCTCTAATTGTTATACTTGTGAGCTTTCTAGGTAATCATGTAGTCATTATTTTTTTAATGAAAATACTATTTTTTATAATAATAATCTATTTTTTATGTTATTCCCACCCCAAGGTCTGTTTGTTAGTCACACATTCCTGGCAGCTGCTTTGTGGATGTTTCTTAGGACATCTACTCCCTATCAGAATCCTTTTTTTTTTTTTTTTTTAAGATTTTATTTATTTGGGCCGCCTGGGTGGCTCAGTCATTAAGCGTCTGCCTTCAGCTCAGGTCATGATCCCAGGGTTCTGGGATCGAGCCCCACATCGGGCTCCCTTCTCGGCGGGAAGCCTGCTTCTCCCTCTCCCACTCTCCCTGCTTGTGTTCCCTCTTTCACTGTGTTTCTCTCTGTCAAATAAATAAAATCTTTAAAAAAAAAAAGATTTTATTTATTTGACACAGAGAGATCACAAGTAGGCAGGCAGAGAGAGAGAGGAGGGGAAGCAGGCTCCCTGCTGAGCAAAGAGTCCGACGCGAGGCTTGATCCCAGGACCCTGAGATCTTGACCTGAGCTGTAGGCAGAGGATTAACCCACTGAGCCACCCAGGTGTCCTTCCCTATCAGAATCCTTGTTGTTGTTTCTCACCCATCGTGTAAGAAATTATTGAAATCTATTGAATAACTCCACTAAAAATATAGATTCAAAGTACTTAATTTTCTGGGCCAGAAGACATCTCATGTCTTTTTCTTTATGTTTGCATCACAGGATGTTGGGCTACTTGGTTACAGTCTTATTTCCTTTTCAACTGAGTTAATTAACTGAGGCTCTTTGATTGACAGAATCATGGTCTAGCTTTATTCTTAGCACCCACTGTGTCTTTTTTTAATATATATATATACACAGAGAAAAAGAATCTTTAAATTTCCCTTGACCTGTTTCTTTGTTTCATACCTAGTATAATCATGCAAACTAGTTAGCCAGGAGCATGCTCAATTTGTTTCTGTTTTCCCAGAGTTTTTTCCAGTTTAGCTTCCAAGCGATATTTTTATTTTCAATGAAATAATCTTACTAATAGTTCCATTAGGTTAAGGCAAGATGGACTTCGTTCTGTATGTTTGCTTATTACCGATTCTGCCATGATCTCATCTATTAGTGACTGAGATGCTCGCATAGTAAACAGAGCTCTCAGTTGAACATGTGTAATGAAAGATGTGTGCTGATATTTTCATCTCTTTTCTCAAAGTTTTCTGAACTCATCTTAATGAACATTTCTTTTTCAAGCATACCATTCAGAACGTTCAGTGATTAAAGCAGAAACAGCAGCTCTCAAGCACAAGTGGTAAAAAGTAGCCAAGGCTTTCCTGGTGATAGAGGGAGAGTTACATCATGCAGTTGTCCTTACTAATCACTTTAGTCACTTGTCCAAGCCCGTATGCGTGGTCTGTCCAACGCTTATAAGTCTTCAGCCTGCCAGTTGGTGAAAGGCAGTAAGAAACAGAAAAAAAAAAAAAAATCAATTACGTAAACATAAAATATGTACTGGAAATAGAGGATAAGTTTTGTTCCTGTCAGATGTAAAGAGAATAGTGTAAACACTCATCGCTTTGTCAGTTATTATATATTCTAAACCGTTGCTATTTTATTATTAGGAATGCTTTTCAAGGTTTTTTTCTTCAAAAAATCTTTATGCAGCAATTAATGTGAACAAGCTAGAGTGCATGTTAAATGGAAAATTGAATACTAATTTTGTATCTTGAAAAGTCATTGTTGAACATTTAATCTGCAAAGTGTCTTTATTGATATTTATCATTCACCTTGAGTACCATACTGATACCATAACCACAAGAAAGTCAAAAGAAGCATAATAGCCGTTTCTACTTTAAAAGTCAGTATTTTCAGAAGCTTATACTCAAAAGAGACAATGTTAAAAATTCTAGCCGCAGAAAATACATTTACACGTTATCCTGGGAGGCAAGAATTTTTATTTAGATCAAATGATTGATTTCTTTAATGAATTTTTCTCATTTTTAAAAATTAAATATACTTTTGTACATAGAGAAAGTAAGTAACATCTATTAATGGGCTAGTTTCTTTTCCGGAAGAACTTCATAGTTAAATGAGGCACCATCATCATCAGAGGCTTCAAATAGAAAACCGATTAAGTAAATTCCAACAATGGATTATTTCTTTTCATTTTTTTAAACATTTCAGTGAAAGTAAAAGCTTAGGAATATAATCTGTCACAGATGATTTTTTTGAAATTATACTGAATACTATAGTAAATTGTAAACAATGTTAAAACTTCAGAAATGGAGATAAAATGACTAGTTTCTACATTAATAAAACAAATACTACATAAAGAAATCTATGCAGGAGACATGTATTTCAAATTGATAGTGATAAGAATACCATCTGTATTGTATTTAAATAAGCATCAATATTTTTGCAGTTGAAACTAAAGCTGTAGTTGTCAAAATTTATAATTTTTCAAAAAACGCATAGAGTATTGAGCTATGAAATTTTTGTGATGAAACTGATGTTGAATGTAGAAAAATTCTTTAGCATTGCAAATATACTTTCTTTACTGTTCATTAGGAAGAAAATTTTAGAAAATATTTAAAGAATTACTTTATAAATTAACCTACATGTCCTATTAACGGGTTTGAACATTATTGCAAATGAGCACTCTAACTTAAGTTTTCATTTTATTTTCCTAAACTAGTTATGAACCTCAAAATTTTCACTTTTGAAAATGATAGACAATTCAATTACCAAAAATAGTTGTTGCAAATGAGAAAATTCAAACATATCTATTAAAGCAAACAGAAAGGGAATATCTAATTTGTGGGAAGAATTACTGGCCAGAGCTCCTATTTTTATCTGCATTAGTTTATATTCTGTTCTGGAATGAAAGAAATTGATAACATTTAGGGGCGCCTGGCTGGCTCAGGCTGTTAAGCATCTGCCTTCTGCTCAGGTCATGATCCCAGGGTCCTGGGTCCTAAAGATAAACCTGGCATCAGGCCCCAACTCAGTGGGGAGCCTGCTTCTCCTTCTCCCTCTGCTGCTCTCCCTGCTTGTGCACGCACTCTCTCTTTATCAAATAAGTAAATACAAATATTAAAAAAAATAAATGAAACTGAGAACATTTTTAGCATCTTCATTTAGCAAGATATTCAAATAATAGAAGTTATTTGAGAAGTTTTCTCTTAAAAAACTGTTTCTTGAAAAATGACACCACATGTAAAGGCAAAATGACCTACTTAACAAAATATTTAGATGGAAATATTAATATTTAAAATAAAGTAGAATAGAAAATATCTTCCAGCAGAATTTTCCGTGTTTACCAGGTACCAGTTCTTATAAAAATAATTTCTCAATTATGTTTATTATAAAGAATAGAATCAATGAAGTATCATAACTTTAAATTTATTAACCAAAAACTGCAACTTTGAAGCAGATTGTAGGCAATTATATGAAAATAAACTAAAAATCATACCATATTTTAAAAAAAGGATATTTTTAAAAATGAAGGTGATATAGAAAAGATAGCTAAGAAGTTGATTAAAATATATGGCAATGCATGCAGAATAATTATTCTGCTATGTTATATTTCAATGTTTAGATACTATTTAAAGTATTTCTTTACTTCAGCTTTACATATATGGATGTGTTCTATTTATTTAAAAGGAATTTTGACTCACAATATTTTCAACATAACTGTAATGCAGGCCCACTAGTATCATAAAAACAATTTGTCAGTCAATAAAACAATTGCCAGTAAATAATTTAAAAATCCGATGCATTATTTTAATTATTTTGCCATCCTATTCCACTTTCAAAAGTTTTCGGTGTGGGAAAAATATTGTATGATGTCTTTATTCATATGCTGCCTCCATATGTAATCAGGAAACTCCAGCATCAGGAAGTCATTTTGGTTCAGCTTTCAGTATCTCCTCACTTCTCTACAGCTCTGATATAGAGCCAACCCAGCCTCTTTTACCAAAATCACTCACACATCTTCTATTTATTCCTTCTCCCCCAAAATTTGTTGTCCAGGGACAGCTCGTGGCTCAGTCGGTTAAGTGTCTGCCTTTGGTTCAGGTCATGATCCCAGGGTCCTGGGATCAAGTCCCACACTGAGCTCCTTGCTCATTGGAGATTCTGCTTCTCCCTCTGCCTGCTGCTCCCCCTGCTTGTGCTTGCTCTCTCTCTCTGACAAATAATTAAATAAAATCTTAAAAAAAAAACTTACATTTTTGGGCAATGATTAGAATTTATTGCAAATATATAGTAAAACTATTTTGTAAACATATATATCACCATATAAATCCTAAAATGTAAGTATGTGTGTAACATATATATATAATATATTATATATGTATATGTGCAATATATTATATATATATGTACATAGGCATACATATAATGTGATTTTATGGAAAAAGATTGGGAGATATATATATACCTAATATCTACCTATCTATGGGTATATCTATATATATCTATATATGTTTAGATATCTATATATATGTATATATGTTTACATATCTATATATGGAGAGATCTGTATTATATACATAAATCTACATAGATATGTGTATATATACATGTAGCTATAGTATATAGTATATAGACATCCAAGGCCATCCTCTTTGACACCAAATCTCAATCTAGTATACAGAAAAACCGATTTGAACAAAACTTGGAAAAATATCAAACACCTCCAGTTTGAAAGATCTCAAAATTCACCAATAGCAATATGCTTAATATTATAAAATTTGAGAAACAATGAGGAATGTCCTTTTTGATATAAATACTCTATTTACTTTGACATCCTAAGTAAAATAGTTCAAAATATTTTTGTTGTTTGGTTTTATTGTTGTATTTAACAAAACCTTGAAGAGTTTAGAATTTGTGTTCCAGTAATTGAAAGGTTTTATATGAACTACAAAAATCAGAAATAGAGCCCAGTAAACGGAATGATTAGAATTACATATTTTATACTGAGTTTTTATTTTTCTGCCCACTAACACATATAGCGAAAAAAAGAAAAAGGAAAACCAGATCGAAAATGGGGCATGTTGTGGAGTGTGGAATACAGGACATTCAACTACTTTCAAGATTGACTATTACTTGTCAAAGATTTTAGAAATTGAGTTTTAAGACTATTTTTTCTTAATACTTTAGAGTGTTTATTATATGCATTGCTGACATAGTTTTTAAATTATAATTCAGAAAACATTGAAATTAAAAAAAAATTTATTCATTTATTTGAGAGAGAGACAGAGAGTGCATTAGCAGGGGGAAGAGGCAGAGGGAGAAGGTGAAGAGACTCCCTGCTGAGCAGGGAGCCCTCCACAGGCTCCATGATGCAGGCTCCAGACTCCATCCCAGAACCCTGAGATTATGACCTGAGCCCAAAGCAGATCCTTAACCAAGCCACCCAATCACCACATGAAATATTTTAAATACCTGTATATTCCATCTTCCCTATGTGGAGAACCACTAGCATAAGCAACATAAAACATTGTTTTGTTACTATTAAGGGATAAAATATATTTTAATCTTGCCTATTTGAAGTATTCCACTTAAAATTATCTTAGATTTTACTAAATTTTTCTTCAGTGAATAGAATATTCATTTTCTTGATTTAAAATGATGGAATTATAGAAGAAATAGCATCCTAGAAAAGTTTATCTATACATTTTTTACCGCTCTGAAAGATCATCCTCAGGATTAAACAGAACATTTGAATATGATGATATAGACAACATAGTAAGAATATATTTTATCTGAAACATTTTTTTTTCCTATTGCCAAAACAATTCCTGAGGTATGGAGAAATTTAAACTTAAGTATTAAATACTATAGTCTACTCAAATATGAAAACAAATGAATTATAATTAATAAAATAGGGAAAATAAAAAATATATTTAGCTACAAGTAGAGAAGAGTTTTAGGAAATTTTCCAATTCAAGGAGGATTTTTTCTTTCTTTTTCTCCTGTAGGAGCATTATGTTAATGCAGTTCAGAGGTATTCATTGCAAAACTGTAAAAATTATCAATTTGCAGGTTCATTTATATTGGTAAGAATATAGAGAAATAATTTCAAATTCTTACATCATCCAAACTATAATAGGAAGGGTGAAGTGGCCTCAAAGGTAATATTAGCTCTAAAATGAGATAAAACCGATATGTTAAACTGGGAGCTTAGGAGTTGAAAGAGAGAAGTCTGTGAATCTAGAATCAGAGGAGGAGGGTGGACTTCTATTCTGGACTGAAAACAACAAATGGTCAAAACTTGAGCAAACACTTCCGGTCAGTACTCACTTTGCTCAGACCATTCCAAGATGGCCGAGTTTCCTTGGCCTCTTCCGCCCAGATACTGTTCAGGAAACTTGTGCTGCCTACTTGCCCCTAAATCCAGAGCAACCGATGAGAACTCTCCTGTCACACTTACCCTTGACTCAATCCTCTTTCTCGGCCCCCGAAGAGCCCTACAGGAAAGGGTCTATTACTGTGAGCAAGATAAGGCACTTAAGGTTTAAAATTCAAACCCCAAATAGTTTCTCATAATTCTGTGCAATCTGAAGGAAGACAGAGCTCATCGTTAGGAAGAAACTTTTTATTATCTATCAGAATTCATTTTAATTTTACATGAAATGAAATCATATGCAGAAAGATGTAACCACAGGGCTGGGAGAAAAAGTGAAACTAGCTGATTCAGATATGTATTCAAAAAGCAGAGGGAAAATGAGTCCCTCAACAGTCATTGTCCTGCTTAGCATCTGAAAAGAGGAAGCTAGCAACTGCAAAATGAATAAGATAAAGACTGACTAGGGTAATATTGAGGAATAATAGCTTGAATACATACATATATACAAGGGAGTCAAAATTATACTCCTTTGACAAATACACATCTGACATTGTTCTTCTTTTCAGTAATAAACTTGATCAAAAGGAACAATTATTTATTTCAATATATTTGGGTGTGTCTGTGACTTTATATCCACTTTATGAAAAGCCAAATGGAAAAATAATAATAGTATAGGAATATTAATTTTGCTTATTTCACTAAGTAGTTTATTTAACATAATTGCAACATCCCTGAAAACTTAGTATGTTTGATTTGATAAATACATTAGTTTCCTAGGGTGGTAGTAATCAAGTACCACAAACTGGGTGTCTTAATACAACAGAAATTTATTTTCACAGTTCTGGAGGCTAAACATCTGCCTGGAAGGCAGGGGCATGGTCTCTCTGAAGGCTGTAAGTCAGGGATCATTCCGTAAATCTTCTTAGCTTCAGTGATTGCTGGTAACACTTGGGGTGTTCCTTGGCCTTTAGATGCATCATTCCAATCTCTGTCTCTGATTCACATAGCCTTTTCTCTCCCTGTCCTTAATGTCAAAATTTTCCTCTTCTTACAAGGATATTAGTCGTTGGATTCAAACTCACTCTAATGCAATGTGACCTAATTTTAACATGATTCCATCTAGGAGGAATCTCTGAATAAGTTCACATTTTCAGTCACCTGGAATCAGGACTTAAACATATCTCTTTGAGAGGCAAAATTTCAATTGTATAATAAGTAAGATAAACAAGGATGGGAAAAATAAAGAAAAATACTATAAAGTACGTCACAGGAGAGTCCATAGGCTGAAGAGGAGAGTGGAAAGGCAGGAAAGAGATGGGTATGCCAGGAAAACATGAAAGATAAAAGCTGAGACAAAGAAGATAAGAATCATAAGATTTATGCTTTCATATATATATAAAGTCAAATAGCAGAATTATAGAAAAATTTTAAATCCATCTTTATTTAAAGACAACTACTGAAATAGATAAGCCAGTAGGAAGAGAACTCTGTGCCTCTGTGCCTCTGTGCCTCTTATGTTCCAATTACTATTAACTGGGAACTTGGGAAACTGACTTTCTAAAATCAGACAAGTGGTTCTTGCTTTTTAAAATCTCTTTGGTTAATGGGAAATAACCCCAAAATGTATTTTTTGTTGCAAATTTGTGTCTCTTGAATTAAAAGACATCTATGGGACCATGTATAATATCAGGGCCCATGCATTTTTCCATTCAGCTCTGTTAATTCAGTTCAGATAAGTTAATCTAGCACAAGACAGCTAATAAAAAGACAGTAATGTTTACATACAATAAATCCTTCACTCCTGATTCTTTTATAAAAATTCAGGTATCAATACCAATCACAGAACTAAGGGAACATCCAGTTACAAATTCAAATTTAAAACATAAAAGGTAATATGTTGTTGGAATCCCATACAAATTTTTTTTTCCCATACAAATTTTCTACACATAAAAAGGCTTCAATTTTTCTATCAATGTGACATATGAAAAATATGTTGTACTTCTTTAATATACTAATCTATATCTATAGTTCCAGAAGAACTCAGTGAAATGCAATCTTTATTTTTTTTAAAGATTTTATTTATTTATTCTACAGAGACAGAGACAGGGAGAGAGAGAACACAAGCAGGGGGAGTGGGAGAGGGAGAAGCAGGCTTCCCGCTGAGCAGGAAGCCTGATGGGGGCTCAATCCCAGGACCCTGGGATCATGACCTCAGCCGGAGGCAGACGCTCAACAACTGAGCCACCCAGGCGCCCTGAAATGCAGTCTTTAAAACTACTTAAGTTATACTAAGGTTGGAAAATACAATATCATTATTCGAAATTACTTAGATAAGATGGCAATACACATATCACCTAATGCCTAATATTCTGATATGCAATAAGACACTTGCTTGAGGGGAGACAGAGGAAGCCTCTTCTTGTCCAACTCAGATGTAGGGGTGACTTAATCTAAGTAAGTCACAGGAGTATCTTGAAAGATTCAGTTGTTCCCATATCTAACTCTGCATTTTAGTTAGTAATAGAAATGGACATTTTGATTTCTATCTTTCTAAATCCTGAGTCATTATCTCAATAGATTTTTAACTTGTGCAGGAAAGAAGGGTGTGATTTATCCACTCTCTCGGATTCCGAAAATATTTACACATATTTAACTCAAATCCAGATATACAGATTTATCTAAATCAGAAATCTGAGAGTTATCCTAGCATTTCTTCCTCATCTTCAAATTGATGAGGCTCATTATTCAGTCACCAAGTTGTATTACTTTGACCTCCTATTAAAATGGAGATTTTTTTTTTCAGTTCCATTACATTTTTTCCAACCCACAGCCATTGTTTTGGCATGATTTTCATCATTTGTTACCAGACTATTGAGATTGCTTTCTTGCTTCCAGTTTTTCTCTTATCCACACAGCTTACAAAATATTAATAAATCCCAAATGTAATTATGCCACTTCCTACTTAAAATATTTTTCTCACCCCTGTCCTTAGAGGATAATGTCCAAACCTCCTTGAGGTATTTGAGGACCCTCAAGAGTGTGTCCATTCTTCATCTCTCATCACTTTTCATATCACTCTATGTAGACTTCCTACATAGAAAACCTTGATAAGGCTATGCCTGGAATCACCTTCCTCCATTAATTCACCTAATTCATATTCTCATAACTCAAGTGAAGATATGCAGTGACACTTTCTCCAGTTCTCTCTCTACACAGAAATATGTGCTGCCTCCGTGCTCCCATACACCTCTATAAATGGCTGAAGTGTAACACACATTATCAATGAATTATCAATTCACACGCTGTTCTACCCAGGATATTGATAAATTGTCGGGACAAAGAACTATGCCTTATTCATTTATGTAAGATCCTATTCTTATACATAACATGTCATATTAGGTGGCCTATATTATAAACATCTTACAACTAAAAGAATTAAATAAATTTTTTGATTCCAAGTTTGAGGTTCAAATGTAAGAGTATTCATAATGGTCAAATACAAAGAAAGCACTTAATGAACTTTTTCTTAATTTTTTTTTTTATTGCAGTATAGTTGATGCACAATGTTACATTTGTTTCAGGTGTACAACATTGACCACTCTATACATCATGCTATGCCCACCAAAGTGCATGTACCATCTGTCACCATACAGAGCTACCACAGTATCATTGACCATATTCCTCATGCTGTGCCTCTTATTCCTGTGACTTATTCATTCCATAACTGGAAGCTTGTATCTCCCACTTCCCTTCACCCAGATGGCCCATCTGCCACCTCTTTTCCCTCTGGCAACCATCAGTTTATTCTCCGTAGTTATAGGTCTGATTCTGTTTTTTGTTTGTTTATTCATTTTGTTTTTTAGATTCCACATATGAGTGAAATCCTATGGTATTTGTCTTTCTCAGTCTGACTTATTTCGCTTAGCATCATGTCCTTTAGGTTCAACTATGTTGTTGCAAATTAACTCTTATTTACCTAGAATTTAAAAGAGGACAATCAATATGAACCAGAGGGAGTTATATCTCCGGGATTCCACTGACTCCCCAAATTGGGACACACCCTTAACTGTGTTGAACAAACACTAGTGTAATATAGCGGAAGAGTGAAACCAGAGTCAAGAGAAAGTGGTCACTTACACATTGAACACAATGGTCACACACTCTTTGGCTGTTGCCAAACTGAATGCAATGAACATAATGGTCACGGACACTTTTGTATAATGTGTACAGATGCTTCTCATGCAGTATAATTGCTTGAGGGCAAGGAGGGAGTCTTGTTCTATGTTTTAAACATGTACATACACACACACACAGGGACCCATGAATAGGTTGGGCAGTAATGGCCTCTGTGGTAATGTTCAATCAAAATCCACATAATCCCTTTAAATACCTTGTTAAGATATTTGCAAATATAATAAAGCCACTTTTGCTTAAGCAAATTCTTCAACTCTTACACTTACTTAAAAGAAAAAAAACAACTTTAAATTTCTGACATTTAGCATCCTACAGTTTTCATGCCAAGTTTTCAGTAGATAGCAGTTTCTAGTGTGACATGCATTACAATAAATCACAGGGTTTTTGTAAAACACTTCTTCAACTCCCATGCACTGATGCATATTCACACATACACATACACACACACACACACACACACGAAACCCCCTCAAATTTTCTATCATCTTTTCGATTAGCATACACTGTTTTAACTTCTCTCACAAAGCTTTTTTTTTTTTTTTTTCCCCCTCCCCTTCTGGGACACTGAAACCGCTTAGAATACTTTCAGAACAGAGTATCTGTTTTAAAGTACATATCAAATGCTAAATGCTAACTGGTCCTTTCTAAGAGTTACAAGCATTGTGTTCTCATTAGAAGACAGATTCAGTTTTCCCAAGAGCATAGTAATCTCAAGGAGGTCTCTCACTTTGTCCTCTGGCATGAAAAAAAATTCTCTTAATGATACCAATTAAGAGGTGTGAATGTCATTTCTACATCTTTGTTCTGTTTCAGGTCAGCAAGTCCAGGGCTCAAAACAAAGTCATAACAACCTTGTTAAGGTTTATATAGACTTTTGCAACATTTGATCAAGAAGGCATGTATTTCAAAATAACTGCAAATGTCTTAAGGAATTCTCAATAAGAGATTAACATTATTTATACTCTATTTGTATTTATTTCCTCTGTATGAAACAAAAGAAGGAAAAGGCATGAAATGTGTCATTCTAATCTTACCTAATTTTCTCTTTTAGTTTCTATTACTTGTGAGTTTAACTATAAGGCATTAACTCTTCTTAAATCCCTTTACACAAATAACGCAATTTTTATGTAACATTACTTTGATTACTCTTTTCAAGAATGACAAGGACAGCTGTCCTTTCATACCTTTTTTTTCTTGACCTTCAATCTAAAGATGTTGATTCTCTTCTCCTTAATGTTTACGTGTGCTCATTCAGCAGTAATTTGTCACTTTTATCCAGATCAGCTTGTGTCTAAGTGCCATTCAAAACTGGTTCTGCTCAATGAAGCAGTAAAGATCTATGGCTTCTAGAGCACTCTGGTTGGCAACTAAAAAGTGAAGTATAGAGAAAAGAGGGTAGTATCATTTTGCAGGAGGCATTTTAATGTTGCAGAAGTTGAAAAAACTGTGACTCTTGCAGTAAAAAGCTATGGGTCCCTTGAATATAAAATTAATGTTTCCTAATGAAAATTGAACAAAAATATTAAAAGTATAAATCTTTACAATTAATTATTTTTACATAAGCTAATTTTATAGTACGTAATTTGGCTTAGTTATAAAAAATAACATCTTTGCATAATATTTAAGTTCTTTGAAGTATTTTTAATTTTTTATTATTAAAGATACAGTAAAGCTAAAAAGTACATCTAGAATCATGTTTACCCTAGGTAATATTAATTTTCTCAACCATAATTATTAAAAAAAACTATTGCAGGGGCGCCTGGGTGGCTCAATTGGTTAAGCAACTGCCTTCAGCTCAGGTCATGATCCTGGAGTCCTGGGATGGAGTCCCACATCAGGTTCCCTGCTCAGCAGGGAGCCTGTTTCTCTCTCTGCCCCTCCCCTTCTCACGGTCTCTCATTCTCTCTCTTAAAAAAACAAAAACAAAAAACAAAAAAAAACAAAAAAAACTATTGCAAAGCATTTCAGATAGAGTAATTACTTTTTTCCTCAGATGAGTTGAAATATATAGTCAGTTTTTTTAAAGCAGTTTTAAAGTTTGATACAATCAACTCTCAACACTTTGAAGTGCATTGGGCTATTGTTTCCATTTTACATATAAGCAACCCAAAACCCATAAAAGTTATATGATTTTCCATGATCACTAAGGAATAAGTAAACAAATTTGGAGCCCAATAAAATATCAGAGGCATACTTATATTCAGGATCCTGTATATTATATTCCTCAAAACATGATGAAATCTTCTCTGAATATTAATTTCAGAGAATAGGTTGAATATAATCTAATTCTTCAATATATTTCTAAGAAGCCATTGTAACTATGTCAAATGAAATTTTATTTTGAGGTTTATATTCAGTTTCTTTTTAGCAGAACTACTCAAGAGTATACTTGGATTTCCTAATTTCTTCAACTTCCTTTTTCACCATTAAAATTATTTCCCTTAAAAAAAAAAAAAAAAAGTAAAACGTAAAGGTGCTGAGGTGGCTCAGTTAAGCATCAGACTCTTGGTTTCAGCCCAGGTCATGATCTCAGGGTCATGAGATCCAGCCCTGCATCCAGTTCCCTGCTCAGCAGGACCCTGCTTCTCTCATTCCCCTTGTTTGTGTTCCCTCTCTATCTCTCTCTCTGTTAAAAAAAAAAAAAAAATCTTAAAAAAAAAATGATTCTCTCCATCACAACTCTATCTCAAAAAAAAGTAAAGTGTAAACAGAGTTAAAAAAAAACCAGTCTATTTAAAAATGAAAAGTAAAGTTCTCTCTCTACCAGAAAAGTATCAGACCCACTCCTCTACAAGTGAACACTCTTGAAAATTTTCTTGAATATCTTTCTATAATTGTATACACTGAGAAGTAGACATATGTGTATATAAATACATATATACACACATATATATACGTGTGTATTAATGTTATTTATATATTTAAATATATACTTTGAGGGTGTTTTTTTCATATATCTTGATCTTTTCATAGGGCACATATGATTTTATCTTGTTTTTTCTAATAACAACATAGTGTTCCATCATTTTTAAAACATGGTATATAGTAATTGCTTACCCAATTATATTATGTATTATATTAGTATGATATATAACATTTGATTATATAAAGTATCATATTGGTTATTTGTTTTCATTTCTTCAATAATGAACAAATTTCATAGTAATTTATGAATTCCCTATTCATGTTGTAGACCCATGTTACTGTCATGTTTCTGATGATTTGGGTCAGTTAGATTACCAGCAACTCTACAATTTCTTTTTCAGTCTTTGACTCACTTAAATATCTCTCATTACTCTTCTCTTGCCATAGATACTCCATCAGTGAGTAAGCATCATTCAATTACTTGCATTTTGTTATTGCCTTTCTTGCCTCAAGGTGTTTCCCCGTGCACAGAGACACAGGAGGATGGCAGTGCTTGAAGCAGTCTTCCTGCCTGTCAGTTTGCTACTATCCTACTTCAGATCTCACCTTTTCCAGTCACTTTCAAAAAATAATTTTGGTGAGGAGGAGAGGCCTGCGTGGCTCAATTGGTTAAGCATCTGCCTTTGGCTCAGGTCATGATCTCTAGGTCCTGGGATGGAGTCCCCAGGTCAGGCTTCAAGCTCAGCAAGGAGTCTACTTCTGTCTCTCCCTCTGTCCCATCATCCTCCACTCCCAACCATTCTCTTTCTCTCTCTTTCTCTCAAATAAATAAATAAAATCTTAAAAAAAATAATTTGGGAAACCTTCAGTCTAGATTAGATACCTGTACTCTGTAAGAGTATTTATCATACTTTATTAATGTTTTTCATTTAACTATTACTTTTCAGCACTGGACATTCTAGTTTTAGGAATGAAGTCAGGAGATGCATCTGTATCCCCAGCATCTAGCCCAATGTTTGGCACACAGAAGACATTCAATAGACAGTTTTTTATCTGAGTAAAACCTCTATTGGATTAAATACATCCTGAAGCTTTTATACACATGTAATTAAAAAGGAACAGTAGGATTGGGATTAAATTACATTATCTGTTTATTCAATTATTCATGCATATAGTCATTCTATAAACATAGTCACCTACAGTAAATTTGACATTAATAAAAATAGCAAGCAATAACAATAAACTATTAAGCAAGTGTTTTTTATGTACTATTACCTTTGCATGCATTTTGCATTAGTTCTTACAAAAATCCTTAGTAGAACACTAATTATGGGGGTTTTACAAAAAAAGAAAAAAAAAGTAAAGTTAAGAAAGCTTTGGTAATATGTTAGTATTGCAAACCTCATAGGTAACAAAATCAGGCAAATTAAATTCTGGATTTCATTGATTCTATTTTCTAAATTTTTTTAACCATCTCCATAAAGAAGATATTATTTTTAATAACCAGTGATAGCCAATAGAGACCAAATTACAAATAAGATTATCAGCAAAATACTTCCATTATATCCCTTTCTTCAATAACCTTTGTGATTTCTTTTCTATCTGCTATGATTTGTTTTTTAATTCTGGTAATGTATTCAAATACAGTGATTGATTTTTAGAATGTTGAAACTCCTTGAATTCTTGGGATACAACATTCTTGGTAATGATTTATTAAAATTTTCATATGTTACTGGATTTGATTTGCTGGTATTTTGTTGAAGATTTCTGCATTGATGTTTATAGGAATTTTGTTTTAATTTTCAGGTTTTTAAAAAATCTTTGTGTTAGGTTTGTTATTATGGTTCAACTTTGTAAAAATCAGTTGAGAAGTGTTTCCTGTTTCTCTACTTTCTGAAAAATTTTGTGAAGTGTTGGTATTATTTCCTTTTAAAATTTGTAAAAATGTAAACATAAGTATAAAACTATGGTCTGGACAAGATAAAGTCATTTCTCCTTGCATCTCCCTGCTTAGTATAACCATAAGCCCTGTGAGTAATGCAAAAGGTAATAAAAAGAGAATTCTAAAGCATGGAAAAAGGAAGGCAGACTGGCTACAGATTCCAGGACTAGAGGACTGGCTTGTCTTGTAAAGCCCCACCCAACAGAAGAATGTGACTCAAGCTTGCAGTTTTCCAACTTAGCAAGTGGATTTGGCTGGGTCATCACTCACTTAGATCCAATGGGAGTACCACCAATAGTGGGTGAGCCAGGAAGTATTGGAAGGAGAGCCTGATAGAAACTCCCCTGAGAATGAACAACCAGAGAAGTGCTGTCTTTCCCCCACATGACCTCAGTGCCCCTTACACACAGAAACACCAGGCAGTTGGTGTCATTAGCAAGTGGGAATCAACCAAAACAAGCATCCATCCAGGGAAGAACTCTGTCTCCTACAAGCAAGGGGGATCCCATCACAAAAAGAGGCCTCACCCAGGAAGGATATTTGTCCTTATAGGCCCGAGTGTCCCATCTGCCACCTAGAGATAGCCAGTGGCTAGGAGGCAACAACAAAGGGATCTCTCCATAACAAGCAGTCCAGCTCCAGAAGCATTTTTTATTACCACAAACCAGAAACTCATCTCCCCCACTGTGACCCAGTCTGATTAAACACCTTCGGTCCACTCAAGCACCACCAGCTGTGACTCTGGAAGCCCTAGTGGAACCAAATAAACCAAGCAGATGAAATTAGCCATGATTTTAAAAATCAAATGGTCATGAGATCCACAGCCCACAATTAGAGGCCAGAATTTGTATGGTAAAACTAAACAGAGTGAATTCCTATAAACCAAAAATGTAATAGGACTCTAGTCTCCTAATACAATGGTCAGAATACCCAGAATATAATTTAAAAATTACTCGTTATGCCTAGAATCAGAAAAATCACAGTTCGGAGGTGAAAAGACATTTGCCTGATGCTAACATCAAAATGAATCAAATGTTGTAATTATCTAATGGTATTAAAGCAGCTCTACTAAAAATGCATCAATAATCAATTGCATATTCCCTTGAAACAAATGAAAAGTGGAAAACATTAGCAAAAAAGTACGAAGTACAAAAAAGAACCAAATGGAAATTATAGAAATATAATAACAGAGAAAAAATCTTCCTGGAAGGGTTCAAGAGTACAGGGAGATAAGACAGGATATGATCATCGAACTTGAGGACAGATCATTAGACTTTACCTAATCTGAATAGAAGGAAGAAATATTGGGGGGAAAATGAGCAGAGCAGTAAGGACTTGTGGGAAAATAACTTAGGATCTAATATTCTTGAGGGAGTCCCACTTGAAGAGTTAATATGGATAATTGGATACATAAGCCACATGACTAATCTCTTCAGTAAATTGTTGTTCCTTGGTCAGTCTCCAAACATATTACCTAGATAGGCAGAGAATTTTCCAAATCATCAAGTACAACTTCCTTTTTACTTAGCAGGCCCTTCTTCGACATAGTTCTTTCCTCTCCTATTTGACTATAAGCAGCAAGGTTCGTACTGTCCCTTCCACACTTCGCTTGGAAATTGAATCTAAAAAATATCCAAGTTCGTCACTTTACACCCAACATTAGAACACAATTTAGCCAAGTTTCCTGCCACTTTATAGTACTGATTTTGGCAATGTCAATAATATGTTCCTCATTTTCTTCTAAGGTATCACCAGAAGCACCCTTAGCATTCATATCTCTACCAATATTCTGTTCATGATGATGTATGTATTCTTTAAGATGAAAGTTCTATGTAGCTCTCCTCATGTCTTTTTAAGCCTTACCCATCTCTAATGACTATATTTCTGTCAACAAACAGTACCTTCAAGGCAATCTAGGCTTTTTCTATTAAATATCTGAGAACTCTTACTAGCTCTATCCATTACCTGATTCCAAAGCCATACCTACATTTTTAGGTGATTGTTTCAGCCACATTGCTACTTCTCTCTACAAAAAACTATATTCGTTTGCTAGGACTGCCATAACAAAGTACCACAGAATGGATGGCTTCAAAGAGCAGAAATGTATTTTTCACAGTTCTGAAGGATAGAAGTCCTAAATTATGCTATCAGTAGTGCCATGTCCTCCCTTCCTTGTGTCTTCCTGGCTTCTGGTGGTTACTAACAATTATCGGTATTTCTTGGCTTGTAGTTGAAGCATACCAATCTCTGCCTAGGTAGACACATGGCATTTTTCCTATATCTGTGTCTTTGCTTTCTTTTCTTATAAGGACACAGGTCACTAGATTAAGGCACCTTTTAATCAGTATGACTTCATCTTAATTTAGCATTAGTTACTCAGTTTCCAAATATGGTCACATTCTGTAGTTCTGTGTTTCTGGGAGACACTACTGAACATAGTATACTGTCCCTCTCATGAGTTTTATAAATCATATTTGATGATTGAAGCAAAAATTAAAACACCATACTATACTCGAGATAATACAATTTACAGGTGTTGAAGGTAAAAGGAACTAAATGGAATTAAAGTCCATACATTTCACTCCGAACATTAACTATCTGAAACCCTCTGAAAACCCTCTGAAACTAGGCTTGAAATATTTTTTGATTTGGGAGGATTTTGATTATGAATTCAGTTTCTTTAATTGATTTTTTGGTAGGGTCTTCAGCTCCCTTATTGCTTCTTTTTTTTGTTAAAGATTTTATTTATTTATTTGACAGAAAGGAGAGAGATCACAAGTAGGCAGAGAGGCAGGCAGAGAGAGAGGGGGAAGCAGGCTCCCTGCTGAGCAGAGAACCCGATGCGGGGCTTGATCCCAGGACCCTGAGACCATGACCTGAGCCGAAGGCAGAGGCTTTAACCCACTGAGCCACCCAGGCGCCCCTCCCTTATTGCTTCTTGATTTAGTTTTGCTATGTTATGTTTTCAAGAAATTCTTCCATTTCATCTAAGTAATAAATATTACCATAAAGTTTTCCTTTTCAAAAAAATAAAGAAAAAAATTAACCTCAGATGTCTTACTGAGCCCCCCTGCCCCCAAAAAATAATATTTTCCTTTCTCTTTATGTGTCTGATCAGCAATGATATCACCACTTTTATTCCTTAAGGTGATAATTTGTGTTTGTCTATTTTTAACTCCTTGACTAATCTTGGTTTTGGTGTATCAATTTAATTTAAACTTTGAAAGAATCAACGTTTTTTCTTTTTTAAATTCCTACCTCCTATTTCATTAATTTCTATTTCCACTTTTATTCTTTTCTGCCTATTATTTTATTTTTTTAATTTTATTTATTTATTTGACAGAGAGAGAGATCACAAGTAGGCAGAGAGGCAGGCAGAAAGAGAGGGGAAGCAGGCTCCCCTCTGAGCAGAGAGCCTGATGGGGGGCTTGATCCCAGGACCCTGAGATCATGACCTGAGCCTAAGGTGGAGGCTTTAACCCACTGAGCCACCCAGGTGCCCCTCTGCCTATTATTTTAAATTTAATTTTCTTTATAAAAAAATCTAACTGGGTAGGAATCTATATAATTGTTTGAACATTTATTCTATTTAAAATTATAGACATTTACAGTTGCAATTTGCCTCTAAGTACTGCTTGTACTATGTCTTGCAAATCTTGATATTTGGGATTTTCCTCATTAATTTTCTAATATTTTAAAATTACCCTTAGGATATTTCCTTTGACTAGCATGTGGCTTGGAAATGTAGAAATTCCCTAATATTTGGGAATTTTCTATTTCTTACTGTGTTGATTTCTAATTTAATACAGCTTGTCGGAGAAAATATTGTGCATAATTTGTATGTTGTGAAATGTATTGAACCTTAGCTGATAGACCAGGATATGGTCTTTACCAGGTACATTTGTGAAGCATGTTTGTTTGTTGAAGTTGCAATTGTTGGGTGCAGTTTTCTGTAAATAGTATTATAGGTTTATAGTATTGTTCTGATCTCCTATGTGCATCCTAGATTTTTATCTGTTTGTTTTATTAATTACTAAGATGGGGAAGTTAGAATCTCAAGTTAAGTTTGAGGATTTGTCTTTTTCTCTAATTCTGTTAGGTTTTGATTCATGTATTTTCTAATTCTGTTAAGTGCATGCAATATGTAGAACTGTTATGTCTTTCTAGAAATCTCCCCTTTAAAATTATGAAATACCACTCTTTATTTCTTGTCTGCTATTTTTTGTGAGGTTTATTTTGTCTGCTAATATAGCCATAGGGCTTTCTTATGCTTACTGTCTGTGTGATGTATTCATTTACTTTAAACCTAATTGTGTCCAATTTTAATGTATATCTTTTGGGCACTCTCCTTCTCAAATCAAAGCCTTTCCATTGTCTCTGGCTTCGGGCCCTAAGAATTAAGGAGCCACTAGTGAGCTTGCTCCCTTCAGGCTGGACCGAATACTTCAGGTCCCACAGTACTGTTTAACCTCTCTTACTCCTGCTCTATTGTTCTCAATTTGATAAAAACTGTTCTGCGGTAAGCCTCCTGTCTTCTCTCCCTACACAACCTCAGCCAAGCATTGATCACAGATTTGCAGGAAGCCTTCCTGTAGATTTCTGCCTCCCCATCCCCAAACCTTAGGAAGGATTTTACAAAGCCCTGTGTTGCAGATTCCAGGTTGCTTTTCAAATTCAGTGGTATCACCATGCTCTGCTAAGACAACAGTTTACTGTGCTGGTGAGATTGAAATTTTCATCAGGCAAGGAGCCAGGGTGAAAATGAGGTTCACCTTCTGATTTTCCCCTTATTCAATGATCAGTCTTTGGTTGCTTGTTTGTCTTTGACTGAAGAAAGTAGTCTCACAGGTTCTGTCCAGAATATGGACCTATTGAATATGACAAGTCCAGTACCAATTACTCTAGCATCGGAGGTCTCTGATT
The DNA here is from genome assembly GCA_028534135.1 of Potos flavus. Lineage (NCBI taxonomy): Eukaryota > Metazoa > Chordata > Mammalia > Carnivora > Procyonidae > Potos > Potos flavus. The sequence goes on along the minus strand of CM052898.1, from coordinate 173,555,090 downwards.
TTTGTTGTTATTTCATCTTTTCAACCTCATGTGGCTTGGGAAAACTAGCTATGACTCAATAGCTTATTAGGTTCTGACATCTTAATATCCTCCAGGGGGAACCAAAACATTAGTCTGCAGGTATACTGCACCTGGATCTCTGAGGTTCTGCTGACCATGAAGAGATTTCAGAGGAAAATCTTAACTAAGACATACACACCTTGACTTTCTAAACCACAATATCTCCACCTGAATTAGGACACACACTATTTACCGGAAGGTTTCCTCATGAAAACGGCCAACACATCACAGTCACATCTGTGAAGATGATCTTCAAGGAGATTCAAGGTCCTAGGGCTTTGGAAGGAATTTTGAATCTTCGAAGGTAAATAGTGGCAATTCCATTATTGATAAGTTTTTGCAATGGAACGGTGGTAATGATATGTTTCATTTGAATATTTGCTGTAATAAAAGAACAAACAGGTTGTAAATATGATGAGTGCATATATTTTATGTAGCACTGCTTCTCTATGTTAAGAATATTTAATTATGATTCTGTCAAAGTTTAATTTATTTACATTGACTGAATTTCGCTTTGATTTTTTAAAACTCCAGGCCACTTTCCATATTTTTTTGGCACTGCCCTTCCCACTGATTTATATGTTTGTCTCTTTCTTTCACTGTTGCTTATGTCTTCCCCTCACTGCCAGACTTTGGCTCTAGGCTTCCAGGCAGTCAAATGGAATTATATTGGAAACAAAAATCAAGTTACAAATGGTTAAAATCTGAGCGAGTGCTAGGAAATTTGTGATAGAAATGGAAGTAACTTCTTCAGTTTCCTATAGTCATTCCCTAACCAGTCTCCATGATGTTAATTTCACCCCTTCTTAATCTACCCTACCTGTTTCTCCAATGTGCTTATTCTAAATACAATCCTATTGAAATCTCTCCCCCACATCAAATCTGGGGGAGGCTGACCATGACCTAGAACTCAAAGTTCTAGGAAGATGTAGGAAGAAATTAGGAAGGCAAGATGGAGCAGCTCTATTCCCATTAATCTTATCACTACCCCTCTCTTCTCTGTACACTCTATGTTCCAGGCTAAAATAGAAGTATGCTAAATTCCCCAACTATCTATTTACTCATAACTTCATGTTTTAATTCATACTGCTCCTCAACCTGAAATTCCAACTCCAACCATATCTATCTGTAAAGTACCTGTTATGGTCTGAAAGTTTGTGTCCTTCCAAATTTATATGTTGATATCCAGTCCCCAAAGTGGTGGGGCCTTTGGAAGATGGGGCTAGTTTATAAAGGCAGAGCCCTGGGGCATCTGGGTGGCTCAGTGGGTTAAAGCCTCTGCCTTTGGTTCAGGTCATGATCTCAGGGTCCTGGGATTGAGCCCCGCATCAGGCTCTCTGCTCAGCAGGGAGCCTGCTTCCCCCTCTCTCTCTTCCTGCCTCTCTGCCTACTTGTGATCTCTCTCTCTGTGTCAAAGAAATAAATAAAATCTTAAAAATAAATAAATAAATACAAAATTTAACAAAAATAAAGGCAGAGCCCTTATGATTGTGTGTACTGCCTTTATAAAAGAGGCCCTACCCAGCTTTCTAGCCCCTTCCAGCTTGTGAGGATGCAAAGGTAAGTCTATGACCCAGAAGAAGGCCTTAACCAGAACTCTACCAAACTGATACCCTGATCTTGGACTTTCAGCCCCTAGAACTGTGAAAAATAAATTTCTGCTCTTTGTAAGTCACCGGTCTTTGGTATTTTGTTATAGCAGCCCAAAGAGACTAAATTAGTGCCTACTTTCTTTTGTATTACTTCTTTTTCAAGTGTTGGCTTTTATTTTAAGACTTTATTGACACCCCTTCCTCCCTCAAAGAGTCTATAACTATTTTATTATGAACAGTATTCTATACTATAATAAGGGGTTGATATTACTTGTGTAATTTATGTTTTATTCTCCATATAGTTTGTGGTTCTTATATCCTTATGGACTGAGCCCCATATAATTCTAAAATTTTAAAAATCTAGAATTCAGTTATTTATTTTTATGTTCCCAACATCTTGCAAAATGACCTGATGCATAACAGATGACCTGGACTTAGTTAAAGAATAAAGAGAAGATGGAAAGAGCCCTATTAATATATAAACAAACTAATATTGAAGTCAAGTACAGTGTAGAAGTCCTTAATATACTAGACGTGAATCAAAACTCAAACAAAATGCATTTTTTGACCATGATTTTGTTCTTGGTCATAATAAGAAAACCAAGAAAAATAGATATGTGATGAGAAATGATTTGAATATCTCTGGAGGATAATTTCCTTCCCATGTCAGTAGTTGAGCAGGGAAATGACCCAGCTGGGCTAAGAGTTCTACAGAGAGACAAAAACTTTGGCTGATCTCAGGGTTCCTGCCATGCAAAACTGTTCTCACAGCCCTCAATGTGTAGACATGGTCCCTGTTACACACATTCCCTATATTCCTGGGCCTTGGAATTTCTTGATATACCTTTTATTTCTTAGGAAAAAGTAGTTACCTACCACTTCTTGTCATACCCTATAGATAAGTAACACAGAGTAGGAACTGGGCCTATCCTCTTTCTTGGGGTACTCTCAGTCACATGTCCAGTCTACTGGCCTGAGCATGCCCCTCCCAGTTAGAAATTCTGGGAAAAGTATACACTACTGTGTCAGGGACTATGAAATAATGAGTTTGGAGGATAGCACGCACTATTTTTTCACCACTGTCTGTGAACTTTGCCTAAAAAAATGTATGTTATAGCCTCACCATGAGGCATTAATAACGCATTTCAGAAAACATAAGACAATTGACGCTCGACGAAAGTCACACTCTATTTCCTTGTGCCGTATTTTTTGTTTGTTCGTTTATTGCTTTATGGGTTTGTTAATTAATTAATCTTCTTGGAAGTGAGAGAATTTTACCTGGCCATCTAATCACCTAGGAAAAATGACAGATAACCAGAAAGTGGTGTGACTTGGTAGCCTGTAACTCAGGACTAGGCACGGTGGTGACAGTTCCCACTAGCCCATAGACCTCAGATGGAACTGCTGAGATGTCTGTCCAGAGTTCAAAAAGAGACAGAATGCCCATAGATTCCACTAGCCCAGAACCAGTAAGGCCTCAGAAATGTCTGTTCCAAGCCTCAGATGGAACAATGGCAGAGAAGTCTGTCAGTAATTAAAACTTCAAAACAAGCAGGATATTTGAAGCCAAAGTGGATTTGTCAAAAGAGAATATCGGCTGAGTAAAACCTCTGGTAGTCAAGAGGAAACAAGAATAAAACTGCAAAATAGGCATGCTTTAGAGTCAAAGATCAGGAGACTGATAAAAATTAAGGGACTGACAGCTTGTTAAGATGGGAGCTTAGCAATCGAAAGCATCACTGTGTAGATAAGCTGATAGCAAGAACCAGACTTGATTTTACAAAATTCTAGAGATGGGATGAGCCAGGATAAGGGATAGGTAAGATGTAGTTCTCCCTTCCTATCTCAAACAAAGTCTTCAGGTATTCCTAAAATTCCCAGGATAACAGGGCATAGATAGCTATTACTGTTACTTTTATGTCCGCATATAATTACTATTATTTTGCCAGCCTATACAGGTAATAAGGATGTTTTGGTGATCAAATGTACAGACAAGTCAGTTGGTTGGAATCAATGATATCCTCATCTTTTGCTTCTAGAAAAGTCAACAGAACATAACCAACCATTGTTTCTACTCAGGAAGCTTGCCAGGATTGTACAGGTGCATTGATGTCCCAAATTAGGAGGAAAAAAAAAGTTCCTGGTTTTTTCACAGGAGAGTTAGTATAGACTGAGATGTTACCATGCTACCCAAAGTTATCTCCAGTGTGACATCCCTGACTGGCCAGTGGAAGCCACTAGTGCTTAAAGTCTGTGTGAAATTTGGAAACTTAACCAAGAAAGTGGTTGTTATTGTTCCCATTTTACTTGACATCATGATGGTTACTTCTCCTGCTTCTGCTATTGCCATTTGCATATGTCCTTGGATATTGTTGATGCTTTATTTTTTATATCTACTGGAAACAAAACCAAAATCAATTTCCCTTTACATAGAAAGTCATGGCAATAACTGGCCATTAATGAGATGGACAAACCCAACTACAAGATGAACTCTTGGTGAACACAGAGATACTGTCTTGCAATGGTAGTCGTTTGAGAATGACCTCTACTGAAAAACTGTTTTTATTGTATTGCCTGCCATCCTGGCACAAATGACTAATTATGACTCTGAATGAAGATAAAGCTCAAGTTCCCACCATGCAAGTGCTCATATGTAGAGTAACACAAAAAATATAAAAAATGTGTTGCTGCCCCTGCAACCACCAACTACCAAAAATAAATAAATAAATAAATAAAATTTAAAAAAACCTCAAAATTGAATTGACTTCCTTGGGTAACAGAGACAATACATCTCACATCTGCAAATATTATTCTAGATTCTATACCAAGACACTAAATATCTAAATTTGAAGGAAAATGTCCACAGCTAGAAGTCTTGAAACAATCCAAACAACAACTCAAGTCCTGCCCTGGAACCTCATTTCTCCTTCAATCCCCATGAAATTGTAAATATCTGGATCAATTTCAGAGTAGATTGAAACTTTTTGTCAAAAAACTTTGCCACAACTCTTTCTACTGCCAAATGTCTACAACACTTTTCTGCTGCTAAATGTCTTCTTAGTCCCTAATAGAGAAAGTTCACAAAAGGAGAAGTAATGTTACCAACTTTATTTTCTCATTCTATAATTAAATCTCCAATTAAAGACCCTTATTGACCCTCAAAGCGTTAGCCTCCATTACTAACAGTGTCTGCTCATCCACTGGAAACAGAGAAAACTTTGCCTACTGCTTTAGCTAGACTAACAGATCAATGGGCATTTGCCCTCAAGTCTTGATGCATGAAAATGCAATATGATTTACTGATAAAAGAGTCTGCCTTCAAGGTAGACATATCCAATGGAATAGAGCAGTCATCACAGTATGGAGGCAAGCTCTTTCAATCTCCATGGCCTTAGGTACTGTGCTTAATGGTCTGAACTTCCAATGGTGTTGCTGGCCATAAAGCATACTATCCCAAGTTTTATTAAAGATACATACAAATTCACGAGCCAAAAACTAATGGCCTAATTCTAAGGTAAGGCCACTGGACTACTAAAAAACACATTCAATTCATTTATAAACTTAAATTGTATGTCATGCAAAGAAAAGTATGGGGACTATCAGCTATGTCAAACTATCACCTGCCCTACAGCATTTTGACATATATGGATGCTCTTGTTATTGCAAAGTCTTTATTTTTTTGTAACTATACCATCTTCTCTAATAAGGATTTCTACAGACAGGCATCTCTGTTGTAACCTTGACCCTGCAGCACGTAGAATTTCAACTTAGTTTGTAGAATGATGAGAATTTGGGAGACAGCATCCACTCTGCTATTTCTTTACTAGTACATTTCCCTGATGAACCCTGGGTCATCTTTGCATCATGTGAATCTAGTGAATCATGTGAATCTGTATATGACCCTACCTTGCAATCAGATATGTATAAGTTTTGAAGACTTTACTTTCCACTTAATATATATCAACTTGTATGGAATAAATTAGTCTGCCACCCATATTTATGCAACGCTTGCAGATCTTTGGATCAAATGAGAAACTCATTCAAGTGTGGAATAATATTACATGGCAGATAATAAATTTTAACTTATCACTTCTCATTGAGTTAACTGGCTGGAAGAGTATATGCATTTCTGTGTTCTAATTTGACTAATGTAAAAAAAAATTACAAAGTAAATTATTCAGGCACATGACCTGACAGTATGTGATTAGTTAACAAGTGTTATTTATCAATGACGAGCATTGGTATTCATGCTCTGGGAAATTTCCAAAAGTAGTGTTGGTCATGAATGCTGTATGATATTGTGCAGCATGGTAATGACACAATCAAATATTTAAACGATTTCTTGTGATAATTCAGTGAAAAAAATTAACTCTCACAGCAAATATCTACAGTATACATGTGATCTTTACTGAAAAAATACTTCTTGACCTTGGCAACCCTGTTATTTCAGGTTTTTTGAAGACATATATTTTAATTGCTAAAATCGATAAACTAAAACTACCTCTACCAGAGGGAAAATTATGTTATGCTGGACTTGAGATAAAGGTATTTCCTCAGAGGTGGCGGGACCAGCTTGGACTCAGAACAGTCCTTGACAGAGAATAATCATGTAATAATGTTGTACATGTTAGGATGATGCTGGTTTTATGAGATCCAAGAGGACTCCCAGTAAATAAATTTTGGACAGTTCCCAGTTATAGGAAATCCCATAATCCAGTATTAAGCTTTATTGCTTTTACTGTATGTTTAGATTGCTTTGGAAACGCACTAAATATAAATGTTTAAATTAATAATTGATCATTATGATCAGTGTTTTTAATGTCAATTCATTGTACCCAATAGAATTCATTAATTCAATATAATTCATTATATTAAATAAAAATAAATGTTATATGGAATCCAAAATTCTGTTCACTTTGAGGAATAAACGTAATAGATATATTTAGGAAAGAAAGATACTATTATTTTGTTCTTCAGAAATAGCCTCGATCTAACTGTAAATCTAAAATGTCTATGACCTTTTTTTACACTTGCAAGTTGAAACAAGTAATTACATTTGTCTCTAAGCAGTTCTTGTCCATAAAGCTTTCAGAATCCAAAGAAGCATCATGATTGTTACTATTGCTTCTTAAGTTCTTCCATTATCCCTTTTGGAAATAATAGTACATATGTAGTGTTCCTCTGGTTTTATAATAAGAAATGGCAGAATATTTATAAAATACTCTGTAATACCTCATGAAATTATAAAATGGGAAGGGTTAATTGCATCAAAATAAAATGGGTTTGTTAGAAATAGCTTTTCTTTTTAATAGTCACATTTTTCTTTGCCTTTTAGCTTCTCTTGTAGTTTTTAAATCCCCATTTTGCTCAGTTGGAACAAGAACAATTATGCCAGGAGGGATAAGGTACTCTCACCACGCTTACTAGAAAGAAAGGCACCCACGCTGCATGACAGTTATCACTGGATTTACTATCTGTCAGCAGATGCTCACTGAAATGAAAATGTTCCCTGAATTCATGTTGTGCCTATCTTCTCTACTCCCCAGTGCCTTTCCTCCTCAGGGAATTACAGGGATAAGAATCTTTCTCTCTTATAACTAATGTTTCAGAGCACACAGAGCAATATGTCTTTTACCCCTCTCTGGGGAGTCATTTATCTCCTCTAAAGCACATTTTTATTATTTTCTTTTAAAGAGCAAGGTTTGGGTGCACATAACCCATTCAGTTATCGGGGTTAGATGCAATTGTTTCCATCTTCCAGGGTGCCTGTTTTTTTCCACATAATGAGTGATTTATAAATGCTGCACTATGTGATTTCTGGCTTTGCTACCTATCCACTAGGAGAAAATCATTATTCATTCAAATGCACACTGCACACATAAAAATCCAGTGAAAATTATTTTTACTGACAATATCCCAATTAGATAAGCTGGAAAGAAAGAGGCTAGTTGAAGAAACAGGGTGACACAGGCAAATTTTGTAACCTCTCTGGGCTCCTGCTGCTGCATTTAGTTCAGAATTTGTGGGTATGGTCTTCCGTATCCGATATTCTTTACTCTCCCTTCCTCCTCTTCCTTTCTCTCACCATTGCACCTAGTCCTTTTTCACTGATGTATCTGTGGATTAAGGTATATTTAAGAGTAGACTAAGGTTTTAAAAAGTTATTTAAAATTTATTTAAAATATATCTTGCACACAGTAATATTTGTAATACTTCTACTACGAAGAGTACTGCTGCTGCTTCTATGACTAGGAACAATACCAAAATATATATAATTTATATGTATAATATATATAATATATATATTATATATATTATATATATTATACATATAATATGATAAAAAATACTTGATATATATAACAAGCCTGTGAGGTAGGCAAAATGCGTAAGTATTTTTATCTCCATTTTGCAGAGGAGAAAAGCAAGGTTAAAATATTTATCCACAGTCACAGAGTGGGAAAGAAGCAGAGAATCAGATTTGACTCACCTCTTTTTAACTCAGCAAGTTTTAAAGAGATTTGCTCCTGAAAACCACTTGGTATTGACATGCACTCTAGAGTGGTCAGGCATGTTTGATTTGCCTAATGTATCGAGGCTTATCATGGCCCTTCTGTTGTATTCACAACTCCATTATTAGACTGAGATCCAAAGGAGAGGATCGTATGCATATAACTCATGAGGCACAATACCTAACAGAGTATGAGATTCATGGTGGGCTCTAAATGCAACCCTTGTTAAAAGAGTACATTAAAGTCACCAGTGATGGGGCGCCTGGGTGGCTCAGTGGGTTAAAGCCTCTGCCTTCGGCTCAGGTCATGATCTCAGGGTCCTGGGATTGAGCCCCACATCAGGCTCTCTGCTCAGCAGGGAGCCTGCTTCCCTCTCTCTCTCTGCCTGCCTCTCTGCCTACTTGTGATCTCTCTCTCTGTGTCAAATAAATAAATAAAATCTTTAAAAAATTAAGTAAATAAATAAATAAAGTCATCAGTAACACCAAATTCCTCTTGCATATATTCATGCACATGTAGAACACAGAGACTTTCACACAACCAATTGTTGATTGAGATTTGTCGGCTAATTGAATGTTGATAATCTCCAAAATATATACAGGTTGTATCTAAAAAGAAAAGAATTTTAAAGAAAATAAATCAGTGTGCAGTGTGGTTGTTTTTATATTTAACACATTTCCCATAGAATATATTCTAAATTGCGGTTAATTTACCAGACTATGAAAAAGATGACTTTAAAGGAAAAACACATATTATAATACACATGCTGCTCTTCCAACTCAGGTATGCAACTAGATTAATGTACATTTATTGTTAGAGTGGTGTGTGTGTATGTCAAATTATTCTACATTTTCTTAAGATAAATCTTTATTCTAAAATAACTGTTGCCACATATTTCAATGCTCCTTCTCTAGATTAATTGCATAAAGGGAATGGGAGGGAGTTATTACTACATTTGGACAGATTGTGAATATCTGTTAGGTTTAGGATACTCCTTCTATATATATGGTTATGCATGGGTTGGAACAGCAAGCATTGGTTAAGGACATATGTCACCAGGATGCTCTGATTCCTGGAAAATGAACAATGCACTATTCTCTTTTACTTACCTATCAGAGCATTTGGATTCTGCGCCCCCCCCCCCCCAGGAGAATCTCCACATTTTTACTTAGCAATGCTGACTTGATTACAATAAGCTACCTCTTCAACCAAATTCATACCTAATATTACACATACGGAGCACAGTGGTTAACAGGACTTTACCAAAAGCTTCATTTCCATTCCCAGTGCAGTAAAAGATAGATAGTTATAACCACACTGAGGAGTTTATCCAATACTTGCAAAGGCATGAGCATGTGTAGTACAGTTGCAGTTCTGACCATGTTTTGATCAAATGAAGCTGCTCTCCATGCCTTATGTTATTTAAAATGCGAAACTTTGGGGCACCGGGGTGGCTCAGTGGGTTAAAGCCTCTGCCTTCGGCTCGGGTCATGATCTCAGCATCCTGGGATTGAGCCCTGCATTGGGCTGTCTGCTCAGCAGGGAGCCTGCTTCCACCCCCCCCTCTGTTTGCCTCTCTGCCTGCCTCTCTGTCTACTTGTGATCTCTCTCTCTCTGTCAAATAAATAAATAAAATCTTTAAAAAAATTAAAAAATAAAAAATAAATAAAATGAGAAAACTTTCTCAGTAAAGCTACCAATTTCTATTGATGCCCTTGTCACATTCACATGCCTCTGTCAAATAAGTCATAGTATGATTTTATTTTAAATAGTTTTTGTTCTCAAAGCAATTTAAGTTGTCAGAGAAAACACAGAGCTCGGGTAAATTTGAGAAAAGCCACAAATGAGAATATGAAGGGCCATAAATCATTTGGCTTTCAGTTGACTAAAACTATTAAGGGTAAAAAATATATATATTGAAACAACCTGCCATTTCTTCCTCTGTTCTAGAGACAGCTCTTCCATAACCATGCCCCACCCAACCCCACCCCACCCCAGCCTGAGGAAAAATATGCTATTCTTGTAATAGACAAAGATTTTTAAAAGTTTCCAAATCATTACAAATATGTGACCAAACACTCCCATAATTTCTCTGTCTTCCTCTGTCATTGATGCTTGGGGCAGGGAAAGAATGGGCAGCTAGTTACATCAACAACATATCTGAAAAGAAAGTTAAAGATCACAGACATGATATATTTCTTCTTTGTTCCTGCAATATCTCAGAAGTCATTGCCAAAATGATTGAATTTATGAAACAGAAAGCAATGCTTTAAGATTACCTAATTCAAGAATATTTCTGTTCATAGAGCTAAGTCACCAGCAGTTACCTTATTTTTATAAAGGCTTATAGATTCAAACTCGGTAATGTTCTAGCAATTTTCCCTCTAAAATTTTTTAAAGTATCCAGATTCAGAATCAATCTTACTCTTTACCTTAGTTTCATCTTATTGTACCTGCACTTTATCCCAAATATCAATGTAGTTTTTTTTTTTACTTTTGTTTTGTTAACATACCTAAAATCTTTCTACCTCAATTTTGCTATAAATTCTAATCTAATGTATCAGTTAAGTAACAGCCTCCAAATCAATAGAAAGCTTTCTTTTTCACTTTACACCATTTAGATAAATAAATCTGTGTGTATGTGTGTACATGTGTACCATAAGATAAATAAAAAACTAATCTTAAATTTTGCAGATACAACCTAAAACCTCAGTTTTCTAGTAGAGTAAGTATAATACTGACATATAACATCATTAAGAAACAAAGCAGGAGGGAACCTTCTTACAAAAAAAGAAAGAAAAAAAAGAGAAGGTAATTAGGAGAATTAGCTGAGATCCTCAGAAAAACTATGTAATACCTTAACGAATTAATATTAACATTTTCTTGCTACTTTAGGTTATTTGTTTTTTAATTTAGAAAGGAAGAAAATATCAAAAAACAAAGATGCTATAAACCAAAAATACTTTTATTCACTTTGTTTCTTTTTATAAAGAGTTCTTAAAGACAATAAATTAAAAACAAATTATAAAATTTATTTACTTCCAAATTATACGAATTGTTGACTTAACTTGCCTTTGGATTACCCTCTTTTTTCTATTAAAATAGTATTTTAATATTTAACTAAAATTACTTGCGTCTAATACTGTTTCAAATTTTCTTTTGTTTTGTATTACTTTGTTTCCTCAGTGACTTCAAGTGATCAAGGTTAGTTTCACTCAGTGTCTTTGTGGTTTCTCAATATTAATTCTCTATTGGTACTTAACAAGCTTGTTTACTGCCCAGAAATAAAGAGTTCACCTCTTTTTAGCCTCAGGAAATGCTATTCTGTTTTTCTACAAACTCAATTTTATGCACTTTCTATTTCACCTTGGAAAATATATGAGAAATTATAGTCATTTTTAAATTGATGATTATTTTTTTTTTCTCCCTTTCACTGCCTCTTACAATGACCACTCCTCTAAAAGTGTGAAAGTTTACTATATACTATTAAAAAATTATGATCGGTGCAATATGTCTCCCCTATAATTTGGAATATTAGAGTAGTTTTAAATGTCTGTTAGTTGAAGTGGTTACAGTAGGTCAAACTCAAAATAGTTGTGTTAATGTGTATGTGTGCATAGTCTGCCTTATTTGGAAGCATACTAGAATGGGGATTCTGAGGAATGTCATTTAGCCTAGCTATGCTGATATAACACAACACCATCACAACATGATACCAGACTTTTTTTTTTCTTAGCACTGTAGTTTTTTAGTGTGCCATTCTCACACTTCCTGACTCCATCCCACAGCTATTAGAGTAAGCTTATTTCCTTGTCTTCAAACCATTTTTTGGGGTGCCTGGGTGGCTTATCAGTTAAGCATCTGACTCTTGATTTTGGCTTAAGTAAACATTTCAGGTTTGTGAGATCAAGCTCCACATAGGGCTCCATGTTCAGTGGGGAGTCTACTTGAGATTCTCTCCCTCTCCTTCTGCCCCTCCTCCTCCACATGTGTGAGTGCACACTCTCACTCTCTCTCTAAAATAACAAACAAATCTTAAAAACAATTTTTTTCCTTCTCCTTGCGAAATTAGGTTGAAGGCAAAATTAAAACATTTTTTAAAAAGTCATGTGTACAGCAACCATGATGTCCTTTAGTAGGTGAATGAATATATTAAATTGTATTACATCCAGAAAATGGATATTAGTCAGTACTAAAAAGAAATGAGCTTATGAAGTCATGAAAGACATGGAAGAACTTTAAATGAATGTTACTAACTGAAAGAAAACAATCTGAAAAGGCTACATATTATGTGATTCCAACAATATGACATTCTGGAAAAGACAGAAGTATGGAGGCAATAAAAAGATGAACTGTTGCTAGGGACTGGAGGGCAGGTACACATAAATAGAGCACAGAGGATTTTTATGGCAGTGAAATTATTCTGTATGATATCATAATGATAGACACACGTCATTATACTTTTGTGCAAACCCATAGAATGCACACCACCAATAGTGAATCCTAATATAAACTATGGACTTTAGGAGATATAGATGTGTCAATGTAGGTTCATCAGTTATAACAAATGCACTACTCTCTGGGGATGTTGATAATGTGACAGGCTATGCACGTTTGAGGGTAAGGGGCATAGGAAAAATCTATACCTTTCTCTTCTTTTTTCTGTGAATCTGAAACTGCTCTAAAAATTATTTTTATCTATTTACTTTTTTTTTTTTTTCTAAGTAGATTCCATGCCCAGTGTAGAGCCCAAGGCAGGGCTTGAACTCACATCCCTGCAATCAAGACATGAGTTGAAATCAAAAGCCAGTTACCCAAGTGACTGAACAACCCAGGTGCCCCCCAAAATAAAATCTTTTAGATAACAACTACATGAAGCACAACAACCTAAGTCATTTATACAAGAGGTTCTCAAAGTATAGTCCCAGAGCTTTGGTATCACCTGGGAACTACTTAGAGAAGCAAATTCTCAGGGACTCCTCTCCCCTTACTGAATCAGAAATTCTGAGTATGAGGTCCAATAATCACATTGCAGGAGCCTCTCTGGTCATAATCATACACACTAAAATCTGAGAAGCACAGCATTTGATGATGTAATTCTACCCTTAGCCCACTTGCAAGTCAGATTTCCAAATAGTTAGCTCCTTATGTTCTTGTATTCTATCCAGGGCTTCTCCTGTCCCTCTTTCAAGGTAAGAAATATTACTGTTTTGCTATTTTTTTAAACCTCTTATATACACTTTACCCACTTGCCTGAAAATTGAGTATTAGTTCCTGGTATCTTCTCTTGGCTTCATCTAAATTTCATTGTATCAAGTAGATATTTCAAAGTGTGTGGGATGATGATGGGAGCTTGTCTAGTTTTACTGTAGATGAAGTTTTCATCTCTATTTTATTGTGATTTATATCACTTTTAATGTCTGTCAAACAATTTTGGAAATATGCACCAACTCTCTCTTTCCTGGAAGTCTCACAGTGCACTGCATATTTATTAGATACTAACACCTAATGGAATGTAACTTCTTTCCTTTAAAATATAAACTTCCTTGCAATGTCATGGTTTCAGGTACACCCGAGAGCTATTTCAGTGCATCATTATCTCCACTGAAATGGAAAAGGGATCTAGGGGTTATTTCTCTCTAACAGCAGAGAGGTATACCATTCTTGCTGGAAAGTAACATAGGTTGTCCCCCAGTACCACCAAAAAGAAGCTGGGATTTCAAAAGAGTGTAGTCCCACCACGTATTAGAAGGCTCTGAAGACCTACATGTGTTTTGTTAAAAATTCAGGTCACATATTGGCTTCTCACTGGTATTCTTAATAAGGAAAAGTGTACTAAAGAGAAACTGGAGAAAGAAACTACCTCGGTTAGATAAAAACAAATGCACTTAAAAAAACTATAGAGAAAATACCTTCTGCTCAGTCAAACCTAAGGGATAGCTACCCTACATGCTGCTCACAGAAAAACACATGAGCCAAGGTGGTCAGTGGTCACCTGACCCTCCTTCTTTACTTACTTTGTTGGTCTTTCGTACAAAACCCTGCTTTTCTCTTACAAGTTGTCTCTCTGGATCCACTCGCATTATTTCTTTCCATCTTTGTATTAAGACTTTTCCAGGCCTTGTTAGGAAGTCTAAACTAATTTTCACTTTTTTCATATTGATATTTTTACCAGGATATCAAAGATGAAGATTTTCTGAACAATATTTGGTCTTTTTTTTTTTTTTAAGATTTATTTATTTATTTATTTATTTGACAGAAAGAGAGCTCACAAGTAGGCAGAGAGGCAGGCAGAGAGAAGGGGAAGCAGGCTCCCTGCTGAGCAGAGGGCCCAATGCGGGGCTGGATCCCGAGACCCTGAGATCATGACCTGAGCCAAAGGCAGAGGCTTTGACCCACTGAGTCACCCAGGTGCCCCAATATTTGGTCTTTTTGCATGCACTTAAGACCACTGACTGTATGATCCAGCTGTGAGCATGGAGTAGTATTTTTGATCCTGAGCTCCAAATCTAGCCACTAGCCACTGCCTTTATCCTGGGATCACCGACCTTCATAAGAGTAACCTTCATAAAACTCCCTAAGGAGTGTCCATTCAGGGAGCATCATCTTTCTTGTGGAGAGAATACATGTCAAAGACAAAATTCACTTTAAAAAATTTGGGAGACAAAGCAGTAGATGGAGAGGGGAAGCACCAGGATAAGGAAAGGTAGACAAGAAAATGAGTTTTATTATACATGTGTTGAGGAAATTTTTTATATTTATTAATTATATAAAATATGATAATTTATAAATTGTTTTACTATTGATGTAAACAATTAATTGTTACATAAAAAAACATATTACACTTTTCTTGTTCCTGCCATATTCTGTATAAACACAAATAATCTTTTCTATTATTGACGATTCTTTACAAACTTAAAAAATGAGTTAATTATTCGTAGAGAATACCACAATCTCATAGTTTATCAGGGGACCATTTTTTAAAATTCAGTATTTTCAATTCATTTAATATATAATAACTATCTTTTAGAAAACAATTTTAGAGACAACATTAGGTGTATAATTAAAACATTCTTTGTGTAAATTAACTCTTTACACAAAACAATCCATCTTCTCTCATACAGTAAGCCAAATTGTTCATCAACACAATATAAATAAAATTTGTATACCTAGAAGTTAATTAAATACAAGGGATAGCATGAAAAATTTAAAAATGTAAACTTTAGTGTAGCATTATTTAAATCTTATAGTAATACATAAAGATTGAAGATATGTTAAGAGAAAGTTTCATAATGAAATAATTACATTTGTGCATCATCAAACATATTTCATTTTTTTAAATTATTTTTTTATTTTTTAATTAACACATAATGTATTATTTGCCCCAGGGTACATGTCTGTGGATCCTCAGGCTTACACATTTCACAGCACTTACCATAGCACATACCCTCCTCAATGTCCATAACCCAGCCACCCTAT
>CM052898.1:173522216-173539347 GCA_028534135.1 Potos flavus | reverse complement strand
TCATAATCTAGTGTAAATTTTCCATTTTAATGATATAGCATGCTCTGGTAAGATGAATATGTCATTGTAATCTAGCAGAAATGGTCATAAAATTCACCAGTGTGAATTTTAGTTACATGACTGTATGAATTATCTTTCTGAGCTTTAATATTCTCATACAGATATCAAATATCAAGTGTGTGGGCATGCGTGTGTTTGTGTGTGTATGCAGATTAAATTATGTAACATTTCTGAAAGCACATATGATGATTTTTTTTCAGCTGGACATGTGTATGTTTATAGATTCAAAGATTAAAATAATAAGTCATATGATAATAAAATTCTGTTTTCTTACCTTTTATTTACCCTTATTTTAGGTGAAAGGGCACTTTTGGCTTGAATTATCCACATGAATCTCTCCAATTTCTATTATGATTTACATATATAGATAGACACGGCTTATATAGATATACACTATGGCTCTTGTTTGTCATTTTTATATTGAAAACAAAGCAGCAAATTCATGATATAATTGGTGTCATAAATAACAGATGCACTTGCAGTACTTTTTCACTTGAATAGGTACATTTATTTTTCATCTGGTATTAGATAGTGCTCTGCTTATATACCCTTGGGAAACAACAGAGTTATCTCTTTGTACCTAGAGAACAACTAGACTTTGATAAATGGAATGGGGCAGAGCTCATGCACCACAGATTTCATACATTACTTTTCACAAGAGGTTTTATTTTTTTGTATATTTAATGTGCTATCAACAATATTTTATTATTTAGTACATTATTAAAAGTTATTAGTTACTCAGTACAAGTTTTGAACAAGTCAAGATTTTTCACTGGAAAAATTTGTAGAATTTGTAGTTGGGGGGAACTTTCCCAACTAAAGTAGAGAATACTTTTACATATCACAACAATGTGGTGAACAAAAAGTAATAAACTAAAAAAAAAAAAGAAAGAAAAACTTCATAATCCATGTATTGCTACTGTGACCTTGTTTTCCACAATTAAATTACAAGTGTGCACAAATGAGTTAAGAGTTTGCAAAAATATTTATCCTCACTGGGAACTTAGTTAGTTGAATAAGACATGAAATATTAAGCCAGCTTCCTCTATCATAAAACTTACAGATTTTTCAATATGTCGTATAATTTTAACATTTTCTATACATGCCATGATATGAAATATTTGAGAAACAATTTAATGAAGGAAACTTTTTAAAAAAGAATTGTCAGATAAAATATTTTTAAATGATATTCAAATTACATCACTGATGTGTTTTATTTTTGTTTTTGTTTTGTTTTTCTTTTAATGTAAGGTATCTGCTGAGGCCAATAATAAACTAAAAGTCAGATCCTTGGAGGGTAAGCAGACCCCTAAGGAAATCTTTCTCCCTGTGGCTTTTGAAAAAACTGGTGAAATTTAGACTGTGTGGGGCAAGAAAGAAAGGAAAATACCTAAGAATGCCTAGGAAATGTCCAAATTAATAGTTCTAAGAGTCAACCCATATATAGTTGGACACCAAAGGAATATACCTTCAGTTTGTGTGAATATATCCATGAAACAGAAAAGAGCAGCAAAGAATCTTGGCCTTAGTACTAGACTGAAAGAAAAACAATCACTTCTGAGGAACAAACTAGCTTGACATAGATTTTGGACTGAATTCATTCTACTTGCAGGTCTGAAAATATTGTGAAGTATTAAAATGTTATGTGGCTAATAATACGTCTGGAAACAGAAAGAAACACAAATTCTATTTTGAGGGGCACCTGGGTGGCTCAGTGGGTTAAGCATCTAACTCTTGGTTTTGGTTCAGGTCATGATCTTGCAGTCATGGAATTGAGCCCCACCTCCAGCTCTGAGCTCAGCATGGAACCTGCTTCAGATTCTCTCTCTCCCTCCCTCCCACTCACATTCTTTCTCTCTCTCAAGTAAGTGAATAAATAAATAATCTTAAAAAATTATTTAAGCTTATTAGGAACAAAATTTAAATAAACAATCCATTTTAAAATATAATTGTGATGCCTGAATATATTGAAGAAAAACTAGAATTATAAGAAATAATGGAACGATTTTTAAAATAACACAATAGAATTTTTGAGGGAACAACTGCAAAGATAAAAAGCTGAGATGTAATAGATTAGTCAATCAGTAGATTAAATATTATTAAAAAGGAAATTACTGACCTAAAAGATAGATCTAAAGATGCAAATGTAGTCCAAAAAGACAAATATAGGGATGCCCGGGTGGCTCAGTCAGTTTAGCATCTGCGTTCAGCTTCAGTTCAGATTAGTTCATTTCAGATCACGATCCCAGGATCCTGGGATGGAGTCCCGCATCAGGCTCCTTGCTCAGCGGGAGTCTGCTTTTACCTCTGCCAGCCACTCTCCCTGCTTGTGCTCTCTCCCTCTCTCTCTCTCTCTCTGACAAATGAATTAATAAAATCTTAAAAAAAAAGACAAAAACAATTTCTCTATTTTGCTTATTTAAAACAGATCAAGTTAATTCCAAGGAAATTTGAGACTTCATAAGTTTTAAAACTATGAGTTATTTGCTAGGGAGTTAATGAAACTGAACAAGTTAAACTGTGTTAAGATAACAGGGTATGTGCTATGGTGAGTGCTGTGAATTGTGTAAAACTGATGATTCACACACTTGTACCCCTGAGGCAAATAATACATTATATGTTAATAAAATTTAAAAAAAAGATAACAAGGTATATCAACATATAAGACAAAGACACAAGAAGACAAGTATGATGTAAGAAATAGGTCCCAAAAGATCATTAATCATAATAAAATTTAACAGATTAAACTTGAAAAATCAAAGATCAGAAATCACAATAAATAAACAAAACTCAGTAGTTAAGAATTTTCAGAATGTAAACAAAGAGAAAAGTCAGCTAAGATTGTGAGGGAAACATTCCAGAGTCAAAGAATTTTAAACCATGTTTTCAAGAATACAGCCACCCACTCTTCCAGAGACTGGGAAGTATTAGACTTCATATTCTCAACATAAAAATTTCAGGTTTTCTTTTATACATAAGAACAACCTAATACTGCTCCAAAAATTGCTCTGTAGGTAACACTTGGGGAAGGATCTTGTGATATTTAGGTAGGAAAGATGAGAACTCTAAGAGCTCAGAGAACTATCAGATCCTGGCTTTATTTAAAATTTAAAATATAAATATTTTCTTTTTTATGGATATTCATATTGTTTTATTTTAAAAAATATATGACAATAAAATATAATTAATCTAGTTAAATCATTTATTTAAATTTTGGGGAAACCTCACTTGCCTCACCCTGCTCCTGGTGCTGCTTATAGATGCAGTAAGTTAACCCACTCTTTACTCTAGGCTAATGCTAGCACAAGGTAGTGGCAACATATGTGTGTCTTTCAAAGCTTCTACAATGTATTCCATTGCAATATACAGTCATGGGCATGCATGGGACAAATTCAAAGGACCTAGCCCATGTGTTGGCAAAGAATTTATTTTGCTGGCATTCCTTTATATGGATTCAGTCCTCCAGCTATAATACTTAACTTAGTAAGGAGTCCAGTATTAGCCTATTGAATAAGGTATATGCTAAAAGGATTTTGATATTTTGTGAATCTTTGAAAACAAAATATAAAATTAAATTGCAAATGGTGAACAGGCCTCCAACTTCTGTTTTACTCTATATGTTATTTGCACAGGTTTTTCCATTTTACAAATGGCACATGTAAGGCAACATAAAACTTAAGAATTTTTATTGACTGAAAGCCACTGTCCTCTCTACTACCTATCATATGAAAAAGCCACACAGAACATAGAAATGAAGTTAAATATAAAAGAGTAAAAAGAGTTTTAGTAAGCAGCTACTACTATAAAAAAAATAATGAAGTCAGATTACTTTTCTTGAAAAGAATATTTATGCAATACTAAAATCTCAATCTCCAGTTAAATAATAATGTGTATTTCTAGCTTAAAAACTTAAAATATTGTATAGTATTTCTTTCTTTAAAAAAACTTTAAGTGACAAACAACACCCACATAGACAAAATGTCAGAAGCATTCAAAAATGCATACATTTTTAGCTCATGATCTACAGATCACCTGTTTAAGCTTGGCTTTACTGTGCAGTGTTTCTGTTCTAAAATAAATTTACTCACATAACTGGTCATCATCTAATTGCCAGCTAGTCTGGATTATCTTGCTAGAATGTCTCCAAAAGATGGGCCTGGGCATGATCTCATGTTAAACAGCAGATCATAAGAAACAAGCACAAAGATCAAGCTCTGTTCAAACTTGTGTCATGTTTGCTAAAACTCCATTAACCAAAGAATGCATATGCTAGAGTCAACAGGGAGAGTACTGTAAGGCACTGTAGGGCACACAACAAAGGGTAGAGATTCAAGGAGAGGTAAAGGATCAAAGTTACTAATGGAACCACTCCTCTATAATTATAAAAGCAACTACAAGGCAAAATCAATAAGTTCGCCATTATGTTCAGGCATTTTAACACATTTCTCTCGGTAAATGATAAATCCAGCAGGAAAAAAGTTAAAAACTGAAATATTTGAATAATACAGTTAATATATTTGTACATTTGTAGAACATAGAAGTACCCACATTTCTATCCAGCAAACATGGAACATTACAAATAGTACACACATGTGGGGCTATGAATTAAACCTAGATAATGTTGAAATAATTCATATCATTCTCTGACTATAATGAATTAAGTTAGAAAATAAAAATATATGATTAACTATACCAAATAGATTGAGATTTAAAAAAAGACATGCACTTCAACATATTTATGGTTTAAAGAAAAATTCACAATGGACATTAGACATTACGTAGAACTATCATTAAAAAGATACACCATGAGAAGATGGAGCCAGTAAGTACCTAAAAGAAAATTTTACTTAAAAAATTAATTTAGGTGCTCCTGGGTGGCTCAGTTTGTTAAGCATCTGCCTTCGGCTCAGGTCATGATCCCAGGGTCCCAGGACTGAGCCCTGCATTGGGATCCCTGCTCAGCAAGGAGCCTGCTTCTCCTTCTCCCTCTGTCTGCTGCTCCCCCTACTTTGTACTCTCTGTCAAATAAATATATAAAATCTTAAAAAAAAAAAAAAGAATTAATTTAGAGAAGAATGGATCAAAATTAATGAATAACCAACTTAGAAAGATTAGAAAAAGATCAAAGTGAACACCCAAAAGAAGAGAGGGAAAAATAAACTAAAAAACCCCAAAAATTTATAAATAAAAAAAATAAAGAAAAAAAGAAAACCAGAAAGAGAGTGAGAAAGAGAAGAATAACAATTAAAAGAGGAGGGAAACACAAATTAATTAAAAGACAGCAAGTTATAAAAAGAAAAATAAGGTGGCACAGTTGGTTAAGTGACCCACTCTTGATTTTGAGTCAGGTCATGATCTCAGGGTGGTAAGGCTCTCTCCCTCTCCCTCTGCTCCTCCAGCTCATGTTCTCCCTCTCTCTCTCTCAATCTCCTTCTAAAATAAATAAATAAATAAATAAATAAATAAATAAATAAATAAATAAATAAATCTTAAAAAAAGAAAAGAAGAAAACATTCAAAATTGATTAATTGAAAAACTGACCAAATAGACTAATCTCTGGAGAATTATCAAGTAAAAGAAAATAGTACATTTAAGTAAGTAAGGTATATAATAGAGACTTAAAATATAGTGGATATGATCTAAAACTTTATAGAAATACATTTGAAAAGATAATAAGATATATAGACTCTTAGAAAATTAAAACTCGCCAAAAACAGACTCAGTACGAAATAAGCAACCTAAACATTCCTAATTATTTAAAGGTATTAAATCTGTAATTTCAAATACTTCATTAAAAAAAAAAACTGCCGCATTCAAATGTGCTTGCAATTGAGTTTTAACTTAATATTCATAGAATTGATCATTCCAATCTTACACAAACTCTTCAAGAAATTAGATGAGGGATTATCCCTAAATGAATGGCGTGCATCTGACATAAACTGGAGACTGAAGAGAAACAGGTATGTTTTCCTCAAAAGGCTAATTCAAAGAATAATATCTTCTTGGATAATTGCACTGCAGACAGGATGATTCTACTTGCCTAGATCTTTTTTTTCCTAGACTCCAATCAAGGACCATCTGGCAAAGAAGGAGTATGGGTTTACTTTTCCTGAGTTTTTGCCCGTTGCTGATTCTTTTTTCCTTCAGCCTATGGGGAAAGAGCCTGGACATTAGGCTGCATACTTATACCTATAGGCCCATTATTTACTCTAAGAACTCTTGTAGTCTATTATGAAAACATATTAAAAAAACTGACATGTTATCTCTGCTAGAGTAAATAATTTCATTTAAGTTTTTTTTTAAAGATTTTATTTATTCATTTGACAGAGAGAGAGAGATCACAAGTAGGCAGAGAGGCAGGCAGAGAGACAGGGGGAAGCAGGCTCCCTGCTGAGCAGAGAGCCAGATGCTGGGCTTGATCCCAGGATCCTGAGATCATGATCTGGGCCGAAGGCAGAGGCTTTATTTAACCCACTGAGCCACCCAGGCACCCCTAATTTCATTTAAGTTTTAAAGAAAGTGGCAAATTTGTTATTTTAAAATACTGTATTCAACTTATATTTTTAAACTTTTATTTATACGTGAATGCACATTTACTTATTTATAGTATTTTATTTTTTATTTATTTATTTTTTATTATGTTATGTTAGTCACCATACAGTACATCATTAGTTTTTAATGAAGTGTTACATGATTCATTGTTAGCGTATAACACCCAGTGCTCCATGCAATCCGTTATAGTATTTTATTTTTTATTTTTATTTTTTTAAAGATTTTATTTATTTATTTGACAGAGAGATACAGAGAGAGCACAAGCAGGCAGAGGGAGAGGGAGAAGCAGGCTCTCCACTGAGCAGGGAGCCTGATGTGGGGCTCAATCCCAGGACACTGGGATCATGACCTGAGCCAAAGGCAGATGCTTAACCCACTGAGGCACCCAGGCGCCCCCGTTATAGTATTGTAAAGGTCAGAACAAATAATTCAGATTGAGCAGAAATATTTCAATTTTTTCATTTCTACAGGAATGCCCCTTATGAGTAGACCATGACAAAGTAAATAATGCTCTTTTGGATACTTTATTGATTCTGTTATTTTGACATAGTTATTATAATTTTATTTAAATGAAGACAATCTGAATATTCAAACTGATCATACCCTGCGTATTTGCAATTTATTGGATGCATCTTTTATCCATTTTAAATGAGCCATAGTTGCCACTGAGATTATGTTTACTCAATAGATAGAAAGTGGAGCTTTATACTTATTTGGTTAGCTGACAATCAATAGGAGATTACAAGCACTAAAGTGAATTAAGGGTGAAGGTGGTGATAAACTGTCTGTTTGGTTACAAGTATTGATCAAGTTAATAACATAACAGCAGAATCCCTACTTCCTTCTCTAATATACATTCAATTCCAAATGTATTAGTTCGTTTATTCCTTCCAGGAATGTACAGAGGTCTATGATGCTCACTTTCTCTTTATAAATATGTCATTTTTATTGCATCTTTATTTGTTCAGAGAGACATCACAAGACTCTGTTTTGTTCCCTCCCATTTTATCCTTATTTCATTATTTGCTCATTGTTCACTACTTTGCTCCATTTTCCCACTTTTCTATTTGCTCACTCCTTCCCTATTTGAATTGCTTTCTTTGTTTATCTTGATGTTTGCCATCGTGTCCTTAACATTTTCCCACCATACCGAGATTTTCCTTATTCTCAGATCATCACAGTTTGCTGGGATTGCATCAGAAAGAAACTAAAAAAGCAGGAATATTTTGGTTACCATTAAGATTTGCCACCTGGTTTGTCAAAGGCAGAGCTAGCGGTTTCCTAAATACACGAGTAGAGTCTCTGTACTCTTGGCTCTGTTCTTCATTTGTTCTTAGTTAAAATCTCTATGTAACTCATAACTGAGTCAACCACTTAATACATAAGTCCTGCTATATTACTCTCTACCTCTGTTCTGTGACTGCAATTTTCAACTCTTCCCATGACATTTGTTTGGCTTTTCAGTTTCCCTTCCTGCTCCCCAAATATATAAGAACAAAGAAGCTAAAGATTTCTGCTTTCTTCAGGTTTTATTAGACAGCTGATGAATATAAGCTTGGGGAAATAAAAGTACAATCAACAGAAAATTCCTTTGCCATTGTTTTGACTTCAGAAGTTTTACATTTAAATCAGTCTTTCCTTTGTATACCACTGGGTTGAATCCCTGATGTCTCATTTCTACCTACATGAAATTAGAGCCTATGTTGTTTTAAGAGCGTTATATTCTATTTACAGATGTTATGTCAAAACAGGAAAGATTGTGTTTTCACTCAGTTTATAAGTAGGTTGTTTCTTATAAAACAAATATAAACATACAAATGACAATAAAAATGGCATAACCTTCATAAAATTAAGAGAATATAATGAAAAACTTGATGTTCAAAGAATAACATTTTCAGTATCTGCTCTAATAGTGGTATTGGTATATAGATCTCTAACACTTGGGGGTAGAATATTCTATTCAAAACGATATATTAAAATAAGCCTCGGGTCTTTAGATGCCTTTGTCTTAAGAACTTAAAAAGATCTTTATGCTATGGTAGAAAAAGCAATATATTAGAGCTTATCTGAACAAACCATTCAGCTTAACAAGGTATTATATTTTCTTTGAGAGAGAAAGCATACAATGTTCAAAACTGGATATTCTTAAGTTCACTTTATTTTTACTTTATATCTTAAGGATGTTATCTTTCTTGCGTATTCCATTATAATTCATACATAAATGCATAAGATTCCCTAAATCCTTATCCATATCTTTGTTATGTGCAGTATAGGCCCTCACTGCATAAAAACCAGAATTAAAAAAACTGTGATCTCCTGGTCTGCTTAAAGCTTGATCATAGTAGACTATTAAGACTTCAGCTAAAATTGATATTCCCACTTCCAGATCTAACCATCAGGGTGAATGATTTTGTTACCTCCCAGCCTCTGGTAACCAATATTATTACTCCACCCCTTCAATTGAATACACAAGCAATTGCTATGACTTCTTTCTGTATACTTTGATAGATTTTTCCTTTTACATCACTACTAGTTAAAGGACAGACTTAAAATCAAATATCCATAAGTTCAAATTGCAGTTCTTACACTTCTTAGTTATGGTGGCGTGGGTAGTTGACATTTTCCCTGACTTCTGTTTTACAAGTCTGGGTATTCTCCAGGAAAAGAAGATATCATTATGATGAAAAAGATTATGCCATACTAAATTTATTCTCCCATTTCTGCAAGTGTGTGGTACATGGCTAAAGACTCTCAATCTAAAAGAATATTCACGTCCATGGAGAACACATTTAAAACAAAATAAAATAAAACAAAGGAGATATCAGTGATCTCACATTTGGATTCCAATATTTTTCATAAAAATTTTGGGACAGATGTCAAATACCACTGAAAATCCCTAGTCTTTGATCTAAGTAAATTTTTACTGAATTATTGAATCTAGCCGTGGATACCTTTGTCGATCAAGCAGATAACTTTATAAAAAATAACAACTACTACAAAGTACCCTGTTTTACTGGAGAAACTACACTTTAACAAAGAAAATCTGGCTTTCTGAAACTGACACATTAGGCAAGGTATTTTTTCTAAGCCTCAGAGTTAATGCAAGTAAAATGGAGATAAAAATCTTACTTATTGCAATAAAATATCATGAAGTTTAAATGTGGTAACACATGGAAAATACTAAGCCAGTGACTAGCAAAAGCAAGAGTTTAAGAAATGTTAGCTATTATTATTATATGAACTTTGCTTTTATTATTTTAAAAACATGGGATGATTAAATTTATAAAACTATAGTATTCTTCCTCTTGGAGAACTTTTGCTTATTTGTCATAATTTTAAATCATACACAAGAGAGAAAAATTAGCTTCTTCCAAAAGAACCCCATGGATAAACTGGATCTTTAATTATGGAGACTCATTGCTTCCAGGATATATTTTGCCTTATCTGGATTGATTTGTTAATGTGCAGTTTAAATGATCTTAATATGATATTATTTAAATCACATGATGATAATATATATGCGTGTATATATACATATATGTGTGTATTTTCATATACATATATATACATATACGTGTATATACATATATATACAGTGCACATACATTTACATGTATATATGTATACATACACACATATATATCTATATATTTGATTTTGTAATCTTAGTGCCATACTTTAAATTCTCTGAGGGAAGGGAATAAACAAACCCCTAAAAAATATAAATACCTTACCACCAAATATAAAGATCCACACCCTTTGGACAAGTTGATTTTCAGCTGATTGCTTGCAAAGAAATTTGTGTTGCTTATTCTTTTAGCAAGAGAAACTGAATCATCCCACATCTCATTGTAACACAGAAGAATGAGTCAGATTTCAGTTTTCCAAATCATCAGTGTTGGCAGAGTCAGCAGCCCAGTCATCCTCTATATGGGAAAACCAGCATTTGAGAATTGAGAAATCTTTATGAAATTTGAAAAAAATAGTTTACTGAACTTTTGTTTTTCAAAACATAAGTTAAGCACTTTGAATCAGAGAGAACATATAATTTTGCACTTTGCATTATTTTACTTGAAATTGTATTGATAACAATTTTCATATGTTGTAATATTCAGTTATACTCTTATATGGTACATAATATTTTAACAATTTATGAATATTCATTTAGCTAAAAATATTTTCCCAGTATTTCACCATTTTTAAACTGCAGTAATAGGCATCTTTGTTCATGTAATTTTTACTTCCTAGGAATGCCCTTAAGATAAAATCTGAGGACTACAATTATTAAGATATTAGAATTTGTACTACTCTTATTAAAAACATATTCCAAAGTTAATGAAAATTTACAACACATATATTATTGTTTGTATGTTATTTTTTGACAACTTACTTTTTTCAGGTTTTATTTAAATTCTAGTTAGTTAATACACAGTGCAATATTGGTTTCAAGAGTAGAATTTAGTGGTTCATCCCTTATGTACAATACCCAGTGCTCATCATAATAAGTGCCCATCACCCATCTAACCCATTCACCACCTACCTCCTCAATCAACACTCAGTTTGTTCTCTATCTTGAAGAGTATCTTATGGCTTGTTTCCTTCTTTTTTCCCCCCTCCCATATGTTTATCTGTTTTGTTTCTTAAATTTCACATATGAGGGAAATCATATTGTATTTTTCTTTCTCTGGAATGTTAAATCATTACGTTTAATAGATAAAATGTAGTTGTGACAAAAAGTATTTGGGAGAATCATACAGAAGCTAGAAGGAAAATTTCATATCTAAGTTACAGGATAATAAATTACCTTTAATTGAATTCCCATTAAATACTGAGTACCTTGCTAAGACTAAGGAATGTTTTCAACACTTAAGCCATTGTGACTAAAGAAGACTCTCAACTTAGTTTAACTTAAATATTGTATCAATTAATTACCTTGTTTGTTTAATTTATAAAAGCATATCTGCTAGGGTACTCTATGTACATTGTATCTTCTTTACAATATTGTTGGTGGTAAAAGACCAGGAGAGGGGAAACTATAGTTGTCTAGTAACTTAAAATTCAGCTCTAATATACAAGTTATTAATTAAAGTAATAAGTTATTTATTCATCCAACACATATTTATTCAGTGATAATATTTGCCCAATAATATTGCACACACAGATTTACTAACAAAATGGGGCAAGAAAAGCCAGAAATGATACTGTTTACTAATTTATACTACTTTAAAGTAACTATAATGGGATATATATATATATTTAAAGTGGTCTTGGCTGAAAAATAAGTTGATCTGTATCTTCAACATGTCATGCGATAACACTAAATTTTTCTAAAAGGTAAAAGGAGGGAAGTAACAGCAAGAACAAAGCCTCAGAAATTGGGCTAGAAAGGCTTATGTATGGAGAGTTCAACCCTGGTTTAGAAGTGAGCATGCTTGGGATTAAATTTTCATGATCCAGAAGTATATAGACATAAACTGGTAAATACATAACAATAATAATAATAATAGTAGTAGTAGTAGTAGTAGTAGTTTTTTTTTTTTTATCTGACAGAGAGAGAGATCACAAGTAGGCAGAGAGGCAGGCAGAGAGAGAGAGGGGGAAGCAGGCTCCCCGCTGAGCAGAGAGCCCGATATGCAGCTCGATTCCAGGACCCGAGACCACGACCCCAGCTGAAGGCAGAGCCTTTAACCCACTGAGCCACCCAGGCGCCCCAGTAGTAGTAGTTTTAATAACAGGAGTGCCTCTGTGGCTCAGTCAGTTAAGCATCTGCCTTCTGCTCAGGTCATGATCCTGCAGTCCCATGATGGATCAAGCACAGCATTAGGCTCCCTACTCAGTGGTGACTCTGCTCCTCACCTTGCTCCCTCATGCTCCCTCACTCTCTCATATAAATTAATTAATTAATTAATTAATTAAAATTTGATTAAAAATAATGCTAATAACAGTAATTATAGACAGCGTTTGTGTATGCAGTATATATTCTGTAACAAGTTACCCCCAGTATTTTACATGAAATCCTTGGGGAAATACAATAGCCCTCTGAGTATGAAATGATATTTTTGAATCCGTTTTACAAATTAGGGGACTGAAGCTCAGATAGATGAACTAGTTGTGCTTGAGATTAT
Source organism: Potos flavus (assembly GCA_028534135.1). Taxonomy (NCBI): domain Eukaryota; kingdom Metazoa; phylum Chordata; class Mammalia; order Carnivora; family Procyonidae; genus Potos; species Potos flavus. Next base: position 173,526,610 of record CM052898.1, on the reverse strand, counting down.
ATTGCTAGTAAATGGTAAGGGGGTGTGCATTGAACACACTCCTCCTCCTATTAGAGCCTGCAGTCTTAGAGCTATAACCTAGAGGTGATCAGCCTTCTTATATGTGCAGGGGCTGGCAAGATTGACTTCTCTGTGAATATTACAAGGAAGCCTATTCTCCTCTAGAGAAGAAACGTGTTGAGGCTAAAGAAATGGGGAATTCCTTTTATACCTTGGATGATTTTTTGTGAAAATGTGTTTGTAGTATAAATGAATTTATCATATCTTTAAAAATATATCCATCTTTCCTAATTGCTAATTTCTCCAAAGGAATGTATCATTTTGTGTGCTGGAACCATTTGGAATTGTCATTATGTTACTTTATTTACCACTATCTTGTTCAAGTTATAGTGAAATAAAAAACATAAGCAGGCCATGATAGTCTAGGCATGACCAAATTATAATTAAACACATTTATTCTGCTTTATGTTTTCCCTGAGAAGATAAGTCCTATAGGGATATTACCTAATTGTTTAGGTCATAACTTTTTCTTTCTCTTTACAAGAAAATTAAGCCAATGCCAAGTGCAATGGCAGTACAGTTACTCTTTGAAAGATTGAACAGTTGCAAAACAAAAACAAAAACAAAAAAACCCAAAAACAAAAAAACAAAACACCAAAGTTGACCCTCTGTTCTTGTTATAATGACAGAATCATGTCATTTGATTCTCCACTGAGGTTATGGTAGGAAAGTCACAGTAATGCTTCTGCCGTGCTCAGGCAGGAAGGTCTTTATAGGTCAAATAAATCACAGGAATTAATCATACGTGCGCTTGTACTTTGAGAATTGACTAGCACTTTCTGCTTCGGTTTTCAAAATTAATACTTGAAAAGTTTTCTTGGGTTGTATTACGGGAGGTAGTGGTTATAAGGCAAATGGTGTGTGTTTAGTTTGTGAAATATAATTTTTAAATACTTTCTTTTAATTTAAAGTTGAAATATAAGATAATAAATTCCCTTCATAGGAAATTCATGACAAATATCCTCAGACCACAAATAAAAACAGTTTTCAGAAATCTGATCTTACTTGTTGGTCTAAGGAAAGAGCTCACCTTAAGTTTGGGAGTTCTGGTTTGGAATTAAGGTAATGTGTTGCATCTATAATAGCCTATTTAAAAGCCTGGATATTTTATCACATGTATTTGCTATTGAGACTTAAAATTTTATATTTGAAAAAGAATCAGTATCTTGGAGAGTGTTTTACTTGGTGAGATTATAAGAACCTACAAGTGTGGAAGATTATATACCACTGGGAAAACTAGAATGCCCATATTATATAACACTGTATAAAAGATTTTAGTAGAGTAATAAAGCTATAGTTTTACAAACCAACCCTAATGGTTGTGGTAAAAAGGATGTCTCCATGCTTCAGAAATACTGTAACTTTTACTTTATATTAAGTTAATGAATATCAGTGAGGAAATGTAATCCCCTACCCTTTACTAAAATATATTGTATTTATTATTTGAATTAAATGGAACATTAATGTTTGATTTCTATTAAATGAGATGTTTAGTCAAAAAAATGAGTAATGGAAGGAAAAATGTGAATGTCATACCATCAGTATTTCTACACTGCATATTTCTGGTTTACAAGATGTTAGAAGAACCAAGAAAATTCCTTAATTCTTTACATTCATAGCTATCTATATCTAATTATTTTGATCTGTTCCCTCTGAGAGTAGAAATATACAGGGTACAGATTTACAATAGCTGTTTTAAATTCCTTTAAAAATGGGCAGTTATTTTATAACGTAATGCTTATGATTTTTCACTCCATTTTATTTAGCTTCTATTTATGTCTGAAAAATAAACTTTAATTAAATAAAAATGATTAATTTATTTATTTATACCTGCCACCAATCCATGTGTTTGACTTTGGCATGCTATTAACTCCACTCATTTCTACATGCATAAGAAAACTCTTTTTCCTTTCCCTTGATAAAATTAATTTCTATTTTAGAATTTCTTCTTTGTTTTGTTATTTTTTTTAATTTGCTTTTTGCCTGATCAGAGTGACCCTATGTAAGGGAAAATGCATGTGTGTTGGGGACAGAAAGTTGAATTAATAATTAACCTCAAGGTTTATCACCAAGTAGCTGTGTGACTTTATGTAAGTCTTATAAACAAAACACAGAAATCCAGGATCTTTGTGAATATCAGAGGAGATGACATAGATGAATGGCGTTTATAAAATTAAAAGGCACTACAAAATTGTTGATTTTTACATTTTGAAAGACATACAATTTCTCTTTGTAGGCTAATGGAATTATTAAATTTGTTTAAATTAACAATTAATTTAAATTTCCTCAACAAATCTACTGCACTGGATTTCAAAGTACCTCATCTTAATTAACATTGTCAGTGCTTGGATATATTAGTCAGTTAGATCTCTTAGCACTTTTTGACTTAGAACTCTGCCCTATTTATGTAGGGTGGTTTTTTGTGTATATTTCTTGTATTTGTGAAATTATTGCAATCCAGAGTCAGTGTTGAGCCTAGTAGACCAAATCTCTATAATAATTTGTAATCTAATGCAGGGGTTGGCAAACTTTCTATCAAGAGTCAGGTAGTAAATAGCTCAGGTTGCAAAGAATATACCTAAATATACAAGGATAGTGAATATCCTTGGCGGCATATAGTTTCTGTTTCATATTCTTCTTTTTAATATTTATGTGTTTATTTGTTTGCTTATTTGTCTTTTACAACTCTTTATAATGTAACAAAACAACTTTAGCTTGAGGGCAGTAGAAAAACATGCTGTAAACTGGATTTGGCCCTAGGGTCATCCTTTGCCAATCCCTGGACTAGTAGCGCTAATGCCATCTGGACCTTCAATAGCTTAAATTCGCAGGCGAGAAATTGAATTACACTTAAGGAAGGCTGACCTACTTGCTCAAGTACACAATGTCTAGGTCTGATCCACTTCTCTGGGTATACATTTATTTTAGAAAACCATTCCTTCCTCATCTATTTGAAAATTGCATTTGATATTAAAAAATTCAGAAGCCAATGAAGATGAAGTCAAATTGATATTAATTGTTGAAAGCATGTAACTTAATAGAGTTCATGATGCAATGATCTAGGATTTGTAGAAGAATCAATTACAACCTTATAGATATATACATAAATGTTTTCTCATTTCAATTTTAAGTGCTTTCAATAGTATCCTGACAGAAGGTGGGTATCCTATTTATGCATGCACATGAGAAAGAAGAACTAAAATGATTCCATGCAATGTCACCAAAGAAAAAAATAGCAGAAGTTGGAGTAGAACACATTGTGACATCCAGATTATGTCTGGATTTAACTGCCCATAGATGCTAATTTTCAACTATATCCCAGATGGTGATTAAATTAATAAAATCTTTCATGTGTGTTTTAGAACATCAGAGAAGCCATCTGGCTTGACTGTCACCTTAATTTTTAGTATCTTTATTGTGAATTTTATAGTCCGGTGTACCATTTTAATGCCAGGGAGTGTTGTATCATACATATTTAATTATTAAGTACCTAAAAGCACTGACATTCTGAAACTAGATATGGTAAGACTGATTAAGATCATGTCCATACATGCCAAATAGTGTGTTGGAAAATTCTTTGCAACTCAAGCCAGAAGAATATTGACTTGAAATAGACAGGTACCTTAGGTGGAAGTATTATATAAACTGCATTAAGCTGTGATTGTGACAATTCCCCAATTCACTGTGTGCATATAGACTCAGTTATAATACATTGTTAAGTTGCTTTCATAAAAATTCATGAGCAATAATTGTTGTGTGGAAAGTATAATAGATATACTCAGGACCAGAAACTGAGAAAATTTCCTGACTTGAATACGAGTTTGCTATTTGAGGGTAAATTATAGATAATGAAGAATTCATCTGATGCTATTACTATGCTCAAAAAAATGAAAGATGCTATATGCTTTGGATACTAATTACAATGTAATGTCTGTCCTTTGTCATATTTTGTGATTTCTATTTTTATCCTAAATGTGAGGGAAATATTTGAAAAGATCACCTCACCATCACTACCACCACGCAGACACAAAGTATGGTTTTAAAGTTAATGTCCATAAAAGGATACAGCACTCTGGAAGTTTATGGATCAATTTTAAATTTCTATTTTGTTTATATAAAAAATTCAGATTTTCTCATGGATTTTAGTGTTTATAAAAAGCCAAATGAAGGTGTTGATTTATTACATGAATAAAACATGTCTAAAGATACTTGTTTAAGTGGTGGGGGAAAGAAGAAAGAAAAAGAAGAAAAAAGAAAGAAAAAGAAAGAAAGAAAGAAAGAAAGAAAGAAAGAAAGAAAGAAAGAAAGAAAGAAAGAAAGAAAGAAAGAAAGAA